>JASVEL010002790.1:0-649712 GCA_032618575.1 Nicotiana noctiflora
CAGATCTAAGTAAGGCCTGAATACCCGATTCATCAACTCTATGAATGCTGCTGGGGCATTGGTCAACCCGAAGGACATGACCAAGAACTCATAATGCCCATATCTAGAGCGAAAGGCTGTCTTAGGAATGTCGGCCGCCCTGATCTTCAGCTGATGGTAGCCTGACCTCAAGTCTATCTTAGAGAATACCCTCGCTCCCCGGAGCTGGTCAAACAAATCATCAATCCTCGGCAGTGGATATTTATTTTTGATAGTCACCTTGTTTAACTGCCGGTAATCAATACACATCCGCATCGAGCCATCCTTCTTCTTTACAAATAATATAGGTGCTCCCCGGGGGGAAACACTGGGCCTGATAAAACCCTTCTCAAGAAGGTCCTGCAACTGATCTTTCAACTCTTTTAGCTCCGGCGGGGCCATACGATAGGGTGGAATAGAGATGGGCTGAGTGCCCGGTGCCAGATCAATACATAAATCAATATCCCTATCGGGTGGCATGCCCGGCAGGTCTGAAGGAAAAACCTCAGGAAACTCTCGTGCAATAGGGACTGACTCAATGGAAGGAACTTCTGCGCTGGAATCACGAACATAAGCCGGATAAGCTAGACACCCCTTCTCGACCATACGTCGAGCCTTAACATAAGAAATAACAGTGCGAACGGAGTGGCTTGAGGTACCTTTCCACTCTAGTCGGGGTGATTCGGGCAAGGCTAAGGTCACCGTCTTAGCATGGCAATCAAGAATAGCATGGTATGGGGACAACCAGTCCATCCCCAATATGACATCAAAATCCACCATGTCCAAAAGCAACAGATCAACACGGGTCTCAAGACCCCCAAAGATAACTACGCACGAACGATGCACCCGGTCGACTACAATGGAGTCGCCCACCGGTGTAGACACATAAACTGGAATATCCAGAGCACAGATAGATACCGCCAAGTACGGTGCAAAGTAGGAAGACACATATGAATATGTAGACCCAGGGTCAAATAATACTGAAGCTACCTCGGTCTCGATATAAGAATAGTACCTGTAATCACGGCATCTGATGCCTCTGCCTCTGGCCTGGCTAGTAAAGCATAGAATCGGGGATCCGCACCTCCCCTCTGAGTTGCGTCTCTAGGACGACCATTAAATGGCTGACCTCTACCTCTGGCTGGACGGTCTCCACCTCTACGGTCTCAACCTCCGCCTCTATAATCTCTACCCCTGCCTCTGGCTGGCTGGGCAGGCTGAGGGTCAGGTGGGGCCTGAATCATATGACGAGGACCTCGCTGCTGAGAGTTGCCCGCTGCTAGAGGGCAATACCTGATAAAATGACCTGGGTCACCACAACCGTAGCAACTCTTAGACTGATAGGGCTGCTGGCCCTGACGACCTGAATGGCCTCCACGAACACTCTGAAGAGGCCGAGCATTAATAGGAGGCTGGTCTGAATAATGCCCACGAAAACTGCGATCACCTGGTCCACCCTGTGAAGCCTGAAGGGCGGAATGAAAAGGCCTGGAGGACTGGCCTCTATCAAAGGATTCTCTGCTACCAGAGGAAGAACCACCAAACCTGCCTGAATGACGAGGCCTCTTATCTGAAGAATAACCGCCTCCCCTAGCAAGAGCCATCTCAACTCTGCGTGCCGCATTGGCTGCCTCCTGAAATGATATGTCACTCCCCACGCCCATAGCCATCTGGAGTCTAATCGGCTGATTAAGCCCATCTATAAATCTGTGGACCCTCTCCCGCTCCGTGGGAAGTATCACCACTGCATGACGAGCCAAGTCGACAAATCTTGTCTCATACTGTGTAACTGTCATAGTGCCCTGATGGAGGCGCTCAAACTGCCTCCGAAGTACATCCCGCTGAGTAGCAGGGAGAAACTTCTCCATAAATAATTCCGCAAACTGATCCCATGATAAAGCTGGGGACCCTGCTGGTCGAGTCAAGCAATAATCTCTCCACCAAGTCTTGGCGGATCCTGCAAGTCTGAAGGTACAGAAGTCAACTCCGTTTGTCTCCACGATCCCCATAGTCTTGAGAATCTCATGGCAACCGAATAAAAAGTCCTGAGGATCCTCTGATGCGGCTCCACTGAATGTAGTGGTAAATAGCTTGGAGAACCGATCAAGCCTCCATAACGAATCGAAAGTCATGGCCGCTCCATCGCCGGCATAAGCTGTGGTACCTGACTGAGTGGCCACAGCTGGCTGAATTACTGGTGCCTGAGGCTGAGGAGCTACCGGCTCCGGAGTATGAGCAATAGGAGTCTGGGCCCCTCCTCCAGCCTGAGAAGTGGCTGGGGCAACTGATAATAAACCCGCTCTAGCAATTCTGTCCATGAATCCTGCTATTCTGACCAAAGCATCCCGGAGATCCAGGGTAGATAAAGCCTCTCCTGGGACCTGAGCTGGGCCCACTGGAGCTGCCTGGAACCGGAACCTCCTCGTCAATCTCAATATGAGGCTCCACCTCCGGGGTAGCTGCCTGGGGCTGAGCTCTACCCCTACCACGGCCTCTGATACGGCCTTGGCCCCCGCCCTCACGGGAGCCGCCCGGGGCTCGGGCTGCCGGTCGGCGGACGAAGAAGCGGGTGTCCTCACCATCTGCGAAAGGACAGAATAGAAATTCAATCGGTAATTGAGGAACAAGTCGCACAACAAGAAAGAACAAATGAGAGACTCTTTCCTAACTCAATAGACTCCGGAGGACAAGTACGGACGTCTCCGTACTTACCTCTCAAACTCTACTAAGCTTGTTCGTGAGTGGTGAGACCTATGTAACCTAGAGCTCGATACCAACTTGTCACGACCCGGATTTTTCCCCAACATCGGGATCGTGATGGAGCCTACTCGTGGTAGCTAGGCAAGCCACTGTATTCATACTATCCTGCTTTTAACACAATGTTTATTAAACAAATACGGAATACTTTATCAAAATAGAATTTAACTAATTACAAAGTGAAATTCATACTAAAATCCTCTACCCAAAACGTGGAGTCACCAACTCACAAACTAACTATGGAATACTACACATAAAAGTCTGAAAGAAATATAACACAATTCTGTTTGTCTCGGAACAAAGAGACTCCAGCTAAAAACATAAATAAAGAGAGAGACGCCGGGCCTGCGGACGTCTGCAAGCTACCTCGGTCTCAAATATGATCAACTCCTACGCAATCTATTTACTGTTGCTGCTGCTCCTGATCGTAACCTGGACCTGTGCAAAAACGCACAGAAGTGTAATATCAGCACAACCGACCCCATGTGCTGGTAAGTGCCTGGCCTATCCCGGCGAAGTAGTGACGAGCCTAGGACCAGACACCCACATAAAACCTGTGCAATTCAATATATATATGTGTACCACAAAATAACAAGAAATAATCAAGTATTAACACAATAAGGAATATCTTAAAGAATTCAACAATTAACCACGGTTAATAATTTCACAAGGAAAAACAAAGTATAATGTAAACACAAGTAATATCAATTCAAGAAATAGCAAGCAGTTGCACGGCATCACCCTTCGTGCTTTTACTCTCATCCTCACCAAATAAACAAATAAAGTACACGGCATCACCCTTCGTGCTTTTACTCTCATCCTCACATCCATAGTACGGCATGATCCTTCGTACATGGTTCAATAACAGTGCACGGCATGATCCTTCGTGCATAATCAATAAATAAACATGGCACGGCATTAACCTTCATGCATAAATAAATAAACATGGCACAGCATCACCCTTCGTGCATTATCACTCTTCATCACCCAAATAACAATCACAGTTAAGGGCAAAGAAAGAAGCAGTAATTCATAAACTGTCCCAACAAGGGCAATCAATAATCATCTTCACAACAAGTCCCAACAAGGGAGAACAATATCAATTCATCTGTAATATATCTCAAAATAATCATTTTCCAACGACTCACGGTCATACTAGACGCCGGTGTATGGATGCTCGTCACCACAGCCCATACACCGCACTCGATCACATAACACATAACACATAATCCTATTCCCTCAAGCTAGGATAGAACAAACACTTACCTCGAGTGTTTATGAACAATTCAATTCGTGGAAATGTCTTTTTCTTTCAAATTTGGCTCCAATCAACCGTATCTATACACAATAGATTTAATATCATCAATACTACTCAACAAACTAATTCTTAAGACCATATACAACTTTTACAACATTCTGCCCGAAATAGTGAATTTCAACCCCGGGCCCACATGGTCGGAACTCGGGGTTAGGACCAAAATCCGGTTACCCATCCCCCCACGAGTTCATGTATATGATTTGTTTCAAAATCGGACCTCAATTCGAGGTCCAATTCCCCAATTTATGAAAAACCCTATTTTCTAACAAAAATAAGAATTCTACCATGAAAATCATTGATTTCTTATGAAAAACATGTTTAATGATGTTAGGAATTGAAAGAATTAAGTAAAAAGTGACTTACAATCGTTTTGATGAAGAAGAAATCCGTGAAGAATCGCAAATGGGTGTTTTTGTTTTGTAAAAAGTGAAGAAATGACTGAAAATCGTGTTTTACAGGTCTATGTGTTCGCATTTGCGAACATGGGTTCGCAATTGCGAACCCCGACCAATTTCTGGAGTTTGAAAAATAAGCTAAGGCTGGGAAGTTCGCATTTGCGAACATTTGTTCGCATTTGCGATCACTGGCAAACAAAGGGGTGTTCGCATTTGCGAACTAATGTTCGCATTTGCGAACACAGGCTGTATAAGGCAGTGTTCGCATTTGCGAACAATGGTTCGCATTTGCGAACCAAGGCAGTATGGGGAATGTTCGCATTTGCAAACATTTGTTCGCATTTGCAAACATAGGCAGGCTCCGGGGACTTTCGCAAATGCGAACAATTGTTCGCATTTGTGAACAAGGCTGGGTCAATGGGGCTTCGCATTTGCGATCAAGGTTCGCATTTGCGAGCCCTGCCTTGTACTGCCCCCTTCGCAATTGCGAGAAATACTTCGCAATTGCGAAGCCAACAGCTGGGTGAAAAACCAGCAATGCAAAAATTCAGAATTTCATCCAACGGCCTATCAAATCTTTACCCGAGCCCCCCGGCTCCAAACCAAACATGTACACAACCTCAAAAACACATTATGAACTTGTTCGTGCGATCACATCGCCAATATCACCTCGTTTTCATCAAATCAAGCCTCAAACTCATGATTTTCATACTTTTGGTTTTCAAAACTTC
This sequence comes from Nicotiana noctiflora, assembly GCA_032618575.1. Taxonomy (NCBI): domain Eukaryota; kingdom Viridiplantae; phylum Streptophyta; class Magnoliopsida; order Solanales; family Solanaceae; genus Nicotiana; species Nicotiana noctiflora. Next base: position 5,220 of record JASVEL010002790.1, read on the forward strand.
CTAACTTGGAACTCAAGGTCCAAAACATCTCAAACGACATCCGAATGTCACCAAACTTTACAGAAATCACATATATAATATTTAAGACTTGTAACGGGCATCGGAACCAAAATACGAGCCCGATACCAAGGTCAATTAATTCATTTTCCTTTAACAATTACATCAAAAACAATTTCACATAAAAATTCATAACTTGGGCTCTAGGCCTCGGAATTCGACTCCGGACGCATGTCCAAGTCCCATATTTTCCTACGGACCTCTCGGGACCATCCAATCTCGGGTCCGGGTCCGTTTACCAAAAATGTTGACCGAAGTCAACCATATCAATATTAATATCATTTTTATCCAAATTTCTCATAGAATTCATATTTTCTATCACAAAATCTTTCCGGCTACATGCTCGGATCATGCACGTAAATCGAGGCAACATAAAATGAGGTTTTCAAGGCATCAGAAGCTCGAAATGATTAATTAAATAAGTGATGACCCTTTGGGTCGTCACATAGCCAATCCATGGCTATAATCACATCGAAATCTACCATGCCCATTAGTAATAAATCAACTCGGGTCTCCAGACCCCCAATAGTGGTAAGACAGGATCGATATACCTGATCCACAACAACAGTATCCCCCACCGGGGTAGACACATGTACGGGCAAAGCAAGAATACCACGGGTCATACCCAAGTGTTGTGCAAAATAAGTAGAAACATAGGAATATGTGGATCCGGATCAAATAAGATAGAAGCATCCATGTGGCAGACTAAGATAATACCTGAAATAACAGTATCTGAGGCACTAGCGTCCTTCCTATCCGGAAGAGCATAGAAATTAGCCTGGCCTCCACCAGTACGATCCTCGCCCCTAGGGCGACCTTTGGCTACCGGGCCACCAGTCCTAGCTGACTATGCTGGCGCTAAAGAAACATGAGTAGAAGATGAGGGCTGATCCCTCTGGTGAGACCGCCTACGAAGCCACTGAGGACACTTTCTCATGATATGGCCCAAGTCGCCGCACTCAAAGCAACGGCCCGAAGATGGAAGAAGGTGCTGCTGAGGACCCCTCGCTGTAGATGAATCCTATGATAAGGAAACAGGGGCAGTGCTCTGAGCTGGAAGAGCACTCAATGCAGGCTGAGTCTGCTGACGGCCCTGCTAACCCTGATAACCCTGATGTCCCTGACGACCACGATCTAATGAAACTCCACTGGACTCTGCACGTCCAGACTAATGAGATCTGAAAGAACGACCCCTGCTTTGTTGAGGTTGGCCCCTAGACGGAGCACCAATGTAACTGCCAGTACCATGAGGCCTCTTAGCCTCTCTCTCCTCCCGCTCTCTGCGGCGATCTGTCTCAGTATGACGGGCAGCTTCAACCACCTCCTCAAAGGTAACTGCCAAAGCTCTCTCTCTAGTCATCAATATACGGATGGGATAAATAATGCCATCTATAAATCTCCTGATCCTCTCTCTGTCTGTAGGAACCATCCACATGGCATGACGGGCTAGCTGTGTGAATCTCATCTCATACTGAGTAACCGTCATGTCCCCCTGCTTCAGCCACTCAAACTGACGACGCAGCTCCTCTCTCTGGGACCGAGGCACATACTTCTCCAAAAATACCGTGGAGAACTGCTGCCAAGTGAGGGGCGCTGCCCCAGCGGGCCTACGCCTCTCAAAATCCTCCCACCACTGAAATGCTGCACCTGTGAACCGAAACGTGGTGAAAGAAACACCATTGGACTCCAGAAAACCCGCGGTGCGAGGCATACGCTAACATTTATCAAGAAAACCCTGGGCATCATCACCCTCAACACCACTGAATGCCGAAGGCTGTAGCCTCTCAAACCTCTCCAAAAGACGCTGCTCATCGTCGGGCATAACTGGAACCACATGAGTTGCAACGGGTACAACTGGCTGAACTGGAGATGCCCCAGGTGCTTGAATACCCTGTACTACCGTCTCGGGTGTGCGAGCCACGGGGGTCTGATTCCCTCCCCCTGCCTGTGAAGAAGACGCTGCGGTAGAGGCTGCAACTACCTGAGCCAAGCCAGTGCATACTGATAGAATCTGAGCCAAAGTCTCCTAAAGACCTGGTATCATAATGGGAACTGCCGGTGCCTGAACCTGAGCTGCGGGAGCGTCTGCAGCTGGAACCTGATCCTAAACCTGGGTCACTGGTGCACGAACCTGACCTTGAGCCTGGTCAACTGGTGGGTCAGCAAGTGCTGGTACTGCTGCCCTACCTCTACCACGACCATGGCCTCTTGGTGCCAATGGTGGTCGTCCGCCACGTCCGCTAGCACATATTCTCGCCATCTGCGAGAGAATAGAATAGGGAAAAGTTTAGTTTCACGATAACATAAATCACACGATATGAATCCAAGAAAAGTTAGGTTTTTCCTAAAGTTCTGTAGCCCTCTCCGAGGATAGATACGGACGTCTACGTACCGATCCGCGAAAGCCTACTAAACCGGCTCATGACTCGCGAGTCCTTGTAACCTAGGCTCTGATACCAACTTGTCACGACCCAAATCCGGTCGTGCATATATTGTCCGCTTTGGGCCTAGCCCGCATGGTTTTGTTCCTCCCCAGCTGGTCCACTGGGGAAAAGGCCTATGCACATGGTGGTCCAACACCCTTACTTAACTAGCCCAGGACTCCCTCTCGATTCCGATGTGGGACTCCTGTGAGCTACAAGCTACAGCTACCCGCTGATACCACTAATACCACTCACCCCACCAACAAGGACACAACGTCCTCGTTGTGAGTACCCACCCATTGTACTCCAGAGAGTCGGCTCTGATACCAACGTGTCACGACCCAAATCCGGTCGTGATGGCACCCAATAATTAAGCTAGACCAGCCAGACCAACAATTACTTATCACAACGAATATCAGTCCCAAATGGACATCACAAGAAGAATATATGAGTCAAAGAACTCCAATAATAATAATAATGAATAAAAATACTGAGAAGTGTGAAAACAACTGACACTCCAAAAGATCCGGAGTCACAAGTCTAGAGCCACTAACAAAACCCAACAGAAATAGAGAATATTGTATAGAAATATTGAAGTCTGAATATAAAATAACAACTGGAAAGAGGAGGAGAAGCCAGGTTCTGCGAACGTCGGTAGCTACCTCAGCAACTCGGTATGACTCTGCAAATGCTGGAAATGATGTCTACTGCTCTTGAGTACCTGAGTCTGCACACAAAAGGTGCAGGGAGTAGGGGTGAGTACTAAGTACTCAGTGAGTAATAAATATATAAAAGCATCAGAAAGTAGGAAATCCACAGAATACCACAATATGAAGCTAAACTACAATCTGAATCTCCTACGAACTAGCATCAACAGTACAATATAGCTACCATAGAATACTTCAACAGATAAAGATGCAATGCAATGCACATAACCGCTACGGCATGTAGCCCAATCCATTTAATGTCGACGACGCTCACTAGGGGTGTGTACAGACTCCAGAGGGGCTCCTATAGACCAAGCGCAAATATCGTTGCAGCATGCAGCCCGATCCTCATATCATAATAACCGCTGCGGCGTGTAGCCCGATCCATCCTCAGTCCACAATAATCAAATAAGTCACAAAACAATTCATTTTTCTTAATTCCAGTTTGCAGTTCATAATTTATGAAAAATAATTTATCTTTTATTTAATTTGCAAAAACCGATGACTTAGCATTTCAATACTGTGATTTCAAATTCCAGGACTGAGATCAGTGATTAAGAAAGTACAGTTATCACATAAATACTATCCCCTAGGGATACTACAGATCGGCACAAGGGCCCAAACAAGGCTTACAGCCCACAAATATGTCAAACACAGTGTATTTCCATCACTAATAGCATATTATCTATATCCGGGATGGACCAAGTCTCAATCCCCAGTCATAATCAATCCCGCACCTGCCACGGGGTGAGAGCCACGCCCTACTAGCGTCACAATGTGCTAAGCCGGTGTTTCGAACCCTCAGGGTACCATATACACAAACTATACACCTCTAGCCGGTCGTAGACTCGTCCGCAATGCCCTTTCCTTTAGAATTCGCAGCCTCGCATGTAGAATCTATTCAAACCACAATAATTGTGTCATTTACGGGTCAAAGAAACATAACTCATTTCAATTTACATGAAAAACGCATAAATACGCTAAGTTGGTAAAAACCCGACCCCGGGCACGCTGTCCGAAAAATTCAGAAAATTATACCAATGCGATCCTTGTCTCGCCACGAGTCCGTGCATATAAAATTTATTGAAATCGGATTTTGAATGGCCTTTTGAAAACTCAAAATCTCGTTTTCAATACCTAGGCCACAATTCTTCACAATTTCTACCCAAATTCGTGCAGATTGATGTTAATTCTACCATAGAATTATGTTTTTGAGTCAAGAAACTTACCTCCGATGAATACCCGATGATTTTCCAGTGTTTTCCCCATGATTTCTTCTCTCTAGGGTTCAAAATTGTGTATTGGGTGAATGAACCCGCGACTACACTGTTTCTGCATTTTTAATTCACTGACAACGTTTTTGTTCTACGCATTCGGGATGCTCTTCACGCGAAAGCGATGCCCTGCTCTGTTACTTCATCGCGAACGCGACGCCCATTCACGCGTCCGCGATGCTCATTTCCCCAGCCGCCTGATTTCACTTCTATACGAACGCGTAGGTCTTCACGGGAACGAGTAGGTCTGCCTAGTCCTTCTTCGAGAACGTGCTCCCCTATCTCATGAATGCGATGCTTCAACTCACCTGGCCTTCGCGAACGCGACCCATGTCACGCGAACGCGAAGGCTTAAATGCCTGCACAGTAACCTGCAATTTTCTGCAGATTTTGCCAAGTTTAAAATGCCGGTTGATGGTCCGAATTCATCCCGAGGCCGCCGGGACCCCGACGAAAATCACCAACATACTCCAAAACAAGATACGGACTTGTTCCAATCATAAAAACACCATCCTAAACATCAAAATGACCATTTTCACACGGATTCAATCCTAAGTTTCTTCAAAACTTCCAAAATTAACATTCAATCCAAAACCCGATCAAACGACGTCCGAATGACCTGAATATTTGCAGGCATATCCAAAATCACATAAAGAAGCTACAAAAATTGTCGGAATTCCATTCCGACCGCCGGATCAAAATCTCACCTACCATCCGTTTTTCGCCAAAATTCAACGTTCGCCAATTCAAGCCTAAAACTACACCGGACCTCCGAGTTCGATTCCGATTGCTCTCCTAAGTCTTAAATAATCCCCCAAAACTAGTCGAATCATCAGAATCCGATTCCGAGCACTCTAACTCAATAGTCAACTCTAGGTTGACTTCTCATATTCAAGCTTCCTTCAAACATGCTATTTGCTTCATTTTCAACCCGAATCACTCCTAACTCCCCCGATATACTCTAATACTGATATAAAAGCATAAGATATGTAAATGAAAGGTAAAGTGGTGGTAATTCCCGTAACGATGGGCCGGGTCGTTACATTTCGTTTGATTGAATACAAGTTAGTTTTGACTTGGAATGTACCATATAGGTATTTTGATGTAAAACTGTGCAGTCCATGTTCTGGTATCCATATGTTAATGTAGTGCTTGTAACACTGGGATTAGGATTGTGGATATATACATTGTGGTGCTATATACATTTGTGGATGTGTGGTTAAGACGATTTTGGTGATTCTCTGGCAGGTGGATAGGCCTAGTTACAAATTAAACTCTGCCAAAATTTTTGAAAAATTTATGAGTTAGTTAAAATTTTGAGACTGGAGGTAGGTTAGAAAAGACATGTGTGATGTTAAAGTGTTTGGGAAAGACTATACTCCTCATTCGAGGACGAATGATCCTAAGGAGGGGAGAATGTAAGGCCGCAGAAAATTTCGCTAAGTAATATAGGATTCGGTGGTACCACATAGGCTAATTATATTATTTTTATATACTATTAATATGGTGGACATAAATTAGAATTAGTAAATATGAGTATAAGTCTTATGGTACGTTATGTGAGGTCTAAATGGAAGCCTAGGTGTACGCCAAATGGGAAAATTTTCGAAATAGGCCAAAATTCCAAATGGATTCACATAAGGCTCCACTTTGAACGATCATATCTCCAGTTATATAAGTATTTGTGTGAGGATCAATGCAACAAACCGTTCGTCATTTGGAGGTGTATACATAATGTTATGATCATTTTACTAGTCAGGTGTCAGATGCGCGAAATTCTGTGCGAAATGAACTTCGCGCATACTTAGCGCAGCTGAGGCAGAATGCTTAGGAAAATGCGCCAAGCAATGCGTGAAGCTTGCACACTTCGCGCATATGGGCAACACTTCGCGCACCCGGATAGTTTTAATACCCCAAAGACCGGCCTAGAGTGTTCCAAACTCATTTTTGGGGTTATGACTTGCTCTCTCAAGAGGGTTTCATCCCAAACTTCATCCTTATGATCTAAGGTAAGGTTTTTATAGTTATTTGAGTAATTTCTACCCCTTAAACACTTTTACTAACAAGGATTAATCTTCATATTTCTTAGATTTTCCTTCTAATTCTTGAATTCTTCAAGAACACCTCAAGTGGGGATTCTTAAAATTCTTACTACAAGAGGTATGTCTATCATCTCCAACTACTCTATGGTGATTATTTATGTAAAATACATACATTAGAACTCATGGGAGGGTGATTGGGAGCCATGGTTTCCTAGCCTAGGTTATGTTAGGTTGTGAGATGTGTTATTGAGGTATGATTTTTGGTATGGTAGTGTTATGTATGCATGCTTGTGAAAATAGAGTTGTGGGAAGATTGATGAACATAAATAAGTAAAGATAGGGTTAGGGAATGAAGAAATTCTTGAAAAGGGGATTTGAAATCAAGATGCGCAACTAGTATTTGATAAAATGCTCAAATGAGCTAGTTTCATGAATATCTTTCTAATATATGTTTAATTTTGTTATGTCTCATAGTAGATTGGAATTACTAGAATTTTTGGAGTGTTGTAGCAACTTAAGGAAAGCTCAATCGAGGTATGTATGGCTAATTTTGATTCTTGTAAAATCACCCATATGTGTGCAATTATTTGGCATGTGTTAATTTGAGAAATTGTATGTGATCCTTTGATATCATTGTTGGGTATTCAATTGATGATTGAACTACATTCGGTATGGTATGAAATATGAATTGAAAGATGACAAGGGAATTGGAATTGGAAAAGAACTGAGAACCATTATTGTGGTGGCATATATGGTTTATTGTGGAAAGAGATGAAACACTTGAATTGTGGAAAATTGTTGAACATACTTGTGTGAGTACTCTCGAATATAGAAACATGGTAACTTGGTTGTGATATCAGTTTGAAAAGTACTTGAGAATATGAATCGAATTATAAGTTGCTTATTTGAATTTGTGTAATTTGGTGTAGTGCCTTATTTGCTGTTTGTAATTGTTGTGATTGAAATTGTACGGTGGGATCGGGTTGCGCGCCGCAACATGATGGAATAATGTGTGGGTTGGGGTGATAAGGGTGGCCGAGGTAATAAGGGTGGACGAGGTAATAAGGATGGAAAGCGATCGAAATTGCTATTGAAATTTGATATAAAATCATTAATGTGAAATTGTGAAAGAAGACAGCAGGAGAGTTTGCAACCTGTGGGGCTTGATTTCCCCTTTGTTTGACTACTTGTGTTTTACGTGATTGATTTGTGGTTGTTCTACTTGCTAATCTTAAACGTGCTTTTTGTTGAGAATTATCTGAAATGAGGAAAAATGTGGAAAACATGGTTGGCTGGCTTAATTGATTCTTGATGTAATTCATTGGATGTATTATCATTGTGATTTCTTGTTAATGGCTTTAGTTTACTTGGGACAAAGTTTGCCCATACATACCAGTACAATCCCAGTGTACTAACGTCCCTTTTCCCGGGGACGCTACATTCGTATTATGATTGTAGGTGAATCAGTAGCAGGTACTTCAGCTCATCAGCAGTAGCATCCTTCATCTTCCACTGCCCGTTTTGGTGAGCCCCTATCCTTTCGAGGCCCTACGTGGCTCATGCCACTCTTGTTTAGACTTTATTTTGATTTATGTAAGGTATAGCCGGAGCCTTATTACCAGCAAGTATTGTATCGTTCTTTGTATCCTAGAGGTTCTGTAGACATGTAAGCTGTGGGATTCCAGGATCATATATATATATTATGTTGGGCGTTGTAAAAACTGTAAACTTGTTAATGAATCACTCGCATGGTTATGTTTGTATATTGTTTATAATTGGTAAGGTATTTGGTTAATGAGAAACAATCAACACAGGGGTAACACGTGGGAATGAAAGGCACACAGGTCCGCTTGACTGGGTTACCCGGTCAGGCTCCGGTCATGTCCTTCGATTTGGGGCGTGACAGCGTCAGCTAGGAAGATTCCAGGTTATTCCTACTGATGAAGATCTAAGCAAGCACGCCATTGAATTGAGCCCAAGAGTTGTATTCCCCGAAGAAAAGATTAGAAAGCTGTGGCATGAATGTAGATTCCTTGAGCCTAAGACTATGGTTCGAGAACTGGCTAAGGGTAAGGTAGACCCAAAATATAATGTTTGGTTCGGGAAAAGGTTCCAGATTCGTTAGAAATCTGTTGAAAGAGCCCATGTCCAACAGTTCACGGATGATTCGCAAGAACAGTGGAATTGGTTGGCAAGAGAAGAAGATTATCAGGCAGAAATTGGTAGGCAGAAACAACAAGTTTCAGACTTGAAGTATAAAAATGTCTTGCAATCTGATGTTGATAAAGGGAAAAGGAACAAGCTAGCCCAAGAAAATGATATGCTAAAAGCCCAAGTCCAACAATTAATAGAAGATGCTAAAAACTAGCCCAGAAGTCAATCGGATAAAAGATTGATAGAAAGGTTGGAAGATCAAGTCTTTGATTTCCAAAGGGATTTGGAAATATCTGAAGTAAAGATAGTGTAACGACCCGGCCGGTCGTTTTAGGAAATTATGCCCCAATCCCCAATTTAACTGTTTCCCTAAGTTCATTTCTGCTATTGTGGTTTGTCGGGAGAGTCGGTTCTGAAATTTGGAGCATTTTGGGATACTTAGTCCCTAAATGAGAGCTTTAAAGATAGAAGATGGTCCGTAGCCGGAAAAGCATTAAGGTGACCTCGGAATGGAAATCCGATGGTTCCATTAGCTTCGTTAGGTGATTTCGGGGTTGGGAGCATGTTCGGAATGTATTTTGGAGGTTCGTAGCCCAATTAGGCTTGAAATGCCAAAGTTTGAAATTTTGGCGAATCCGAACGTTAGGTAAGATTTTGATCCGAATGTTGGAATGAAATTCCGACAATTTCTGTAGCTTCGTTATATGATTTTGGATATGTCCGCACATTTTCAGGTCATTCGGACGTCATTTGGTCGGGTTTTTGATTGAATGTTAGTTTCGAACGTTTTGAAGAAACTTAGGCTTGAATCCGTGTGTAATTGGTGATTTTGATGTTTAGGATGGTGTTTTTATGATTGGAATAAGTTCGTATCATGTTTTGGAGTATGTTGGTGGCTTTCGTTGGGGTCCCGGGGGCCTCGGGATGAATTCGGACCATCTAACGGGCATTTGGAACTTTGAAAAATCTACAGAAAATGCAGCAGCAGTGCAGCAGGGCATTGGCCATCGCGTTCGCGAGGACTGGGCCGCGTTCGCGAAGGCCTGGGTTTGATGACCATCACGTTCGCGAGGCCAGGGACGTGTTCGCGTAAGGTGAAGACTGTGAAGCATCGCGTTCGCGTGGGCACAGACTGTGACAAGCAACGCGAACGCGTTGAAGGAATTGGTCTGGCAGTGAGTTTACGTTCAGAACATAACAGCCGCGACCCCTTATACAAAAAACGCCATTTTTGAGCTCCAAGAGAGGATTTTGAAGGGGAAACTCTGGGATATCATCGGGAAATCATCGGGGGTAAGTTTCTTGACCTCAATTCGTTAGTTTATCATGAAATCCGTGATTATTTCACTGAAAATGGGAGATTAAAGGTGGGTTTGAACCCTAAGCCTAAAATTTAGGAAATCTTTGATTTGAATGGGCAAACGGAGTCCGATTTTGAAAAATTTAATATGCACGGACTCGTATTGAGATAAGGAACCCGAATATATAACTTTCGTGATTTTTCGATAAACGTACCGAAAGTCGGGTTTTGGCAACTTGTGGGTTTTGGTGTATTTTGAATTGTTTTGATTGGGTAATGCCCAATTGGCCTTTTTTGATGTGATTCTATTGATTTTTATCAGATACTACACCTGTGGAGGCCGACATTCGCGGAAAGAGGGTTATTTCTTAGCGGGTTTGTACCGGAATTGAGGTAAGTGGCTTGTCTAACCTCGTGTGGGGGAACTTCCACCCCTAGGATTTTTATGTGATAGTTTGAATGCCTTGTACGCGAGGTGACGAGCGTGTACATGCGCTGGTTGTTGAACACACACTTTATTTAAAATGCCTAATTTGTGATATCCCTGTTTTTAGCCGATTAATTCGATATTCTTACCCGGTAGTAGTTAGAAAAGCATGATTAGGTAGTATTTTACTGACTAGTTGCCCAATTGCCTTACTTGAGCTTCTTGATAGTTGTTGGCACTATTTTCGGTGAAGTTGTAGTAAGCATATTATATTCTTTCTGCGTATTCCTTTATTTGTTGTGTTTGTGGACTGCGGGTTCAATTCCCGGAGATCCCAGGGCTGTGGGTTCGATTCCCAGAGACCCAGAGTGATATTGTTGTGGACTGCGGGTTCGATTCCCGGAGATCCTGAGATTTATTGAGATGTGGACTACGGGTTTGATTCCCGGAGATCCTGAGATTTATTGAGATGTGGACTACGGGTTCGATTCCCAAAGATCCTGAGATTTATTGAGATGTGGACTGCAGGTTCGATTCCCGGAGATCCTGAGATTTGCGGAGACATGGGCTGCGGGTTCGATTCCCGGAGACCCATGGGTACTGTCAATGGGACTGTGGGTTCAATTCCCACGGTCCTGGACTTGTTTTATTAAGTTGGTTACTTGTTGTTAGCTTAATTGTAGACGGTTGCAGTAATCATTTTATTGTTGTTATTTCGAAATTATTATCATTTAAACTGCTTATTATTGTTATCATCATTATATTATTATTTTCTCAGTAGGGCCTTGACCTTCCTCGTCACTACTCCATCGAGGTTAGGCTTGGCACTTACTGAATACCGTCGTGGTGTACTCATGCTACTCTTCAGCACACTTTTGTTGTGCAGATCCAGGTACATCAGGACAGGCTCGTACTAGGTGATTCCGCAGCTTTTTGGGAGACCTCGAGGTATGATCTGCTACGTCCACGGATCCGGAGGCTTTCCTTCTATTCTGATAGTATTAGTTGACATTTTCCTTCATTTCGTTGTTAGATACTCTTTACACATAGAGCCACAATTGTATATTCTCTTTTAGTCTGTGTTACCCGTGGGATTCCGGATCTTGGTAGTGTTTTATACAGTGTGTGGATGGATGTATGTGCCAAGCGGCACGGATTACATATCTTTTATGCTATTTTTCCGCTATTTCTTATTTAAGTGTTCATAGCTTGTATATTTCGCAACGTGTTAGGCTTACCTAGTCGTGGGGACTGGGTGCCATCACGACATGTTCACGATTGGTGAACTAGGGTTGTGACAAGTTGGTATCAGAGCTCTAGGTTCATAGGAGTCACGGGACACGGACCGGTTACTTAGAGTCTCGCTGATCGATACGGAGACGTCTGTATTTATCTACTAGGGGCTATGTAACTATTTAGGAAACACTTCATTTCTTTTGGATTCCTTGTCGTGCGATATTTTTGGCATCAAATATAAACTATTGATTTCTATTCTCTCACAGATGGTGAGGACACGAGCTACTCGCGACAATCAGGTACATGCGCCCCCTGTTGCCGCCGTCAGAGGCTGGGGCCGAGGTAGAGGATAAGGACGCACCTGAGGTGTAGCCACAGCACCCGTGCGCGCTGCCACTGAGGTGCCACAGGTAGACCCAGGTTGGAGCGCAGGCACCTGGTACACTGACTACAGCTGCTACTACTCCAGCACTACAGGAGACCCTGGCCCAGTTCATGAGTATGTATACCACTTTAGCTCAGGCAGGACTGCTTCCTCTCATTGCAGCTACATCCCAGGCCGGGGGAGGGGTCCAGACTCCCGCAGCCGTTACACCCGAGCAGCGTGTGCCAGTGGGACAGGTTCCAGAGGTTTTGGTTATGCCTCTTACCGCCCCAGCACAGCTCGGAGTTGGACCAGCTGCCTCTGAGGACGAGCAACGTAGATTGGAGAGGTTCAAGAAATATGACCCTCCAGTGTTCAGTAGTTTGGCTTCAGATGATGCATTGGGTTTTCTAGAGGAGTGTCATCGTATTCTTCGTACTATGGGGATTGTGGAGACCAGCAAGGTTTCCTTCACCGCTTTTCAATTTCGTGGGGCCGCTTATGATCGGTGGCGCACGTATGAGTTGGATAGTCCAGAGGAGTCTGCTTCATTGACCTGGACGCAGTTTTCAGATCTATTTTTGAGAGAGTTTGTTCCTTAGAGCCTTAGGGATTCTTGGCGCTCGGAGTTTGAGCGGTTGCGATAGGGTTCCATGTCAGTATCGGAGTATGCTATCAGTTTCACCCGTCTTGCCAGGCATGCACCGGCCTTGGTAGCCACAGTCCGGGAGAGGGTGCGGAGATTTATTGAGGGCCTGATTCCGCCGATCCGATCCAGCATGGCCAGAGAGTTGGAGACAGATATATCTTATCAGCAGGCAGTGAGCATTGCTAGGAGGATCGAGAGTATGCTCCCTAGAGAGCGGGGAGAGAGAGAGGCCAAGAGGTCTCGTGAGTCGTGCCATTTCTCTGGTGCCCGCACTTCAGTGCTAGTATCATCTTTGATAATAGAGCTATGAATGACGCGTAAAACATCACCCACAACAGCTCCAGCCTCTTCCAAGACCTCATTCGGCCTCTTACCATTAATAACATGATTTGGCACCTCCTGCGCGGGGTACCTTCAGGGTCAGTCCGGCGGGAGCGTGACCGGTCAACCACAGCCACCGCGTCCTCCCAGGGCATGTTTTGAGTGTGGGGATACTCGCCATTTGGTTAGGGAGTGCACTAGGCATAGGAGAGGAGCGCCTCCACAGACTTTGCAGCCTCAGCGTGGTTCACAGGGTCAGCAGGCCATCGTTCCAGCCCCAGCTACCACGCCACCTGCCCAGCCATCCAGGGGCGAGGATCAAGGTGCCAGAGACCGCCCTCAAGAGAGGGGTCATGCCAGATTTTCTGCTATTCCTGATCACGCTGCAGCTGTTGCCTCTAATTCTGTTATCACAGGTATTATTCTGGTTAGTCACAGGGAGGCATCGGTTCTATTCGACCCTGGTTCCACTTTTTCATATGTGTCTTCTTACTTTGCTTCTCATCCGGGTGTGCCTCGGGATTCTTTGAGTGCCCCCATTTATGTTTCCACTCCGGTGGGTGATTCTTTGGCTGTGGACCGTGTATATCGGTCGTATTTGGTTACCATTTGTGATTTTGAGACCAGAGCGGATCTATTGTTGCTCGGGATGGTCGATTTTGATATTATTCTGGGCATGGACTGGTTGTCGCCCCATTATGCTATTCTTGATTGTCACGCCAAGACCGTGACGCTGGCTATGCCAGGCATTCCACGTATTGAGTGGAGTGGTACTCTAGATCACACCCCTAGCCATGTTATTTCCTTTCTCAGAGCTCATCGTATGGTTGAGAAGGGGTGTGCAGCTTATCTAGCCTATGTGCGGGATGTCATTATTGACACTCCCTCTATTGATTTTGTTCCTGTGGTACGTGACTTTGCTGATGTATTTCCAGCTGATCTCCTGGGCATGCCGCCCGACAGAGATATTGATTTTGCTATTGATTTGTTGCCGGCACTCAGCCCATTTCTATTCCACCGTACCGTATGGCTCCTCCTGAGTTGAAGGAGTTGAAGGATCAGTTTCAGGAGTTATTGGGTAAAGGTTTCATTCGACCCAATGTTTTGCCTTGGGGTGCTCCTATGTTGTTTGTGAAGAAAAAGGACGGTTCTATGCGTACGTGTATTGACTATCGTCAGCTGAACAAGGTTACAGTGAAGAACCGGTATCCTTTGCTCCGTATTGATGATTTATTTGACCAGCTACAGGGCGCACAGGTGTTTTCTAAGATTGATTTGCGCTCTGGGTATCACCAGCTGAAGATTCGGGAGCCGGATATCCCAAAGACTGCCTTCAGGACTCGGTATGGTCACTATGAGTTCCTCGTGATGTTTTTTGGGCTGACTAATGCCCCAACAGCCTTTATGCATTTGATGCACAGTGTGTTCAGGCCTTATCTTGACTCTTTGTGATTGTCTTCATTGATGATATTCTAGTATATTCTCGGAGTCGGGAAGAGCACGAGCAGCATTTGAGGATAGTGCTTCAGATTCTGAGGGAGAAGCAGCTTTATGCCAAGTTCTCTAAATGTGAATTCTGGTTGAGTTCAGTGGCATTTTTGGGCCACGTGGTGTCGAGTGATGGTATTCGAGTAGATCCGAGAAAGGTGGAGGCCATGCAGAGTTGGCCCAGACCCTCCTCCGCTACTGAGATTCGCAGTTTCCTTGGTTTGGCGGGCTATTACCGTCGTTTCGTAGAGGGGTTCTCTTCGATTGCAGCACCTATGACCAGATTGACCCAAAAGGGTGCCCCTTTCCAGTGGACAGACGAGTGTGAGGCGAGCTTTCAGAAGCTCAAGACAGCTTTGACTTCGGCCTCTATATTGATGTTGCCTACAGGTTCGGGGTCCTATACTGTATATTGTGATGCCTCACGAGTTGGACTCGGTGCGGTATTGATGAAGGACGGTAGGGTGATTGCCTACGCGTCCAGACAGCTGAAGGTGCATGAAAAGAATTACCCTGTTCATGATTTGGAGCTAGCTGCCATTGTTCACGCCTTGAAGATTTGGCGTCATTACTTATATGGGGTTCCTTGTGAGATCTACACTGATCACCGGAGTTTGCAGCACTTGCTTAAGCAAAAGGACCTGAATATGCGTCAGAGGAGATGGTTGGAGCTACTGAAGGACTATGATATTACTATTCTCTATCATCCGGCAAGGCTAATGTGGTTGCCGATGCCTTGAGTCGTCGGGCAGAGAGTTTGGGAAGTTTGGCATATCTACCAGCTTCGGAGAGGCCTATGGCGATGGATGTTCAGGCTTTAGCCAGGCAGTTTGTTAGACTGGATCTTTCGGAGCCCAGCCGGGTTCTAGCTTGTGTGGTTTCTCGGTCTTCTCTATTTGACCGCATCAGGGAGCGTCAGTTCGACGACCCTCATTTACTTGTCCTTCAGGATAGAGTTCGGCGTGGTGATGCTCGAGATGTTACCATCGGGGATGATGGAGTTATGAGGATGCAGGGGCGTATCTGTGTGCCCAATGTAGATGATCTTCGAGAGTTGATTCTAGCTGAGGCCCATAGCTCGCGGTATTCCATCCATTCGGGTGCCGCGAAGATGTATCAGGACTTGAGGCAACACTATTAGTGGAGGCGGATGAAGAAGGATATAGTTGACTATGTTTCTAGGTGCCTCAACTGGCAGCATGTGAAGTATGAGCATCAGCGTCCGGGCGGGTTATAACAGTAGATTGAGATCCCAGAGTGGAAGTGTGAGCGCATCACCATGGACTTTGTATCTGGACTTCCACGGACTGTTAGGAAGTTCGATTCCATCTGGGTTATTATGGATCGGCTGACCAAGTCCGCCCATTTTATACCGGTGAGCACTACATATTCATCGGAGCGACTAGCGAAGATCTATATCAGAGAGATAGTTCGGCTGCACGGTATTCCAGTTTCCATCATTTCAGACAGAGGCACTCAGTTTACTTCACGGTTCTGGAGAGCCGTGCAGTAGGAGTTAGGTACTCGGGTGGAGCCGAGCACGGCATTTCACCCCCAGATGAATGGACAATCCGAGCGCACTATTCAGATTTTGGAGGATATGCTCTGTGAGTGCGTGATTAAGTTTGGAGGTTCATGGGATCACTTCTTGCCGCTGGCGGAGTTTGCTTATAACAACAGCTACCAGTCTAGCATTCAGATGACACCGTATGAGGCCCTATATGGTAGGAGGTGCAGGTCTCCCGTGGGTTGGTTCGAGTCGGGCGAGGCCAGGTTGCTTGGTACTGATATGGTTCAGGATGCTATGGACAAGGTCAAGGTGATTCAGGACAGATTTCGTGCAGCCCAGTCTAGACAGAAGAGTTATGCGGACAAGAAGGTTCGCGATGTGGCTTTTATGGTCGGCGAGCGGGTTCTGCTTCGAGTCTCGCCCATGAAGGGCGTTATGAGGTTCGGGAAGAAAGGGAAGCTGAGTCCTAGATTTATTGGCCCTTTTTAGATTTTGAGGCATATTGGGGAGGTTGCCGATGAGTTAGCCTTACCTCCTAGTCTAGTTGGAGTTCACCCCGTATTTCATGTCTTTATGCTCCGAAGATACCATGGTGACCCGTCGCATGTGTTGGATTTCACTTCAGTTCTCTGTTGAGGAGCCAGTAGCCATTCTAGACAGGCAGGTCATGAAGCTAAGGTCAAAGAACATCGCTTCGGTAAAGGTTCAGTGGCGGGGCCAGCCGGTCGAGGAGGCGACTTGGGAGACCGAGCAGGATATGCGCAGCCAGTACCCTCATCTTTTCACTACTCCAGGTATGTTTTCTATGCTCGTTCGAGGACGAACGAATCTTTTAAGTGTGGGAAGATGTAACGACCCGGCCGGTCGTTTTAGGAAATTACGCCCCAATCCCCAATTTAACTGTTTCCCTAAGTTCATTTCTGCTATTGTGGTTTGCCGGGAGAGTCGGTTCTGAAATTTGGAGCATTTTGGGACACTTAGTCCCTAAATGAGAGCTTTAAAGCTAGAAAATGGTCCGTAGCTGGAAAAGCGTTAAGGCGACCTCGGAACGGAAATCCGATGGTTCCATTAGCTCCGTTAGGTGATTTCGAGGTTGGGAGCGTGTTCAGAATGTATTTTGGAGGTCCGTAGCTTAATTAGGCTTGAAATGCCGAAGTTTGAAATTTTGGCGAATTCGAACGTTAGGTGAGATTTTGATCCCGATAATTTCTGTAGCTTCGTTATATGATTTTGGATATGTATGCAAATTTTCAGGTCATTCGAACGTCATTTGGCCGGGTTTTTGATTGAATGTTAGTTTCGGACGTTTTGAAGAAACTTAGGCTTGAATCCGTGTGTAATTGGTGATTTTGATGTTTAGGATGGTGTTTTTATGATTGGAATAAGTTCGTATCATGTTTTGGAGTATGTTGGTGGCTTTCGTTGGGGTCCCGGGGGCCTCGGGATGAATTCGGACCATCTAACGGGCATTTGGAACTTTGAAAAATCTGCAGAAAATGCAGCAGCAGTGCAGCAGGGCATTGGCCACCGCGTTCGCGGGGACTGGGTTTGATGACCATCGCGTTCGCGAGGCCAGGGACGCGTTCGCGTAAGGTGAAGACTGTGAAGCATCGCGTTCGCATGGGCACAGACCGCGTTCGCGTATGAGGAAATTATTGGGCATTGCGTTCGCGTGTAGAGGGGACGCGTTCGCGTAGAAGGAACCTCGGACGACTGCGGAGTTGTACATCACGAACGCGTGAGGCATGTCGCGTTCGCAAAGATTATTTTGGTCAGATCATCGCGAACGCGTGACAAGCAACGCGAACGCGTTGAAGGAATTGGTCTGGCAGTGAGTTTAAGTTCAGAACATAACAGTCGCGACCGCTTATACAAAAAACGCCAATTTTGAGCTCCAAGAGAGGATTTTGAAGGGGAAACGCTGGGATATCATCGGGAAATCATCGGGGGTAAGTTTCTTGACCTCAATTCGTTAGTTTATCATGAAATCCGTGATTATTTCATTGAAAATGGGAGATTAAAGGTGGGTTTGAACCCTAGGCCTAAAATTTAGGAAATCTTTGATTTGAATGGGCAAACGGAGTCCGATTTTGATAAATTTTATATGCACTGACTCGTATTGAGATAAGGAACCCGAATACATAACTTTCGTGATTTTTCGATAAACGTACCGAAAGTCGAGTTTTGGCAACTTGTGGGTTTTGGTGTATTTTGAATTGTTTTGATTGGGTAATGCCCAATTGGCCTTTTTTGATGTGATTCTATTGATTTTTATCAGATACTACACCTGTGGAGGCCGACATTCACGGCAAGAGGGTTATTTCTTAGCGGTTTTGTACCGGAATTGAGGTAAGTGGCTTGTCTAACCTCGTGTGGGGGAACTTCCACCCCTAGGATTTTTATGTGATAGTTTGAATGCCTTGTACGCGAGGTGACGAGCGTGTACATGCACTGGTAGTTGAACACATACTTTATCTAAAATGCCTAATTTGTGATATCCCCGTTTTTAGCTGATTAATTCGATATTCTTACCCGGTAGTAGTTAGAAAAGCATGATTTGGTAGTAATTTACTGACTAGTTGCCCAATTGCCTTACTTGAGCTTCTTGATAGTTATTGGCACTATTTTCGGTGAAGTTGTAGTAAGCATATTATATTCTTTCTGCGTATTCCTTTATTTGTTGTGTTTGTGGACTGCTGGTTCAATTTCCGGAGATCCCAGGGCTGTGGGTTCGATTCCCGGAGATCCTGATTTATTGAGATATGGACTACGGGTTCGATTCCCGGAGATACTGAGTATTGAGATATGCACTGCGGGTTCGATTCCCGGAGATCTTGATGTTATTGAGATATAGACTGCGGGTTCGATTCCCGAAGATCTTGAGCTATTAATATAATATTGATATGTATACTGCGGGTTCGATTCCCGGAGATCCTGAGATTTATTGAGACATGGGCCGTGGGTTCGATTCCCGGAGACCCATGGGTACTGTCAATGGGACTGTGGGTTCAATTCCCACAGGTCCTGGACTTGTTTTATTAAGTTGGTTACTTGTTGTTAGCTTAATTGTAGACGGTTGCAGTAATCATTTTATTGTTGTTATTTCGAAATTATTATCATTTAAACTGCTTATTATTGTTATCATCATTATATTATTATTTTCTCAGTAGGGCCATGACCTTCCTCGTCACTACTCCATCGAGGTTAGGCTTGGCACTTACCGAGTACCGTCGTGGTGTACTCATGCTACTCTTTTGCACACTTTTGTTGTGCAGATCCAGGTATATCAGGACAGGCTCATACTAGGTGATTCTGCAGCCTTTTGGGAGACCTCGAGATATGATCTTCTACGTCCGCGGATCCGGAGGCTTTCCTTCTATTCCGATAGTATTAGTTGACATTTTCCTTCATTTCGTTGTTAGATACTCTTTACACATAGAGCCACAGTTGTATATTCTCTTTTAGTCCGTGTTACCCGTGGGATTCCGGATCTTGGTAGTGTTTTATACAGAGTGTGTGGACGGATGTATGTGCCAAGCGGCACGGATTACATATCTTTTATGCTATTTTTCCGATGTTTCTTATTTAAGTGTTTATAGCTTGTATATTCCGCAACGTGTTAGGCTTACCTAGTCGTGGGGACTGGGTGCCATCACGACATGTTCACGATTGGTGAACTATGGTCGTGACAGATAGCAAGGATCAGAACCATATGGACGAGGAGCACAGATGCAAGAGAAAATCGGCTGCGACAGATAAAAAGGGACTATGAAGGGAGCATTTATGCACTAAGAAAAACAATATCCACCCTGGAAGAACGTCATTCCCGACAAACAAGAAACTTCCAGGCCGATAGGAAATATTGTCATAATATGATGGCCTAAATGGAGAAGCAAATGTAGATGCTTCAAAATCAACTCTTCCACAACGCTCAGGAGCTAGGAATGAAAAATCAACAAATTGAGCGAATGCTTATCAAAAGAGACAGGGTCAGAAGAAGAATTGAAAAGATTGGGCATTACGTCACGATGAGGTGCCTGGCATGTGAGCAAATGCCTCGACCTAACCTCTTCGCTTTAGTCATGAGTTATGTCCATCAAATCATGGATGTGTTGAGAAGCTTACAAAGGGAACTTGCGCCGACGCCCGCGGAAAGGCCGAATGATGCCTCGCGGGCACCAAAACTCAAAGCCCTAATGTACCCTTAGTCCAAATCTTTTGTTTGTCAAGTCTGTTAGCTTCATTTTTAATTTATGTTGTTAGTATGGTTGGTTTGTAGTCATAATTTTATCACTAAATAAAAATGTTCCTAAAATTTTGTGTTTATTTTGTTTTACACGAACTACGCTAGGGTCTGATTCATGCGGGGACATGATACGTAGGCAATCTACATAAGATTCGACCACTATTTATATTAAAAAGGGAAAATAAATAAAAGAAGTGAGAGAAATAATGGATAGGTGTAGAAGCCCTTGAAAATGATAAGCTGGATGACGCATGCAGTCTGAGCAAAAGCATAATAGAAATGGTTCATTGCATAAAGACATTGCATCCCCAATGTGCTTTTACCATATCTGTTAAAATTTTAACACTAACAAGTTTGTTGTTTTTCAATATCAGTTAGTGTTAGAGTGTACTGGCATCACACAGATATCAGACAGGATCGAAGTGACATATACCTAAAAGTATGACTGGATCAGATCACAGCAGTGAGTGAGAAAAGGCAATGAGTCATATGCTCAAAGAAGTTTTAGAATAAATGGAACAAATGCAGTTGAAAATGAGCGAAATGCAGACGACGCTGGCCAGAGCACAAAAGGGTCCCGAAGAACCCACTACTCCTACCTTCCCACCAGGATTTACCCCAGAATACCTTTCTCCCGGTCCCTCAACAAGAGTCCTAGACCATCATTACCACCAGGGAAGGGATGCTTATGACCACCCAGCTCCACCACCAAATCAAAACCCTCATCCACCAAAGGTCCCTGTCTTTGTGGTACCTCCCCTAGCTTCATTGCATAGATCATCAAGTGAGCCGTTATTTCAGGTTCATGACGCTCAGTATTACCCCCTTGGACCCACGTTCAGGGCACCCAAACCAACCACCTATACACCTCCCTTTGAGGTCCTAGTGGAAAAGCCGGCCAAGAGCTCAGAACAGGATGAGGTGATACGGAAAGTCAAGAGCCTGGAGCAGTCCTTCAGGAGCCTGCATGGAATGGGGAATCAAGTCAGTGTGGCTTATAAAGACTTATGCCCTTTCCCCTACGTACAACTGCCAGCTGGGTTCAAAATGCCCAAATTTGATCTGTACGAAGGCACAATGATCCCATGTCTCATTTGCGAGGATTTTGTAGCAAGATGAGGGGCGCAGGCGAATAAGATGAGCTACTGATAGCTTATTTTGGACAGAGTTTGAGCGGGTCTGCCTTAGAATGGTACACAAGGCAGGATCCAAGTAGATGGTATACTTGGGATGATTTGGCGCAAGCTTTCGCCGGGTACTTTCAATATAATCTGGAGATAGTGCCTGATCGTCTCACACTATTGAAATTGGAGAAGAAACAAGGGGAGAGCTTTCGGGAATTTGGATTTCATTGGAGAGAACAGGCGGCTAGAGTTGATCCTCCTATGAGTGAGGGGGAGATGGTATATTACTTTCTGCAAACTCTCGAGCCAACCTACTTCGGTCATTTGGTGACATTAGTGGGAAATCCTTCAATGAAGTGGTAAAAATGGGAGGCATGATAGAAGAAGGTCTCAAGACCAACAAAATATTGAGTATTCAGCGATCAAGGTGACAACACAGGCTATTCAGAGCGGCACAGGAGGTGCGCTCGGAAAGAAGAAAAGAGAGGATGTCACAACGATAGAGGCTAGCAATTGGTCCCGATCGAGGGGTCCTTCCCCCCATCACCAATTCAGACCCCCTCACCCAAATTACCCTCACATTCCGAATTATCCTCCACAATCCTATTACCCCCTCAAGAACAGCATTTTTCAGTCCATCAAGCACAATCATACACCCAACCTCCAGCGCGCCCGCAATGGCGCGCGCCAACTCCACATAATACCTACCCAGCTCCCCAAAACAACTACCCACCACCAAGGGCCTACAGAAATCCCATAGGGCCAGGTTTCCGGGGGAATCCAACTTTCAAGAACGAAAGGGTTCAGAGGTAGAGAACATTCACAGAATTAGGACAAGCATATACTGCTTTATTCCACAAATTGAAGCAGATAGGTTTGTTGAGTCCTATTGAGCCCAGATTACCAAATCCCTTACCTCGGAATTTGGACCACTCAGTAAAATGTGAATATTGTTCGGGGGCTCCCGAACATACTACTGAGAGATATTAGAAACTGAAGCATGCAATCCAAGATCTTATCGATGCTAATATGATTGAGGTTCAGGCACCCGAGGTGCCCAACATTAACCAAAACCCACTAGCAACCCACCATGAGACCCGTATGATCAAGCTTGTACAAGGAGAGGGAGAACCTAAGAAGCCATCACAGACAGTGATGATGATCAGGGCCAGTACAAAAGAGAAATCGACCAGTGTAGAAGTGGAGGTACCAACTAAGAGGGAGGATGTCAAGCCAATAGTAATATTGGGGAAAATCCCATCTGCCACTATGGAGAAACCAAAAACAACAAAGTTGGTAGTGTTTGGAGCGTCGTCTGTGCCAGTAGTGATTGTGAAAGGAGTCTGTAGGGAATCGGTCATCATAAAGCTGGTAGCCCAGTTGCCAGTGAATGATAGCAAGGCCGTGCCTTGGAAGTATGTAAAGGCAATGGTGATGTACAAAGGAAAGTCACTGGAGGAAGTTAGTTGTGAGGCCTAGGGTTTGACTCGATCGGGACGGTGTTTTGCTCCCCTAGAGTTGAGGAGATCTAATCCCGCAGTGGTGAAGAAGCCAGTAATAGAAGAGGAAGCTGAGGAGTTCTTGAAGAAGATGAAAACCCAGGACTACTCTATTGTAGAGCAGTTGAGGAAAACCCCAGCCCAAATTTCATTACTATCCTTGTTAATCCATTCCAGTGATCATTGCCAGGCCTTGATGAAGATCCTGAATGAAGCCCATGTTCCAGAAAAACTCTCTGTAAATCACTTGGAGAAGATAGTGCATAAAATCTTCGAAGTCAACCGAGTGACATTCTCTGATGATGAATTGCCAAAAGAGGGTACGGAACATAATAAAGCCTTATACTTGATCGTGAAGTGTGAAGACTTGGTGGTCACCCGAGTATTGGTGGATAATGGTTCAAGTGCCAACATTTGTACTTTGGCTACTCTGAACAAACTGAAGATTGATCATGACAGAGTCCGAAAGAATGGCGTCTGCATCAGAGGTTTTGATAGAGGGAGTACTAGCTCAGTGGGCGATATCATACTGGAACTAACCATTGGTCCAGTAAATTTCACCATGGAGTTCCAAGCGATGGACGTGGCCGTATCATACACTATGCTATTGGGACGACCCTGGATTCATGCTGCCAAAGCAGTACTTCTTCGTTGCACCAAATGGTGAAGTTTGAGTGGGACAGGTAGGAAATAGTGATGCATGGGGATGATGGCACAGGCATTATGAGTGATGACGTGGTGCCATTCATAGAAATAGAGAATGACAAGGGACCATGAGTATACTAAATCTTCGAAGGGGTTTCAATGGATAAGGTTTCCAAAGGCAAGGACCACGCATTTCACAGGATCTCAGCTTCAACCTTCATGATCACCTCAGAAATGATGAACTGTAGGTTTATACCAGGAAAAGGTTTGGGGGCCAAACTCTAAGGTATCATTCAACCCGTTTCTTTGCCTGAGAATTTAGAGACATTCGGGTTAGGGTTCAAGCCGACGGTAGCGGATGTGAAGAGAGCTCAAAAAATGAAGAAGAAAGTATGGGTCCTTCCCAAGCCAGTTCCACGGCTCTCCCGGTCTTTTGTTAAAGCAGGTTTCAGGAGGATGTCGAACCAAAAGATTCTTGGACCGTCAATTGGACCAGATGGAGATCTGGATAAGATTTTTGAAAGGTTGTTTGCTGATGTCAACATGATCGAAGCTCGAGAAGGTTCCAGTAAAGCGAACATACAGTATGTGGGGAACAAGGCCAAAACCAACAATTGGACGGCTACTCCTCTTCCCATCTGGAAGGAGTCTTGGTAGTAGGCTTTGGATTTTTTTTTCCTGGATTATTCCAGAGTTGAAATCCAGCTTTGGTTTTATTTGTATTGTGAAACTCTATTATACCTCATTTTCAATAAAAATGAAAGTTTCCTTTCTTTTCTTGATTTTTGATTTTTGTTTCTTTTCATTTCTGAACAGTTCTCTTTTTGCTGGTTCCAATGACATGGCATGCACCACGGATCTTCAACCTAGTCTAAGAAGTCAATCTGAATCCGAATTAATTGTGCGCGGGGTCGATTGTGAGGATGAATCGGAATATGAGGAAGATGAGGATTTTGAAGAGATAAACAGGGAATTAACTCATTTTGAAGAAAAACCTAAGCCTAATTTAAACGATACTGAAGCTGTCAACTTAGGAGATGAGGATATTGTTAGGGAAACCAAAATTAACATTCACATTAAGCCGAGTATCAGGGAAGAGCTAATCAAAACACTCATTGAATTTAAAGATGTTTTTTGCATGGTCGTATGATGACATGCCAGGTTTAAGCACAGATCTAGTGGTTCATAAATTGCCCACCGATCCGGCATGTCCTCCCGTCAAACAAAAATTGAGAAAGTTCAAAACGGACATGAGTGTAAAGATTAAAGAAGAAGTAACCAAGCAGTTGCTAGCAAAGGTTATTCGGGTTACTCGATATCCCGAATGGTTGGCCAATGTGGTGCTAGTACCAAAGAAGGATGGGAAGATTCAGGTATGTGTCGACTACCGTAATCTTAACAAGGCAAGCCCAAAAGATAACTTTCCATTACCCAACATCCATATCTTGATAGAGAACTACGCTGGGCGTGAAATTGGATCCTTTGTGGATTGCTATGCAGGATACCATCAGATCCTAATGGATGAAGAAGATGCAGAAAAGACAGCTTTCATCACTCCTTGGGGGACTTATTGCTACAGGGTAATGCCGTTCGGTTTGAAGAACGTTGGGGCAACATACATGAGAGCAATGACTACTGTGTTTCATGACATGATACACAAAGAGATTGAGGTGTATGTAGACGATGTGATCATAAATTCCAGGCGTCAGGAGGACCATGTAGCAGATCTGAGGAAGTTTTTTCAGAGACTTCGGAGGTATGACATTAAGCTCAACCCTGTCAAATGTGCATTTGGGGTTCCCTCGGGAAAAATGTTAGGATTCATTGTCAGTCGGCGAGGCATTGAGTTGGATCCATCAAAGATCAAATCCATCCAAGAATTGCCAGCACCAAAGAACAAAACTGAAGTAATGAGTCTTTTGGGAAGATTGAACTACATCAACCGATTCATTGCTCAGCTCACATCGACATGTGAACTTATTTTCAGGCTATTAAAAAAGGATGTTGCAATCAAATGGACTGAAGAATTCCAAGATGCTTTTGATAAGATAAAGGAGTATTTGTCAAACCCACTCGTGTTGGTTCCACTTGAACCCGGGAGGCCTCTGATTCTTCATCTAACAGTCTTGGATAATTCGTTTGGTTGCGTATTGGGGCAATATTACATCACTGGAAGAAAAGAACATGCCATCTATTATCTCAGTAAGAAGTTCACAACATATGATGTTAAGTACACTCACCTTGAGAAGATATGTTACGCCCTAACTTGGGTGGCACAGAAACTGAAGTATTATTTGTCTTCCTACACTACTTATCGCATTACACGTTTGGATCCATTGAAGTATATTTTCCAGAAACCTATGCCTACAGGGAGGTTAGAAAAATGGCAAATATTACTTACAGAATTTGACATCATCTATGTAACGAGGATGGCTATGAAAGCTCAAGCCCTAGCCGATCACTTAGCTGAGAATCCTGTTGATGATGAATACGAACCTTTAAGGATGTACTTTCCAAATGAAGAAGTGTTGCAAATTGATGAGTTAGAACTAACCAAAGAGTCAGGGTGGAAGCTTTTCTTTGACGGAGCTGCAAATGCAAAGGGAGTTGGAATAGGAGCAATACTTATTTCTGAAACAAGACATCATTATCCTGTTACGGCTCAACTATGTTTCTATTGTACCAACAACATGGCTGAGTATGAAGCATGCATTTTGGGGTTACGATTAGCTATGGACATGGATGTCCAGGACGTCTTGCTCTTGGAAGACACGGACCTTCTGGTACATCAGGTTCAAGGTGAATGGGAAACAAGAGACTTGAAGCTTATCCCATATCGTCAATGTTTGCATGATCTGATTAAGCGTTTTCGGTCAGTAGAATTCAGACATATCCCAAGAATGCATAATGAGGTTGTCGATGCTTTAGCTACTCTAGCATCGATGTTGCATCACCCGGACAAGATTCATGTTGATCCGTTAAATATTCAAGTTCGGGATCAACATGCTTTTTGGAATATGGTAGAGGAAGAAATGGATGGTGAGCCATGGTTTCATGATGTCAAAGAATACCACGGGATGGGAATATACCCAAAACAGGCAACTGGAGATCAAAAGAGAGCTATTCGGCGATTGGCAAATGGATTTTTCCTTAGTGGAGGTGTGTTGTACCAAAGAACACCGGATTTGGGATTTATGAGATGCATAGATGCAGTACAAGCCACAACAGTGATGATAGAGGTACATGCCGGAGTTTGTAGGCCACATATGAGCGGATATGTATTGGCGAAGAAGATTCTTCGAGCAGGATATTATTGGCTCACTATGGAACGTGATTGTATAAGTTTCGTATGAAAATGCTATCAATGTCAGATACACAGAGATCTGATTCATTCTCCGCCGACAGAATTGCATACAATGTCGGCGCCATGGCCATTTGTTGCTTGGGGTATGGATGTCATTGGACCTATCACGCCGGCAGCATCCAACGGTCACAGGTTCATTCTGGTAGCCATTGAATATTTTACCAAATGGGTTGAAGCTAAAACTTTCAAGTCAGTGAACAAGAAGGCAGTTGTGGAGTTTGTGCGTTCCCATATCATCTGTAGATTTGGGATTCCAAAAATGATCATCACGGACAACGGTGCTAATCTTAATAGTGGTTTGATGAAGGAAGTATGTCAACAGTTCAAGATTACACACCGTAGTTCCACCCCATATCGTCCCAAAGCAAATGGCGCGGTTGAGGCAGCGAACAAGAATATAAAGAAGATATTGAAAAAGATGGTAGAAGGGTCTAGGCAATGGCATGAAAAGCTACCATTTGAATTGTTGGGTTATCGCACTACGGTCCGCACTTCAGTAGGTGCAACTCCTTACTTGTTGGTGTATGGAACTGAAGCAGTGATACCAGCAGAAGTTGAAATCCCATCCCTTCGAATTGTCGCTGAAGCTGAAATTGACGACGATGAGTGGGTCAAAACCCGATTGGAGCAGTTAAGCTTAATTGATGAAAAGAGATTGGCAACAGTATGTCATGGCCAATTATATCAAAAGAGAATGCAAGAGCATACAATAAAAAGGTACGTCCCAGGAAGTTTGAAGTGGGACAGCAGGTGTTGAAGCGAATATTGCCTCATCAAGCCGAAGCGAAGGGCAAGTTCGCACCAAACTAGCAAGGGCCGTATACTGTGACCAGAGTGTTGTCCAATAGTGCTTTATGCCTGTCAGATGTCGAAGGAAGATGTATCGACATGGCTATCAATTCTGATGCGGTCAAGAGATATTACGTGTAATTTCTTTAATTATAATCTTTGTTTCATTTATTTGCTTGTACTTGGTGTTTGTCGGATAATGAAATGACGGAGGCAATTCTTTCTTCTATCCAAACACTTTAACCTTTGCTTTCACCCTTTTGAGCCTTATTTATTCTTTCATATCCGTCTCTTGGAATCAATAACGGATAGAGAAAAGAAAAGAAAAAATAAATAAATAAGAGAAAGTCACAAGAGATCTAAATGAATCAAGTGAACTACGTTTGGCCTGATTCCTCACAGAGGATACGTAGGCACCTCACGGCTCGGTCATAGTGTAAATAAAAGTTAATCCTTCCCCAAACAAGAAACCAGGCAGAAGTTATGTTGTTTTTATGAAAAGAGTTTTGATTCCGAGAGTTGTAATATTTCACCCATTAAGAGTTGTTTTGAATTTTTGATACTCTTTTCTTTTAAGACCCACACAAAAACCCATATGAGATATCCGAAAAAGACCTCCCGATCATTATCCGGGAAATGCCCAGTCAGACAAGTAAAGACAAAGAGTAACACGCTGATCCCCAACAGAAAGGGAATAAGCTGAAGGAATTGATAGCCAAAAGAATCCCCAGTGAAGAGAATCTTATCGGTGCCGTTCCAATCTCCAGCGAAGAAAAAAATAAAATGAGAGAGTCTTATTGGTGAAAACCTTCACAGGCACCATAAGGCGACGAAAGCTGAGAAGAAATAAAATGAGAGAGTCTTATCGGTGGAAACCTTCACGGGCACCATAAGGCGACGGGAGTTGAGAGAAATGAGAGAGTCTCATTAGTGAAAACCCCTCGAAGGGCACTATGAGGCGGCAAGATAGAGTGGCGGAAAAGACCCACATTTGACAAAGAGTCGTGCACCTGTTCATACTCAGCAAATGAGGCCATCAGAAAGATTGATTGATACAAATAGACTGGGTTGATTAATCCGGAATGCACAACGTCATCGTTGGGACCGCTTATACCATTTAGATAAGTACCTTTTTTGCTTTTTCTCAATATTCCTTCATAAAGCTTAATTCTTTTTTCTATATATTCATTTTCTTTGTTTAAAGATTTTGGTCCAAGTTTATTTTGAGAAAGACTTTTTAGAGCTTACTATCAGTTGCCAAATTGGTGCGAAGCAAAATGAGGGTAAGACAGACCAAATTGGTCAGGAATGTCAGGAAATGGAGAAGACCTGAAAGATGCAGTCGAGCAAATCACGGACCAAGTTCCAAAAGAATCCCCAGTGGATATTCAAGATACGTGAATAACTCTAACAGATTATCAACCGATTCCCAAGATGATCGGACAACACCAAGCGGGGAAGGAAAAGGGAAAATACATCCCCAGCTGATAACATTTCTATCTCCAGCTGTATTGAGGGAAAATGCAACCTTTTGAAGAAAGTGATTTTTGAGTTTCACCAGCAAGTTTTGAAACACAGAAAATGGAAGGGTTAAATGGAATAACCATTCCCCAGCAGAAATATCATTCCCAGTGTATAACATCATCCCCAACAAGTTTCGAGAGTTTAGAACAGGGAAAGGGAAAAAACATTCCCAGCAGGAGTAGCACGGCCACTCATCACATTTTAAACTAACAAATTTTCTTTGATTTGAAGCAGGTAAAAGAGAATGTTGATGATGTAAGAAAGACATGCCACAAAGAATATTACCAAAACTGGGGCAGAAAATTTTCGCCATTGGCGAAAATTTTCTCAACTAAAATAAGAAAATCAGTACAAGGTATTTTTAAGTTGAAGAAATATGGAGCCCGCCTATAGAACATAGGTCTTATTTTAAAGTTGAAGAAGATCAGGAGCCCGCCTGTACAACGGAGGTGTTACTTTCAGTTGAAGAATATCAGGAGCCCGCCTGTAGAACGGAGGTGTTATTTTAAGTTGAAGAAGATCAGGAGCCCGCATGTAGAACAAACATAGGTGTTATTTTAAGTTGAAGAAGATCAGGAGTCTGCCTGTAGAACGGAGGTGTTATTTTAAAGTTGAAGAAGATCAGGAGCCCGCCTGTAGAACGGAGGTGTTATTTTAAAGTTGAAGAAGATCAAGAGCCCGCCTGTAGAACAGAGGTGTTACTTTCAGTTAAAGAAAATCAGGAGCCCGCCTGCAGAACGAAGGTGTTATTTTAAGTTGAAGAAGATCAGGAGCCTTCCTGTAGAACAGAGGTGTTACTTTCAGTTGAAGAAGATCAGGAGCCCACCTGTAGAATGGAGGTTATTATTTTAAGTTGAAGAAGATCAGGAGCCCGCCTGTAGAACGGAGGTGTTACTTTCAGTTGAAGAAGATTAGGAGCCCGCCTGTAGAACGGAGGTGTTATTTTAAGTTGAAGAAGATCAGGACCCCGCCTGTAGAACGGAGGTGTTATTTTAAGTTGAAGAAGATCATGAGCCTGCATGTAGAACGGAGGTGTTATTTTAAGTTGAAGAAGATGAGGAGCCCGCCTGTAGAATGGAGGTGTTATTTTAAAGTTGAAGAAGATTAGGAGCCCGCCTATAGAACAGAGGTGTTATTTTCAGTTAAAGAAGATCAGGAGCCCGCCTATAGAACGGAGGTATTATTTTCAGTTAAAGAAGATCAAGAGCCCGCATGTAGAATGGAGATATTATTTTAAGTTAAAGAAGATCAGGAGCCCGCCTGTAGAACGGAGGTGTTATTTTAAGTTGAAGAAGATCAGGAGCCCGCCTGTAGAACGGATGTGTTATTTTAAGTTGAAGAAGATCGGGAGTAACGGAGGTGTTATTTTAATGTTGAAAAAAGATCAGGAGATCGCCTGTAGAACGGAGGTGTTATTTTAAAGTTAAAGAAAATCAGGAGCCCGCCTACAGAACGGAGGTGTTATTTTAAGTTGAAGAAGATCAGGACCCCGCCTATAGAACAGAGGTGTGTTACTTTCAGTTGAAGAAGATTAGGAGCCCGCCTGTAGAACGGAGGTGTTATTTTAAAGTTGAAGAAGATCAGGAGCCCGCCTGTAGAACGGAGGTGTTATTTTAAAGTTGAAGAAGATCAAGAGCCCGCCTGTAGAACAGAGGTGTTACTTTCAGTTAAAGAAAATCAGGAGCCCGCCTGCAGAACGAAGGTGTTATTTTAAGTTGAAGAAGATCAGGAGCCCGCCTGTAGAACAGAGGTGTTACTTTCAGTTAAAGAAAATCAGGAGCCCGCCTGTAGAACAGAGGAGTTATTTTAAGTTGAAGAAAATCACGAGACCGCCTGTAGAACAAAGTGTTACTTTCAGTTGAAGAAGATCAGGAGCCCGCCTGTAGAATGGAGGTTTTTATTTTATGTTGAAGAAGATCAGGAGCCCCGCCTGTAGAACGGAGGTGTTACTTTCAGTTGAAGAAGATCAGGAGCCCGCCTGTAGAACGGAGGTGTTATTTTCAGTTAAAGAAGATTAGGAGCCCGCCTGTAGAACGGAGGTGTTATTTTAAGTTGAACAAGATCAGGAGCCCGCCTGTAGAACGAAGTTGTTATTTTAAGTTGAAGAAGATCAGGAGCCCACCTGTAGAACGGAGGTGTTATTTTTAGTTGAAGAAGATCAGGAGCCCGCCTGTAGAACGGAGGTGTTATTTTAAAGTTGAAGATGATCAGAAGCCCGCCTGTAGAACGAATGTGTTATTTTTAGTTAAAGTAGATCAGGAGCCCGCCTGTAGAACGGAGGTGTTATTTTAAGTTGAAGAAGATCAGGAGCCTGCCTGTAGAATGGAGGTGTTATTTTAAAGTTGAATGTTGCGACCAAAACACTCACGCAAGTGTACGTGATCGATAAGTAGTATAGTAATAAGTAAAGTATCGTTCCCATAAGGAATTTTTATTAACTTATTGACTGATATTAAATTAACTAATTCTTGATTTATGCTATATAATTCGAAAATATATAAGAGCCACTTTATAATACACTTAATAATATCACAATTATTCAAGATGAAATTACTACAACCAATTCACAATATTTTTATAATAATATGGACGAATATATTCCAGGGTCATGGACTTGCTAGTAATCATGCTATTTTTCTACTTAGAATCGATTTATTCAATTATCCGGGTTATTGACTATAAGGTTAATAATATTCATAAAAATCTTTCGAGTTCTTATGAATCTATCCAAGTTAAATCAATACCTATATGTCTATGGTATTAATATTAACAAGAATGCATTTCCAACTCTTATTCTTCAACCAAACAAGGCAATTAAGTATATGTCTATCTTAATTGCAAATCCTTCACCCGATGCCCGAGATTCGAATCTTGTTCTATTTGATTTTATATGCAACCAATTGATAAGAAAAACCATTGAAGTCCTCTTGGAGCTAAGAAAGAAATTGAAGATCACGACTTTGGAGCAACAAATTAAAGAGTTCATCTAAACCTTCATCTTGTATTTTCTTTGTAGTATGTTAGATACTAATATTGTTGATTTTAGCATGAACATGAGTAGCTAAACACTCTAATATTCTAGGGTCATGGATGTTAGTTGATCTTGTTATTTGAAGCTTAGATTGATTTTATTGAAGTTATTGATATGGGTTGTTTATTTGATTTTGATCTTAATTATTTTACTGCGTAGCTAACAGTGAAATATTATTTACGAACTTTGAATTACCTCTCTAGAATGAATAGTGTAATTCCACTCTCCTTCAATGTCAAAATCTGATCTCCCAATTATGCACCTTTTCCTTGTTTTTATCCCTTAGTGGAATCCACCCCTTAGTGACAAAATAGTCACTCAATAATGCATTTCCGAAACAGGACTAGCGCGGGCATGCTAATGGCCACGCTAATGCCCGCGCTAGTAGGGTAACATTTTGTCCGAAATTTTGGACTAGCGAGGGCAAGCTAATGGCCGCGCTAATGCCCGCGCTAGTAGGGTTTGTGCTCCTTTGTCCTCTTTTGCTCAATTTTCCACATTGTTTACCATCATAAACTCTCACATGCTTAATTAACTCCTGTGAAACATTCAAATCACAATTAGAGCTAACTTTATATGTAATTATAATCATATGACAGTAATTTCTTCTTAATTTAGAGCATATATATGGGCTATATTACACAATTTAGCCCATTATCAACACCCCACACATAATCTATTGCTAGTCCTCGAGCAATCACACTAAACTTATAAAAGAGTCATCAACTCAACCACTTTACCTTAATGCTTGACACCTAGAACAAAACTCGTATATTACACCTAGTAATATAACATTCTAGTTTCTGTACTAACTTTCAAGTGCTATACAACATTCACACTTCTTTGAATTACTCTATACAGAGATCAAGATTTGCTTGTTTGTCACGAATCATATGCCCTCACAATTCTATCAACATTACATATATCAATATGTACAAGAGAGTTCCCTAATTATTTACAACAAGAAAGTTTCACTCACACTCAAAAAAGAAGTCTCATGCATGCAAGTGGTACCATAAGCTTGCCCTTAATGTAAATCTCTAATAATGCAGGCTTGTTCGATCAAAAATCAATTAGGACTTTTTCTTCTGGTTGTAATGTGGGTTAAGGGGCTGGTAGGATTTATTTTGGGACTAATGACTAGCACTCCTAAGCACTTTAACACATTACTCACTACAAGAAAATACGCCTATGGGAACAATTATTTTGGCAACGGTTCACAAACCGTTGCCTTAGAGCTGATATAGTAATGGTTGCAACCGTTACAATAGAATTTCGGTGCTACCAGCACACTGTTGAGATCAAACCGTTGCAAATATAACAAAAACGTTGCCATAGAGTTTTGTTTCGCAACGGATGTGTAAACCGTCCTAATAGACATGTATATGGCAACGGTTTTGGGAAATTTTTTTCTATGGGAACGGTTATTAATTCCCTCTCGTTTTTTCCGCTAAAAATTTAGCTGCCTGCCAAGCTAATTATAATTGACCTATATTTTATATCTTTTTAACTAGTTTAATACAAAAACCCCTTCCCCATCGATACACCCAAAACTACTTGCCCTAGTACTGTATCCAAACTCTCATGGAACACCCAAAATCCTCTCGTGGATACACCCAAAATCCCCTCTCTAATTGCATCTTTGCTTGTTTAGGATTAATGGCTAAGTTTAATCAAATACCTCTTCTACAAACCTCCATAATCATCAAACCCTAGAGTTCTCAAAGCCCAAAACCGTGAGAACAGTGTCACGACCCCAAATCCGGTCGTGATGGCACCCAGCACATTGCTAGGCCAGCCTGACCAATCAATAACAACGACGGAGCTAGAAGCTCGCTTTTTCCCATTTAAGCATATCAAAATATGAAACAACAGTGATACATATATCGAAAGCGGGGAACCAAGTCCCAAAATATACCAACTCCCATAGACCGCAGGGTCAAGAGTCATGAGCCTCTAATGAACATAAGTGTATAATGGTTTACAAGATACCAAGTGCGGAAAGAACTATCAACATAGAATCAAAAGACAGTAAGAAGGAATATCGGGTCCTGCAGACTCTGCAGCTACCTCGAATATCGTACAAATGTCGCCTCGAACAGCTACCGGATCACTGCTGAGAGGTACCTGGATCTGCACACAAGGTGCAGGGAGTAAAATGAGTACTGCCAGACTCGGTGGTAATAAACAAGGGTAAGACAGCGCAGATAAGAAATCCGCAATAAAGCACTATGTAAAGCTGTAATCAAATACCCTGTCACAGAATCAATATCAACTGTACCTGTACCAACAAGTACCAGCAAAACAGTATAACAGCTAGCAGATGTAGCTAAATGCAATGCAATGCATGATATGACCGCTACGGCGCGTAGCCCGATCCAATTTGGGTACACGTGCTCACTGTGGGGGTTCAGACTCCGGAGGGGCTCCTACAGCCCAAGCACAATATCAGTGCGGCGTGTAGTCCGATCCAGCATATATACCGCTGCGGCGCGCAGCCCGATCACTACCAGTCAGCTAATATGCAAATACAACCTCGCAGGCTCAAAAGTAGTTTTGAAAACCCTTTTATTATTTTTCAGTTGGAAAACAGTAATATCAAGTTCCAGAGATTGGAAATAGCATGATAACAGAAATAGCTACGGACCGGTAGTAAACTAGCATGTCAATATCATAAGACAATGATAACGATCCTCGCGGGACCCAATAACTGGCTCACAGCCCACAAGTATACTCAACCGTCCAAGAAGGAGGTTCAACGGCTCAAGAGTAGCCAATATCACAATATAGTATGCAACCATCCGAGAAGGAGGTTCGACGGCTCAAGAATAGCCAATATCATAATACAGTGCCAACAAGTCGGACTAAGCCATAGTCCCCAATCACAATCGACCCCGCACTCACAAGAGAGTATGTGTCTCGCCGCTATACAGCGTCACAAAGTGGTATACCGGGGTTTCGAACCCGCTGGTCATCACCCACATCTATTACTCACCTCAATACAGCGCGACGACTATTCCGCAATGCCCTTGCCACGAGAATCAAGCTCCGCACACGTAGAATCTGATCAAATACAGTAGAAATACAAATTAGGCCAATGGGACGACACCCAATCAATACAACTCGATTTACACCAAAAATGGCAAAGTTGCCAAAACCCGACTTTTGGTACGCTTGTCGAAAAATTACAAAAGTCACATATTCGAAATCCTCATCTCGATACGAGTCTAGGCATATAAAATTTACCAAAATCGGACTCCATTTTCCCACTCAAATCAGTGTTTTTCTTCAATTTTAGGCCTATGGCTCAAACCCACCTTTAATCTTCCATTTACAGAGAATTAACCAACGATTTCATGTTAAAATGATGTAATTAAGACACAAAACTTACCTCCGACGAAACCCCGATGATTTCCCAGCAATCTCCCGTCAATACCTTCTCTTGGAACTCAAAAATGGAGGTTTTGGGTGTTAAACCCTCGACTGACCAGTTCTGGCTTTTAATTTCACTGGCAGCCATTTTTGCCTTACGCGTTCGCGATGCATCCTACGCGAACACGATGCCTTGCTCATTTCCTTCATCGCGAACGCGACATGAAGTCACGCGTCCGCGAAGACCATTCTCCCCAGCCCCGGATTTTTCCTCTACGCGTTCGCGTCTCATTCCACGCGAACGCGTGGCTTCTCTTTTTCCTCTTACGCGAACGCGAGCCTACCCCCACGCGAACGCGATACTCACAACCTTCCTCTTACGCGAACGCGTCCCCCAGCAACGCGAACGCGATGACTATTTTCCCTCAGCCTACACGAACGCGGGCCTAGCCCTCGCGAACGCAAAGGCTTAACTGGTGCCCAGAGATCTGCAATTTACAACAGACTATTCCTTGCTTCCAAATGCCGGATGATGGTCCGGATTCACCCCGAGGCCCCCGGGACCCCAACGAAAACCACCAACATACCCCAAAACACGATACGAACTTATACCAAACATAAAAACACCATCCTAAACATCAAAATCCCCAATTACACACGGATTCAAGCCTAAGTTTCTTCAAAACTTCCGAATTACACATTCAATCAAAAACCCGACCAAACGGCGTCCGAATGACCTGAAATTTTGCGGACATATCCAAAATCACATAACAAAGCTACAGGAATTGTCGGAATTCCATTCCAACCCCCGGATCAAAATCTCACCTACCGTTCGGATTTCGCCAAAATTCAACCTTAGCCAATTCAAGCCTATTTCTACATCGGGCCTCCAAATTCAATTCCGATCGCTCCCCTAAGTCACAAGTCACCTCCCGGAACTAACCGAATCATCAGAATCCGATTCCGAGCCCTCTAACTAAATAGTCAATTCCGGGTTGACTTTCCATATTCAAGTTTCCTTCAAAAAGGCTATATGCCTCATTTTCAATCCAAATCACTCCTAACTCACCCGATAGACTCTAACACCGATATAAAAGCATAAAATATGAAATTTCAACATAACGGGGTGGTAATTCCCGTGACGACGGGCGGGGTCGTCACACTTACTATAGAAGAAATATACAATTTTGAATTACGTAACATACCTGAAGTCTCAAATAGCTGAGGGTATCTGCTCCGCATCTCCTGCTCAACCTCCCAAGTAGCCTCCTCCACGGGTCGACCTCTCCACCGAACCTTAACCGATGCAATCTCCTTGGACCTCAATTTCCTTACCTGGCGACCCAAAATAGAAATAGGCTCCACATCATAGGATAGATCACCATCAAGCTGAATGGTACTGAAGTCTAATACATGAGACGGATCTCCGATGTACTTCCAGAGCATAGACACATGGAATACTGGATGAACGCTGGATAAGCTGGGCGGCAAGGCCAACTCATATGCCACCTCTCCAACTCTCCCGAGTATCTCAAAAGGACCAATATACCTGGGACTCAACTTCCCTTTCTTCCCGAACATCATGACACCCTTCATGGGTGAAACCTTCAACAATACTCTGTCACCAACCATGGAAGACAACTCTCGAACTCTACGGTCCCCATAACTCTTCTGGCGAGACTGTGCTGTACGAAGCCTCTCCTGGATCAACTTTGCTCTATCCAGAGCATCGTGGACTAACTCGGTCCCTATCAATCTATCCTCACCGGGCTCAAACCATCCCACGGGGGATCTACATCGCCTGCCATACAATGCCTCATACGGGGCCATCTGAATACTCGACTGATAACTGTTGTTGTAGGCAAACTCAGCAAGTGGTAGGAACTCATCCCACGAACCACCAAAGTCAATCACACAAGCTCGCAACATATCCTCCGGAATCTGAATAGTACGCTCAGACTGCCCATCTGTCTGGGGATGAAATGCTGTACTCAACTCAACCCGCGTACCCATCTCTCGCTGAAAATGCTCTCCAAAACTGAGAAGTGAATTGAGTACCCCTGTCGGATATGATAGACACCGGGACTCCATGCAACCGGATAATCTCTCGAATAAAGATCGCTGCCAACCGCTCCGGTGAGTAGGTAGTACTAACTGGAATGAAGTGAGATGACTTGGTCAGCCTATCCACAATCACCCAAACAGAATCAAACTTCCTCGTCGTCCGAGGGAGTCCAGTAACAAAGTCCATAGTGATCCTCTCCTATTTCCACTCGGGAATATCAATGCGCTGAAATACACCACCGGGCCTTTGATGCTCGTACTTAACCTGCTGACAGTTGAGGCACCGTGCTACATGTCTGACAATGTCCATCTTCATCTTTCTCCACCAATAGTGTTGTTTCAAATCTTGATACATCTTCGCGGCTCCTGGATGGATAGAATACCGCGAGCTATGGGCCTCCTCCAAAATCAACTCACGAAGGCCATCAATATTGGGCACACATATCCGGCACTGCATCCTCAATACGCCGTCACTATCGATGGTGACATCTCTAGCATCATCATGCTGAACTCCTGTCCCTAAGGACAGCCAAATGTGGATCATCATACTGGCGCTCACGAATACGATCATATAGAGATGACCGAGACACAACACAAGCCAATACCATGCAGGGCTCCGAAATATCTAACCTCACTAGCCGATTGGCTAGCACTTGAACATCATAAGCAAATGGCCTCTCCTCGGCTGGAATATATGCCAAGCTCCCCATACTGACCGCCTTCCGGCTCAAAGCATCGGCCACCATATCGGCCTTCCCCGGATGATATAATATAGTAATGTCATAATCCGTAAGCAACTCAAGCCATCTCCGCTGCCTTAAATTAAGATCTTTCTGTTTGAACAAGTGCTGGAGACTACGATGGTCGGTATACACCTCGCAAGACACACCGTACAAATAGTGCCTCCAAATTTTTAAGGCATGAACAATGGCAGCTAGCTCCAAATCATGAACAGGATAGTTCTTCTCATGTGGCTTCAACTGCCGAGAAGCATAAGCAATTACCTTTCCTTCCTGCATCAACACACAACCTATCCCCACTCTCGAGGCATTACAATAAACGGTATATGAGCCCGAAGCTGATGGCAATACTAACACTGGAGCTGTGGTCAAAGCTGTCTTGAGCTTCTGAAAGCTCTCCTCGCACTCATCCGACCACACGAATGGTGCACCCTTCCGGGTCAATTTAGTCAATGAAGAAGCAATGGATGAAAATCCCTGAACAAACCGGCGATAATATCCCGCCAAGCCAAGAAAGCTCTTGATCTCTGTAGCTGAGGACGGTCTAGGCCAACTCTGCACCGCCTCTATCTTCTTCGGATCAACCTGAATACCATCACGAGACACCACATGTCCCGGAAATGCTACGGACTCGAGCCAAAACTCGCACTTGGAGAATTTAGCATATAGCTTCTCCTCCCTCAATCTCTGCAACACAATACTCAAATGCTGAGCATGCTCCTCCCGACTACGGGAGTAGACTAGAATGTCATCAATGAACACAATCACAAATGAATCCAAATAGGGCCTGAACACACTGTTCATCAGATGCATAAATGCTACTGGGGCGTTGGTCAGCCCAAACGACATCACAAGAAACTCATAATGACCATATCGGGTCCTGAATGCAGTCTTCATAATATCCGAGTCCCTAATCTTCAGCTGATGATAGCCTGAACGAAGATTAATCTTAGAAAACACCCTCGCACCTTGTAACTGATCAAACAAATCATCGATGCACGGTAGAGGGTACTTGTTCTTCACTATTACTTTGTTCAATTGCCTATAATCAATACACATTCGCATGGAACCATCTTTCTTTTTAACAAATAACACCGGCGCACCCTACGGGGACACACTAGGACGGATGAAACCCTTATCCAGAAGCTCTTGAAGCTGCTATTTCAGTTCTTTCAACTCAGCTGGTGCCATCCGGTAAGGAGGAATGGATATGGGCTGAGTGCCCGGCACCAAGTCAATGCCGAAATCAATATCCCTGTCCGGCAGCATGCCCGGCAGGTCTGAGGGGAATACATCTGGGAAGTTCTCACAACAGGTACAATATCAATGCTAGGAGACTCAGCTCCCACATCTCTCACAAAAGCCAAGTAGGATAAACACCTTTTTTCAACCATCTTCTGAGCTTTTAAGAACGAAATGACACGACTAGGGACGAAATCGGTCGAACCCCGCCACTCAATCTGAGAAATACCAGGAATGGCCAACGTAACTGTCTTAGCATGACGGTCCAATATAGCATGGTACGGAGACAACCAGTCCATACCCAATATAACATCAAAGTCCACCATCCCCAACAATAACAAATCTGCCTGGGTCTCCAGACCCCCAATAGATATAACACAGGATCTATAGACATGATCCACAATAATAGTATCACCCACGGGGGTGGATACATGAACAAGTAAATCAAGACTACCACGAGTCGCATCCAAATGATGTGCAAAATAAGAGGACACGTAAGAATATGTGGACTCTGGATCAAATAGAATAGAGGCATCTCTGTGACAGACAGAAATGATACCTGTAATCACCGCATCGGAGGCAACCGCATCACGCCTATCAGGGAGTGCATTGAATCGTGCCTGGCCTCCACCAGATCTCTTCTCGCCTCTGGGGCGACCACGAGAAGGCTGACCTCCACCTCTACTAGCCTGCCTGAAGCCGCATAACACCATCATCAATGATCATAACCTCCTTAGAACCACCCCCTGCATCATATTCTTCAAAACTAACAAGTGAGGATCATCAAATTTGGTGAGCTATGACATGCTCTAACAACGATGATTGTGCTACACACAAGTAAGAACACGGCTTGTGATAGCATCACCGATAAGGATAGAGTTTTGGAAGCTCCAAGAAGGCCATTTACAAGATCTCAAGCTAAGGAATTGCAAACTAAGGTTGCTGGACTTCAATGGCAAATAAAGAAGCTTCTAACTATGGAGGAAAAGCTCATGCCCAAAGAAGAAGAGTTGTCGAAGTTTTACAACTATTTGGTTGCTCAAATTGAAGTCCAAGAGGAGGAAGATTTGGTTACCCAAATCTGCCCATGGAGTCACCAAATGGGCTCAAAATGAGCTTAAATGAGTTCCAGAAAGAGGTGTTACAAGAGCAGCCCAATTGGAGTCCAAACAAATGGCCCAAAACTAGTTATTTAAAGGCCCAAATCTGCCCCAAAGGGTCTTGGCCGCCCCTCACCTACCAAAGACTTTTCTTACACTTTAGCAACCACCTACCTCATTGTAATAATTGTGTTTTCCACTACAACCACCCCACCTAGTTTTCAATGTTATTTTTATGCATTTGTACTCCTATAAATAGGGTGTTCTTCTCCTTCATAAGACAGATTATTATTGAATGAGTATATCATACTTTGAGAGTTCTTTTGAACATTTGTTCTTGTGCTTTGAGATTTATCTTTCAACCTTTACTAGTTCATAGTTCAAGGTAGTAAGATTACTTCTCTTTTGTGATATCTTTGATTCCTTTGTGGTATTCTTAGAAGGCGATTAATACTAGTATTAATTGTTGTCTCAAGTTACTCGTAAAGTGGTCAAGATCCGAATCTATTGTTTTGATTTGCTTTTTAAGTAAAGGCGTTTGATTTCTTTCATAAATCAAGACGTTTTTACTTTGATCTTGTCAAGGCTATAGAACTTGCGTTCTTGAAAGTTCTCGGAATCCTTTCCTTGAATCTTTCCCATATCCTTTATTTTCGTCTCTTTAATTCTAGTTGTTCAATTCTCCTGTTGTTATTGCTTCC
This sequence comes from Nicotiana noctiflora, assembly GCA_032618575.1. NCBI lineage: Eukaryota > Viridiplantae > Streptophyta > Magnoliopsida > Solanales > Solanaceae > Nicotiana > Nicotiana noctiflora. Next base: position 46,613 of record JASVEL010002790.1, read on the forward strand.
GCATTTACTTCTCAAATTCTTACTCTAGTTTGGATTCCCAACCTAGTTGTTATCAAGTGGTATTCAGAGCGGTTCTATCAAGATTTCGTTCTTGATAATTCTTGGGATATTTTGAAAAAAAAAACAAAATTTTGAAAACAAAAAAAAACGAAATCCAATTTAAAACAAGAAGAAATACAATTGCTTGCTCTCCAGGATATATCTTTTGTATCTAAGTGTTTCCAAAAATTAACAAAGGAAACAAGAAGAGGGGATCCTTGATTTTGTTACTCTCTGTATTCTACACATTTATATTCTTTCCTTTTTGTTCGTGTCTTATTTCAACCGAGCCTAAAAGTTCTGGGATTTGGTTCTTTCTTCTTTTAATTGTTCCCAAACAAACAAAAGAAAAATCTGAGTTTTACTACTAAGAACTACATACAAGTTAGGTTTAACTATAAATCTATAAAGTACTTGTTCAAAGGTTATTTCGAGAGAAAAAAAGAAGAAGCTAATTTGTGTGATACAATTTTTAAAGATGTCACATACAGGTAGTGATAATGAACGAATGGTTCTCCAAGAAGCTGAAATCAAAGCAAGGAATGATTTTACCTTGCAAGCCATGCATCAACAGTTTGAAAGGCTGAATCTCCAACTCCAAGAAATGAGGGATACCATTGCGGATCAAAATGATACAATAGCTGAACTTAGGAGGGATAATAATGTTAGGCCACCTGCTAGAAGAAATGTACCCCATGCTCCTATTGTAAATCAAGCAAACTTTATTGATGATTTTAATGATATTGATTTTGATAGGGTGAGAGGAGATAGGAGGGGACAAAGAGGTAGGATAGAGGATGATAATATAAGTAATATAAAGATGCGGATGCCATCTTTCAAGGGAACAAGGGATCCGGACTTGTATCTTGATTGGGAGAGAAAGGTTGAAGCAATCTTTGACTGTCACAACTACTCTGAAGGTAAGAAGGTTAAACTTGCTGTTGTTGAGTTTTCTGATTATGCTTCTATTTGGTGGAAAAAGCTTAATAGGGATCGATTGCAAGAAGGACAAGCACCAATTGCTACTTGGACCTGAGGCTAAAAGGGTGATGAGGAAGAGATTCGTACCATCACACTTTCAAAGAGAGCTACAACTACGTCTTCAAACATTGAAGCAAGGGTCCATGTCAGTGGATGATTACTTTAAGGCTATGGATATAGCTATGATCCAAGCTAATTGTATGGAGGAAGAAGAGGCTACAATGGCTAGGTTTTTAAATGGTTTAAATAAGGAAATAGCTGATGTAGTTGAATTACAACAATATGTAACAATAGATGAGTTAGTTGATTTGTGTATAAAGGTAGAAAATCAAAATAAAAGAAAGCAAACTGGCTCATGGAGATGTCGAACAAGCACCATGCCTAAGAAACCATGGCCAAATCATGAGATGAAGAATTTTTCTCGGCCTCAAGAAGACAAGGGAAAAGGTAAACTCGGAGAACAAAGAGGGAGGTAAAACCTTCAACCCTAAACCTTTTACACCTTCTAGTTCTATTCAGTGTCATAAATGTAAAGGAAGGGGACATATGATGCATGAATGTCCAAGTAGAAGAAACATCATTCTAAAAGAAGATGGAGGATATGAGAGTGAAAAGAGTGAGGGAGATGAAGAGGGAGATATGAGTGATGAAGGTGATTTAGAACTACCTAATGATGGAATGGTTGGGGTAGTTAGGAGGATTATGACTATCAATTTAGGAAGCAATAGTGAAGCACAAAGAGGGAATATATTCCATACTAGGTGTGGGATAAAAGGAAAAACTTGCTCTATGATCATTGATAGTGGTAGTTGTGCTAATGTGGTTAGTTCATACTTTGTGGAAAAACTGGGACTTGCATGCATGAAACACCCTACTCCCTATAGACTCCAATGGTTAAATGATAGTGGTGAACTAAAGGTAAATAAACAGTGTATGATTTCATTTAACGTTGGTAGATATGAGGATGATATTCTTTGTGACATAGTGCCTATGCAAGCTTGTCATATATTACTGGGTCGTCCTTGGCAGTATGACAGGAATGTTTTTCATGATGGGAGAAAGAATAGATATTCGCTTGAACTAAATGGCAGGAAATTTACTCTTGCACCTTTATCTCCTTCTCAAGTGTTTGAAGATCAGAAGAGATTAAAGGAAACAATGGGAAAGTCAAGGGGAGGGATAAAAGGTGAGCTTGTGGAAAAAGAAAAGAAAGACAGAGAGGGCAGCAATTTGAGAGAAGAGATAAAAGAGGGTTCGAATGAAAAAATAGACAGTCTTGGTGAGAGGAAAGAGGCTAAGGAAAGAAAAAGAGAGAGTTTCTATATAAAAGCCAAAGAGTGTTTAAATGCAAGAAAAGAGGGGCTGCCCATAATACTACTTACTTACAAAGAGGCTTTGATTAACTCTGAGTTGCTAACTTCTTCTTTGCCAAGTAGTATTTCTTCTCTTTTGCAGGATTTTGAAGATGTCTTTCTAGAAGATATTCCTAGTGGATTGCCACCTTTACGTGGCATTGAGCATCAAATTGATTTTGTACCTGGATCACAAATCCCAAATAGGCCAGCCTATAGGAGTAATCCAGAAGAGACAAAGGAACTTCAAAGACAAGTTGAGGAGTTGCTTGAGAAAGGCTTTGTGAGAGAGAGCATGAGCCCTTGCTCTGTTCCGGTCCTATTGGTACCCAAAAAGGATGGAACTTGGAGGATGTGCGTGGATTGTAGAGCAATCAACAAGATTACGGTAAAGTATCGCCACCCTATTCCTCGTCTTGATGACATGTTGGATCAGTTACATGGATCCAAAATCTTTTCTAAAATTGATCTAAAAAGCGGTTACCATCAGATTCGAATGAATCCAGGAGATGAATGGAAAACTGCTTTTAAGACCAAATATGGGCTTTATGAGTGGTTAGTTATGCCTTTCGGCTTGACTAATGCACCTAGCACTTTCATGAGATTAATGAATCATGTTTTTAAGGAATTTCATGGAAAATTTGTTGTGGTGTACTTCGATGATATCTTGGTCTTTTCTAATACTTTAGAAGAGCATGTAGAACACCTAAGACAAGTTTTTGAAGTTCTTAGAAAGCACTTGTTATTTGCTAATCTTAAAAAGTGTACTTTTTATGTGGATCGTGTGATTTTCTTGGGTTTTGTGGTTAGCTATAAGGGTGTTGAGGTTGATGAAGAGAAAATCAAAGCAATTAAAGAATGGCCTAAACCTAAGAGTGTAACTGAAGTTAGGAGTTTTCATGGACTTGCTAGTTTTTATAGGAGGTTTGTGAGAGACTTTAGCACCATTGCTTCTCCTTTAACTGAAGTTATCAAAAAGGATAGGATTTTTAAATGGGGAAAAGAACAAGATGATGCTTTTAACTTGTTGAAAGAAAAGTTATGTTCGGCTCCGTTATTACAATTGCCTGATTTTTCTAAATCTTTTGAAATTGAATGTGATGCTTCTGGCAAGGGAATAGGTGCTGTTTTGATGCAAGATTCTAAACCTATTGCCTACTTTAGTGAGAAGTTGAATGGAGCCACATTGAACTATTCAACTTATGACAAAGAGCTTTATGCTTTGGTAAGGGCTTTAGCCACATGGCAACATTACTTGTGGCCAAGGGCGTTTGTCATTAAAAGTGACCATGAATCCTTGAAATACTTGAAAAGTCAAGGTAAGCTTAGTAGAAGGCATGCTAAGTGGGTCGAATTTATTGAAACTTTTCCTTATGTAATTTCTTACAAACAAGGGAAAGAGAATGTTGTTGCTGATGCACTTTCAAGGAGGTATGTCTTAGTTTCTACCCTCACTTCTAAATTGATGGGTTTTGATCAAATCAAGGAACTTTATGCTAATGATGTTGATTTTGGCAAAACTTTTGCAGATTGTAAGTTGGGTCCTCTTGATAGGTTTAACCTACAAGATGGGTTTCTCTTTAAGGAAAATAAGTTGTGTATCCCTAATTGCTCTTTACGTGAAGTATTTGTAAGGAAGCACATTGTGGAGGGTTTATGGGACACTTTGGGGTCCCAAAGACATTAGACATACTTGCTAAAAATTTCTTTTGGCCTGGAATGAGAAAAGATGTTGAAAGAATGTGCACACAGTGTTTGGAATGTAAACAAGCTAAATCTAAAGTGTTACCACATGGTCTTTACACACCATTACCTGTTCCTACTTCACCTTGGATTGATATATCTATGGATTTTGTGTTAGGTTTGCCCAGAACAAGGTATGGTAAGGATAGTATATTTGTTGTGGTAGATAGGTTCTCCAAGATGGCTCGTTTTATTCCTTGTTTAAAGACTAATGATGCCTCACATGTTGCTAATCTTTTTGTAAAAGAGATTGTGAAATTGCATGGTATACCTAGAACTATTGTTAGTGATAGGGATGCAAAGTTTTTGAGTCACTTCTGGCATGTATTTTGGGGGAAGTTAGGCACTAAATTGTTGTTTTCCACTTCTTGTCACCCACAAACTGATGGACAAACTGAAGTAGTTAATAGAACCTTAGGAAACATGTTGAGGGCTGTTTTGAAAGGTAAATTAACTTTATGGGAAGATCACTTACCTATGATTGAATTTGCTTACAATAGAACAATCCATTCTTCTATAGGTATGTCTCCTTTTGAAGTTGTTTATGGCTTTAATCCCTTTACTCCACTTGATTTATTACCATTACCTACTAATGATATTGCTAATCTTGATGGTAGGACGAAGGCTGAGATGATGAAAAAAATTCATGAGCAAACAAGGCTTGCAATTGAGAAGAAAAATGAGCAAACCGCCTTGAGAAAGAATAAGGGTCGAAAACAAGTTATTTTTAAACCTAGAGATTTAGTTTGGGTTCACTTTAGAAAGGAGAGATTTCCTTCCAAAAGGAAGTCAAAGTTGCATCCTAGAGGAGATGGCCCCTTTCAAGTCCTTGAAAGGATTGGAAACAATGCATACAAGTTGGACCTTCTTGGTGAGTTTCAAGTACGTGCTACATTCAATGTTGTTGACTTATCTTTGTTTGACGTAGGATCGAATTCGGGGACGAATTCTTTTCAAGAAGAGGGGAATGATAGCATCACTGATAAGGATAGAGTTTTGGAAGCTCCAAGAAGTCCATTTACAAGATCTCAAGCTAAGGAATTGCAAACTAAGGTTGCTGGACTTCAATGGCAAATAAAGAAGCTTCTAACTATGGAGGAAAAGCTCATGCCCAAAGGAGAAGAGTTGTTGAAGTTTTACAACTATTTGGTTGCTCAAATTGAAGTCCAAGAGGAGGAAGATTTGGTTACCCAAATCTGCCCATGGAGTCACCAAATGGGCTCAAAATGAGCTTAAATGAGTTCCAAAAAGAGGTGTTACAAGAGCAGCCCAATTGGAGTCCAAACAAATGGCCCAAAACTAGTTATTTAAAGGCCCAAATCTGCCCCAAAGGGTCTTGGCCGCCCCTCACCTACCAAAGACTTTTCTTACACTTTAGCAACCACCTACCTCATTGTAATAATTGTGTTTTCCACTACAACCACCCCACCTAGTTTTTAATGTTATTTTTATGCATTTGTACTCCTATAAATAGGGTGTTCTTCTCCTTCATAAGACAGATTATTATTGAATGAGTATATCATACTTTGAGAGTTCTTTTGAACCTTTGTTCTTGTGCTTTGAGATTTATCTTTCAACCTTTACTAGTTCATAGTTCAAGGTAGTAAGATTACTTCTCTTTTGTGATATCTTTGATTCATTTGTGGTATTCTTAGAAGGCGATTAATACTAGTATTAATTGTTGTCTCAAGTTACTCGTAAAGTGGTCAAGATCCGAATCTATTGTTTTGATTTGCTTTTTAAGTAAAGGCGTTTGATTTCTTTCATAAATCAAGACGTTGTTACTTTGATCTTGTCAAGGCTATAGAACTTGCGTTCTTGAAAGTTCTCGGAATCCTTTCCTTGAATCTTTCCCATATCCTTTATTTTCGTCTCTTTAATTCTAGTTGTTCAATTCCTGTTGTTATTGCTTCCGCATTTACTTCTCAAATTCTTACTGTAGTTTGGATTCCCGACGTAGGGCACTAAGTGATGACTGACCCTGCTGAAACCCCTGTCGACCACGACCATAAGAACCTCCGCTCTGCTCTGGGCGGCCTGAATGAGAAGGTCTAGATGAGCGACCTCTGCTCTGCTGGGAATGCCCTCTAGATGGAGCACCACTGAAACTGCCCGAACCACGAGGCCTCTTGGCCTCCCGCTCCTCTCTCTCTCGGCGACGATCCGCCTCAATGGAGCGTTCCATGTCCACAACCTGCTCAAATGATGATGACAAAAAACTCTCTCAGGTCATAAGAATGCGGATAGAGTAGTTGAGGCCATCAATGAACCTCCTGATCCTCTCCCTATCAGTAGGGATCATCCATGTGGCATGCCTAGCCAACTTTGTGAATCTAAGTTCATACTGGGTCACAGACATGTCGCCCTGAACCAACCACTCGAACTGGCGACGTAGCTCTTCACGACGAGACTGATGTACATATTTCTCTAGAAAGAGAGTAGAGAACTGCTGCCATGTGAGAGGTGCTGCTCCTGCAGGCCTACGCCTCTCAAACTCTTCCCACCAATCAAATGCGGGACCAGTGAACTGAAAGGTAGTAAATGAAACTCCGCTGGACTCAAGAATACCAGCCGTCCGCAACATCCTCTCACACTTGTCCAAGAAACCTGGGCATCCTCGCCCTCAACGCCACTGAAATGGGGTGGCTGAAGTCTACCAAATTTCTCAAGACGACGCTGCTCGTCGTCGGGCATAGCCTGAACCATATGCTCTGGAGCTGGAGTTGGTGCAGCTGGAGGAATAACCGGTGCAACCACCTGAGCGGGGACCGCCTCTGGCGTCTGAAGTCCCAGAACAACCTGCTCAGGTGTGCGAGCTACAGGGGTCTGCTGACCACCCCCTGTCTGAGATGTCGCTGCAGTAGCGGTAGCGGAAACTACCTGAGCCAAACTAGAACACACCGATAATATCTGAAAAAGAGTCTCCTGAAGACCAGGAATAGCAATAGATACAGTCTGGCCCTGAACTGGGGTTGTTGGAGCATCAACCACTGGGGGCTGCTCCAGAACTGGTACCACGGGCGGGTCAGCTGGCACTGCCTCAGCTGCCCTACCTCTACCTCTAGCACGACCGTGCCCACGGCCTCTAAAAGGTTGCAATGGAGGTCATCTACCTCGTCCTGATGCTCGCGTTCTCACCATCTACGAGAGAATAGAATATAGAAGTTCGGTTCTCCGAACAACAAGATCGCACGACAGAGTTCAAGAAAAGTGAAGTTTTCCTAAAGGTTCGCAGCCTCCCAAGGATAAGTACAAGCATCCCCGTACCGATCCACAAGACTCTACTAACCGGCTCAAGACTCATGAGGCCTAGTAAACCTAGGCTCTGATACCAACTTGGGTCGTGATGGCGCCCAGTACATTGCTAGGCCAGCCTGACCAATCAATAACAACGACGGAGCTAGAAGCTCGCTTTATCCCATTTAAGCATATCAAAAAAATGGAACAACAGTGATACATATATCAAAAGCGGGGAACCAAGTCCCAAAATATAACAACTCCCATAGACCGCACGGTCAAGAGTCATGAGCCTCTAATGAACATAAGTGTATAATGGTTTACAAGATACCAAGTGCGGAAAGAAATATACATATAGAATCAAAAGACAGTAAGAAGGAATATCGGGTCCTGCGGACTCTGCAGCTACCTCGAATATCCTACAAATGTCGCCTCGAACAGCTACCGGATCACTGCTAAGAGGTACCTGGATCTGCACACAAGGTGCATGGAGTAAAATAAGTACTGCCAGACTCAATGGTAATAAACATGGGTAGGACAGCGCAGATAAGAAATCCGCAATAAAGCACTATGTAAAGCTATAATCAGCTACCCTGTCATAGAATCAATCTTCACTGTACCTGTACCAACAAATACCAATAAATAGGATAATAGCTAGCAGATGTAGCTAAATGCAATGCAATGCATGATATGACCGCTACAGCGCGTAGCCCGATCCAATTTGGGTACCCATGCTCACTGTGGGGGTTCAGACTCCGGAGGGGCTCCTACAGCCCAAGCACAATATCACTGCGGCGTGCAGTCCGATCCAACATATATACCGCTGCGGCGCGTAGCCCGATCCACTACCAGTTAGCTAATATGCAAATACAGCCTCCCATGCTCAAAAGTAGTTTTGAAAACTCTTTTATCATTTTTCAGTTGAAAACAGTAATATCAAGTTCCAGAGATTGGAAATAGCATGATAACAGAAATAGCTACGGACCGGTAGTAAACTAGCATGTCAATATCATAAGACAATGATAACGATCCTCGCGGGACCCAATAACTGGCTCACAGCCCACAAGTATACTCAACCGTCTAAGAAGGAGGTTCAACTGCTCAAGAGTAGCCAATATCACAATATAGTATGCAACCATCCGAGAAGGAGGTTCGACGGCTCAAGAATAGCCAATATCATAATACAGTGCCAACAAGTCGGACTAAGCCATAGTCCCCAATCACAATCGACCCCGCACTCACAAGAGAGTACGTGTCTCGCCGCTATACAACGTCACAAAGTGGTATACCGGGGCTTCGAACCCGCTGGTCATCACCCACATCTATTACTCACCTCAATACAGCGCGACGCCTACTCCGCGATACCCTTGCCACAAGAATCAAGCTCCACACAGTTAGAATCTGATCAAATACCGTAGAAATACAACAAATTAGGCCAATGGGACGACACCCAATCAATACAACTCGATTTACACCAAAAATGGCAAAGTTGCCAAAACCCGACTTTTGGTACGCTTGTCGAAAAATTACAAAAGTCACATTTTCGAAATCCTCATCTCGATACGAGTCTAGGCATATAAAATATACCAAAATCGGACTCCATTTGCCCACTCAAATCAGTGTTTTTCTTCAATTTTAGGCCTAGTGCTCAAACCCACCTTTAATCTTCCATTTACAGAGAATTAACCAAGGATTTCATGTTAAAATGATGTAATTAAGGAACAAAACATACCTCCGACGAAACCCCGATGATTTCCCTGCAATCTCCCGTCAATACCTTCTCTTGGAACTCAAAAATGGAGGTTTTGGGTGTTAAACCCGCCGCGACTGACCAGTTCTGGCTTTTAATTTCACTGCCAGCCATTTTTGCCTTACGTGTTCGTGATGCATCCTACGCGAACGCGATGCCTTGCTCATTTCCTTCATCGCAAACGTGACATGAAGTCACGCGTCCGCGAAGACCATTCTCCCCAACCCCGGATTTTTCCTCTATGCGTTCGCGTCCCATTCCGCGCGAACGCGTGGCTTCTCTTTTTCCTCTTACGAGAACGCGAGCCTACCCCCACGCGAACGCGATGCTCACAACTTTCCTCTTACGCGAACGCGTCCCCCAGCAACGCGAACGCGATGACCATTTTCCCTCAGCCTACGCGAACGGGGGCCTAGCCCTCGCGAACGCGAAGGCTTAACTGGTGCCCAGAGATCTGCAATTTACAGCAAACTATTCCTTGCTTCCAAATGCCGGATGATGGTCCGGATTCACCCCGAGGCCCCCGGGACCCCAACGAAAACCACCAACATACCCCAAAACACGATACGAACTTATACCAAGCATAAAAACACCATCCTAAACATCAAAATCACCAATTACACACGGATTGAAGCCTAAGTTTCTTCAAAACTTCCGAATTACACATTCAATCAAAAACCCGACCAAACGACGTCCGAATGACCTGAAATTTTGCGGACATATCCAAAATCACATAACGAAGCTACAGGAATTGTTAGAATTCCATTCCGACCCCCGGATCAAAATCTCACCTACCGTTCGGATTTCGCCAAAATTCAACCTTAGCCAATTCAAGCCTATTTCTACACCGGATTTGTGCTCTAAACAGAGAAGCCCAAAATTACCATTGCCTGGTAATTTTCTTAATTCTTTTGGTCATTTTTACTATTTTTGTTACCAATTCTATACGTTTTTACTGTATTTTTTAGTTCTTGGTAAAAAAGTTCTTAATTAATGATGTAGTCTTTTGGGTTCTATGTTTAATTCTTGCTTTTAGTTTTGTGTGTAAAAGTGATTTAATGAGGTGAGAATATTTTAATTAATCATTGTTTAATGCTAGAAGTTTATGAACAATCATATGTCATGTATCGGCTTATCAGATATCTGAATTTCTTTGTTTCAGTGCCCGAGTAATTTAAAATTTTTTTTCCTTATTAACTTTTCTACCGAAGTTGGTTAAGCTTTACTTCCGATCATTCTTGAGTTACATGTTAACTTGAACATCCATTATGCTGTTAATTCTTTATGAAGAGGTATAACTATGCATAACAACTATGGAACATCTATCCAGCTATGGCACCCTCAAACTAGGTAATACCTGTTAAAATTAAAACATATTTAGTGCTTTAGATTGGTAGGTATTCAGTTTGTTTCTTGTAAAGAGACTTCATTAATTCCTTATTAGATTGTGATTTATTTAGAATCCACAAACAGAGTAGCTAAAAGATTGCAATAGCTTCTTCTGTGATAGTAATTCACAAGGTGCTATTCATTATTGCAAGTTCATTTATCTGCCAAATTGAACAAATCTCATGGATTCTGCAGTTGCAAGTTCTTAACAGTTCTCATTAATATCGTAACTAGTTTACTGCGCGCGTAAGTTTAGTTAGGGCTTCTGCATAAGCTGTAAGATCTATTCATCTTCCTTTAATCATACATACTGCGCGCATAAGTTTAGTTAGGGTTGTTGCATAAGCTGTAAGATCTATTCATCTTCCTTTAACCATACATACTACGTGCATAAGTTTAGTTAGGGCTGCTGCATAAGCTATAAGATCTTTTTGTCTTCCTTTATACTGGCAAGCTTATTTTGTTGGTGTTTCATCAATGGTAACCTTTTCGCCTTGTCAACAGGACTGGATCTCAAAGAAATGTTTCTTTCCTTCTGGTTAAGAATAGTTGCTGTTTAACTGGAAGCTAACTTGTTAAGTTTTTCCTAAACTCCACTTTCCCTCTTCTATTTTTCCAAATCCTTTTTAAGACTTTTTATATTCTACTTCTGTATGTTGTTTTGTCAAAAGCAGAACACATCGAAGTTTCTCTCGAACACATCGTCTCTGAAATCTCTGTGCGAGCAACAAACCTCTTTTAGAAGAGCCGATAATCAAAGCTTTGAAATCTGATCTTCAAAGGTTTGAAGAACCGTGTCGAATCTCTGAAGGAGCTCTGAACTCAGTGTCTCTATCTCTTCAACTTGCTTCATATTTGCACGATCAAAAGGTAAAGAAAAACAGATCTAGACCTCAATTTCTCGATTTTCACCCATATCATTTCAGCTCGATCCGCACATGCCTTCAACATATCAGCTGATTCACGATCACCAGCTGCCACAACTTGGGATCTATGCATTTTTTTAAAACTTTGAACGCACACATTCTTCGCACGTGTGTCAGCAGTATCCCTTTCCACATTTTCCTCTTTTCTTGTTGCGTCGTGAATTTTATTCCCATCAGTGCTGCTCGACAAATGCTGGAGCTGTGAGTGTATTTGCATTATAGCTGTAGCTTTTTGATGTTCCTTTCCAACTAAAACATTATTGCTGTGCATTAGTTGTTGCAGTCTCAAAACCAGTAGCAGTAGTAGCATCCAAACCAGTAGTAGCAGCTGTACTAGCACGTGTAGCTTGCCCTGCATCTGCCACAGGTTCAAACTGTACCACAAGGTGCTACTACAGGTGCTACTGCTACTGTTCAAACTTTACAGTTTAAGTCGATTCTCCAAATTGGAGCAAGTTGACCAACCAAACAATGGCCTTTAATTCCCAGAACTTTAGGCAACAAACTACGTAAATCATGCAAACCTGGAGATCACGGCGATACTTTTATGACAACTGTAGCTCCTAATTTTATTTACTGGAATCATCACAGCAGTAGGTAAGTCTCGTACCCATTTCTGATATGAGAAGAATATTACAAGCTTACTCAAGTTCGTTTTCGTATCTAGTTTGTCATTTGAATTAAGGTTACCCTTCAGTTAAGCTAAGTCTTTTTAGTAAGGTGCTAGATGTACAAAGACTTGTAGTTAAATGGTTCTCTTCCCTTCATTCCTTATTGAATGTAACGAAGGCCTCTAATTGGACTATCTTAGTAGGACTTATTATGCTCAGAGTAATATGTTAAGTTTCTTTCCATAGTAAAAGTAAGTTTTCCTTTACTGCATTCTGAGTTGCAACCAAATGAAGTTAATTTTGCAGCAAAAATCCTAATATGGTTTCACTTATTTACCTCTGTGAACCAGTGTCTCATGTGCTTATATATTAAGCTTTATGGTATGACGCAGGTCATTTCTCTGTGGTGGATCAACTAGCATCTTCATCTATAGCTATTGCTTGTACTACTACTACGCGAAATCCGACATGTCTGGATTCATGCAAACCTCAATTTTCTTTAGTTACATGGCTTGCATCTGCTATGGTTTCTTCCTCATGTTAGGAACTGTTGGTTTCTGCTCATCCTTGCTCTTTGTTCATCGCATCTATTGACTTATCAAGTGTGAGTAAATAGCATTACAGACTATAGTACAACTATGTGTTTACACCTTGATTGACAGCATTAGCGAACTATATTGGAAGAAGAAAGTAGGGAGATCTCATAGCCAAATTCCAAGTTTATGCAGACTATTAAAAGCTTTCAAGTCTTTTTATATAATAACATATCTCATTACATGTAGCCAAATAGACGCATCTCCATTGTCTGCTATGCTTGAACATTTCATTCCCAATTAGATTAATGGCAAATGAATATTGTTTCTCATTATTTATATTGTTTTTCGTTGTTGTTGGCTAGATCAATAAACTCTTGATCAAATGTGATATTTAGTATGTAAATCGAACTCAATTTTGTTTGAAAATAGAACAACGGTGTCTGAAATGCTTAAAGTAGCAAAGCTACTAACAAAAGACTATTGGAATTACAGTGTTATTAAGTTGAATTGAACTTAAAAATAGATCAAGCAACAAACTGAAAAAAGATGAATCACAAGATTTACTATTCCAAATCCCAGAATATTATTTCCAGAATAAAGGAATGTAACTCTTAACTAGCTATGGGGTCAGTGCATCATTATAAATGTGGTTCATGCATTTGTACACCCACTATCTTTATATGTACAAATTCTTAATGATTTACTGTTGGTCTCCAAATTTATGCTGCCAAATCTTGAGTTATATTTTCATTGATGCTGCCAAATCTATTGACTAATTTTATTTGCAGAAACAATCCAAAACCAATATTGCGAGTCGAAAAATGTTGAAGCATCCACACATTGTTGGTAAGATATGTTTTATTCTAATCCGCGAGTTTTGATGTTTTATCCTATTTACACTATCTATACTAATGCCCCAACTTGGTAGGACATATTTGGTTCTTAGTTTACCAAAAAATGCTAGCCATATTATAAGTATTTGTTTTAAGAATGCCCTACTTCTCTTTAGTACTTAAAAATATTAAGCCACACCCAGTTGCCAATTAAATCATAAATGCTTAAACAAGCTGTTGAAGTGTTTGTATAACTTTCTATGAAAGATATGAACCAGCCACCATATTGTATGGTCATTCTGCTAGGATCTTCAGGAAAATGATGTTTATTAACATAGAAGGACTAACCCAAATAAGATTACACCATTGACCAGTTTCCACGACAAGTGAAGATGATTAAATTTTGTTGTATCTTACTGGTAGTAATGATAATTTGGCAAATTGGCACCAAAACATCAAATTGGCACCAAATCATTTCACAATATGAATCCAAGATTACAAATTGATCCTAACATGCTGAATTTGAGTGCTTGTTCACCTGGAGAAGCTTCATCTGCTCAACAAAATGCTATTCAAGTAATCAATCGCCTCTCTACTAGTAGTAACAATCGAGGTTAGTACTTACTCCAAATGTTACACCCCTTTTTTTCTTTATTTCTTTCTTTTCCTCCTCCTTTTGTTACTTCTTCTATCACGGCTCTCTTTCTCTATTCAAAATTTGTTTTCTTCTTTTTCGCAACTGAATGATCTCGCTTCGTGCATGCTACATGTTTGGAAATTTTTGTTAGAGGAAAATTAGTATGCAGGCCATGTCCGATTAATCTTCCATCCGCTGGCAGTAACAATCAAGGTTAGTCACTACCGAATGCTTTCTAAATTCATAAATGTTTGGTATTCTTTTAAAGAACACTTATTTTTTAAAGAACAAATGCAAATTGTTTAGGTAAAATCCAAGTACTTGTATTTGTACAGTAGAGTGCCAGGATTCTTCATTTAAATTAAGTTCAGCTGACAATCCATTTGTATATGGACATGTGCTTGATTGTTTGGTCATTTGTTAGAACAAAAAAATAAGACATTCTATGATAAACAAGGCAACAAAAGTGTTATACCCATAACAATGGAAAATGAGACACGTATGATTTAGGGATATAGTATTGTTTTTACCCATATGTGTAATCTACTAATTTTGTTAGGTAGGTTAGCTATTCTATTAATGTACACTGACTAATAAAACAAAGGTTGTAGTCATATGGTTACTCTTCTTAGCTAGTTACAGTATATGTATCATGAAATAAAGGTTGTTGTACTATGAAATATAGTTACAAAGGCTGTTGTTGTTGTAGTAGATTGGATTGTGCCGCATACATTAATGTTAATGCCTGTTTATCACACACAACCCACATTATCATATTTTCCAGTTCTGACTATCTATTTTATTGGTTAAGATAGATAGATAAGTTCTTTGCTCACTTTCCCAATTCTACTTCTTCTCTTCTCGTTTCTATGTTGCATTTTGTGTATCGGCTTCTCAATCTACTCTGCTTTAACAGAGAATGCTCATTCACAACCAGTTTAGAATCAGCATAGCTAGTCTGGGTTTGTCCCTCTTCAATTCGCACTTGTTGGTGTTTTTATCTCCAGGCAATGATCTTGAGAAAGTAAGTGAGACATAGAGACATCTCTGCATGGATGACTCTCCAGCTCTATGTAACAAATTTGAATCCTAAATGAGTTGGTCCAATGTGTTAAAGTAGGCATTCCTAAATGTGATTATGTTTTGCTAATAAATATTTTATAAATGAAGCTTACTAGATAATCGCACTTCTATTTTATACACAAATTGTAGAAGCCCTTTAGCTAATTGTACGGACATTCCATGTACTGAATAAGTAGCAATTACCTTGTCATATCTCAACCTAGAATGCCTTTTTATAATCTACCAATGTTTAGCTATTCAACTACTTGTAGGCTGCTAGACTAGCTGTCCAGTAGCTAATGTTTATGTGACTGCTAGTTTTCTTCCTCATTTATCTTTTATCTTAAAACAAGAAACCCCTTTGGCAAGCTGAAAACTTCTGTGCACTTAGTTAATGTCTACGCTCTAATACTGTCCAGCACCATTTTGGGTCTAGTTATGAAATGATTCTTTTGTGCTGGTATAGGATACTTATGTCTAAATAGGTACAAATTTCTGTTAAATATAGAAATTTTACGATAATGTATACATTTAATGTCCAAATTTGGGTCTTGATAATGTGTTTCTGTAGAAGAGCTAGGCTCATGACTAGCATCTTGTATGTCCATTATTTTCTTTTTCTTGTTTGATCAATTTATTTAGTCTAGGCATTCAAGATGAAAGGTAATGACTTTATTTATCCTCTTTTGTAGGTGGAGTAGATCAAGAAATAGAAGATGAAGGCAAGGAAGATCTAGACCTTACTTAAGATGAATTTTGAATTGCTATAGATGAATGTTCTAGGAATCTTTTGTTGTTAACATTTTGAAACTTACTATCTTGAAATGTATTACTTATTCACTTTAGAACATTTGCTTTTATGTATTTTATTAGCTTGTTGGACGAGTTATATTATTAATAATTTCATTTTGTGATTTATTTAAACTTTAGTGATATATATATATACAACATGAGCTATATTTCTATTTTACATAAACTGTTACAATAGCCTACCAAAACTGTTGCAATAGAATACAAATTGCGTTCCATTAGAATGTAAACCGTTCCAATAGATCCGATAGATCGTCCCAAAATGCCCTTTAAACCGTTCCAATAGGTAGTTAAAATCGTTGCAATACAAAAATAACCGTTACAATAGCTTTATGAGACCGTTGTTATATCCATAAATAACCGTAGCAATCGCTTATGAAAGTGTTGCATTAGATATTATTGTAACGGTTATGAGCCGTTGCATAAACATTATAGTAACGGTTTGAAACCGTTCCAATTGGAAGAAATAATTGTTCCAATAGAGAAAGGGAAAACCGTTGCGATAGACGTCTCTATAGCAATGGAGATGAAAACCGTTCCACAAATCGTTCCTATAGCTCTATTGGCACGCGAGCAGATGTGACGGTCTGTAAACCGTTCCAGTATAGCTACAGCAATGGTTTATCTACCTACTGGAACGGCTTTCCAAGTGTTATCGTAGACCAATTTTTTAGTAGTGACTCAATCATTTTTAGCGCAAATTCTTCAATCTTAATAACAATTGCATCAATCAATTCACTCCTAGCAGTGTTCCATCTTTCTTTTATGCACTGCTTTAATTCACACTCCACTGGCAGTAACAAAACAATATACATATGTTTATACAGATTTTTTTTTTTTTAATTTTTTTTTATATACAAATTTCAGTGCACCTTTCTAACTTTCATTGGTTCCGTTCACAAACCACCCCACACTTAGTTCCTTTGTACTTCTTTTAGCGCTCATTTTACAATTAAAGTGCTTTAATGTGACGACCCAAAGGGTCATCACTTGTTTTATTAATCATTCCGAGCTTTGGAGGTCTTGAAAACCTCATTTATAGTTGCCTCGATTTGCGTGCACAGTTCGGGCACAAAGCTGGAAAATATTTATGTTGAAATATGTGAAATATGTGAAAAAGTTGAAGAATTTTGATATTAATATTGATATAGTTGGGATCGTGTGGTACGCCGACCACAAAGTGACTTAAATCTTGGCATTGGCCATAGTTGCCCGGTAGCCTATTGATATATTTGGGAGCGGGTGGTACGCCTACCACAAGATATAATTATTGATATATTTGGGAGCGGGTGGTACGCCTACCACAAGATATAATTATTGATATATTTGGGAGCGGGTGGTACGCCTACCACAAGATATAATTATTGATATATTTGGGAGCGGGTGGTACGCCTACCACAAGATATAATTACTATGATAGTTGGGAGCGGGTGGTACGCCTACCACGAGACAGGAAATGAAAGAGGAATTTGACATGAAAGTAATATTTATTCTGTTGATTAGATTATTCTGGATATCGTGAGTTATTGACTGTTATTTCAGAGCATAGTATTTCCTTATAAATGTATTACATATATATATATATCTATATTGTAACTGTACAGGTTTAGGTGGGTGACTGGCCTTAGCCTTGTCACTAGTTCGCTGGGATAGGCCAGGCACTTACCAGCACATGGGGTCGGTTGTGCTGATACTACACTCTGCGCTCTTTTTGCGCGGATACAGGTTACGGACAGCAGCAGCGGCGGTAGCGACTTGTGGATTTTTCGACTACTGAGACTACGAGGTAGCCTTGCAGGCATCCGCAGGACCCGTCGTCTCTTCTATCTATGCTTTTCATTCTGTTATCTCATGTAATCGAGATAAACAGCTTGTATTTTCTTTCAGACAATTATGTGTATTATTCTTAGAAGTTCGTGAGTATTGTGACACTAGTCTTGGGTAGTGTATCATGTTTGGGTTTTCTTTATCATAATTGACTAAGTCTTCCGCTAATTTTGATTATTCCGCTGTGATTTTACGTGTTTTAAATAAGAAATTGGTTATTAATGGAGATGTAATTAATATTTGGCTTGCCTAGCTTCCATTTAGTAGGCGCCATCATGACCCCGATGGTGGGAAATCCGGGTCGTGACAAGTTGGTATCAGAGCACTAGGTTGCACAGGTCTCACAACTCACGAACAACCTTAGTAGAGTCTGAAGGATCGGTACGGAGACGTCTGTATTTATCCTCCAGAGGCTACAGAGTTAGGAAAATATTCTCTTTATTCTTTCCAGCCGTGCGACTTGATCTTTTGAATGTTAATTGAACTTCTACTCTGTTCTTCCGCAGATGGTAAGGACACGTGCATCCTCATCTACTGACCAGCAGCCCGAGATCCCAGCAGCGACAGCTCCTGCTAGGGGTAGAGGCCGAGGTCGAGGTCGTCCTAGAGGACAAGGTAGGGGCAGAGCTCAGCCCCGAGCAGCAGCACGAGTGGCAGAACCTCATGTTCATATCGAGGAGGAAGTTCCAACCCCAGCAGCTCCAGTAGGCCCAGCTCAGGTCCCAGGAGGAGCTGTGTTTTCACCGGATCTACAGGATGCTTTGGTCCGTATAGCAGGTTTTATGGATCACATCACCAGAGCAGGCTTATTACCGGTAGCACCATCTACTTTTCAGGCCGGAGGAGCTAATCAGACTCCTGCTACACGCACTCTAGAGCCAATAATTCCCCAGGCTCAGGATCCTGTGATTCAGCCAGTTGAGGCAGCTCGACCTATTATTGCGACTCCGTCTAATGATGGTATAGCCATGTCTGCTGATGCGTTGTGGAGATTGGACAGGTTTACCAAGTTGTTCACTACCACATTCAGTGGCACTCCTTCGGAGGATCCACAGGATTTCCTATACAGCTGCCACGAAGTTCTCCGTACTATGGGTATTGTGGAGACTAATGGTGTGGATTTTGCTACTTTTCGGTTATCCGGTTCCGCCAAGACTTGGTGGAGAGATTATTGTCTAACCAAGCCAGCGGGATCGTCATCTTTGACTTGGGAGCAGTTTGCAGAATTATTCTTGAGAAGTTCCTTCCAGCAACTCAGCGGGAGGTTATGCGCAGACAATTTCAGTGTCTTCATCAGGGTTCTATGTCTGTCACACAGTACGAGACTAGGTTCGTGGACCTGGCTCGTCATGCTGTTATCATTCGAAAGGAAAAGGCATTGCTACGGATTGAATCATTCGTAAACTTTCGAGGTAAGTGTTTGTTCTATCCTAGTTTGAAGGAATATGAATTTAGTTGTGTATGAATTGTTGATTAAGAGTTATTGGTGTCACACCGGTAACGGAGATGAATTGTTGAATTATTATCAATTATTGGTTCAAAATCGATAATTATAAATATTTATGAATTGGGATCGTGTGGCGCGCCGACCACTTATATGATAAGAAATGGGATCGTGTGGCACGCCGACCACAAAGTGATTTAAAATCTTGGCATTGGCCATAGTTGTCGGTAGCCTATTGATATATTTTGGAGCGGGTGGTACGCCTACCACGAGGTATAATTTATTGATATATTTGGGAGCGGGTGGTACGCCTACCACGAGGTATAATTTATTGATACAATTGGGAGCGGGTGGTACGCCTACCACAAGATATGACTTATTGATACAGTTGGGAGCGGGTGGTACGCCTACCACAAGATATAATTTATTGTTACAGTTGGGAGCGGGTGGTACGCCTACCACGAGATATGAAATGAAAAAGGAATTGAGACATGAAAGTAAGATTTATTCTGTTGATTAGATTACTCTGGATATTATGAGTTATTGACTGTTATTTCAGGGCAGAGTCTTTTCTTATAAATGTTTTGTATATGTATATATATATTGCAACTGTACAGGTTTATGTGGGTGACTGGCCTTGGTCTCGTCACTATTTCGCTGGGATAGGCCAGGCACTTACCAGCACATGGGGTCGGTTGTGCTAATACTACACTCTGCGCTCTTTTTGCGCAGATACAGGTTACGGACAGCAGCAGCGGCAGTAGCGATTGTGGACATTCCGACTACTGAGACTACGAGGTAGCCTTGCAGGCGTCCGCATGACCCGTTGTCTCTTCTATCTATGTATTTCATTCTGTTATCTCTTATATCCGAGATAAATAGCTTATATTTCTTTCAGACAATTATGTGTATTATTTTTAGAAGTTCGTGAGTATTGTGACACCAGTTTTCGGTAGTGTATCATGTTTGGGTTTCTTTATCATATTTGATGAGATTGACTAAGTCTTCCGCTAAGATTAATTATTCCGCTGTAATTTATATATTATAATTTTTAAAGTCTTAATAAGAGTTTGGTAACTAATGGAAATGTAAGTAATATTTGGCTTGCCTAGCTTCCACTAGTAGGCGCCATCATGACTCCCGATGGTGGGAAATCCAGGTCGTGACAAGTTGGTATCGAGCACTAGGTTGCATAGGTCTCACAACTCACGAACAACCTTAGTAGAGTCCGAGGGATCGGTACGGAGACATTTGTATTAATCCCTTAGAAGCTACAGAGTTAGGAAATTTTCACCTTCATTCTTTCCTATCGTGCGAGTTTGTTCCTCAAATGTTAAGTTGAATTTCTACTCTTGTCTTCCGCAGATGGTAAGAACACGTGCATCCTCATCTACTGACCAGCAGCCCGAGGTCCCAGCAGCGGCAGCTCCCGCTAGGGGCAGATGCCGAGGTCGAGGTCGTCCTAGAGGCCAAGGTAGGGGCGGAGCTCAGCCCCGAGCAGCAGCACAAGTGGCAGAACCTCAGGCTCATATCGAGGAGGAGGTTCCAGTCCCAGCAGCTCCAGTAGGCCCAACTCAGGTCCCAGGAGGGGTTATATTTTCACCGGATCTTTAGGATGCTTTGGTCCCATTAGTGATTAGTAGAGTTAAATGAACTATTTACAACAGTAGCACCAGCCACTTCTCAGGCTGGAGGAGGTAATCAGACTCCTGCTACGCGCACTCCGGAGCCAGTAATTCCCCAGGCTCAGGTTCCTGTGATTCAGCCAGTTGAGGCAGCTCAGCCTGTTA
The DNA here is from genome assembly GCA_032618575.1 of Nicotiana noctiflora. NCBI lineage: Eukaryota > Viridiplantae > Streptophyta > Magnoliopsida > Solanales > Solanaceae > Nicotiana > Nicotiana noctiflora. The sequence continues at coordinate 67,580 of JASVEL010002790.1, forward strand.
TTGTGACTCCAACTAATGATGGTGCAGCTATGTCCGCCGACGCGTTATGGAGATTGGACAGGTTTACCAAGCTGTTCACTACCACATTCAGTGGCACTCCTTCAGAGGATCCACAGGATTTCCTATATAGCTGCCACGAGGTTCTCCGTACTATGGGCATTGTGGAGACTAATGGTGTGGACTTTGCTACTTTTCGATTATCTGGTTCTGCCAAGACTTGGTGGAGGGATTATTGTCTATCCAGGCCAGCGGGATCATTATCTTTGACTTGGGGGCAATTTGCAGAACTGTTATTGGAAAAGTTCCTTCCAGCAACTCAGCGGGAGGCTCTGCGCAGAAAATTTGAGCGTCTTCATCAGGGTTCTATGTCTGTCACACAGTACGAGACTAGGTTCGTGGACCTGGCTCGTCATGCTATTATCATACTTCCCACAGATCGGGAAAGGGTGAGAAGGTTTATTGATGGCTTGAATCAGCCAATTCGACTACAGATGGCTTTGGGGGCAGGACCTGAAATCACTTTTCAGGAGGTGGCTAATGCAGCCCGCCGGATCAAGATGGCTCTGTCACAGGGAGCAAGACATGGATCAGATAAAAGATCTCGTAATTCGGGTAGATTCAGTGGTACCTCGTCCGGAGGTAGAGATTCTCATGATAGAGGCCATCCTCCTAGGCCTTATCAGTCAGCTCTTCAGGTTTCTCATGATGCTTCAGGTGATCGTAATTCTCAGCCACGCTACTCTGATCAGCAGCCTATCCGTGCACCACCACTTCGCTATTTTCAGCAGCCGAGGGCTTGTTTTACGTGCTGTGATCTTAGGCACATTGCAAAGTATTGCCCTCGAGCTTCTGACAGATCTCAGCCGTAGGGTTCTCGTGCCATGATTCAGGCCCCAGTTCCCCCACAGCCTGCCCAGCCAGCTAGAAGCGGAGGTAGAGGATATAGAGGTGGAGGTAGAGGTCATAGAGGTGGAGCTCAGACCGATAGAGGTAGAGACCAGCCAACAGCTGATCGTCCTAGAGATACTGCTCAGGGTGGTGGGGCACAGCCCCGATGTTATGCACTTCCCGCCAGACCAGAGGCTGAGTCTTCTGATGCCGTCATTACAGGTATTATTTTGGTTTGTGATAGAAAGGCATCAACATTATTTGACCCTGGGTCTACATATTCGTACGTATCTTCCTATTTTGCACCGTACTTGAATCAGCCTAATGATCCACTGAGTGTTCATGTTCATGTGTCTACACCCGTAGGCGATTCTATTGTGGTTGATCGAGTTCATCGATCATGTATTATAGTAATTGAGGGTCTCGAGACCCGTGCTGACTTATTGCTCCTAAATATGGTGGACTTTTATATTATATTAGGCATGGACTGGCTATCTCCATATCATGCTATTTTAGATTGCCATGCCAAGACTGTGACTTTAGCTCTGCCGAATTTGCCTCGTATAGAGTGGAAAGGAATTTCGGGTCATACTAGTCGCAATGTTATTTCTTATGTTAAGGCTCAGCGTATGGTTGGGAAGGGATGCTTGGCTTATTTGGCCTATGTCCGTGATTCCAGTGCTGAGGTTCCTTCTATTGACTCTGTGCCTGTGGTTCGCGAATTTCCTGAAGTATTTCCTTCAGACTTGCCAGGTATGTCGCCCGATAAGGACATTGACTTTTGCATTGACTTTGCTCCAGGCACTCAGCCCATTTCCATTCCCCCATATCGTATGGCTCCGCCAGAATTAAAAGAATTGAAGGAGCAGTTGCAGGACTTACTTGAAAAGGGTTTCATTAGACCCAGTATTTCGCCGTGGGGTGCACCAGTATTATTTGTAAAGAAGAAAGATGGTTCGATGAGAATGTGCATTGATTATCGACAGTTAAACAAGGTGACTATCAAAAATAAATATCCACTTCCGCGAATTGATGATTTATTTGACCAGCTTCAGGGTGCCAAGGTATTTTCAAAGATAGATTTGAGATCTGGCTATCATCAGCTGAAGATTAGGGCATCTGATGTCCCTAAGACAACGTTCCGCACTCGGTATGGACATTATGAATTTCTGGTCATGTCTTTTGGGTTGACAAATGCTCCAGCAGCTTTTATGGAATTAATGAATCGGGTGTTCCGGCCTTATTTAGACTTGTTTGTAATAGTCTTCATTGATGACATATTAATATATTCCCGCAGTCAGGAGGAGCATGCGCAACATCTCAGAGTGGCCTTGCAGACTCTCAGAGATAGCCAACTATATGCAAAATTTTTGAAGTGCGAATTTTGGCTAAGTTCAGTTGCATTCCTCGGTCATATTGTGACGGTGGCAGGTATTCAAGTTGATCCGAAGAAGATTGAGGCAGTCAAGAATTGGCCTAGACCGACATCAGCCATAGATATTCGGAGTTTCTTGGGATTAGCGGGTTATTATCGCCGATTCGTAGAGGGATTTTCATCTATTGCAACCCCACTGACCAGATTGACCCAGAAAGGTGTTCAATTTGAATGGTCCGATGAATGTGAGGCGAGCTTTCAAAAGCTCAAGACAACCTTGACCACAGCACCGGTATTGGTTTTACCCACAGGTACGGGACCTTATACCGTTTATTGTGATGCTTCCCGTATTGGGCTTGGTGCATTGTTAATGCAGGATGGCAAGGTTATTGCCTATGCTTCGAGGCAGTTGAAGATTCATGAGAAGAACTATCCAGTGCATGATCTAGAATTGGCGGCGATTATTCACGCATTGAAGATCTGGAGGCATTATTTGTATGGTGTAGCATGTGAAGTATACACCGATCATAAGAGTCTTCAGTATTTGTTTAAGCAGAAAGAGTTGAATTTGAGGCAGAGAAGGTGGCTAAAATTGCTAAAAGGATTATGATGTCACCATTTTATATCATCCGGGAAAAGCAAACGTGGTGGCCGACGCGTTGAGTAGGAAGTCAGCCAATATGGGTAGTCTTGCTTATATTCCAGTCAATCAGAGATCACTTGCTTTAGATGTTCAGTCCTTGGCCAACCGATTTGTGAGGTTGGATATTTCTGAGCCTAGTCGAGTGCTAGCTTGCACGATCGCCCGCTCTTCATTATTCGAGCGTATCCGCGATCAACAATATAATGATTCTTATTTATGTGACCTTAGAGGTACGGTTCAGCGGGGAGGTTCTAAACAGGTCACCTTAGATGCTGATGGGATCCTGAGGATGCAAGGGCGCATTTGTGTGCCAAATGTTGATGGGCTTAGAGAATTGATTCTAGAAGAAGCTCACAGTTTGCGGATTTCTATTCATCCAGGCGCAGCGAAAATATATCGAGATTTGCGTCAACATTATTGGTGGCGCGGAATGAAAAAGGATATTGTGGCATATGTGGCATGGTGTCTTAATTGTCAGCAGGTTAAGTATGAACATGAGAGACCTGGCGGTTTATTTCAGAGAATTGAACTTCCTAAATGGAAGTGGGAGCGAATCACTATGGATTTCGTTTCTGGACTTTCGAAGACTCGGAAGAAGTTTGATGTTGTTTGGGTGATTGTTGATAGGCCGACCAAGTCAGCTCATTTTGTTCCTATTGCCACTACCTATTCATCCGAGAGGTTAGCTGAGATTTATATCAGGGAGATCGTTCGCCTTCATGGCGTGCCAATCTCTATTATTTCAGATCGAGGTGCACAGTTTACCTCACATTTCTGGAAGGCGGTTCAACGAGAGTTAGGCACACAAGTTCAGCTAAGTACAGCCTTTCATCCCCAGACAGATGGTCAGTCCGAGAGGACTATTCAGATACTGGAAGATATGCTACGGGTGTGTGTTATTGATTTTGGATCCAGATGGCTGTTTATGAAGCATTGTATGGTAGGCGGTGTCGTTCTCCAGTTGGATGGTTGAACCGGGAGAAGCTCGGTTATTGGGCACGGATTTAGTTCGGGAGGCCTTAGATAAGGTCAAGATTATTCAAGATAGGCTTCGCACGGCTCAATCCAGGCAAAAGAGCTATGCAGATCGCAAGGTTCGAGATATATCTTTCATGGTTGGGGAGCGAGTATTGCTCCGAATGTCGCCTATGAAGGGCGTGATGAGATTTGGAAAGAAGGGCAAACTTAGCCCTAGGTTTATTGGGCCATTCGAGATTCTTGATCGTGTGGGAGAGGTGGCAAATAAACTTGCCTTGCCACCTAGCTTATCAGTTTTACATCCAGTGTTTCATGTGTCCATGCTTCGAAAATATCACGGCGATCCGTCGCACGTGTTAGATTTCAGCACTGTCCAATTGGACAAAGATCTGTCCTATGAGGAGGAGCAGGTAGCTATCCTAGATCGGCACGTTCGACAGTTGAGGTCGAAGGGTTTTCCTTCTATGCGAGTTCAGTGGAGGGGTCAGCCTCCTGAGGCATCGGCCTGGAGTCCAAGTCTAACATGCGGAGCCGATATCCTCATCTATTCCTTGACTCAGGTACTTCTTTCTTTTGTCCGTTTGAGGACGAACGGTTGTTTTAGAGGTGGAGAATGTGACGACCCAAAGGGGTCATCACTTGTTTCATTAATCATTTAGAGCTTCTGAGGTCTTGAAAACCTCATTTTATAGTTGCCTCGATTTGCGCGCACAGTTCGGGCGCGAAGCTGGAAATTTTTTATGTTGAAATATGTGAAATATGTGAAAAGTTTGAAGAATTTTGATATTAATATTGATATGGTTGACTTTGGTCAACATTTTTGGTAAACGGACCCGGACCCGTGATTTGACGGTCTCTGGAAATCCGTAGAAAAATATGGAACCGGAATTGAAATCCGAGGTCTAGAACCCCGGTAAAAGAATTTTTCTGTTAAATTATTTTCTGAAAATGTTTAAGGAAAATGAAACTGAAATTTGATTAAAAAGTACTGGTATCGGACTCGTATTTTGGTTTCGACACCCGGTACAGGTCATATATGTTGGTTAAGCGCTTCCTGTAAAGTTTGGTTGAATACGGACGTCGTTTGACGTGTTTCGGCCTTAAAATGGAAATTTTGGAAATTATGAAAATTTGAAAGAATCATTGAGTTTTAAGGCTCAATTCATTGATTTTGATGTTATTTTGGCGATTTGATCGCTCGAGCAAGTTCGTATGATGTTATTGAATTAGTGTGCATATTGGGTTTGGAGCCTCGAGGGCTCGGGTAAGTTTCGGATAGGCATCGGGGTGGTTTTGGACTTGGAAAAACTGCAGAAAATCTGCAGCAGATATTCCTTCTTCGCGTTCGCGTCCACCTGGTCGCGTTCGCGAAGGCTTCTCTTTCCCCTTCTACGCGTTCGCGTCCATATGATCGCGTTCGCCTACAACAACATGGATCCCAGCCTTTTTCCTCTACGCGTTCGCGTGAAGGCTCACGCGTTCGCGGAGCCTGGCCTGCCTCTTCTACGCGTTCGCGTAAGGCACCACGCGTTCGCGTAAGCCAACCTGTAAGCCCCAGAATTTTCTTCTTCGCGTTCGCGACAAGCCCCACGCGAACGCGATGTGTAACACTTCTTCTTCATCGCGAACGCGACCGGGGTGTCGCGAACGCGATGAACAAACTTATGCCCAGTGAATTTAAGTCAGAAAACATAACAGAAACGGGATAAAAATCCCATTTCTGTTCAACTCTCTTCTCCACAGCTCCTTGGGCGATTTTTGAGAGTTTCTTCATCAAACTTCTTGGGTAAGTGATTCTTAACTCGTTTTCTTCACTTTCCATCAATATTATTTGAATTCCTAAGCCTAAATAGGTGTAAATGGGTAGAAAAATTGAGAATTTAGTATAGTAAGGGTTTTCAAAGAATTTGCGATCTAGACCTCGTTTTGGAGTCAAACTTAAGAACAAATTGTATATTTGAACTCATGGAGGATTGGGTGAACTTATTTTGGTTCGAAACTTGAGTTTCGATTATGTGGGCCCGAGGTCGATTTTTACTATTGCGGGCAGAATGTTGTAAAAATCATATTTAGCAATATGAACTAGTTTGTTAAGTAGAATTGATGATATTAAATCAATTGTGTATAGATACGATTGGATTGGAGTCAAATTCGAAAGGAAAAGGCATTGTTACGGATTGAATCGTTTGTAAACTTTCGAGGTAAGTGTTTGTTCTATCCTAGTTTGAAGGAATATGAATTTAGTTGTGTATGAATTGTTGATTAAGAGTTATTGGTGTCACACCGTTAACAGAGATGAATTGTTGAATTATTATCAAGTATTGGTTCAAAACCGGTAATTATAAATATTTATGAATTGGGATCGTGTGGCGCGCCGACCACTTTTATGATAAGAAATGGGATCGTGTGGCACGCCGACCACAAAGTGATTTAAAATCTTGGCATTGGCCATAGTTACCGGTAGCCTATTGATATATTTGGGAGCGGGTGGTACGCCTACCACGAGGTATAATTTATTGATATATTTGGGAGCGGGTGGTACGCCTACCACAAGGTATAATTTATTGATACAATTGGGAGCGGGTGGTACACCTACCACAAGATATGACTTATTGATACAGTTGGGAGCGGGTGGTACGCCTACCACAAGATATAATTTACTGTTACAGTTGGGAGCGGGTGGTACGCCTACCACGAGATATGAAATGAAAAAGGAATTGAGACATAAAAGTAAGATTTATTCTGTTGACTAGATTACTCTGGATATTATGAGTTATTGACTGTTATTTCAGGGGAGAGTCTTTTCTTATAAATGTTTTGTATATGTATATATATATTGCAACTGTACAGGTTTATGTGGGTGACTGGCCTTAGTCTCGTCACTATTTCGCCTGGGATAGGCCAGGCACTTACCAGCACATGGGGTCGGTTGTGCTGATACTACACTCTGCGCTCTTTTTGCGCAGATACAGGATACGGACAGCAGCAGCGGCAGTAGCGATTGTGAATATTCCGGCTACTGAGACTACGAGGTAGCCTTGCAGGTGTCCGCAGGACCCGTTGTCTCTTCTATCTATGTATTTTATTCTGTTATCTCTTATATTCGAGATAAACTGCTTATATTTCTTTCAGACAATTGTGTGTATTATTCTTAGAAGTTCGTGAGTATTGTGACACCAGTCTTGGGTAGTGTATCATGTTTGGGTTTCTTTATCATATTTGATGAGATTGACTAAGTCTTCCACTAAGATTAATTATTCCGCTGTAATTTATATGTTATAATTTTTAAAGTCTTAATAAGAGTTTGGTAAGTAATGGAAATGTAAGTAATATTTGTCTTGCCTAGCTTCCACTAGTAGGCGCCATCATGACTCCCGATGGTGGGAAATCCGGGTCGTGACAGACTTACCCACGGACGTCACCAGATGTCCGAAATAGGTTGGCTCCAGTGTCTGCAGGAAGTAATCCACCATCTCGTTCTCTCTCATCGACGGATCTACCCTTGCTGCCTGCTCCCTCCAGCGGAAACCAAATTCTCTGAAACTTTCGGCTGGTTTCTTCTCTAACTTTAGCAATGATAAGCGATCGGGGATTATTTCTAGATTATACTGGAATTGGCCGATGAATGCTTGAGCCAAGTCATCCCATGTAAACCATCTGCTGGGATCCTGCCTGGTGTACCATTCTAATGTAGACCCCCCAAGCTCTGACCGAAGTAAGTTATCAGAATCTCATCTCGCCCCCCGGCTCCTTGAATTTTGCTACAAAAACCTCGAAGATGGGCTACTGGATCACCATGCCCCTCGTATAGGTCAAACTTGGGCATTTTGAACCCGGCTGGCAACCGGACATCTGGGAATGGACACAGATCTTTGTAAGCGACGCTGACCTGATTGCCCAAACCATGCATATTCCTGAAGGACTGCTCCAGGCTTTTAACTTTTCTAATAACTTCCTCATGTTCCGAACTTTGGAAGTGCTTTTCCGGTTCTGCCGGGTTATCCCAGTGAGGGGTGTGTGTATGCGGTTCGGGAGCCCTAAAGGTAGGCTCGGGAGGATAGTAAGAATTGTCATGGATTTGAACATGCAGCTCACCGGACGACTTTTGTAAAGTAGCGGGTGGAGGTGCCACAAAAACGTGGGTGACTGCGGGAGGAGGATTTTGTCTGGCTGGTGGAATTTGGGAGGTATAAGGGTTTTCCCCTTGATAGTATGGATAGATCGGGGCACTTGTCCAGGGGTCAAGGGGTGGACGTTCTGGAGCTGATGTGAGAGTAGGGAGGTTTGGTGATGACTGTCCCCTAGCCTATGCTAGGTGCATCTCTGTTATCTGATGTCTCAACCGGTCCACCTCCTCTTTCATGATCTTTATCTCTGTTTTCTCTTCATTGAGACTTTTGCCGGAACTAGACATGCTTGCTGGAATTGGACCTTTTGATCTAGTACGTTAATGGTGATTGGCCAGTATATTCTGTCAAGTCAACTGCTAAACTTCTCTGGAAGCGCAACAAACTTGTTAGCTCACTGAGTTTAACAGATATGTTATAGCACGTTGGATGCAATGCACCTAATCAATTAACCATTTCTATATGTATTCACCGCATGCGTCATTCCAGCATTTCTCTTTTCAATTATCCTTGAAAACCTCGCTTGTTATTAACCTCCCTTTTTCTCTCCTTTTTTTATATATATATTTTTTTAGTGGTGGTCGAATCTTATGTGGATTGCCTACGTATCACGTCCCTGCGTGAATCAGACCGAGCGTAGTTCTGATAATCGGGAATGGAGTAAATAAACTATTTTTTTTAATTCTCGAAAGAAACGCTTTAAAGGAAGAAAGAAAAATATATTTATATTTTTGCTTTTTTTGTTTTTGTTTTTTGCTTTTTGTTTTGCTTTTTTGAAAGACTTCTAAAAAAAGTATTTGCTTTGGAGTAAAAAAATATATTTTTGTTTGGATTTTTGTTTCTTTTTTTTTTTTATTTTTTTCTATTTTTTAGAAAAGTACTTCAAAAATGAAGGAAACCCATATTTTTTAATTTTGAATTTTATTGATTTTTCTTTTTATTTCATGAAAAACAGTAGGAAGAACAAAACCATCTTTTTTTAGCTATTAAACCTACTTTTACCCCTTTTGTTTTTGAATTTTCTAAGGAAAGATTTTAAAGAATGAACTAAAGGAAATTTATTTTATTTTTTTTTATTTTTTTTTTTGAAAATTGGGGTCGGAACCGATGAGGTTTTCCTACGTATCTCACATCCGGTGAGAATCAGCCACGCGTAGTTCGTAAATAAAAGAACTGAATCATTTTAAGAAAAGAAAATAAACTATTTTTAACAGAATTTTTAAAACAGAATATTTTTCTTATGTTTCATAAAATCAACAAAATTTATCGGGAATTTTTGCATTTATTTTTCAAAAATTATTTTCCAAGAAACTAAACTATTTTTCGTAAAAATAAGAAAAATAAAAAGAATTTTTTTTTTTTTCATTTTTCAAAAATTGTTTTCAAAGAAACTAACTATTTAAAATTGACAAAATTTATTCGGAGAGATTTTTTTTTTTCAAAAATTAGTTTCTAAGAAAAACATACCATTCTCCATAAAATTATTTTGATTTTTCAACCTGACAACTTTCTCTTCTTACCCTCTCTCTTTTTTAATAACAAACCGGTCGGCATGTAAGATCGAAACAAATAAATGCACAGACAAAGATGCAACAAGTTGGTCTTTTGTTTCGGGTGCACCTGCCCTAGACAGGCCCAACCCCTGTGTTGAGCCTCCTAAGTCAAATATGCACATGATGCAAATAGACGTTCCTATCGGGGATCCGGCATAAGGTTTTGTTATTCTAAGTCATCATCCATTTGGAAAAGGTGTCTAGACTGGCTTTAACTCAAGTGGACAACTCGAGCCGAAGAGTGTCAGTGCACCGGTAGCATGGCTTTCCAGCTTAATTGACAAAACTCCCCGCCTAAAACATGTGTGACTACAAATCCTTCACCGGGTGCCAAGCACCACGACTATCTTGAGAAAAACGGGCTATGTCCAGCAAATGCCTGATATTATATTTCAAAGAGAATTAGAAGAGGAAAAACGGTATCGGCATAATTTATATACAATTCACAAAATATCAAAGCGGTAAGAGCAATATTTAACACATTTAATACAAACATATAATAAAATCAGATAATAATAAGCCAAATACAACAATTATTCAAAGCTTGAATTCTTAAACCCCGAACCAGTGTTCTGGGTTTGGCTTCCCCAGCAGAGTCGCCAGAGCTGTCACACCTCCTTTTTCCGCTGACCCGCGAGGGTACGAGTGGAGTTTTTCCAATTTTAGTGACAATATTCGAAATGAGATTATTTATTTATTTCATAGTCGCCACTTGGAATAAATTATGGTGTCCCAAGTCACCAATTTATTTAAATCCCAAATCGAGGAAATTTTCGACTTTCCAAATAAAGTCTGCGAACCAGAAATTCTAAGTAAGGAATTCTGTTGACCCGAGGGAAGGTGTTAGGCACCCCCGGATCCCGTGGTTCTAGCACGGTCGCTTAAATTATTGTAATGGCTAAATATCTTATATTAAAACATGTTCAATACTATAATGCAATTTTAAATCATTTACCGGGTTTGGTTATTTTTAAGAAGAAAAAAAAAGTGAACATTGTTATTGAGGGGGCCCGCAATTATATTTCTTCTATTTAGCTAGGCTCGTAATAATTTTTATTTAAAAAGGATAATCCTAAAGTGACTACATTTTTTCTATTTAGTTTGTCTCTAAAAGAAAAGAAAAATCCTAAATAATTACATGCTTAAAAGGCTACTCTATATTAGTACAAAAGGTGTTCCCTTGAATGACAAATTTATTCTTCTAATTATAAAGCTAACTACAATTTGACAAAACTAATAAAATGGAAAATAACAACAAATATTAATCAACAACTTGCTTTTCTATTTCATTTCAAAACTTCAACTTCCAATTCGAGCTTACATCAACACATGGTTTTTAGAATGTGTACCTGGTTTTGAAAGGAATGGGAAAATGGCAAATCAACAGGGCGGTGAAAATACAACAACAACAACAACAGTAACAACCAGCAGTAGCTTCAACACCTCAATCCCGAAAATCCCAGCAATACGGAGAAAAACATAAAAAAAACCAATAGAAAAGAAAAATATATTCCAGATTTTCTCTTTGTTTTGTCTTTCTAGCTTTGAACTCTTTTCACTTCTCAAAAGAAACTCTCAAAAATTGAATTTTTCCGTGTATACTTCTGTATCCAGAGTGTATACTACAGCAGGGAATTTTTTTATTTTTTCTTCTCTTCCGATTTTTTCTCTCTTTTTTCCACCTTCTTTTCATAAATCTTCTCTTCTATTTATAGGCAAGAATTTCAAAAATTTTCAGATTTTTTTATTAAAAAAGAAAATATTTTTTAATTTAAAGTAAACCCACTAATCCATGTTTCCCTCTCCTTATTTTCTTCCTTGATTTCCTTGCCCCCCACTACTTTATGTTATGTAATTCTGATTATTTTTGGCTAAATAAAATCTGAAATTTTCTTTTTGGGCCAAGGGGTTTTGGGTTGGGTAAGGGTGCTTAGGATTGGGCTTGTAACTTAATTTGCAAGATGGCCCAATCCAATTTTTTTTCTTTTTTTGTTCTTCTCTATTATTCAACTTCCTAATTAATAAAGCCCAAAATACTAAAATTAATTACAGAAACTAAAATTATCTTGAAATACTAATTAACTCATAATAATAATTGTCACCTAAATTTAAATGGTAATTAAAATACAATCACACAATTTGGACATTAAAGGCTAAAATGCAAAAGATGCCTATTTTTGTGATTTTCATTTTGTAAGATAAAATTAATTACTCCTAATTGCAAAGTTAGATAAAAAATGTAAACACGACATTTTTTTGTATTTTTATTAATTTAAACACATATAATCACGCATATACGAATGCAAACAAATACAAAAATAACAACGAAAATTCACAAAAATACACACCGTAAAATAAAAAAAATTTGTTTTGGTTTTGTGGGAGTAATTCTCATGTAAGGCAAAAATCACGTGCTCACACCATGAACTAACCTGTATGGAGAAGTACCTATTGGAGTCTTGTATGCAATTCGGTAGGCCCACAAAGCATCTTCTAATTTAACAGACCAATCCTTCCAGTTTGCATTAACTGTTTTCTCCAAAATCTGTTTTATCTCTCGATTAGATACTTCAACTTGACCACTCGTTTGAGGGTGGTACGCAGTAGCAACTTTGTGTTTTACCCCATATTTTGATAAAACATTTTTAAACAGTTTGTTGCAAAAGTGTGTTCCTCCGTCACTTATCAACACCCTTGGAGTTCCAAAGCGTGTGAAAATGTGTTTCTTAACAAAACTTACCATAACTTTTGCATCATTCATAGGAAGAGCAATGGCTTCAACTCACTTAGACACATAGTCTACTGCAACCAGAATGTATCTATGACCGTTAGAACCTGGAAATGGTCCCATGAAGTCAATTCCCCATACATCAAACAATTCCACCACCAAAATATTCTGCAAAGGGATCTCATTTCTCTTTGTGATTGTACCCGTTCTTTGACACCTATCACAAGTTTTAACAAACGCATGAGCATCTTTAAATAAGGATGGCCAGTAAAAACCTGATTGGAGAACCTTTTGTGTTGTTCTATCTCCACCATGATGACCTCCATATGAAGAAAAATGACAGTCATGCAAGATGGCATTCATTTCTTCTTCAGGTACACACCTTCTTACCAATTGGTCAGCACATTGTTTGTAGAGAAAGGGCTCATCCCACATATACGATTTCACATCATGGAAGAATCTTCTTCGTTGATCAGCTATGATTTCTGATGGCATCACTCCACTTGCAATATAATTTACAAAGTCAGCATACCATGGAGTTTCATTAGATGTGATGGCTAACAAATGTTCATCTGGGAACGTTTCTTTTATTGAGTCCCTTTCAATCACATGACCTCTGTTTTCTAATCTGGACAAATAATCTGCCACTTGATTCTCAGTACCTTTTCTATCTCGTATCTCCAGGTCAAATTCCTGCAAAAGAAGAACCCATCGGATTAGTCTTGGCTTTACATCTTTCTTTGCGTATATATACTTGATAGCCGAGTGGTCAGTATAGACTATGACTTTAGTTCCTACTAGGTAGGATCTAAACTTCTCAAATGCCCATACTACTGCAAGTAATTCTTTCTCTGTGACAGTGTAATTCATTTGAGCGGGATTGAGAGTTCTGCTCGCATAATGAATAGAGTAAAACAATTTCTCCTTCCGCTGTCCCAACACAGCACCAATGGCTGTGTCACTTGCATCACACATTAATTCGAAAGGCAATTCCTAATCTGGATCAACAATGATTGGTGCAGTGACTAATCTTCTTTTAAGCTCTTCAAATGCTTTCAGACAAGCATCATCAAAATTGAATGGTGTATCTTTCTCAAGGAGCCTGCAAAGAGGGGGTGAAATTTTTGAAAAATCTTTAATGAATCTTCGATAAAATCCTGCATGGCCTGGAAAACTGCATATGCCCTTAACAGATATGGGTGGGGGCAATTTTTCAATTGCTTCCACCTTTGCCTTGTCTACTTGCAATCCGTTCTTGGACACTTTGTGTCCTAGGACAATACCTTCTCTTACCATGAAATGGCATTTTTCCCAGTTTAGGACAAAGTTGGTCTCTTCACATCCGGCTAGCACTTTATCGAGGTTAGTTAAACATTTATCAAAAGAACATCCGAAAATAGAGAAATCATCCATAAATACTTCTACAAACCTCTCGACCATATCAGTGAAAATGGCCATCATACACCTTTGAAATGTCGCAGGAGCATTGCAAAGACCAAAGGGCATTCTTTTGAACGCATACGTGCCATAAGGGCACATAAAAGTGGTCTTCTCTTGGTACTCTAGGGCTATAGTAATTTGATTGTACCCAGAGTAACCATCCAGGAAGCAGTAGTACTCCTGGCCATCCAATCGATCAAGCATTTGGTCCATGAATGGGAGAGGAAAGAGGTCCTTCCTGGTGGCATTATTCAGTTTTCTGTAGTCAATGCAAATTCTCCACCCTGTAACAGTTCTTGTTGGGATTAAATCGTTATTCTCATTAACTATCACAATTATTCCTCCTTTCTTAGGAACACACTGAACTGGACTCACCCATTTGCTGTCAAAGATAGGAAATATAATACCTGCATCAAGCCATTTGACCACCTCTTTTCTTACCACTTCTTTCATGTTGGGATTGAAGCGACGTTGGTGTTCTATACTTGGTTTGTGTCCTTCCTCCATTAGGATTTTGTGCATGCAAAAAGCAGGACTAATACCTTTGATGTCTGACATTGTCCACCCAATGGCTCTCTTGTGCTCTCGCAATACTCTCAACAATTTTTCCTCCTGCAATTTAGATAAATCAGAAGAAATGATAACAAGCAATGTATCAGAAATACCCAATAAGCGTAATGCAAATGAGATGGGAGTGGTTTAAGTTCCAATTTCGGGGCTTCCTCAATTGATGGCTTTGGAGGAGGTCCATGTGGCCTGTTTAACGGTTCAAAAGGATATGTTCCTTGCAAGTATGCAAAAGATGTATCAAGGATGTACATTATCTCCTCAACCTCTTCATGAGTTGCCAAATTATCAAACATTGTAAGTGCTTTCTCTAACGAATCGTTGAGATACACACTTGGATAATGATTTTGTTCATCATTCTCAATCACTGATATCATAGAAAGTTCCTCATATTGACAAGGAAGTTGGATTGCTTTGTATACGTTGAACACCGCTTCCTCATCATCTACCCTTAGAATCATCTTTCCTTCTTTCACTTTAATGATCGCATCACCAGTAGCTAACAGATGTCGCCCTAGTATGATTGGAACTAATTCATCTGCTTCATAATGAAGAATAATAAAATCAGCAGGGAAGATGAATTTTCCAATTTGCAGCAACACATCTTCTATCACCCCTTCAAGGTGTGCTATGGACCTGTCTGCTAAATGTAACATCACAGTGGTTGGTCTAGGAGCTCCAAGACCCAATTGTTTGAATAATGATAAGGTCATTAAATTTATGCTCGCCCCCAAATCACAAAGAGCCCGGCCTACATCAATATCATCAATACGCATATGAATTGTAAAGCTGCCTCGATCTTTAAGCTTTTCAGGAAGCTTGTTTTGTACCCTGGCAGTGCACTCCTCAGTAAGTGCAACTGTCTCATATTCAGTCAATCTTCTTTTGTGAGGCACTATATCTTTAATGTACTTAGCATATTTAGGAATTTCACGAAGTACATCAACAAGTGGAATGTTTAATTGAACCTGGCTCAACATAGACAGAAATTTACTGAACATGCGATCATCATTCTTCTTTTGAAGTCTCTGGGGAAAAGGTGGGGGTGGCCTTGGGACTTCCACTGGTTCAAGACTTTCAGTAGTCTTTTTTGGATTGTTTGTCACTTTAGGGATCAACTCTCCCTCAGGCACAAATTTCTCTTTCTTTTTCTTTGAGACCTCCTCAAGTTCTTTCCCGTTTCTAAATGTTATAGCACTTACCTGTGGGTTCTTTTTTGTGTCACTGGGGAGAGCTCCCGTAGGTCTAGTATTCTGGTTCATTGCTATCTGCCCCATCTATCTTTCTAGATTCCTAACATCAGTTCTGAGCTGCTGATTGTCGATCAACAACTTTTTCAGCAAATCATTTGTGCTCTCTTCCACTTGCTGAGGTGGTCTCTGAGGTTGATTAAAACCCCCTTGCAGTCTGTATTGATTTTGATTTTGCTGATTTTTACCCCATGAGAAGTAAGGATGATTCCTCCAATTTGGATTATAGGAATATCCATATTGTGCATGCTGATTTGCTGGGCCTCTATTTTGCTGTCCCACATAATATATGGATTCTGGATTCGTAGGGCACATATCACTTATATGGCTATCACCACACATTTCACAGAAAATGGCCATCTGTTGTACCTGTTGCATGGGTTGAGATTGTTGCATTGTCATCCTTGTCATCTGGTTGGATAGCCTTGCAATTTCAGCTCTCATTGCCGATACATCATCAAGCTCAAGTAACCCTGCTGACTTTTGTTTCAATGCCTTTCTGGAATCTCCATCACCTTGCCAATTATTGTCATTTAAAGTGAATGTATTCAGCAAGTGTTGGATTTCAGTGTAAGATTTTGTCATGCAACTTCCTCCACCAATGGAATCGAGATTCATCATTGAAGCTTCATCTAATCCATCAACAAAAGTGTGACCTAACACCTCGTCTGTTTGGCAATGATGAGGACAGTCCCTGAGTAACTTCTTGTACCTTTCCCATGCTTAACGAAGTGTCTCGCCAGAACGTTGTTCATACCCAAGAATTTGACTCCTCAGCATCTTTGTCTTCTTAGTAGGAAAGAATTTAATTAAGAACTTCCTTGCTAGATCATCCCATGTGCGGATTGAATTTGATGGTTCTTTATTTAACCACTCTTTAGCTTCCCCAGGCAGAGAAAAGTGGAATAAGTGTCAGCCTTACATAGTCCTTGGAAACATTTGGATAATTGTAAGTATCCGTAATTTCCAGAAAATTCTGAATATGTCTTTGTGGGTCTTCATGAGGTAAACCCACAAATTGTCCTGTAGACTGAATCAGCTGCACCATATATTGTTTCAGCTCAAAGTACCCAGTAATATCAGGCTTCACAATAGCCCGAGTCATATTAGCCAGACTGGGTCTTGCGGCTTCAATCACCGCTCGTTCCTCATTTCCTGCCATCACTGTTGGCTGTGGTTGAATTTGAATGTTCAACTCTCCTTCTGTTCTATATCGAGCTTCCCACTCTCTCCTTGTTCTATGAATTGTTCTTTCAATTTCAGGATCAAATGGAAAGAGATTGTTTGTGCTTCTGCTCCTCCGCATTCAAGAGAAGAACCTGTATAACACAAACAAATAGATGAAAATTTCTTTTATATTTTCTATTAACAACTACAAAATAGTAAAACAGTCAAGGAGCTAATTTCAAATTCCCCGGCAACGGCGCCAAAAACTTGTTGCGACCAAAACACTCACGCAAGTGTACGTGATCGACAAGTAGTATAGTAATAAGTAAAGTATCGTTCCCACGAGGAATTTTTATTAACTTATTGACTGATATTAAATTAACTAATTCTTGATTTATGCTATATAATTCGAAAATATATAAGAGCCACTTTATAATACACTTAATAATATCACAATTATTCAAGATGAAATTACTACAACCAATTCACAATATTTTTATAATAATATGGACGAATATATTCCAGGGTCATGGACTTGCTAGTAATCATGCTATTTTTCTACTTAGAATCGATTTATTAAATTATCCGGGTTATTGGTTATAAGGTTAATAATATTCATAAAAATCTTTCGAGTTCTTATGAATCTATCCAAGTTAAATCAATACCTATATGTCTATGGTATTAATATTAACAAGAATGCATTTCCAACTCTTATTCTTCAACCAAACAAGGCAATTAAGTATATGTCTATCTTAATTGCAAATCCTTCACCCGATGCCCGAGATTTGAATCTTGTTCTATTTGATTTTATATGCAACCAAGAATTTCCTTTGTCAAGTGTAATTCAAAGTTCGTAAATAATATTTCACTGTTAGCTATGCAGTAAAATAATTAAGATCAAAATCAAATAAACAACCCATATCAATAACTTCATTAAAATCAATCTAAGCTTCAAATAACAAGATCAACTAACATCCATGACCCTAGATTATTAGAGTGTTTAGCTACTAATGTTCATGCTAAAATCAACAATATTAGTATCTAACATACTACAAAGAAAATACAAGATGAAGGTTTAGATGAACTCTTTAATTTGTTGCTCCAAAGTCTTGATCTTCAATTTCTTGCTTAGCTCCAAGAGGACTTCAATGGTTTTTCTTCTCAAAATGTTCTCTCTAGAATGAATAGTGTTATTTCACTCTCCTTCAATGTCAAAATCTGATCTCCCAATTATGCACCTTTTCCTTGTTTTTATCCCTTAGTGGAATCCACCCCTTAGTGACAAAATAGTCACTCAATAATGCATTTCCGGAACTGGACTAGCGCGGGCATGCTAATGGCCACGCTAATGCCCGCGCTAGTAGGGTAACATTTTGTCCGAAATTTTGGACTAGAGCGGGCAAGCTAATGGCCGCGCTAATAGGTTTTGTGCTCCTTTGCTCAATTTTCCACATTATTTACCATTATAAACTCTCACATGCTTAATTAACTCCTATGAAACATTAAAATAACAATTAGAGCTAACTTTATATGTAATTATAATCATATGACAGTAATTTCTTCTTAATTTAGAGTATATATATATGGTCTATATTACACAATTTAGCCCATTATCATTGAAGAAGATCAGGAGCCTGCCTGTAGAACAGAGGTATTACTTTCAGTTGAAGAAGATCAGGAACCCGCCTGTAGAATGGAGGTTGTTATTTTAAGTTGAAGAAGATCAGGAGCCCGCCTGTAGAACAGAGGTGTTACTTTTAGTTGAAGAAGATCAGGAGCCCGCCTGTAGAACGGAGGTGTTACTTTCAGTTGAAGAGATCAGGAGCCCGCATGTACAACGGAGGTGTTAATTGCAAGTTATCACAATGAGGAGCCCGCCTGCAAAACAGAGGAATACATTTCAAGATCGAAGCAGAATTCAATAAATACTGAAGGTCAGCAAGTAGTGGTCGCAACAGTAACAGCAGTAACAACACAAGTCGCAGTTTCATGGTAGTCCCAGCTACCAAAACTTTCCGAACAACATTGACATGATTCCCTTTTAGCTAGGGATATGTAGGAAACCTTTTGAATCAAAGGTTCGGTCAAAAATTTTGAAAAAACAAATGCTTCTCACGGAGTGCTCAAACGGGCAAAAATCGCTCGTATCCGCTCACTTGTCTTTGCACGAAAAACTCTTCGTGTTTACGCGCAAAGAGGGGCAGCTATGAGCACGTGATTTTGCCATATAAGAGAAATACTCCAAAAATTCAAAATAAAAACATTTTTGTGTTCTTGCAATTGTTGTGAATTTTATTCTTCTTGTAATATTTGCATTTATCTGTGCCTATTTATTTATTTAAATAAATAAAGAAAAATAAAAATGCATTGCATTTGTATGTAAAATTCAAGTTTATAATTAGGAATAATTAAGTTTATTATACAAAAAATATAAAATCACAAAAATATGTATTTTTGCATTTTTAGCATTTAATATCCAATTTGTGTGATTTTATTTTAATTAACGTCTAATTTTTTGTGATAATTATTATTATGAGTTAATTAGTGTTTTTCAGATAACTTTGGGTTTTATAATTTAATCTTAACATTTTTATTTCATAATAAATAAAAATAAAAATATTTTTTTTTTAAATAGAGAAGATAAATCCGGAATTGGGCCTCTTCTCAAATTTTAAACTTAGGCCCAAACCTATTCTACCCAACCCAAAACCACATAACCCAAACTCATGACCCATAACTCATGACCCAAACCCATAACCCATATACTAATTACTATACACTATTCAAACTAACCCTAAACCTAAAACACACATAAGACAAGAGCCTCCACTACACTATTCTCTCTTCTTCTTCTTCTTTCTTCCTCACCTTGCAACCATGGCTGCCAGCCCTTTCTCCAACCGACCAGCAGCAACTTCACCACCATTTACGTCCGTCGCTGCCCTCCACCAGCAACGACAGACCACCTTCCAGCCATCTTCTTCTTCGCTGCTCAAATGACACTCACCAAGCGACCCTTCCAGCTCGCTGCCATGGCTGCTGCCTCCGAGCAGTCGACGATACATATATAACATATGTATATACATATATACATATACATACACACACACACACACACACATATATATATATATATATATATATATATATATTTCTATGTATATTATGAATATATGTATATATATAGACCGGTTCTATTATCAAGTTATATATATGATATATGTATATATATATATAGGAATTTCATTTCTATGTATATTATGAATATATGTATATATATAGACCGGTTCTATTAAAACATATATATATATATATATGTATATTTTCGGATTTAGATAGTATATGGTTGATTTTGTTTTTTACTTGTTGTTCATTATGTTCTTGATTGTTTCTTCATTTTTCTTACTTTAATCATGTGTTTTGTTAAGTTGTTAATATAGATGTCACGACCCTAGTTCACCAATTGTGAACATGTCATGATGGCACCCAGTCCCCACGACTAGGTAAGCCTAACACGTTGCGGAATATACAAGTTATAAATACTTAAATAAGAAACGGCGGAAAATAGCATAAAAGATATGTAATCCGTGCCGCTTGGCACATACATCCATCACACAATGAATAAAACACTACCAAGATCCGGAACCCCACGGTAAAACAGACTAAAAGGGGAAATACAACCGTGGCTCTATGTGTAAAGAGTATCTAACAACGACATGAAGAAAAATGTCAACTAGTACTACTAGAATAGATGGGAAGCCTCCGGATCCGCGGACGTAGCAGATCATACCTCGAAGTCTCCTAGAAAGCTGCGGAATCACCTAGTACGAGCATGCTCTGATGTACCTGGATCTGCACAACAAAAGTGTGCAGAAGAGTAGCATGAGTACACCACGGCGGTACTCAGTAAGTGCCAAGCCTAACCTCGATGGAGTAGTGACGAGGAAGGTCAGGGCCCTACCGAGAAACAATAATAATATGATGATAACAAAATAAACAGTTTAACAGATAATAACAATAATTTCCGAAATAACAACATTACGATGATTACTGCAACTGTCTACAATCAAGCTAACAACAAACAACCAACTCAAATAAACGAATCCAGGATCTGTGGGAATTGAACCCACAGTCCCATTCTCAGTACCTCTGGGTCTCCGGGGAATCGAACCCGCAACCCATGTCTCAATAATATCTCAATAACTCAGGATCTCCGGGAATCGAACCCGCAGTCCCTACCCATCAGTCAGGATCTCGGGAATCGAACCCGTAGTCCTCATTTCAATAATCTCAAGATCTCGAGAATCGAACCCGTAGTCCACATTTCAATAATCTCGGGATCTCGGGAATCGAACCCGTAGTCCACATTTCAATAATCTCGGGATCTCGGGAATCGAACCCGTAGTCCACATTTCAATAATCTCAGGATCTCGGGAATCGAACCCGTAGTCCATATGTCAATAAATCTCAGGATCTCGGGAATCGAACCCGTAGTCCATAACCACAGCAAGTAAAGGAATACACAGAGAGAAGTATAATATGCTTAATGATAACTTCGCCGATGAACAGCGCCAGCGATTACCAAGAAAACTCAAGTAAGTCAATTAAGCAACTAGACAGTTAGGTTCTATCTAATCATGCTTTTCTAACTACTACCGGGTAGGAATATCGAATTTAACAACTAAAAACAGGAATATCACTCATTGAACATTTTGAGTAAAGTATGTGTTCAACAACCAGCGCATGTACACGCCCGTCACCTCGCGTACAAGGCATTTAAAGTATCACAATAATATCCTAGGGGTGAAAGTCCCCCACACGAAGTTAGACAAGCCACTTACCTCAATTCCGGTACAAAACTGCTAAGTAATAACCCTCTTGCCACGAATGTCGGCCTCCACAAGTGTAGAATCTGATAAAAATCAATAGAATCACATCAAAAATTAGTTCCATTAGCTTCGTTAGGTGATTTTGGATATGTCTGCAAATTTTCAGGTCATTCGGACGTCGTTTGGTCGGGTTTTTTATCGAATAAGAATTTTGAAAGTTATAGTTAAACTTAAGCTTGAATTTGCTGAAAACGGACGATTTTGATGTTAACAATAGTGATTTTATGATTCGAGCAAGTTGGAATGAGGTAATAGATCATGTATGTATATTTGGTTGAGGTCTCGGGGGTCTCGGGTGTGTTTCGGATGTCCAACATGTCATTTTTGGAAGATTTTGCCGTTTTGAGCATAAATGTAATGATCCAAAGGTTTATTTTTAGTTCTAGAGATCCAAATTTGATTTCGAGACTTCGAGGTTAAAAAATTAAGTGATCTATTTCCATTGGTTTTATTCTCCTTCCAACCTTTGCTGTAAAATAGTCCCTCGCTCCTTTCCCTACAAGTTGCAAAGAGGTCTTCTCTACTACAGCAAGCCATAAAATTGAGCAAACCTCTCTCTCTATCAATGTTGTCAGCGTATAACTCATATATCTCACAATTACCGACCACCATCACCAAGCGCTGAAGAAGGTGTGCCTTCTTTAGGTCCTTATGCCGATTAGATTAAATACTGATTTGATCGATCCTGAAGATCTAGGGTTTCTCTACTAGTCACTGCTCCTTTGTTCATTTCTTTGTACTTTCGATCTTATCTGTTTCTTCTTCCTTTTATAGTAGGCCTCATTAAATATTAGTAAAATTTAAGTTGCATTCTGGTGAATTGGGTCTTGTGAAAAAAATAAGATTTTATTTGGTAATTAGAATTGCAATACGGGTATGTTTCTCAAGTTCTGTTGAAGGCATACATTTTTTTTATATAAAATCAAATTGACATGCATTTAAACTGCTTATAGTGAGTATAATTTAATTACTAATATTTTTTTATAATAAGTGCAGGAGAATTCACAATATGGGAATGTTTCTTATATCTTTATATTGTGTTGTCTTGTCCCACACTCTAATAAAGCAAGTTTTCCCTTTCTGTTGATAATTGAGATTATAGAAAATATAGTAGCTGATTTTTTTGAATTACATCTCTAGTTCTTTATTATGTCTTTGTAGTGAAACCTTGTTCTTGATATAATAATATTATACATCTGATAAAAGAAGTTCAATCATTTGGAGTAACATGAATTGATTTATGTATGAGATAACATTGTCTATCCAATATGTTTTTTAGTTATTTAAATAGTTCATTATATTATTCTTTAGATGTGATAATCATTTGGAGTAACATGAATTGATTTATGTATGAGATAACATTGTCTATCCATGTCACGACCCCAAATCCGGTCGTGATGGCGCCCAGCACATTGCTAAGCCAGCCTGACCAATCCATATCAACCACGGAGCTAGAAGCTCTCTTTAACCCATTTAAGCAAATTAATTCATGAAATAACAGCGATACATGTAACGAAAACGGGGAACCAAGTCCCATAATACATCAACTCCCATAGACCAAGGGTCAAGAGTCATGAGCCTCTACCGAACATGAGTGTATAAAGGTTTACAAGATACCAAGTGCGGAAAGAAAAGTCAATACAAAATCAAGACAATAAGAAGGAATATCGGGTCCTGCGGACTCTGCAGCTACCTCGAATATCCACAAACGTCGCCTCGCACAGCTACTGGATCACTGCTGAGAGGTACCTGGATCTGCACACAAGGTGCAGGGAGTAAAATGAGTACTGCCAGACTCAGTGGTAATAAATAAGGGTAAGACAGCGCAGATAAGAAATCCACAATAAAGCACTATGTAAAGCTATAATTAGCTACCCTGTCATAGAATCAATTTTCACCGTACCTGTACCAACAAAATACCAATAAATAGCATAACAGCTAGCAGATGTGGCTAAATGCAATGCAATGCATGATATGACCGCTACGACGCGTAGCCCGACTCCAATTTTGGGTACCCGTGCTCACTGTGGGGGTTCAGACTCCGGAGGGGCTCCTACAGCCCAAGCACATCTCATAGAGATATTTCTGCGGCGTGCAGTCCGATCCAACATATATCTTGCTGCGGCGCGCAGCCCGATCCACTACTAGTCAGCTAATATGCAGATACAGCCTCGCAGGCTCAAAAATTGTTTTTGAAAACTCTTTTATCATTTTTCAGTTGGAAAACAGTAATATCATGTTCCAGAGATTGGAATTAGCATAATAACAAAAATAGCTGCGGACTAGTAGTAAACTAGCATGTCTATATGATAAGACAATGATAACGATCCTCGCGGGATCCAATAACTGGCTCACGGCCCACATGTATACTCAACCGCCCAAGAAGGGGTTCCTCGGCTCAAGAGTGGCCATTATCACAATATATATATATGCAACCATCCGAGAAGGAGGTTCGACGGCTCGAGAATAGCCAATAATACAGTATATCAACAGGTCGGACTAATATATAGTCTCCAGTTCATGATCGACCCCGCACTCTCAAGAGTGTGCGTGTCTCGCCGCTATACAACGTCACAAAGTGGTATACCGGGGTTTCGAACCCGCTGGTCATCACCCACATCTATTACTCACCTCAATACAGGCGCGACGACTATTCCGCAATGCCCTTGCCACGAGAATCAAGCTCCGCACGCGTAGAATCTGATCCAATACAGTAGAAATACAACAAATTAGGCCAATGGGACTACACACAATCAATACAACTCAATTTACATCAAAATTCCCAAAGTTGTCAAAACTCGACTTTCGGTACGCTTGCCGAAAAATTACGAAAGTCATATATTCGGAACCCTCATCTCGATACGAGTCTAAGCATATAAAATTTACCAAAATCGGACTCCATTTGCCCACTCAAATCCTTGATTTTCTAAAGTTCAAGCCTAGGGCTAAATCCTCCATAAATTACCCCAAATTCCTCCATTTTCATGATATAATTGCATAATATTATCAATACTAATCATAGTTTAAGTCCATAGTTGATTACCTGATGATTTCCCTTGAGTTTCTCTTCAAAATCGCCCAAATCGCCTCTAAAGCCGAGATCCAAATGTGTGAAATGTTCTGAAATTTTTCTAACTTCCGATACACTTAACTTACAGCGATTTTCGCTTCTGCGGAAAAATTTCCGCTCCTACGAGTCCGTATCCGCGACCAAAGGGTCGCTTCAGCGATTCCAGGCCTAGCCGGCCAATTCCGCTTCTGCGAGAAAAGGACCGCTTATGCACGTCCTCTTCCGCGATTGAAACGTCCGCTTCTGCGAAAACATCCGCTTCTGCGCACCAGAGTCCGCTCCTGCGGACTCGCCCAGGCGGTCAAGTGTCCGCTTCTGCGGACCTTCCCATTTTCTTCTCGTCCGCTTCTGCGATCATTGGCTCGCACCAGCGATGCCGCTTCAGCGGAAAATGTTCCGCTTCTGCGATGCCAAGCGCTCCTGCGCTCCTCAGTCCGCTTCTGCGGACTCGCCTCCGCGCCCACATTTCCGCAGGGGCGAAAATGACAGAACTAGAACTCTTCAACCTGCAATTTCCATGATTTTCTTCCGTTTAACCATCCGAAAACACCCCGAGGCCCCCGGGACCTCATCCAAACACACCAACACATCTTAACACCTTATTCGAACTTGCTCCAATCCTCAAAACACGTCTAATAACACCAAAACCCATAATTCATATCAAATTCAAGCCTAAAATCCTTAAAACATTCCGAATTACACATTCAATCAAAAACCCGACAAAACGACATTCGGATGACCTGAAACTTTGCAGGCACATCCAAAATCACCTAACGGAGCTACTGCAACTGTCGGAATTCCATTCCGACCCCGGATCAAAATCTCACATACCGTTCGGATTTCGCCAAAATTCAACCTTAGCCAATTCAAGCCTATTTCTACACCGGGCCTCCAAATTCAATTCCGATCGCTCCCCTAAGTCACAAATCACCTCCCGGAACTAACCAAATCATCAGAATCCAATTCCGAGCCCTCTAGCTAAATAGTCAACTCCAGGTTGACTTTCCTTATTCAAGTTTCCTCCACAAAGGTTATATGCCTCATTTCCAATCCCAGTCACTCCTAACTCACCCGATAGACTCTAACACTGATATAAAATCATAAAACATGTATTTACAACATAACGGGGTGGTAATTCCCGTGACGACGGGCCGGGTCGTCACATTCTCCCCTCTTAAGCAAACGCTCGTCCTCGAGCGGGTCAAGAAACATACCTGAAGTCTCAAACAAGTGAGGATATCTGCTCCGCATCTCCCGCTCGGTCTCCCAAGTGGTCTCCTCCACGGGTCGACCTCTCCACTGAACCTTAACTGATGCAATCTCCTTAGACCTCAATTTTCTCACCTGACGCCCCAAAATGGCAATAGGCTCCACATCATAGGATAGATCACCATCAAGCTGAATGGTACTGAAGTCTAATACATGAGACGGATCTCCAATGTACTTCCGGAGCATAGACACATGGAATACCGGATGAACGCTGGATAAGCTGGGCGGCAAGGCCAACTCATATGCCACCTCTCCAACTCTCCTAAGTATCTCAAAAGGACCAATGTACCTGGGACTCAACTTTCCTTTCTTCCCAAACCTCATGACACCCTTCATGGGTGAAATCTTCAACAATACTCTGTCACCAACCATGAAAGACAACTCTCGAACTCTACGGTCCGCATAACTCTTCTGACGAGACTGTGCCGTACGAAGCCTCTCCTGGATCAACTTTGCTCTATCCAGAGCATCCTGGACTAACTCAGTCCCTATCAATCTAACCTCACCAGGCTCAAACCATCCCACGGGGGATCTACACCGCCCGCCATACAATGCCTCATACGGGGCCATCTGAATACTCGACTGATAACTGTTGTTGTAGGCAAACTCAGCAAGTGGTAGGAACTCATCCCACGAACCACCAAAATCAATCACACAAGCTCGCAACATATCCTCCAAGATCTGAATAGTGCGCTCAGACTGTCCGTCTGTCTGGGGGTGAAATGTTGTACTCAACTCAACCCGTGTACCCATCTCTCGCTGAAATGCTCTCCAAAACTGAGAAGTGAACTGAGTACCCCTGTCGGATATGATAGACACCGGGACTCCATGCAACCGAACAATCTCTCGAATAAAGATCGTTGCCAACCGCTCCGATGAGTAGGTAGTACTAACTGGAATGAAGTGAGATGACTTGGTCAGTCTATCCACAATCACCCATACAGAATCAAACTTCCTCGCCGTCCGAGGGAGTCCAGGAACAAAGTCCATAGTGATCCTCTCCCATTTCCACTCAGGAATAACAATGCGCTGAAATACACCACCGGGCCTCTGATGCTCGTACTTAACCTGCTGACAGTTGAGGCACCGTGCTACATGTCCGACAATGTCTATTTTCATCTTTCTCCACCAATAGTGCTGTTTCAAATCTTGATACATCTTAGCGGCTCCTAGATGGATAGAATACCGCGAGCTATGGGCCTCCTCCAGAATCAACTCACGAAGGCCATCAACATTGGGCACACATATCCGGCCCTGCATCCTCAATACGCCGTCACTATCAATGGTGACATCTCTAGCATCATCATGCTGAACTCTGTCCCTCAGGACAGCCAAATGTGGATCATCATACTGGTGCTCACGAATACGATCATATAGAGATGACCGAGATACAACACAAGCCAATACCCTGCTGGGCTCCGAAATATCTAACCTCACTAGCCGATTGGCTAGCACCCGAACATCATAAGCAAATGGCCTCTCCTCAGCTGGAATATATGCCAAGCTCCCCATACTGACCGCCTTCCGGCTCAAAGCATCGGCCACCACATTGGCCTTCCTCGGATGATATAATATAGTAATGTCATAATCCTTCAGCAACTCTAGCCATCTCCGCTGTCTCAAATTAAGGTCTTTCTGTTTGAACAAGTGCCGGAGACTACGATGGTCGGTATACACCTCACAAGACACACCGTACAAATAGTGCCTCCAAATCTTCAAGGCATGAACAATGGCGGCTAGCTCCAAGTCATGAACAGGATAGTTCTTCTCATGCGGCTTCAACTGCCGAGAAGCATAAGCAATCACCTTACCTTCCCGCATCAACACACAACCTATCCCCACTCTCGAGGCATCACAATAAACAGTATATGAACCTGAAGTTGATGGCAATACTAACACTGGAGCTGTGGTCAAAGCTGTCTTGAGCTTCCGAAAGCTCTCTTCGCACTCATCCGACCACACGAATGATACACCCTTCTGGGTCAATTTAGTCAATGAAGAAGCAATGGATGAAAATCCCTGAACAAACCGGCGATAATATCCCGCCAAGCCAAGAAAGCTCCTGATCTCTGTAGCTAAGGACGGTCTAGGCCAACTCTGTACCGCCTCTATCTTTTTCGGATCAACCTGAATACCATCACGAGACACCACATGTCCCAGAAATGCTACGGACTCGAGCCAAAACTCGCACTTAGAGAATTTAGCATATAGCTTCTCCTCCCTCAATCTCTGCAACACAATACTCAAATGCTGAGCATGCTCCTCCTGACTACGGGAGTAGACTAGAATGTCATCAATGAACACAATCACAAATGAATCCAAATAAGGCCCGAACACACTGTTCATCAGATGCATAAATGCTGCTGGGGCGTTGGTCAGCCCAAACGACATCACAAGAAACTCATAATGACCATATCGGGTCCCGAATGCAGTCTTCATAATATCCGAGTCCCTGATCTTCAGCTGATGATAGCCTGAACGAAGATCGATCTTAGAAAACACCCTTGCACCCTGTAACTGGTCAAACAAATCATCTGTGCGCGGTAGAGGGTACTTGTTCTTCACCGTCACTTTGTTCAATTGCCTATAATCAATACACATTCGCATGGAACCATCTTTCTTTTTAACAAATAATACCGGCGCACCCCACGGTGACACACTAGGACGGATGAAACCCTTATCCAGAAGCTCTTGAAGCTGCTCTTTCAGTTCTTTCAACTCAGCTGGTGCCATCCGATAAGGAAGAACGGATATGGGCTGAGTGCCCGGCACCAAGTCAATGCCAAAATCAATATCCCTGTCCGGCGGCATGCCCGGCAGGTCCGAGGGAAATACATCTGGAAAGTCCCTCACAACAGGTACAGAATCAATGCTAGGAGACTCAGCTCCCACATCTCTCACAAAAGCTAGGTACGATAAACACCCTTTTTCAACCATCTTCTGAGCTTTTAAGAACGAAATAACACGGCTAGGGACGAAATCGGTCGAACCCCGCCACTCGATCTGAGAAATACCAGGAATGGCCAACGTAACCGTCTTAGCATGACAGTCCAATATAGCATGGTACGGAGACAACCAGTCCATACCCAATATAACATCAAAGTCCACCATACCCAACAATAATAAATCCCTGGGTCTCCAGACCCCCAATAGATATAACACAGGATCTATAGACATGATCCACAACAATCGTATCACCCACGGGGGTGGATACATGAATAGGTAAATCAAGACTACCACGAGTTGCACCCAAATGATGTGCAAAATAAGAGGACACGTAAGAATATGTGGACCCTGGATCAAATAGAACAGAGGCATCTCTGTGACAGACAGAAATGATACCTGTAATCACAACATCGGAGGCAACTGCATCACGCCTGTCAGGAAGTGCATAGAACCGTGCCTCCACCTCTACTAGCCTGAGATGGTGCTGAAGATGAGGGTTGATCCCTCTGCTAAGCCCTGTCCCTACGGAGTCGAGGACACTGCCTCCTCATGTGGCCAAACTCACCACACCCATAACAAGCACCTGGTGCTGGAGAAGGGGACTGAAGGGAACCCCTCGCCGCAGAAGAACCCTGGGCTGAAGAAGTAGGTGCTGCACTCTAGGCTGGGAGGGCACTAAGTGATGACTGACCCTGCTGAAACCCCCGTCGACCACGACTATAAGAACCTCCGCTCTGCTCAGGGCGGCCTGAATGAGAAGGTCTAGATGAGCGACCTCTGCTCTGCTGGAAATGCCCTCTAGATGGAGCACCACTGAAACTGCCCGAACCACGAGGCCTCTTGGCCTCCCGCTCCTCTCTCTCTCGGCGACGATCCGCCTCAATGGAGCGTGCCATATCAGCAACCTGCTCAAACGATGATGACAGAACTCGCTCGCTGGTCATAAGAATACGGATAGAGTAGTTGAGGCCATCAATGAACCTCCCGATCCTCTCCCTATCAGTGGGGATCATCCATGTGGCATGCCTAGCCAACCTGAGTGAATCTAAGCTCATACTGAGTCACAGACATGTCGCCCTGAATCAACCACTCGAACCGGCGACGTAGCTCCTCGCGACGAGACCGAGGTACATATTTCTCTAGAAAGAGAGTAGAGAACTGCCGCCATGTGAGAGGTGCTGCTGCTCTTGCAAGCCTACGCCTCTCAAACTCCTCCCACCAATCAAATGCGGGACCGGTGAACTGAAATGTAGTAAATGAAACTCCGCTGGACTCGAGAATACCAGCCGTACGCAGCATCTTCTCGACACTTATCCAAGAAACCCCGGGCATCCTCGCCCTCAACGCCACCGAAATGGGGTGGCCGAAGTCTACCAAATCTCTCAAGACGACGCTGCTCGTCATCGGGCATAACCTCAACCATATGCTCTCGGAGCTGGAGCTGGTGCAGTCGGAGGAATAACCGGTGCAACCACCGAGCGGGGACCGCCTCGGCGTCCGAAGTCCCCGAACAACCGGCTCCGGTGTGCGAGCCGCAGGGGTCCGCCGACCACCCCATGACCGAGATGTCGCTACAGTAGCGGTAGCCGAAACTACCCGAGCCAAACCGGAACACACCTGATAATATTTGAGCAAGAGTCTCCCGAAGACCAGGAATAGCAATAGATATAGTCTGGCCCTGAACTGGGGCTGCTGGAGCATCAACCACTGGGGGCTACTCCTGAACTGGTACAACGGGCGGGTCAGCTGGCACTGCCTCAGCCGCCCTACCTCTACCTCTAGTACGACCGCGCCCACGGCCTCTAACAGGTGGCAATGGAGGTCGTCCACCTCGTCCTGATGCTCGCGTTCTCGCCATCTGCGAGAGAATAGAATATAGAAGTTCTGTTCTCGGAACAACAAGATCGCACGACGGAGTTCAAGAAAAGTGAAGTTTTCCTAAAGGTTCACAGCCTCCCGAGGATAAGTACAAGGCGTCCCCGTACCGATCCACAAGACTCTACTAACCGGCTCAAGACTCACGAGGCCTAGTAAACCTAGGCTCTGATACCAACTTGTCACGACCCCAAATCCGGTCGTGATGGCGCCCAGCACATTGCTAAGCCAGCCTGACCAATCCATATCAACCACGGAGCTAGAAGCTCTCTTTAACCCATTTAAGCAAATTAATTCACGAAATAACAGCGATACATATAACGAAAACGGGGAACCAAGTCCCATAATACATCAACTCCCATAGACCAAGGGTCAAGAGTCATGAGCCTCTACCGAACATGAGTGTATAAAGGTTTACAAGATACCAAGTGCGGAAAGAAAAGTCAATACAAAATCAAGACAATAAGAAGGAATATCGGGTCCTGCGGACTCTGCAGCTACCTCGAATATCCACAAACGTCGCCTCGCACAGCTACTGGATCACTGCCGAGAGGTACCTGGATCTGCACACAAGGTGCAGGGAGTAAAATGAGTACTGCCAGACTCAGTGGTAATAAACAAGGGTAAGACAGCGCAGATAAGAAATCCACAATAAAGTACTATGTAAAGCTATAATCAGCTACCCTGTCATAGAATCAATATTCACCGTACCTGTACCAACAAAATACCAATAAATAGCATAACAGCTAGCAGATGTAGCTAAATGCAAATGCATGATATGACCGCTACGGCGCGTAGCCCGACTCCAATTTTGGGTACCCGTGCTCACTATGGGGGTTCAGACTCCGGAGGGGCTCCTACAGCCCAAGCACATCTCATAGAGATATTCCTGCGGCGTGCAGTCCGATCCAACATATATCTCGCCGCGGCGCGCAGCCCGATCCACTACTAGTCAGCTAATATGCAGATACAGCCTCGCAAGCTCAAAAATAGTTTTTGAAAACTCTTTTATCATTTTTCAGTTGGAAAACAGTAATATCAAGTTCCAGAGATTGGAATTAGCATAATAACAAAAATAGCTGCGGACTAGTAGTAAACTAGCATGTCTATATGATAAGACAATGATAACGATCCTCGCGGGATCCAATAAGTGGCTCACGGCCCACATGTATACTCAACCGCCCAAGAAGGGGGTTCCTCGGCTCAAGAGTGGCCATTATCACAATATATATAGATGCAACCATCCGAGAAGGAGGTTCGACGGCTCGAGAATAGCCAATAATACAGTATCAACAGGTCGGACTAATATATAGTCTCCAGTTCATGATCGACCCCGCACTCTCAAGAGTGTGCGTGTCTCGCCGCTATACAATGTCACAAAGTGGTATACCGGGGTTTCGAACCCGCTGGTCATCACCCACATCTATTACTCACCTCAATACGGCGCGACGACTATTCCGCAATGCCCTTGCCACGAGAATCAAGCTCCGCACGCGTAGAATCTGATCCAATACAGTAGAAATACAACAAATTAGGCCAATGGGACTACACCCAATCAATACAACTCAATTTACATCAAAATTCCCAAAGTTGTCAAAACTCGACTTTCGGTACGCTTGCCGAAAAATTACGAAAGTCATATATTCGGAACCCTCATCTCGATACGAGTCTAAGCATATAAAATTTACCAAAATCGGACTCCATTTGCCCACTCAAATCCTTGATTTTCTAAAGTTCAAGCCTAGGGCTAAATCCTCCATAAATTACCCCAAATTCCTCCATTTTCATGATATAATTGCATAATATTATCAATACTAATCATAGTTTAAGTCCATAGTTGATTACCTGATGATTTCCCTTGAGTTTCTCTTCAAAATCGCCCAAATCGCCTCTAAAGCCGAGACCCAAATGTGTGAAATGTTCTGAAATTTTTCTAACTTCTGATACACTTAACTTACAGCGATTTTCGCTTATGCGGAAAAATTTCCGCTCCTACGAGTCCGTATCCGCGACCAAAGGGTCGCTTCGGCGATTCCAGGCCTAGCCGGCCAATTCCGCTTCTGCGAGAATAGGACCGCTTACGCGCGTCCGCTTCCGCGATTGAACCTCCGCTTCTGCGAAAACTCCCGCTTCTGCGCACCAGAGTCCGCTCCTGCGGTCTCGCCCAGGCGGTCAAGAATCCGCTTCTGCGGACCTTCCCATTTTCTTCTCGTCCGCTTCTGCGATCACTGGCTCGCACCAGCGATGCCGCTTCAGCGGAAAATGTTCCGCTTCTGCGATGCCAAGCGCTCTTGCGCTCCTCAGTCCGCTTCTGCGGACTCGCCTCCGCGCCCACATTTCCGCAGGGGCGAAAATGACAGAACCATAACTCTTCAACCTGCAATTTCCATGATTTTCTTCCGTTTAACCATCCGAAAACACCCCGAGGCCCCCCGGACCTCATCCAAACACACCAACACATCTTAACACCTTATTCGAACTTGCTCCAATCCTCAAAACACGTCTAATAACACCAAAACCCATAATTCACATCAAATTCAAGCCTAAATTCCTTAAAACATTCCGAATTACACATTCAATCAAAAACCCGACCAAACGACGTCCGAATGACCTGAAATTTTGCGGGCACATCCAAAATCACCTAACGGAGCTACTGCAACTGTTCGGAATTCCATTCCGACCCCGGATCAAAATCTCACCTACCGTTCGGATTTCGCCAAAATTCAACCTTAGCCAATTCAAGCCTATTTCTACACCGGGCCTCCAAATTCAATTCCGATCGCTCCCCTAAGTCACAAATCACCTCCCGGAACTAACCGAATCATCGGAATCCGATTCCGAGCCCTCTAGCTAAATAGTCAACTTCGGGTTGACTTTCCTTATTCAAGTTTCCTTCACAAAGGCTATATGCCTCATTTTCAATCCCAATCACTCCTAACTCACCCGATAGACTCTAACACCTGATATAAAATCATAAAACATGTATTTACAACATAACGGGGTGGTAATTCCCGTGACGACGGGCCGGATCGTCACAATCCAATATGTTTTTTAGTTATTTAAATAGTTCATTATATTATTCTTTAGAGATAACTTATTCATGTTAATTAAATGTTTACTTTATATTGAGTTAAAACATTCTTGGTTGTATTCCCAAGTTATCTCATACAGAGAAGAATTAGAAGTGAATTTCGTATGAAGTTCTAAATATTGAAGGTTGAAACCTTATTATTCTGTTTTCTACTGACATATTGTTCTTGTAATCGAAAACTAAACTGTTCTATCCACCTTGTTCCATTTATGTGCATGCGACTAACCTTTCAAGATTTATATATATATATATATATATATATATATATATATATATATATATACCAGTGTGTTCTACCATAATAAACTTGAATTCCTATTTTTGTGGCATAATACTTTATTTTTTCTTATTAAACAATTTAATTGGTATCTTCTATGCGCAATATTAATATTCATCATCTATCAAGCCAAATTATCAAGCATCATATGTCCAAACTATTGAAGTAAGTTAACTGATGCATCTACTGTCCATATCATTTCTGTTGAGATAGAAGATATTTTTCTAACTTTATTATCATAAACTGTTGGTGTAAGTTATTTGATGCAAGGTATACCAATTTTGGTTTACATTAGATTTTATATTTGACATTCATTTTAATTCCACTTCTAGCTGTTTTAGTTTCATCTATTTCTTGGTTCTTGTAATGATATCATTTTTTTATGGGTTTTATTGATGGTATTGATATATTGCCGCTTTCCGTCTTCTTGAGCCGTGGGACTTTCCAAAATAGTCTTTCTATTCTTGGGGGTAGGTGTAAGGTCTACATACACACTACCCTTACCAAACCCCATTAGTGAAATCTTACTGGATCATTATGGTTGTTGTTATTGTTGTTGTTGTTTTAGATATTTCAGTTCTAAAGTTGCGCATTTTTCTTTTATTTTGCAAAAGGAGGTAAAAGAAAATAGTTATGCGTGTCTACATTCTTGGTGTGAGATAATTATTTTATGGTGTTTGCGCATTTTTGCAGCTGAACAGTCCAAACCAAGTATTCAGATTCTACACCTGTGGAGGCCGATACTCGTGGCAAAAGAGTTGTCTCTTAGCAGTTTCGTACCGGAATCGAGGTAATTGGCTTGTCTAACCTCGTGTGGGGGAACCTTCTCCCCTAGGATATTATGTGTTAATTTAAATGCCTTCTACGCGAGGTAACGGGCGTGTACATGCGCAGATTGTTGGAAACCACCTAACTTGAACTGTTCAAATCGTGATATTTCTCTGAGCTTTCCTTTTTATTGTTTGTGTTGGTGGACTGCGGGTTCAATTCCCGGAGATCCCAGGGCTGCGGGTTCAATTCCCGGAGACCCGGAGTTGTAGTGTTTGTGGACTTCGGGTTCGATTCCTGGAGATCCAAGGGCTGCGGGTTCGATTCCCGAAGACCCAGAGTTTATTGAGATATTGAGATACGGACTGTGGGTTCGATTCCCGGAGATCCTGAGCTATTGAGACACGGATGCGGGTTCTATTCCCGGAGATCCTGAGATATTGAGGTAGGGACTGCGGGTTCAATTCCCGGAGATCCTAGGGTCGCGGGTTCGATTCCCAGAGACCCAGAGACACTGATGTAGGGACTGCGGGTTCAATTCCCGGAGATCCTGAGTTGTTGGATATAGAGAGGGACTGCGGGTTCAATTCCCGTAGATCCTGGACTTGCTGAATTGAATTTATGTTGTGTTGGTTACATGTTGTAGCTTAATTGTAGACGGTTGCAGTAATTAATTTATTGTTGTTATTTTAGACTCATTCTTATTTAAACTGCTTATTATTGTTATTATCATTGTGTTATTATCTCTCGGTAGGGCCCTGACCTTCCTCGTCACTACTCCATCGAGGTTAGGCTTGGCACTTGCTGAGTACCGTCGTGGTGTACTCATACTACTCTTCTGCACACTTTTGTGTTGCAGATCCAGGTACATCAGGTCAGGCACATTTCAGGTGATCTAGCAATACTTCAGGAGACTTGAGGTACGATCTGCCACGTCCGCGGATCCAGGTAGTCTCCTTCTATTCTCATTAGTGATAGCAGTTATTTTCCCTTATTCTTGTTGTTTAGACATTCTTGATGTATAGAGCCACAGTTGTACTCTTCTCTTAGTCTGTGTTGCCCGTGGGTTTCCGGGTCTTGGTAGTATGTTACTTAGTGTGTTTTGGTGAAGTGTATGTGCCAAGCGACACTTATTACATTTCATTTACATTTTTTTATTTACGTTGTTATCTTATCCTTTTTTGTTCATGAAATTGTATATTCCGCATCGTGTTAGGCTTACCTAGTCGCGAAGATTGGGTGCCGTCATGACAATGTTCACGATTGGTGAACTAGGGTCCTGACAACTAGCCGATTTAACCAGTCTTTTTCGTAATTTTCCTTGCTGGTCTTGATGGTACATGTCCGTCACAAAAAGTGGAGGTTGTAGATATATAGTGGTGGAACCAAGTTGTTGTTGAGTGCCATGCCTTGCCAAAATGTCAACTACACCATTCTGCTCGCGATATATCCTTGGGATTGTTGGGCTATGTAGATGGAGTATTAGCAACCTGCAATCATTTAATAGATTAGTGTATTGTTGTGATTCAGAAGACATCAAAGTAATGACATCCTGCGCATCAGTTTCTATTAAAAGAGAAGTTAATTTATATTGTATAGCAATTAGTAGTCCTTTGAGCAAAGCTAATAATTCTGTTTGAATGATGTTCCCTGAAGAAATCGCATCAGCAAATGCCAGAATCCATTGACCTTCATGATTTCGAAAAACCCCTCCTATACCACACTTAAGAAAGTTATTCATACAAGATCCATCAATATTGAGTTTATAAAAAGAAGAAGCTGGAGGGTGCCATTTAATATAAAGAGGTAACATATTCTTTATCAAAACCTTGGAATTTGTTAGGTAGAAAAATTCGGCAGCTTTTTTAAAAATGATGTGTATTTCTAATATGAAAATTTTCTTTTCCATAACAAATTTATTCATGTGGAGCCATAATTCCCATAATATAAAATGAGTTAGAGTAGTATGGGGAATTTTTGAGCTATTATTGGGCAAAGATTGATAAATAAGATTCTTAAAAATCAAAATGTTCTTAACACAGTGTTTTAAATACTGCATAAACTTATGAGGTAATTTGAACTTTTCCCAAATATGTTGTGCTACTGGGCACTAAAGCAAAATATGTTGCACTGTTTCAGGCTCCAATTTACAAAGAGTACAAATTGGAGATTGGATGATGTTGGAAGTCTATCATGACATACTAACCAAATAAAATGGGAATGTTTAGGAGGAATATGCAGACGCCAAATCCAAGTAAAACTGTCAGTTATTTGTGAAGAGGCTTTTAAAGAGACAGTTAATAAGTTATAAACAGATTTAACTGAAAATAAACCCGTGGAGGTAAGATTCCAGTAAAGATGATCGAAAGAAGAGGGATGGTATCACGACCCCAAACCCGGTCGTGATGACGCCCAGCACACTACTAGGCCAGCCTGACCTATCAACAACAATCACGGAGCTAGGAGCTCGCCTTATCTCATTTAAGCATAACAATTTATAAAACAACAGCGATAGAAATATCGAAACAGGGAACCAAGTCCCAACACAGTGCAACTCCCTAAAGACAGATGGGTCAAGAGTCACGAGCCTCTACAAGTACATGAGTGTAATAAGGGTTTACATGATACCAAGTGTGGAAAGAAATAGCAAATACAGAATCAAAAGACAGTAGGAAGGAGTATCGGGTCTTGCGGACTCTGCAGCTACCTCGAATATCCTATAGAAGTCGCCTCGAACAACTACCGGATCAGGTCTGCTGAGAGGTAC
This sequence comes from Nicotiana noctiflora, assembly GCA_032618575.1. Lineage (NCBI taxonomy): Eukaryota > Viridiplantae > Streptophyta > Magnoliopsida > Solanales > Solanaceae > Nicotiana > Nicotiana noctiflora. The sequence continues at coordinate 105,248 of JASVEL010002790.1, forward strand.
CTGGATCTGCACACAAGGTGCAGGGAGTAAAATGAGTACTTCCATACTCAGTGGTAATAAACAGGGGTAAGACAGCGTAGATAAGAAAATCCACAATAAAACACTATGTAAAGCTGTAACCAATACCCTGGAACAGTTCAATATCAACAGTAGAGAACCAACAAAATATCAACAACATAGTATAACAGCTAGCGGATGTAGCTAAATGCAATGCAATGCATGAAATGACCGCTACGGCGCGTAGCCCGATCCAATTTGGGTACCCGTGCTCACTGTGGGGGTTCAGACTCCGGAGGGGCTCCTACAGCCCAAGCACAATATCATGAATATACGCTGCGGCATGCAGCCCGATCCACTACCAGTCAGCTAATATGCAAATGTAGCCTCGCAGGCTCAAAAGTTGTTTTGAAAACTCTTTTATCATTTTTCGATTGAAAACAGTATGTCAAAGTTCCAGAGATTGGAAATATCATGATAACAATAATAGCTACGGACTGGTAGTAAAACTAACATGTCAATATCACAGAACAATGATAACGATCCTCGCAGGATCCCAATAACTGGCTCCAGCCCATAAGTGTACTCAACCGTCCAAGATGGAGAATCGACGGCTCAAAAGTAGCCAATATCACAATATAATATGAAACCATCCGAGAAGGAGGTTCGACGACTCAAGAATAGCCAATATCATAACACAGTACCAACAGGTCGGAGTAAGCCATAGTCCCCAAATCACAATAGACCCCGCACTCACAAGAGAGTACGTGTCTCGCCGCTATACAACGTCACAAAGTGGTATACTGGGGTTTCGAACCCGCTGGTCATCACCCACATCTATTACTCACCTCAATACAGCTCGACGACTAGTCCGCGATGCCCTTGCCACGAGAATCAAGCTCCGCACGCGTAGAATCTGATCAAATGTAGTAGAAACACAACAAATTAGGCCAATGGGACGACACCTAGTCAAAACAACTCAATTTACATCAAAATTCACAAGGTTGCCAAAACCCGACTTTCGGTACGCTTCTCGAAAAATTAGGAAAGTCACATATTTGGAACCCTCATCTCAATATGAGTCTAGGCATATAAAATTTACCAAATTCAGACTCCATTTGCCCACTCAAATCCTTATTTTTCTAAAGTTCAAGCCTAGGGCTAAAACCTCCATAAAATACCCCAAATTCCTCCATTTTCATGAGATAATTGCATAATATTATCAATACTAATCATAATTAAGTCCGTAGTTGATTACCTGATGAATTCCCTTGAATTTCTCTTCAAAATCGCCCAAATCTCCTCTTAAGCCGAGACCCAAATGTTTGAAATGTTTCTGAAATTTCTAACTTCTGATATAATTAACCCTCTGTGATTTCCGCTTCTGCGGACAATTTCCACCTCTGCGGAACCGCTTCCGCGACGAATTGGTCGCTTCTGCGACCCAGGGCTAACTGGCAATTTCCGCCTCTGTGGAACCGCTCCTGCGGAACAAGGTCCGCTCCTGCGGGCTTTCCCGCTCCTGCGGGCTTTCCCGCTCCTGCGTATAGGAGTCCGCTTCTGCGGACTCGCTCCAGCGGCCAAAATTCCGCTTCTGCGAATCCTTCACCCCTCGACCCAATTCCGCTTCTATGACTAGCATCCGCACCCGCGACACCGCTTCTGCGGACAAAAGTCCGTTTCAGCAAAGACCTGCGCTTCTGCGCCCCATCGTCCGCTCCTGCGGACTCGCTCCTGCGCTCCCATTTCCGCAGGAGCGAAAACAATAGAACGAACAAACAAAATATGTAGTTTTCCATGTTTTCTCCCGTTGACCATCCGAAAACACCCTGAGGCCCCCGGGACCAAATCCAAACACACCAACACATCCTAATACCTTATTCGAACTTGTTCCAATCTTGAAAACACGTCTAACAACATCAAAACCCATAATTCACATCGAATTCAAGCCTAAATTCCTTAAAACTTTTCGAATTACACATTCGATCTAAAACCCGACCAAACAACGTCCGAATGATCTGAAAATTTGCAGACATATCCAAAATCACATGACAAAGCTACAGAAGTTGTCGGAATTCCATTCCGACCCCCGGATCAAAATCTCACCTACCGTTTGGATTTCGCCAAAATTCAACCTTAGCCATTTCAAGCCTATTTCTACACCGGACCTCCAAATTCAATTCCGATCGCTCCTCTAAGTCACAAATCACCTCCCGGAACTAACCAAATAAGCAGAATTCAATTCTGAGCCCTCTAACTAATTAGTCAACTCCATGTTGACTTTCCATATTCAAGTTTCCTTCAAAAAAGCTATATGCCTCATTTTCAATCTAATTCACTCCTAACTCACCCGATAGACTCTAACACTAATATAAAAGCGTAGAACATATAATTACAACATAACGGGGTAGTAATTCCCATGACGACGGGCCGGATCGTCACAGATTTATGCCCATATAAATATTAACAATTGATTTCTGAATGTTATAGGGCAAGACAAATGGAATATTTTCAAAATGCCAGCGATGATTATAGTTATAGTTAGCCACAGTTTTATGAACCTCATTCCTCAGAAGAGGTCCAGATATACAATTCCTGAGAATAAAATTATGATTTATCCAAGGTTCTGTCCAAAAATTAACAAACGTACCTTAGCTGATATTCCATATGAGACCAGGTGTGCAGTAATTCCAACCTTGCATAATGTTCTTCCAAATAGGGGAATAATTTTTACTATTCAAGGAAGAATGTTTGATATAATTGTGCAGAAGTACTTGAACCCAAAGAAGAGAGGGGTTTTTGAATAATCTCCATGCTAGAGTGGCATGCAGAGATTTATTTTTTAGTGAAAGGTTTTGTATACCCAATCCACCATTTTCAATAGGCTGTGTAATTTTTTCCCAAGAAATCATATGAAGTTTTTTCTTAATGGAAGTACTACCCCAAAGAATTTTTTTTTGGAATCTATTTATAGTTTTAATAATATAAGCATGTAGAGTAATATACTGCATAACATGATTAGGAAGTGAATTTAAAGTAGAACGTATTAAGGTAGTTCTACCTGCCTTGGAAAGGAATTTTGTTTTCCAACCAGCTAACCTATGATGAAATTTGTCAATTAAAAATTGATAGTCACTTTTAGTAGGTCTTTTTGTAAAGATAGGAAACCCCAAATATTTTCCAAACTGCTTACCCTCAAGCATATTAAAAGTTTTGAGAATATTTAATTTAGTACTTGAACAATTTTTAGAAAAAACGATTTTTGACTTTTCAAGGTTGATTGTTTGACCTGAAAATTTTGAGAAGTCCTGTACGTATTCTTACCCAAATGTGAAATGTTATAATTAGTCTATATGTGGTGTTAGGCCACTGACTTTATAAATTCTACAAAACTGTATACAATCCTCTTTTCCTTATAGACTAAACTGTATTAGTCAAAAGATGTACATAACATATTTCTAGCCCTAGCGATTTAATTGTTTTATGTACATCCTGTAACCTCTTCCATTTGAACTGTGTACATTGATCTAAATTTGATATATAGTATACACGTATACCCCCTACTGTGTATAAAATTATATAGCATAAAGTTTAAATTGTGCTCATCAGCCTACGACAACCACATCTTAGTCAAATGTAAGTAATATAAATATCACCATAATTCAACAAGCTTGTTACCCAATTTCTCCTTGATATAGAGATAACTAATCAATACCTAAGATCACACCAAAATCTACCATACTAAGTAACAAAAGGACAAAATTGGTCTCACAGCCCCCAATAGAAACCAAAAAAGAACGATACACACAATCTACCACAATAGAGGCATTCACAAGTGTAGATACATGATAGAAACATCAAGCGAACTACGAGGTAAAGCCAAATATGATGCAAAGTACGATGGCACATAGGAATAACGTATACAAACATATTTTTCTACTTTGACCGTGAATGAATATGATTTCATTCATATACTAGGACGCATCGGCCTACGACAACCACATAAGTCCATTTGACTAATATGATTGTAGTCATAACAGATTGGGAGTAATGTAATACGATTGTAGTAGGACGCATCGGCCTACGACAACCACATACTAGGACGCATCGGCCTACGAATGGACGACATGCGTAGGCCGATGCGTATAAATCGACTTACTTGGGTTCAATCATTAATACCTAACATCTGTTATTACTACAATTATATAAGTCCATTTGAAAACCCATTTTAGTAATAATTCACCCATAATAGGTACATTTCAACATCGCATTATAGTTATTAAGGCATTATAATTGTTTGGTCATAAGTATTTTAAGGTTGTAAACAACTATCTTAAAAATTTTTCACACTAACAACTTTAAGAACCATGTATAATTATGGATGTATTTTTATAATTAAGAGCACACTGGTAAGTTGAACATACAATCAAATTCCGTTACCAATGAACGATGATAACCATCGGCCATTAAAAATTTGTGAAAGGACCTTCTCTATAAATCCATAGAATTTTTATACACATCAAACGTATATCAAACTAGTGAGATTTTTCAAGCTTATGTCTGTTGGTTAATTCCCCATCAACTAATTAACGCATCGGCCTACTACAATCCCAATCACGATCAATTTGACAACGCAAAACAAGTTCGAATGATGTTGAAAAGCGTCTAACCATACCTTGCTTCAGAAGTTGCCTACATATCCTTGGCTATAAATGAATCAAGTAGTTCTAGAAGTTTTAGTAGCTGGGACTCCCAGAAAGTTGTGATTTCACTGATGACATATAACATAAGGTACATACGATTTTTAGAACGTATTTCTAGTAATGTTCCAAAAATTCATGAAATACAAATTACTCTAAGTGTATAAATTATTACACTTATTTTAGGACATATAATCGTAATGAATCGTGTTCTCTAACAAAATTTATAACTTTTAACCACATAGTAATATTCTGTTATATATTACTATTTAATTTATAGAACATATGAAGTCCTAAAATTATATGTACCACGTATTAGGACGAAAACGGGTCTAGCTAAATTATGACACAAATAGCAATTACTCCCAATACGATATTATGTAAGCATTTTCACAATAATACTATGTTTCTTTCCAACTCTCTCATATTTTTTATATAACTCCGGACCAAAAAATTAGGAGTAATTCCCAATGAGTGACGCGTATCTCCAAGTTGTTGTGCATAACATACGACTTAATCCACAGTAATGACTATACAATTACAACATAACCCTTAAAAATATGACATAGATAGTCAATTCTATGTCATCTATATCAAATGTCATAGGACGTGTAATTACTGATATGTAGGGGTGTGCGTTCGGTTTATCGATTCGATTTTGACTCTTATCGATAATTACTTATCGATTATCGATTTGTACATATGCTTATCGTTATCGTTTCAATAAGGTTTCGATTTTTTCGATTTCGATTTATTAATTTTTGGGGCTTATCGATTCGGTTATCGATTACACCAATAAGAAATTTGCGGGATTCCACGGAAAGTATATCGCTATAAAGTATAAACACGCCTAACTAACATGGACAAAAAGAAGCTAAAATAAGATGAACATTGTTTATAACATAAAAATTGTGTCAATAGACATATGCAACGAAACTAAAGTAAGGGATCAAAATATGCCACCAACACTCCAACGGTATTAAAAAAAAATACATCATCACTGCTAATTCTATTTTCCATTAATTTGAACTTCATTCCTTTCAGCTTTAAATATGATCATTTCTTAAATGTGGTAGATTAAATAATTAGGGGTGTGCATTCGATTTTGACCCTTATCGATAATTACTTATCGATTATCGATTTGTACAACTGCTTATCGTTATCGTTTCAATAAGATTTCGGTTTTTTCGATTTCATTTATCGATGAACCGATAACAACTAATCGATTCGATTTATCGATAAACCGATTCGAATGCACACCCCTAATTTACTGTATTAAGACTTGTATTTTTAACGACATAAAAATGTCTAAAAAATAACAACGATTGTAGTACCACAGTATCGTGATCACGTTACATATATTAGGGATATCTAATTCGTTCTATCACTAGGACACCACAGAATTAAGTTATTTACTGTATAACCTATAATCGTAACAGATATCCTATGTTTCACGATTCATAACAGCCCAGTATAACAATCTCACAGGCCGATAATCACTCTACTAAACTTCCTATAATAATATATATATCATGCGTCAAATTACTTACCAAATGGACCGTGAACAAGAATGTGGACAATTGGTCCTGCACCTGAAATGCCCAGTCATTGTAGTTAATAGATGGTCAAGCTATTTGAGAGACCGAGCAAGAGATGCGGTAATTTAGGTCTGTTTTAGCACTTTAGGGTTCTTGATAAGTGTTACATCCGACCGGAGCGCATCGCCGGCCCCCATCCCCTTCCCTCCCGACAATTTCAAGCACTTTTTGACTCTCTTTTCAAAGTCCTTTTCATCTTTCCCTCGCGGTACTTGTTCGCTATCGGTCTCTCGCCCGTATTTAGCCTTGGACGGAATTCACCGCCCGATTTGGGCTGCATTCCCAAACAACCCGAAATGTAGACAGCGCCTCGTGGGGCAACAGGGTCCGGGCACAACGGAGCTCTCACCCTCTCTGGCGCCCCCTTCCAGGGGACTTGGGCCTGGTCCACCACTAAGGACGCTTCTCCAGACTACAATTCGGACTTTTGCTATTGAATATTCATATAGCCGATTCCAACTTGTTAATATAACATTCATATATCCGATTCCAACTTGTTAGATTGCATGAATAAGACTACATAATTAAGGCAACACGGATCTATATAGAAGAAAATGAAATTTGCTATTGAAGTTGTTGAAAGAAGTGGTTAAACCCTCATTCAACTCTATTAATGTACATATATATAATTTGTAACGAAGCAGTATTGAGTGAGCTTTATTTATTATTTGTGTACATGTACCTAATTAATTATTTCATCTATATTAGGTGCGTTGTGAACAGAAGCAGCCTAAAATTGATTCCCCAGTGACAATTGAGGGTGAAGAGACAAAAGAAAACCTCAAAAAATCAAAAGAAGAAGGAAGTTTTATGGTACATTGTCTTCAATCTCTAAAAGAAGAGTTAGAAGTGACAAAAAGAGAACTACAAGAGTTGAAGACAAGAGAAGTGAATCAGAAAGTAGCGTTAGGCGCAGATGCTGAGATTGAAGAGCCCAAATTCATTGAGAATTCATCATCATCCAAAGATGAATTAAGAACCCAATTTCAAGTGTATGATGATGAGATTGAATTTCAGAAAAAAAGATCTGTTAAGTTTGCTAGTACCCCTTTACTCACTAAGATCATTAATGTGGAAACTAGCCCTTCACAACTTAAGAAAAACTTGAAGAAGAAATCTTTAATTCCTTTGTTTGGTGGATTGTTTTCCAAGAAGAAAGTAAACCAATATTCATGAAAACCTATTTTAAGTTTTAAATTTTGAATAAGGAGAATGGTAGAGGTCTCAATAAGATTTTTAACCATAGCATTTGGCTGTTAATCAAATAAGTTTTCTTCTTATTTGTTGGTTTATTACTTTAATCTAGAAAGAGAGTGCCTGTAATTAGCTTAATATTCTTAGATATGCAAAATATAGTACACATGGACGATATATATAGAGATTATCAGCATTATTGGAAAATCTACTTGTATTACTAATGAAGAATGGACAATATATATGTAACGACCCGGCCCGTCGTTACGGAAATTTCCACCCCGTTACCTTGCATTAACATATCTTATGCTTCTATATCGGTGTTAGAACCTATCGGGTGAGTTAGGAGTGAATTGAATTAAAAATGAAGCAAATAGCATGTTTGAAGGAAGTTTGAATATGGAAAGTCAACCTAGAGTTGACTATCGAGTTAGAGTGCTCGGAATCGGATTCTAATGATTCGACTAGTTTCGAGGGATCATTTATGACTTAGGAGAGCAATCGGAATTGAATTTGGAGATCCGGTGTAGAAATAGGCTTGAATTGGCTAAGGTTGAATTTTGGCGAAATCCGATCGATAGGTGAGATTTTGATCCGGGAGTCGGAATGGAATTCCGACAGATGTAGTAGCTCCGTTAGGTGATTTTGGATGTGCCTGCAAATTTTCAGGTCATTCGGACATCGTTTGGTCGGGTTTTTGATCGAATGTGAATTTTTGAAGTTAAAGTTAAACTTAAGCTTAAATTTGTTGAAAACGGACGATTTTGATGTTAACGATAGAGTTTTGATGATTGGAACAAGTTCGAATAAGGTTATAGGGCGTGTTGGTTCTTTTGGTTGAGGTCCCGGGGCCTCGGGTGAGTTTCGGGGTGGTTTCGGACCATTTCTAGGCCATTTTTAACTGCTGGTTTATGTCTGTAGCAGTGTTCTACGCGATCGCGGACAATGGGGTGCGATCGCGGTGAGTAAAATGTGCGAAAAGTATTAATGAATCGCGATCGCGTGAAATGCTCCGCGATCGCGAAGAAGGAAAACTTCTGTGCATTGATCCTACTTCGAAAGCTCATATCTTTTTATCTACAAGGAATTTTAAGGTGATTCAAAAACGAAAGTTGTAGTTCATCGTGTCTAGTTTTCAGAAAGATAAAGCAATAGTGATTTGGACATCTATGTAAATAGTTATGGACGTTACACTATAGGGTGTCCGAGAAGGATCTCTAATACACATGTATAAATTGGGAAGCTTATATCTAGAAATGTATACGGATTCAGGAAATGAGCATCAAATGAAAGTTATAGCCCTATGTGTCTAGTTTCCAGAACATCAAACCATTCATCATTCGGAGTTGTGTGCAAAAAGTTATGGCCATTGTACTGAAGCCTGTCCGGAGGAACCCTGAGTTTGTTCACCGCGATCGCGAAGCCTTTCCCGCGATCGCGAAGGGTAAATTTTGGGCCAAATTTTGTTCTCCGCGATCGCAGAGCTATTCCCGCGATCGCGATGAGTAATATGCCTGGGCAGAATGTTTTTAAAACATTCCAGTCGCGAAATCAACCCATTTTTCCACCATTTTTGGTCATTCTTGAGAGCTTTTGGACGAGAATTGAAGGGATTTTGACGGGGAATCATTGGAGGTAAGTTTTATGAGTTAAATACATGATTTTATCAAAGAATCTTCCATTAATTCTCTGAATTTGGGTAAGAAATCAAGAAAATTAGGGCTTTGAGCAAAAATCTTAAAATGGGGATTTGAAGGACCATTTGTGGTCCGAATTGGGAGTTCTTGGTATGTACGGACTCGTGGAGAGACGAGGATTCCGAAAATGTGAGTTTCATAATTTTTCGAGATGTGGGCCCGGGGCTCGGGTTTTGCCAATTTCGTGATTTTTGATATTTTTCGAGTTCTTTCGGTTGGGTTATGTTCCATTAGCCTATTTTGATATATTTGTGCTGATTTGTGCTAGTTTTGACGTGCGTGGATGCCGGTTCGTGGCAAGGGCATTGCGGAGTAGTCGTCGCGCCGTATTGAGGTGAGTAATAGATGTGGGTGATGACCAGCGGGTTCGAAACCCCGGTATACCACTTTGTGACGCTCTATAGCGGCGAGACACGCACACTCTTGAGAGTGCGGGGTCGATCATGAACTGGAGACTATATATTAGTCCGACCTGTTGATACTGTATTATTGGCTATTCTCGAGCCGTTGAACCCCCTTCTTGGGCGGTTGAGTATACTTGTGGGCCGTGAGCCAATTATTGGATCCCGCGAGGATTGTTATCATTGTCTTATCATATAGACATGCTAGTTTACTACTAGTCCGCATCTATTTCTGTTATTATGCTAATTCCAATCTCTGGAACTTGATATTACTGTTTTCCAACTGAAAAATGATAAAAGAGTTTTTCAAAAACTACTTTTGAGCTTGCGAGGCTGTATCTGCATATTAGCTGACTAGTAGTAGATCGGGCTGCGCGCCGCAGCGAGATATATATGTTGGATCGGGCTGCACGCCGCAGTAAAAATATCTCTATGAGATGTGCTTGGGCTGTAGGAGCCCCTCCGGAGTCTGAACCCCCACAGTGAGCACGGGTACCCAAAATTGGAGTCGGGCCACGCGCCGTAGCGGTCATATCATGCATTGCATTGCATTTAGCTACATCTGCTAGCTGTTATGCTATTTATTGGTATTTGTTGGTACAGGTACAGTGAATATTGATTCTGTGACAGGGTAGCTGATTATAGTTTTACATAGTGCTTTATTGCGGATTTCTTATCTGCGATGTCTTACCCTTGTTTATTACCACCGAGTCTGGCAGTACTCATTTTACTCCCTGCACCTTGTGTGCAGATCCAGGTACCTCTCAGCAGACTTGATTCGGTAGCTACTTGGAGGCATTGTGCGGGATAGTCGAGGTAGCTGCAGCGTCCGCAGGACCTGACTCCCCTTCTAGCTGTCATTTCTTATCTTGTTGTCTTTCTTTTCCGCACTGAGTTGTTATAAACTTTATTACACTTATGTTCTTTAGAGGCTCATGACTCTTGACCCTTCGGTCTATGAGAGTTAGTATATTTTGGGACTTGGTCTCCCCGCTGTTGGTATAAATATTACTATTGTTTCATATATTTTGAAATGCTTAAATGGGTTAAAGAGAGCTTCTAGCTCCGTTGTTGATATTGATTGGTCAGGCTGGCTTAGCAATGTGCTGGGCGCCATCACGACCGGATTTGGGATCGTGACAAGTTGGTATCAGAGACTAGGTTTACTAGGCCTCATGAGTCTTGAGCCGGTTAGTAGAGTCTTGTGGATCGGTACGGGGACGCCTGTACTTATCCTCGGGAGTCTGCGAACCTTTAGGAAACACTTCACATTTCTTGGAATTCTTATCGTGCGTACTTGATTCAGCTTGAGATAAAATTCTTGAAATTCCTTCCGCACGTCTGTGTATGCATCGAGCGCTCAGTAATATAAGTGCCTTATGTGTAGTGGAACGAGTTCAAACTCGGGAAGACTAAAATGATTATGCTATGTGTATCCTGGTGGAAGGTATTGTGCTGAAATGCTAAATTGAGGCGAGATAGGTGGATTGGTTCTCATGTGTAATTGAAAGGTAGTTGATATGTGTTATGATTCGAGCAGGTACAACGCATGTTCATGTACCAAATATGATAATATGATTTGTGTAGTATTGAGACTAATGTTGTCGATATGCATTGTGATGTCTTGTCGAGTTGTGAATGTATTGCTAGGATGGTTTTGGTGATTCTCTGGCAGGTGGATAGGCCAATTTACAAAGGGAACTCTGCCGAAAGTTTTGGAAAATTTGGGACTTAGAAAGATTTCTGTCACCTAAAGAGAGTGGGCTCATTGGTGGTGCGTGTATATATGCAAGAATTGCAGAAGAGCTAAGGTCTCTGATGATTCGAGTCTCTGTCAAGGCTTGTAAATGACTTGAGTTTAATATCATACTAACATTTCGGCATCACTTGAGTAATACCGATATGAGTGGTTGAAAGTGCTTTGATGAATGGCTTCGAGCTAAGTTGGGGAGGTTGCTATTGATTAACTGATTGCACTATTGTGTGCTATGTTGATTCTGTCTCTAAGTATGTTGGGAAATTCTGGTAAAGGTTATGACGCTTCGTAGATCTGATGAAGTACTAGGGTGCTTTGAACTGTTGTTGGTAAATAATATTCACCGTATAGAAAATAAAGATAGCTGATTGTATCTGTAAGTAATCATGTTCTGCGATGTCAGAGTTCTAACAAAACACGAGTGGTTCTACTCAATAGGACAGTTGAATTACAGCTGAATAAGGGTGAATGATGTCCGAGAATGGTTTTGCAGTGTTCAAGATTTTGCTTGTAACAGTCAAGTGCCTTAAGATTTGTGTATGTGGCTAAAGATGGCGGTTTCGTTAGAGAAGATCAAGGCTTGTGTTATATCATGTGAATGATGGGATTCTAGGTATCCGAATGGGGAAGTAATGATAACAATTTAAAAAAAAAATCGCGGAAGTTCATCAAAATAAAGTATGGTAGAATGTGGTACTTTTGGGAAACATTGAGGGAGTATTCAGTGGCCTATGGGTCTTATGTACAAATCTACTGTGGTAACAGGAGTTGATGTATTATGGTGTTACAGTAAGCGCTAATATTGAGTTAAAGATGAATCGGAAAGGAAACTGGGTAAATGGAACAACTTGTTAATAAATTAAAATGGTATAAAAAGAAATACGATTGATTTCTGGTATGTGGTTGAAGTAATGAGTCTTGCAGACATTGCAACAAAGCTCTTGAGTGCTGGCAGTTGTGTAACTTGATATGGGTATAAGGACTCAGTCCTGGCAGTTAAACTTATGCAATGAATGGGAAGAAATAGTTTGTGATGTGTTTTATCATGGTTTGAAGATGAGTATATTCCTGTTGGTATGCAAAGCTTGGAATGTGTAATGAGTTTTCTCTATATGGGATCATAAAAGTCCTTGACCAGTTGAGTGCGTCGATGTTTGCGGCGTAGGAAAGGGATAAGAATTTCCATGTTATTTTAGTATGGTATTGTATATGCGATGAGTTATGGAAAAGTTGATAATGGTATATTCTAGGTTTTGAGATCAGTTCATAATATATGGGAAGTCAATAAAATTATTGAGCAGCGCGGACAGCTGCAGGTGAATTAAGAATCGATCTTTCTGATAATTTAAGAAAATGATACTGCTATTCTATTAACTTGGCAGGGAATATGATCCAAAAAGGACAAGGTCATGTAAAATGATGATATCCAGTTGTATGGTGGTATTCTCTTGTTGGATCGACTATAATAACTGAATCGTTGATGGCATAGTGAAATTTCTGAATGGCCGTCGTGGAATGAATGGACGCTTGATGTGCGTTATGTATTCGTACGGTGGAGTGTGGAACCAGGTATAGCGATTCATGTGTTATATATGTGTTGGAGACTAGAAGTCCTCGTAATCCGCCTATGTAGTGGTTGTATATCGCGTGTATCGACACCGTTTTGTGATTATTGGAAATCGGAAGCCCTAGTGGCTCTCTCTTAGCTTGATATGATAAATTTGGGTTATGATACCTTATTTCAGACTGGTTGACATAAGACAGGTCGTCTAGACAAATGTGATATGGACGATCTCGGGAAATGACACAAATTGCGTAGCAGAGAGCATCAGAGTATGCTCCAACAGAGTAGTTGTACACAGGACCAGCGGACGGCTGGTAGGCATTGCTTTGTTAGTTGGACCTTAGTGGCGGATGTTAGTGTAGAAGTATCTACCATTGATTAGTTCTGGTATTGAGGAACTTTGTCGGATGCGTTTCTTATGGCCAAACTTGAGGCTATATATGTTTATTATGATGAGCAACTTGACTCGACGCGTATTTATTTGACGAGGGTTACTTGGATCGGGTGGCACGCCGCCAGAGGTATGGTATCTAGATCGGGTGGCACGCCGCCACGGGTATGTCATTGGAGCGGGTTGCACGCCGCAACAGAATATTGTGAAAATATAGTTAATTATATGCTACTGGTATACAATACTTCCCCACTTCTGAGGAAAAGACCATTTTGAGTATCGATTGGCGAATGGCACATCGGTTGTGTCCTTTCGGGATTTAATAGCATAGGTTAATGATTTCACCGTGGGTGAGGTTGATTGCTTGGGTTCAAGACCTAGATCTGTGCGTGGCTAACCGTTTTGAGCTTAGTGGCTTGAGGTGCTTCATGAGTAATAATGTTGGGGTAGAATCACGAATCGCGACAAGGCTACGTGATGTTATGACCTCTCGAGGAGGATTCATGTACTCTATTTCTATAATGTGAGACGCGATCTCAGTTTTATATTATGATGGCACTGAGGAATTGAACTGCAGCTCTTTTGCCGGAGACAGTTGTCATGAATTGAGCTGTCATGATTCGAGTGTGTGCATACGTTTCTATTGGAGCCTATGTTGTGCTCGTCGTGGCTTAGGCCGGTGTTGAGGTGTCTTATCACCGGTGCGGTGTGTTATAATCGAAATGACCGTTGGAGTCATTAATGAATACGAGCATATTAGATCTTAGCTTGTTAGAAAGGTAAAAATCAAGGTTTGGCTCCGAAACCTATTGTAGTATCAATTTTAAGAGGGAAATAGATTCACGAATGGTTAACCTGAGAGATGGGTTCGGTATATCGCGTGCTTCAGCTACCGTGGGCAGGATATGGAGGTGTTGGAATAAGACTCTACCTAATGAAAGAGGTTTTCAGCTAGTATTTGGTTATTGTGGCCGGTTGTTGTGATTAGAGACTATCGTCTCGAGTGATTTGGGTTGTCGATACAGCATATGATCTCACCCGGAGTAGTGAATATGGGTTATTGTAGTGGATTCGAGTGTATCCCGAGTATAGGCATGGGATTTGCATTTGGCATATGATTTCAGAAAGTGCAATGTGATTTATGGTTCAGATGGTCTATGAAATTCTGACTATATGGTGTTTTCGGACATATGTGAGATAGGGTGACGTATGATCGCCCGGATATATGCTTGGTAAGGCCATTCGGCTATTGGGTTGCTTCCAGTACAACTCTGAGTCCGCTCGAGGACGAGCGTTTGTTTAAGTTGGGGAGAATGTAACGACCCGGCCCGTCGTTACGGGAATCTCCACCCCGTTACCTTGAATTAACATATCTTATGCTTCTATATCGGTGTTAGAACCTATCGGGTGAGTTAGGAGTGAATTGAATTAAAAATGAAGCAAATAGCATGTTTGAAGGAAGTTTGAATATGGAAAGTCAACCTAGAGTTGACTATCGAGTTAGAGTGCTCGGAATCAGAATTCGATGATTCGACTAGTTTCGAGGGATCATTTATGACTTAGGAGAGCAATCGGAATTGAATTTGGAGATCCGGTGTAGAAATAGGCTTGAATTGGCTAAGGTTGAATTTTGGCGAAATCCGATCGATAGGTGAGATTTTGATCCGGGAGTCGGAATGGAATTCCGACAGTTGCAGTAGTTCCGTTAGGTGATTTTGGATATGCCTGCAAATTTTCAGGTCATTCGGACATCGTTTGGTCGGGTTTTTGATCGAATGTGAATGTTTGAAGTTAAAGTTAAACTTAAGCTTAAATTTGTTGAAAACGGACGATTTTGATGTTAACGATAGAGTTTTGATGATTGGAACAAGTTCGAATAAGGTTATAGGGCGTGTTGGTTCTTTTGGTTGAGGTCCGGGGGCCTCGGGTGAGTTTCGGGGTGGTTTCGGACCATTTCTAGGCCATTTTTAACTGCTGGTTTATGTCTGTAGCAGTGTTCTACGCGATCGCGGACAATGGGACGTGATCGCGGTGAGTAAAATGTGCGAAAAGTATTAATGAATCGCGATCGCGTGAAATGCTCCGCGATCGCGAAGAAGGAAAACTTCTGTGCATTGATCCTACTTCGGAAGCTCATATCGTTTTATCTACAAGGTATTTTAAGGTAATTCAAAAACGAAAGTTGTAGCTCATCGTGTCTAGTTTTCAGAAAGATAAAGCAATAGTGATTTGGACATTTTTGTAAATAGTTATGGACGTTACACTATAGGGTGTCCGAGAAGGATCTCTAATACACATGTATAAATTGGGAAGCTTATATCTAGAAATGTATAAGGATTCAGGAAATGAGCATCAACTGAAAGTTATAGCCCTATGTGTCTAGTTTCCAGAACATCAAACCATCCATCATTCGGAGTTGTGTGAAAAAAGTTATGGCCATTATACTGAAGCCTGTCCGGAAGAACCGGAGTTTGTTCACCGCGATCGCGAAGCCTTTCCCGCGATCGCGAAGGGTAAATTTTGGGCCAAATTTTGTTCTCCGCGATCGCAGAGCCATTCCCGCGATCGCGATGAGTAATATGCCTGGGCAGAATGTTTTTAAAACATTCGAGTCGCGAAATCAACCCATTTTTCCACCATTTTTGGTCATTCTTGAGAGCTTTTGGACGAGAATTGAAGGGATTTCGACGGGGAATCATTGGAGGTAAGTTTTATGAGTTAAATACCTTATTTTATCAAAGAATCTTCCATTAATTCTCTGAATTTGGGTAAGAAATCAAGAAAATTAGGGCTTTGAGCAAACATCTTAAAATGGGGATTTGAAGGACCATTTGTGGTCCGAATTGGGAGTTCTTGGTATGTACGGACTCGTGGAGAGACGAGGATTCCGAAAATGTGAGTTTCATAATTTTTCGAGATGTGGGCCCGGGGCTCGGGTTTTGCCAATTTCGTGATTTTTGATATTTTTCGAGTTCTTTCGATTGGGTTATGTTCCATTAGCCTATTTTGATATATTTGTGCTGATTTGTGCTAGTTTTGATGTGCGTGGATACCGGTTCGAGGAGCTAAGGCGTCGCGGGCATGAGCTTTCGTAACGCTGTATTGAGGTGAGTAATAGATGTGGGTGATGACCAGCGGGTTCGAAACCCCGGTATACCACTTTGTGACGCTGTATAGCGGCGAGACACGCACACTCTTGAGAGTGCGGGGTCGATCATGAACCGGAGACTATATATTAGTCCGACCTGTTGATACTGTATTATTGGCTATTCTCGAGCCGTTGAACCCCCTTCTTGGGCGGTTGAGTATACTTGTGGGCCGTGAGCCAATTATTGGATCCCGCGAGGATTGTTATCATTGTCTTATCATAGAGACATGCTAGTTTACTACTAGTCCGCAGCTATTTCTGTTATTATGCTAATTCCAATCTCTGGAACTTGATTTTACTGTTTTCCAACTGAAAAATGATAAAAAGAATTTTTCAAAAACTACTTTTGAGCCTGCGAGGCTGTATCTGCATATTAGCTGACTAGTAGTGGATCGGGCTGCACGCCGCAGCGAGATATATGTTGGATCGGACTGCACGCCGCATGAATATCTCTATGAGATGTGCTTGGGCTGTAGGAGCCCCTCCGGAGTCTGAACCCCCACAGTGAGCACGGGTACCCAAAATTGGAGTCGGGCTACGCGTCGTAGCGGTCATATCATGCATTGCATTGCATTTAGTTACATCTGCTAGTTGTTATGCTATTTATTGGTATTTGTTGGAACAGGTACAGTGAATATTGATTCTATGACAGGGTAGCTGATTATAGCTTTACATAGTGCTTTATTGCGGATTTCTTATCTGCGTTGTCTTACCCTTGTTTATTACCACTGAGTCTGGCAGTACTCATTTTACTCCCTGCACCTTGTGTGCAGATCCAGGTACCTCTCAGCAGACTTGATTCGGTAGCTACTTGGAGGCATTGTGCGGGATAGTCGAGGTAGCTGCAGCGTCCGCAGGACCTGACTCCCCTTCTAGCTGTCATTTCTTATCTTGTTGTCTTTCTTTTCCGCACTGAGTTGTTATAAACTTTATTACACTTATGTTCTTTAGAGGCTCATGACTCTTGACCCTTCGGTCTATGGGAGTTAGTATATTTTGGGACTTGGTCTCCCCGTTGTTGGTATAAATATTACTATTGTTTCATATATTTTGAAATGCTTAAATGGGTTAAAGAGAGCTTCTAGCTCCGTTGTTGATATTGATTGGTCAGGCTGGCTTAGCAATGTGCTGGGCGCCATCACGACCGGATTTGGGGTCGTGACAATATATAGAGATTATCAGCATTATTGGAAAATCTACTAGTATTACTAATGAAGAATAGCTTATTTCATACAGTTTCACTTGGTTTCTATATGCCAAAAATTCCTTTCCCCCTCCTTTGTGGAAAAGACTACTTTAAAGCATATTGTTTAAAATATATTCATATTTTATAACATATTTAAAAATTACCCAATTTCGCTCAAACATGAGGACACTACATCCTAGAGTTTTAACTTCAAAATTCAAACTTCGGGATATAGTGTCCTAAAGTTTGAACATTGTGTCCAAAAGTTTGAATTTTAAAGTAGTTCAGAAATTCAAGACACTTAATCCTGAATTTCAAATTAGCAGCTCAAAACTCGGGACACTTATTTATGAAATTTGGGTAAATTAACTAATCTTTAAATATATTATAAATTATGAATATATTTTAAATAGCGCGGTTAAAATGACTATTGCTGCACCTTGCTCCCTTTTAATGAGAAAGATGGCGCCAATGAGACAACTATCACACATCCTTATCGGTTAAAACTAACCACCAAGTGTTTGCACCAACCCAAACCCAATGATTTTATGATACATTTGTACTGCATACAAAGGAAAAGTATAATTAATTAATATATTCTCGCATTAATTTGTCACTGAACCATGGTGAGTTAGCATCAAAATTAATATATTCTCGCATTAATTTGTCATTGAACCATGGTGAGTTGGCATATTTGATGTGTGGAGTAAATTTTACCCTTTATAACTCACTCTGCCTATCACAATGTAAAATTTTTGGAAAAGGAAACCTACGGATATCGACTCGCCATAGTTTGGAATTAGGATAGAACACACAAAATGGTGAGAATTTATTATTCTTTAGTTTAATTTTATTAATTACATATGGGATAGCGAAAGGAGAAATAAGGGAAGGGAATAGAAAGTGGAGAATCCAACCCTCAGGTGAAAGTTTTCGTAGCCAACCGAGATAGTAAGATTCTTTTTATTCTTTATTTACTTGAAACCAAAGAAGGCTAAGCGGATCATCCTTGTGTTGCTCGGATTCTCATAAAATGTCACCAGGTGCGTGTCAAATTCTCTAAAAACAATTTATTTTTGAAGAATCCGACACAGGTGCATCATTATTTTGGAGAGTCGAAGGGCAATGTAGGATCATACTACAAAATCTTTCAGAAAACGGTGACATTTGCTTTAACCAGCAAAACACACTTCAATGTTATATATCAGATGATGCTACCATCCAGAATAAGTTGTGAAGCCAGGTTGCCCCAAACAAGTCCCATGTTAATACAGATTGCAATATAAATCTTTTATGTGTATTTGGAAGAAACGGTTAATGAGAAAATAGATAAAATACTGATAGTATTCTCTCATGTACTCTGTCTCCTGAAGCAAAACCGGAGAGACGATCAATTTACACCATATTGATTAATCTACCTCATTTGATTGCCCAAAACTACACACGTCATGATAAAAAGTTGAGGATACCAATGTATCTTGTGAAGCTACAACAAGTTCAATCCAGTTATAACTAAAGTGCTATGCAACACTAACAGGTTGAACTGGCACGTCTCTCTCAGTCTTGCACCTGCACAGGCAAAAGTACAAAGATGTCACGACATACATATAATATATTGAAAATCAGATGATTGGAGATCAAGATTGGGAATAAAATCAATATTTCCCGTCAAGTTTTCTAAGCTCCATTTGCCTCTCAGCCTACATAGCTCAACTGATGTAGTTAAGCCAACAACCCTCAACCGCTTCCCTTTCTCTACTCCGAGAGCGGTGACAATGAGACTACAAGGCAATATGAAATGCCAAATGCAGTTTTCTTTAAATGCATAGGTCCCTTAATTAAAAAGACGCTAACTAGGATCCTTTCATTTATGTGCCAGAATAGAAAGAAATTTGGCAGGAAAGTGGAAGAGACCTTTTGGAGTGAACATCTTCAAAGTCAATTTAAGGTGCTCCGCTGAGGGTTTACCAACATTTGCTCACTACTGGTTCACAAAATTCTGAATAAAGTAGTCCCTAGGGCCCAGTGATATTAGTGCAACATATGATGTGTGTTGCGGAAGCCAAATGTATATAGTGTGAATGAGTCACAACTACTATACCAAAAATTATGGCAGCCACCAAATAATAAATAAGACAATAAAGCAATAATAAAAGGAACACCAGAATTTACGAGGTTCGGCTAATTTTGCCTACTCCTCGGACACAACCAATATTTTATTCCACTCCAAAATACAAGTGAAATAATACTAGAAAGAAGATACAAATGCCTTAAGAACATAAGAAGGCAAATGAGAGGTGTGTTTAAATCCTAAACATTAGGCCTTCTTTTATAGGGAGGAAACCCCCCCCCCCCCAACTTCACTGCCCAACCGATGTGGGTTGAAAGTTTGCCAATTTCAACAAATCTCCACCTTGGCAAAAATTCCACATCTTCAATTTTCTCTCAATAACAAATTTTGGTTGTGTCTTCTTCTTCAATCGTCAGTGTTCAACAATGTTGATCAAATCCAAACAATGTTGAAACTTGATCGCAGTCACCACCTTTGTTAGCATATCAGCAGGATTCTCCGTAGTATGAATTTTCTTCACCGTGACTCCACCTTCTTCTATAATTTCTCGTACGAAGTGATACCAAACATCAATGTGCTTTGTCCTTGCATGATAAACTTGGTTCTTCGCTAATTGAATAGCACTTTGACTATCACAAAAAATCGTGATACCTTTTTGTTCAACACCAAGCTCCTTTAGCAATCCTTGAAGCCAAATTGCCTCTTTCACAACTTCTGTAATAGCCATGTACTCTGCCTCTGTTGTAGACAAAGCAACTGTTGACTGCAAAGTAGACTTCCAACTAACCTGGTGCCTTTGCAAAAGTAAACACATAACCAGTAGTTGATCTTCGTTTGTCGAGATCACCCGCAAAATCCGAGTCACAATATCCAACTACAGACTGATTGCCTTCCTGCTAAAAAACTAACCCGACATCTACAGTATTATGAAAATACCGCAGTAATCCACTTCACAGCTTGCCAATGCTCCTCTCCTGGATTATGCATATATCTGCTAATAACTCCAACGGCTTGTGAAATGTCAGGTCTCGTACGGACCATTGCATACATCAAGCTACCAACAACATTTGCGTATGGTACCTTTGACATATACTCTCGTTCAACTTCATCCAATGGCGACATAGTAGTACTTAGCTTAAAATGGGGAGCAAGTGGAGTACTAACTGGCTTAGTCTTGTCATCTATGCCAAAACGTTGTAGTACTCTCTTCAAATATTCTTTATGAGATAAACAGAGTTTCTTTGAACGTCTATCTCTTATTATCTCCATGCCAAGAATTTTCTTCGCCTCACCCAGATCCTTCATCTCGAACTCCTTCTTCAGTTGAATCTTCAACTTATCAATTTCTTCCGAATTCTTGGAAGCTATCAACATATCATCAACATATAGGAGAAGATATATAAAGGAACCATTTTTAAGCTTGCGCAAATACACACAATGATCGTATTTGCTTCTCTTGTACCCTTGTTGCAACATAAACTTGTCAAATCGCTTGTACCATTGTCTAGAAGATTGTTTCAACCCGTACAACGATTTTTCAAGTTTGCAAACCATATTTTCCTTTCCAACAACTTTGAATCCTTCTGGCTGAGTCATATAGATTTCCTCCTCCAAGTTTCCATGTAAAAATGCAGTTTTTACATCCATCTGAACTAGTTCCAAATCCAATTGTGCTACCAAAGCCAACATAATTCGAATGGAGGAATGTTTTACAACTGGAGAAAACACTTCATTGTAATCAATTCCCTCCTTTTGAGCATATCCTTTGGCCTCCAACCTTGCTTTGTAGCGAACATCTTCTTGGTTAGGAAATCCTTCTTTCTTTGCAAATACCCATTTGCACCCAATTGCTTTCTTTCCCTTCGGGAGATTGGCCAATCTCCATGTATGATTCTGATGAAGGGACTGTAATTCATCATTCATGGTAATCCTCCACTTATCATCTTCTGAACTTTGGACTGCGTCTTTATAAGTGGTGGGAACATCATCAGCTGCAATTGCGGTTGCACAAGCAACTGTCTCTATGAGACGAACAGGTTTCGTTACTTTCCTTTTTGGCCTGCTGGTTGCTATTGATTCAAGTTGTTGTTGAGGTTCCTAAGTTGGAATCTCCTCTACTGGCTCTCCTCCCAGAGGATAATCTTCATTTGTTTCCTCCTCTGCTTCTTGTGTAGGAAAAATAAATTTTCCCTCAAACTCCACCTGCTTAGAAGCACCATCATCTTGTTTGGTATCTTCATTTGTTACCTTGTTTACCATAGAAGATTCATCGAAGGTAACATCCTTGCTGAATATTACTTTCTTTGTCATAGGACACCATAAGCGATGTCCTTTGACTCCAGAAGTAATCCCCATAAAAATAGCCTTCTTTGCCCTTGGATCCAATTTTGACTCCGTCACATGATAATATGCAGTTGAGCCAAATACGTGCAAAGAGTCATAATCTACAGCAGGCTTTCCATACCATTTTTCATATGGTGTGTTGCCATCAATAGCATCAGATGGTAAGCGATTAATGAGGTGGCATGCATATGTAATTGCCTCAGCCCAAAATTCTTTGCCCAAGCCAAGCATTGGACAACATACACCGTACCTTCTCCAGCAAGGTCCGGTTCATACGTTCTGCCACTCCATTCTGTTGTGGTGTATGTCTCACAGTGAAGTGTCGGACGATGCCATCATTTTCACAGACCTTATTGAAATGATCATTTTTGTATTCACCTCCATTGTCTGTGCGAATACACTTGATCCTCCTGCCCGTTTGATTCTCCACCATCGTCTTCCATTTGAGAAACATTCCCAGCACTTCATCTTTGCTCTTCATTGCATACACCCATACTCTTCGGGAAAAATCATCAACAAAGGTCACAAAATAGTGCTTCCCACCCAATGAAGGTGTTTTGGAAGGACCCCAAACGTCAGAGTGTACATAATCCAAAATGCCTTTAGTATTATGGATTGCTGTACCAAATTTAACCCTTGTCTGTTTCCCTTTGACACAATGCTCGCAAAAATCCAAATTGCAAGCCTTTATCCCTTTCAACAATCCTTGATCTGATAGAGTTTTCAAGGATTTTCCTCCAGCATGTCCCAAGCGCATGTGCCACAGCCTGGTTGCTTCTGCCTCTTTGTTGTCACCGGATGTCACTGTCGCTGTCCCAATAACCGTACTACCGAGATAACGGTACATGTTATTGTTCTTCCGATTGGCCTTCATTACCACTAGTGCACCGGAGCATACTCTCATCACTCCATTTTCTGCAATAATTTTGAACCCTTTTGATTCCAGGGCTCCCACAGAGATGAGATTTTTCTTCAAACCCGGTACATATCGAACACATGTTAATGTTCTGATCATTCCATCATGGTTCCTCAATCGTATTGAACCAATTCCATATGAGGTAAGAGGGCTGTTATCCGCTGTTTGGACGACTCCATATTCTCTTTCTTGAAAGTCCACGAACCAATCCCTGCTGGGACACATATAATAGTTACAAGCTGAGTCCATCAACCATATGTCCGATGACGTTGACGGCTCCGTTGTAACTAATGAGAAATCCGAATCATCACAATCAGCTACATTTGAATCCATAATAGCCTTTCCATTGTTATGTTTGGCCTTATTATTCAACTTCGGACGGTCTTTCTTCCAGTGCCCCTTTTCTCGACAAAAGGCACATTCATCTTTGCTGGGTTTAGATCTTGACTTAGATCTTCGTTTCCTATTCCTCGTTTGATTTTGAGGACGACCCCTCACGAACAATGCTTCTCCTTCTCCGCCCTTCTATTTTTCTCGCTTTCTTTGTTCATAGCTGTACAAAGCCGAACAAACTTCTCTGAGAGAAACTTCGTCATTTCCATGGAGTAGAGTAGTTTCAAGGTGCTCGTACTCGTCAGGAAGTGACGCTAACAACATCAAGGCCAAGTCACCATCATCATAAGTTGTATCCATATTTTGCAAATCCGTGACCAACTTATTGAAACTGGTGATATGTTAATTCATCGTGGTACCAGGAACATAGGTGAAGTGAAACAGTCTCTTCTTCATGTACAATTTATTTTGATTGTTTTTCTTCAAAAATTTATCCTCCAATGCTTTCCATAATTTACTTGCAGAAGTTTCCTTTGTGTATGGATATTTCTGCTCTCTAGCAAGGTAGGATCGAATGGTACCGCAAGCAACACGGTTGATAATTCTCCAATCTTCTTCTCCAATACCATCCGGTCTCTTTTCTTCAATAGCAAGATCTAGCCCTTGTTGAAAAAGGACATCTAGAACCTCGCCTTGCCACATCCCAAAATGTCCGGACCAGTCAAAAATTTCTACCGCAAATTTCGCATTTGACACAATTCTTATCATAAGTGAAGATGCCAATGACGACGTATTGCTAACACTTGATGTAGATTCTTCTTGTTTATTGTCTCCCATCTTTGACATAAATATTATTTAATAGCTGACGACACAAATCAAAATTATTTCTTTTCTGATGTGGAAGATCAGACTAAGCTGCAACCACAGAGCATACCGAGAAAGATGCTTGACTCAGTTACCAAGATAAATCTTTTCTGATGTGGAAGATCAGACTACGCTGCAACCACAGAGCATACCGAGATAATACCTTGGCTCCGATACCAATTGTTGCGGAAGCCAAATGTATATAGTGTGAATGAGTCACAACTACTATATCAAAAATTATGGCAGCCACTAAATAATAAATAAGACAATAAAGCAATAATAAAAGGAACACCAGAATTTACGAGGTTCGGCTAATTTTGCCTACTCCTCGGACACAACCAATATTTTATTCCACTACAAAATACAAGTGAAATAATACTAGAAAGAAGATACAAATGCCTTAAGAAGATAAGAAGGCGAATGAGAGGTGTGTTTAAATCCTAAACATTAGGCCTTCTTTTATGGGGAGGAAACCCCCCCCCCCCCAACTTCACTTCCCAACCGATGTGGGATGAAAGTTTGCCAATTTCAACAATGTATGCATAGGCACATATCACAGATTGGACCTTGCGGCAGACAAAAGCCAGCTATTTAAGAGAAAACGGGTAGAGGGGCGGGCCCATTATCCATCGAGTTTCAAACTGTGTGCCAGTGGTCTCCACTTGGAGATTTCTGCTTTACAAAAAGAATCTGAATAAAGTACCAGGAGCATACCTATTACAATTTGATCGAGATGCATAATTATGATTATTGCAATTTGTGCACATCCAGTCCCCATCATGCCATTGCTTTGCCCTGATAAACACATGCAACAACACTTCTTAAAAATGTTGTAAAGAATGATTGCTAGCACTGTACTTAGATGCTATGTTGTGCAGACTCTTTATTTTAGCCGCCACACCCGTGTCAACACGATACTACTACAAGTAAGGGTGAGGGATTCGTATCGGGTGTGGTGAATCGAAATCGGTTACTTTGACCACAATCAATGGACAAATTTGAGGAAAAATGTAAAATTGAATTTTAGCCTCTGCTTGCTAGTGTCTAGTGCCTACAACTTGAGAATTCCTTATTTTTATAAATCTATTTTTAGAATTTTGAAATTTTTAGCCGAATCTCCGCACTCGTATCCATACCTGAATTCGTACTCCGAAGTCTTACGAAGGATGACCTCTATTCAGCACCCGGATCGGATACCCTCGCCTGTGTCCGAGCAACATAGCTTAGCTGTAGACCACGACTTATTTCGTCCCAGAGCTCTTCGTATTGTGTTATCAGTTTGTAGTTGGTTTGGCAGTTCAAGTGTGATAACACAGATTCAGATAAATGTTTGATGACGTGTAAAAAAAAGTTTGATGTATTTTTAATGGGTAACTGCCACGACTGTATATCCTAATCTTTTCCAGTCACCTTTATTTTTTATGGGTAATTGCCACGACTGTATATACAGTAGTGATATTAAGGTCAGCCATACAAAAGATGCTTAGTGACAGTAATGCACCGGCAAAAATGTACAACAAAGGGTTTTCAATGTTATAGTTTCTTAATCCTCAAAGTCCTGATGTCACGTCCTGAACATTGAAAGAAAGGTATATTATCTTCTTCTTCTTTTTTTCTTTTTTTTTGATAAAGGAGAGAGGGATATTATCTTATGAATGTCACATTACTACTTTCCAAAGTAAATAATCCTAGGTGATAGTCGTTTTACAGGATAAATGGGCAACATCTTCTGTTGCCTCCACTAGTCAGTCTAATAACCTAGAAGAAGCAAGAGTTTATAATAAAAATAAATTACCCTTTGCCGAGAAGTGTGGGTGCTGCTGGTACATGAGGAACCTGTAGGTTGACTTGCAAGGGAAGCACCATTGAGTTTCCACTAGGGAAGATTGTTGATATACCATTTAGTTGATTTCCAACTGAACCCACCATTCTCTCTGTTGCTCCTGGATAGGCTTGCTTCCCAAACGTCTGAAGGCATAAGAGGGTGTGTGAGTGTAAACCGAAAATTCACAACAAGAACTTTTTAGACATCAATACAAGAAGATGGATCCATACATGCCCTGCATTCAGCCTCTTGTTATCCTAGTCATGAACAAGCTCCTCAGATGCTAATCGCTTCGTCCCAAGAGCTTCATTGTGAGAGGGAAGACAGAGGAGAACACACTAGTTCAGCTACACATTCAGATTACTGGACTAAAAGCAAACATGAGCAGGTAAAAAGAGTGAAACACAATTTTCTTCCCAAAAAGAGGTAGCAAAACGGAAAGGAAGAATGAAATAAGTTATGAGTACATTCAAAAATATTAGAGGCTCTAACAACCAATGTTTTGAGAATCATGACCCAAAAGGATCTCAGGGGTTATAAATATCAGATTGCGGGATAGCATCATCCTAATTTTAAAGAAAACAATGATCATTGAACTTGAATAACTCCTCCAGTCCAGTATGAATGTATTAAACCCCAACTACGAAAGAGTAGCTTAAAATATACAGCAACTCACAACAAAAAACTCTGAGATAAGTTTTTTTCCTTTCTTTTCTTAATGAGTAAAAATGTAGAAATTTTCAGACAAATAGAAAAAGAAAAATAAAGGCAATGACTAAGTGGCTTATTGATGAGGCATAGTATTTCTTGTCTAAAAGGTGAAATATTGCTGGAATTTGTAAAGTAAAACTGGTTAATTGGGAAGGCTTGGCGAAGATAGTAAGATTTGTAGGTTTTGTGACTCCTTCTTGCCATTGCATACCATTTTAGATGATTCCATATATCCTAAACAATGATTCTTGCCAATTACAATGAGATTAAACTCAAGTCATTTACAAGCCTTGACAGAGACTCGAATCATCAGAGACCTTAACCGTTCTGCAATTCTTGTATTTATACACACACCACCAATAAGCCCACTCTCTTTAGGTGACAGAAATTTTTCTAAGTCCCAAATTTTCCAAAAATTTCGGCAGAGTTTCCTTTGTAATTTGGCCTATCCACCTGCCAGAGAATCACCAAAATCATCCTAATAATACATCCGCAACTCGACAAGACATCACAATGTATATCAACAACATAAATCTCAATACTACACAATTATATCATCAGCATTAGTACATGAGCATGCGCTGCACCTGCTCAAATCATAACACATATACCTTTCACAATGATACACCTAGCACAACCAATTCAGTTTTCTTGAGTTTGAACTCATACTACCACACGTAGTGCACTTTACATTTCCGCTAAGAGGCAATGAACATATTTCTCACGCCCATAGCTAGTGCTACATATCAAATCATAATAAGAACCGAATACCTTACAGCTCTCTCATTATCAAACTGCCATTTTCACAATTAAGACCAATACCGATCGTATGAACTTCATAATACCGACTCGCGAAATTAGCACCTTGGTGCTCAAGCCATAGACAAGGATTTCGCCTCAAGTCCTCCAGACAGGCCCAACATGAACTCATAGAGATTATATCTCGTCCCTCGATTGGGGAATCATAAGCCATCAAGGCAAATTTATCACTAAGCACTCGAGTGCACGCATCAATGTGCAGGAGGAATTTCAAGAATTACCTTTCAAGCTGAATCAAACACGCACGATGAGAATTCCAAGAATTTGAAACTTTCCTAAAGGTTTGCAACCTCCCGAGGATAAGTACAGGCGTCCCCGTACCGATCCACGAGACTCTACTAAACCGGCTCATGACTCGCGAGACCTGTTAACCTAGGCTCTGATACCAACTTGTCACGACCCCAAACCCCGGTCGTGATGGCGCCCAACACATTGCTAGGCAAGCCCGACCGTCTTATCCAATTAAACCAGCCAAGTATAATTAATACTAATTAATCGGTGTGATTAGCCTGTTTTCATAACAAATCAAGAAGTGTAGAAATGAAATACAAGAACACAGTCCCAACCAAATCGTGGTGTCACAAGTCCGAGCCTCTACAAATGAGATCTACTACACAATCAAGTCTAACCAGAATGGGGACGACAAAATGATAAAAAGAAAGAGGTCAGGTACTGCGGACGTCGGCAGCTACCTCGAAGTCTCCAGGGAATGGGGATAATAAAGCAGTTGCGATGGCTCAACTGCCCTCCTGAACCTGTATATCTGCACAAAAAGTGCAGGGGAGTGGGATGAGTATATTTCAACTCAGTGAGTAACAATAATAAACAATAACTGAAAATAAGAACTCCTGTACTATCACTAAACAGTTCTAAGGCAGCCCCCACAGGTTAGTCATCACTATAATGAGTACTCTAATCTCTAGTCCACATCTATCTCATCTAGGTCCCACACTGACCACATCCTCGCTCGTACCACTACGGTATACAATCATCTCAATATATGGAGACGTCGACGACGCTCACTAGGGGTGTATACAGACTTCGGAGGGGCTCCCTGGGCCCAAGCACTATAATACTGCGGCGTGCAGCACGATCCACACAAATATTATTGCGGCGTGCAGTCCGATACATACATACATATATATATATATATATATATATATATCTATATCGCTGCGGCGTGCGGCCCGATCCCATAATATACACCGGTGCTCACCGAGAATGTGTGTAGACCGAGACTCCGAAGGGGCTCCTACAGCCCAAGCGCAATAATACCGCGGCGTGCGGTCCGTCCTACATGTATATTATCGCGGCGTGCGGTCCAATCCAATATATATATACCGCTGCGGTGTGCGCTCGATCCAATATAGGTATATATATATATATATATATATATATATATATATATATATATATATATATATATATATATATATATATATATATATATATATATATAAAATACCTCATAATGGGTCCTCGACCCTATTCCAGTCAGTATATACTTGGCCTCTCAGGCCCAATATAATATATCATAGCGAGTCCTTGACCCCGTCTCAGCTAATATAGACTTGGCCTTTCAGGCCCAATATAATATCTCATAGTGGGTCCTTGACCCTATCTCATCTCAATCGGTATAGACTTGGCCTTTCAGGCCCACTCAGCTAGAACAGGGAATTCCGCCTTAGATAATCTCTCTCAATGTACACATCTAGTACGGGCTCATATTATGCTATACAGCTAGAGCTACGGCTGAGTGTATGTTTCCAACACGATATAAGGGTCACCTAGCTCTATAGGTTCCCCAAACATGGCTATTAGCCCAATTGTACAGTTATAATCTCATTAACAGTCATACAACACAGTATTCTATTAGCCGGGAAGGACCAAGTCCGAACCCTCAATCACAATGTCACTACGCCCGTCAGAGAACGCGTGTCTCATCTCAATATAGCACTGTGAAGTGCTAGTACGGGGTTTCAAACCCTCAGTACATTGTTTACTACTACCACTCACCTCGAACCGGTAGAAGCTTCAATCCGCCTTGCGCTTGCCTTGCAATTTAATCACTTCAAATGTCGAATCTGCTCAAAATCAATGAGAATACATCAATATAGGCTAATTAGACACAACCCATTCGAAATAACTCAATTTCCACCAAAACCCACAATGTTGTCAAAACCCGACTTTTGGTGCGCTTCTCAAAAAATTATAAAACTCACATTTTCAGAATCCTCGTCTCTCCACGAGTCCGTACATACCAAGAACTCCCAATTCGGACCACAAATGGTCCTTCAAATCCCCATTTTAAGATTTTTGCTCAAAACCCTAATTTTCTTGATTTCTTTCCCAAATTCAGAGAATTAATGGTCTTTCTTTGATAAAATCATGTATTTAACTCATAAAACTTACCTCCAATGATTCCCCGTCGAAATCCCTTCAATTCCCGTCCAAAAGCTCTCAAGAAGGACCAAAAATGGTGGAAAAATAGTTTTGCTCGCGGATGAAATGCCATTCTATCCCGGTTTTTAACAAAAAGTACTGTTCACCCGCGTTACTATTCACTCGCATACTGTTCACGGAGTACTGTTCACGGGGGTACTGTTCAAAATGTACTATTCACGGGTACTGTTCATTGCAGCAGCTTTTTATCTAAATTGCAGCACAGTCATTTTTTTTACTAAAATGGCTCTAACTCCATCATACGAACTCGAAATTAGACGATCTTTTTCCTATGGCTCCATAATTTTGATACAAATCTAGTGGTTCAAACAAAACTGAATTTGGAGCTCATTTGCTCATTTCAATACCAATGTTGCTCATTAAACAATTAACTCACATATCGCGTCAAAAACCTAATCGCGACTAGATGAAATTAAACCAAAATTTCCAGATCAGTCCTATAATTCATGATTTAAATTCTCGAAGTCTCAAAATCAAATTTGGATCTCTAGAACAAAAAATAGACCTTTGGATCATTTATGCTCAAAACGACAAAAATCTTCCAAAAATGACCCATTGGACATCCGAAACACACCCGAGACCCCCGAGACCTCAACCAAATATACATACATGATCTATTACCTCATTCCAACTTGCTCGAATCATTAAATCACTATAGTTAACATCAAAATCGTCCGTTTTCAGCAAATTCAAGCTTAAGTTTAACTATAACTTTCAAAATTCTTATTCGATCAAAAACCCGACCAAACGACCTCCGAATGACCTGAAATTTTGCAGGCACATCCAAAATCACCTAACGGAGCTACTGCAACTGTCGAATTCCATTCCGACTCCCGGATCAAAATCTCACCTACCGTCCGGATTTCGCCAAAATTCAACCTTAGCCAATTCAAGCCTATTTCTACACCGGACCTCCAAATTCAATTCGGATTGCTTTCCTAGCTCATAAATGACCTCCCGGAGCTAACCAAATCATCAAAATTCGATTCCGAGCTCTCTAATTCACAAGTCAACGTTCGGTTGACTTTTCCCAACTATTCCTTCTTCTAAGAGACTTTGTGTCTCAATTTCAATCAAACTCAACCCGGATTGACTCAAACTTACCCAACAGGCATATTACAACATCAACAAGCACATAACGGGGGTAACGGGGTGATAACTCACATGATGACGGACCGGGTCATCACACCCATATGGGTGACCCCACCACACCCCGGCCCTACCCCGAGAAAGAAGGGCGTATTACTAACTTATACTAGATACATCCAAATACATTTAAGTAAATTTGACTAAAACGATTGTAGTCATAGGAACTTTCACTTATATATTGTGGTTGTTATTTAGTAATTGACCGTCTATGAATATTATTTCATTCATATACTTCATTCATATACTAGGACGATATACACCTAACGTATTACAATACTGTGACGACCCGGCCCGTCGTCACGAGAGTTATCACCCCGTTTTCCCGCTATATGCTTCTTCATGTTTCAATATGTATGTTGGGTGAGTTTGAGTCAATTCGGATTGAAATTGGTTGGAAACCAAGCAAATAGCCTTTTGAAATGAAGCTTGTTTATGAAAAATCAACTTGGAGTTGACTATGTGGTTATAGGGCTCGGAATCAAATTCCGGTGATTCGGTTAGCTTCGGGAGGTCATTTGTGACTTAGGGGAGCGATCATAATTGAATTCGGAGGTCTCGTGTAGAAATAGGCTTGTATTGGCTAAGTTGGAATTTTGGCGAAATTCAATCGATAGGTGAGATTTTGATCCTGGAGTCGAAATGAAATTCTGACAGTTGCAGTAGCTTCGTTGGGTAATTTTGCATATGTCTGCAAATATTTAGGTCATTCGGACATCGTTTGGTCGGATTTTTTATTGAATGTTGGTTTCGAAAGTTATAGTTGAAACTTAGGCTCGAATTCGTCATAATTTGATGGTTTTTGTGTTTAAGGTCGTATTTTTATGATTGGAACAAGTTTGAATAACGTTATAGGATGTATTGGTATTTTTGATTGAGGTCCCGGGGGCCTCGGGGTAATTTCGGATGGCTAACGGGAATTTTTGAGTTGAAAAATGCAGCAGAAAAATTGAAGAGAATTTTATTCTATGCAATCGCAATGCTCCGATGCGATCGCATAGTGTTAGCTATAGTACCCAGGATTTTGTTCTATGCAATCACATAGACTGAGCTACAGTGCCCGGAAATTTTGTTCTATGCGATCGCAATGCTCTGAAACGATCGCATAGTGTTAGCTACAGTACCCAGGATTTTGTTCTATGCAATCACATACACTTAGCTACAGTGCCCGAAAATTTTGTTCTATGCGATCGCAATGATCTAATGCGATCACATAGTGTTAGCTACAGTACACGGACAGAATGTTAAAAACATTTCAGTCGCAAAAACAACCCATGTTTTCACCATTTTTGGTCATTCTTAAGAGCTTTTGGACGGTAATTGAAGGGATTTCGATGGGGAATCATTGGAGGTTATTTTTATGAGTTAAATACATGTTTTTATACAAGAATCATCCATGGAATTCATGATTTAATGGCTAAAAATCAAGAAATTAGGGCTTGGAGTAAAAACCTTAAATTAAGGATTTGAAGGACCATTTATGGTCCGAATTGGGAGTTCTTGGTATGTACGGACTCGTGGTGAGACGAGAATTCCGAAAATTTGAATTTCAGAATTTTTTGTGATGTGGGCCCCGGGCTCGGGTTTTGCCAATTTCGTGATTTTGAGTATTTTTCGAATTCTTTACATTGGGTTATGTCCCATTAGCATATTATGATGTATTACGTATGATTTTGGATAGATTGGACGCGCATGGAGACCAGTTTGAGGAGAAAAGGCGTCGCGGGCATGAGTTTTCGCAATTTCGAGGTGGGTAATACTTGTAAATGATGTCCTGAGGGTTAGTAAACCCCGGACTTGCACATCTTAGTGTTGTATTGAGGTGACTTGCACGCCGGATAACAGGCGTGGGGTAGAGCACCATTGGGGATTGTGACTTGGTCTGTCCCACGTAATGAATAATAATACCTAATTGCTTGAAATTGAATTGACATCCTAATAAAAGATATTAATTATCATGAATTGGACTAATTATCATGCTTGGGCTTCATGCCGATTATTTGAATCCTTCAGGTATTGGTATCACTGTCTTCATAACACTGTGCATATTTCTATCTCAATTTAAGGTTTTAAATGGTATTTTGCTACTCAACATTTTTATAAGGTTATGAAAAACTTGAACAAGGTCTTAATGACATTTCTAGCTGTGAGCTAATATGATATTGTCGCCCGAGGGGCTTTCTTGATTATTTGTCGGACTGATTGGGGCCGAGGGCCATATGTTAGGGCATGACGATTTATGTGGGAATATGCATAAACATGCATGGATCGAACTGCACGCCGTAGTGGTATATGGATCAGGTTGCGCGCCGCAGCAGGTGTGATATGATATTGCGCTTGGGCTGTAGGAGCCCCTCCGGAGTCTGAACCCCCACAGTGAGCGCGAGCGCCTTTGCATGGATCGGGCTATACGCCACGGCGTCATATGCATTGCATGGCATACATACATTGGTTTTTCTGTACTACGTGGCTTAACATATAACACTCATACATTATTGGCATACATGCTTTATTTGCCTTATTGACTAGATCCCCTGGTGGTAATTGTTAAGGAGTGCTGAGCCCAAGGGGTTGCTCTGATGGTAAAGCAACCCCCACTTCCAACCGAGAGGTTGTGAGTTCGAGTCTCCCCAATAGCAAGGTGGGAAGTTCTTGGAGGGAAGGATGTCGGGGTCTATTTGGAAACAGCCTCTCTACCCCAGGGTAGGGGTAAGGTCTGCGTACACACTACCCTCCCCAGACCCCACTAAGTGGGATTATACTGGGTTGTTGTTGTTGTTGTTGTTGTTGGTGAGCCCAAGGGGCTAATTTGAGTGCAGACTTGGACTGCTTGAGAATGTACCCAGGTATCAGTATGTTATCATGAAAGAAAGAAAGCTAAAAATGAGAATTCTAACTTACTCACATGCGCTGAAAAGGAATAAAATGATAGTGTTTTGAAGTTTAATAATAGTTCTATATTGTGTAACATGGGACAGTGCTTTGCGTGGTTTCCTTTTCTTCAGCATTATTTACTCTTATTGCCGCTGAGTTGGAAGTACTCACACCTGACTCCCTGCACCTTATGTGCAGATCCAGGTACATCACAGCAGAGTTGATTCTATAGCTACTCGGGAGTGCATTTGGACAGTCGAGGTAGCTGCCAGCGTCCGCAGGACCTGACTCTCCAGTTTATCTCTATTTTTTTTCTATCTATCCCACACTTGTGCACAGTTGTATACACTATCACAGTTTATAAATCTTGGTAGAGGCTCATGACTCGTGACTCCTGGTCTGTGGGATGTTTTGCTGGTTTGGGACGTGATCCCCGTATTAGAATATTTTCTTTGTGATTATTTGATCTTTATTATGCCTAAAAGTGGTTAAATGTGAGTTGCTGGCTCCGTGACTTTGTTGATTGGTCGGGCTAGACTAGCAGTGTGCTAGGCGCCATCACGACCGGGTTTGGGGTAGTGACAAGTTGGTATCAGAGCCTAGGTTACTAGGCCTCATGAGTCATGAGCCGGTTGGTAGAGTCTCGTGGATCGGTACGGGGATGCCAATGCTTATCCTCGGGAGGCTGTAAACCTTTTAGGAAACACTTCACAATCTTGGAATTCTTATCGTGCGTACTTGATTAAGCTTGAGATATAATTCTTGAAATTCCTTCCATACGCCTGTATGCGCTCTCGAGCGCTCAGTAATATAATTGCCTTGATGGCTTGTGATTCCCCGATCGAGGGACGAGATATAATCTCCGTGAGTTCATGTTGGGCCAGTCCGGAGGACTTGAGGCCAGATCCTTGTCTATGGCTTGGGAACCAAGGTGCTGATTCTACGAGCTGGTATTATGAAATTATATGACCAGTATTGTCCCAAAGTGTGGAAATAGAAGCTTGATAATGGATGAGCTGTTAGGTGTTAGACTCTTATTTTGATTCGTTGTGTAGCCCCTTGCTATAGGTGTGGTGAATATGTTCATGTCTCTTAGCGGAAAGGTAAAGTGCATTACGTGTGGTAGTATGAGTTCAGACTCAGAAAGATCAAATGTGTTGTGCTATGTGCATTATGATGTCTAGTCAAATTGCCGACGTATTGTTATGTTGGTTTTGGTGATTCTCTGACATGTGGATAGGCCAAATTACAAAGGAAACTCTGCCGAAATTTTTGAAAAATTTGAGACTTAGAAAAGATGTTGTCACCTAAGGAATGGGCTTAACTGTGGTGTGTGAATGAATACAAGAAGTGCAAAAGAATTAAGATTTCTGATGATTCGAGTCCCCGCCAAAGCTTGTAAATGACTCGAGTTTAATCTCATTGTAACATTGCGGCATCATTTGAGCAATAATGCTATGAGTGGTTAAAAGTGCTTTGATGTATGGCTTTGAGCCAAGTTGGGGACGTTGCTATTAATTAACTAATTGCACGGTTGTGTGTTATATGGGTACTGTCTTTAAGTATGTTGGGAAAATTCTGAAAAGGTTATAGAGCTTAGATGCGAAGAAATACTAGGATGTTTTGAACTGCTGTTGATAGAAAATGCTCGGTGTATAGAAAGGAAAGATAGCTATTTGTATCTGTATGTAATCATGTTCTGCGATGTCAGAGTTCTAACAAGGCATAAGTGGTTCTGTTTAGTAAGACAGTTGAATTACAGCTGAATAAGGGTGAATGACGCCCGAGAATGGTTTTGCAGTGTTCAAGATTTTGCTTGTAACAGTCAGGTGCCTTAAGATTGTGTATGTGGCTAAAGACTGTGGTTTCGTTAGAGGACATCGAGACTTGTGGTAGGTTATGTTAATTATGGGTTTCTATGTATCCGTATTGGAAAGTAATGATAACAAATTCAAAATCGAAGGAAGTTCTTCAAAATAAAGTATTGTAGAATGTGGTACTTCTGTGAAACAATTGAGAGAGTATTCAGTGGCATGTGAGGCTTAGACCGCGTGGTCTTGTGTATGAGTCTCGTGTGGTAACATGAGTTGAGGCATTGTGGTGCTACAGTAAAGACTAATATTAAATTAAAGATGAATCAGAAAGGAATTGGGTAAATGGAACAACTCGTTAATAAACTGAAATGGTATGATAAGGATACGATTAATTCCTGGTATGTGTTCGAAGTAACGAGTCTTGCAGATATGGTGCAACAAAGCTTTCTAGTGCTGGCAGTTGCGTAGCTCGATGTGGGTAAAAGGACTCAGTCCTGGCAATTAAACTTCTGCAATGAATGGGAAGAAAGAGTTGTGATGTGTTTTACCATGGTTTGAAAATGAGTATATTTCCTGTCGGTATGCGAAGCATAGAGTGTGTAATGATTTTTTCCATATGGGAAGTCATTAAAATTCTCAAGCAGCGTGGGCAGCTGTAGATAATCTAAGATTCAATCTTTCTGGTGATTAAGGAAAATGGTACTACTATTCTCATAATTTGGCAGGGAATATGGTCCAAAAAGGGCAAGGTAATATAAACCGATAATATTTAGTGGTATGGTGGTATCCTCTTGTTAGATTGACATTGATGATTGAGTTGAAAATGGCATAAGGAGATTTCTGAATAGCTCACGTAGTATGAATAAATGCTTGATGTGTGTTATGTATGTGTTGGAGACTAGAAGTTCTCATAATCCACCTACGCAGTGGTGGTATATCGTGTGTATCGTCACCATTTAACGGTTATTGGAAATTGGAAACGCTAGTGGCTCTCTCTCGTTACTTGATATGATGAAGTTAAATAATGGTATATGACTGCAGACTGGTTGTCAGGAGACAGGTTGTCTAGGCTGATGTGATATGGACTATGTCAGAAAAATGTCACAAACTGTGTGGCAGAGAGCATCAGATCATGCTCCAGCAGGGTGGTTATACCCCAGGGCCAGCGGACAACCGATAGGTCCTTTGTCAGTTGGGCCTTTGTGACGGATGTCAGTATAGAGGTATCTACCGTTGATTCAGTTCCGGTATTGAGGAACTTTGTCTGATGCGTTTCATGTGGCCGAGCTAGAGGCTATATATATATATATATATATATATATATATGTTTGTTGTAATGAGCAACTTAACCCGATGTGTGTTCCCTTTTGCTAGATTTATACGTGGATCGGGTGGCAGGCCGCCACATGTATAGTATCTGGATCGGGTGGCACGCCGTAATGTGATCGGGTGGCACGCCGCCACGGGTATGTCATTGGAGCGGGTTGCACGCCGCAACAGTGTAATGTGAAAATAGACTTAGTTATATGTTACCTTGTATACAATACTTCCTGGCTTCTGAGGAAGAGTCCGTATTTGGTATCGCTCGGCGAATAACACATCGGTTGTATCCTTTCAGGATATGATAGCATATATTAATTATTTCACCGTGAGTGAGATTGATCACTTTGGTTCAGACCTAGATCTGTGCGTGGCTGACCGTTCTAAGCATGGTAACTTGAGGTGCTTCGTGAGTAATAATGGTTGGATAGAATCATGAGTCATGGCAAGGCCACGTGATGTTATGACCTTTCGAGAAGGAGTCATGCACCCTATTCCTATAATATGAGACGAGATCTCAGTTCTATGTTATGATGGTATAGAGGAATTGAACTACAGCTCTGTTGTTGGAGTCAGTTGTCATGATTTGAGTATGTTCAGACATTTCTTATTGGAGCCTGTGTTGTACTCGTCGCGGGTCAGGCTGGTGTTGAAGTGTCATATCACTAGTACGGTGTGTTATAACCGAAATGATCATTTGAGTCATTAATGAGTGCGAGTATATGCAATTTCAGTTTGTTAGAAAGGTAATATCGAGATTTGGCTCCGAAATCTGTTGTGGTATCAGTTAAAAGGGAAATGGATGCATGAATGGTTGACCTAAGAGATGGGTTCGATATATATCGCGTGTTCGGTTGTCGTGGACAGGATATGAAGGTGTTGGAATAAGACTCTATCTAATGAGAAAGGTTTTTCTGCTAGTATTTGGTTATTGTGGCCAATTGTTGTGATTAGAGACCATCGTCTCGAGTGATTGGGTTATTTGAAACATCATGTGATCTCACCCGGAGTGGTGAGTATGGGCCATTACGGTTGGTTCGGGTGTACTCCGAGTATAGACGTGGGATTCAGATTTGGTATACGATTTCGGAAAGTGCAATGTGGTTTATGGTTCAGATAGACTGTGGAAATTCAGTTGTATTGTGTTACCAGACTTATGATAGGTAGGGTGAAGCGGTATCACCCCGAGTATATGCTTGGTAAGCTTATTCAACTATTGGTGAATTTCTAGAACAAATCTTGGTCTGCTCGAGGACGAGCATTTGGTTAAGTTGGGGAGAATGTGATGACCCGGCCCGTCGTCACGAGAGTTATCACCCTGTTTTTCCCGTTATATACTTGTTCATGTTTCAATATGTATGTTGGACAAGTTTGAGTCAATTCGGATAGAAATTGGTTGGAAACGAGGCAAATAGCCTTTTGAAATGAAGCTTGTTTATGAAAAGTCAACCTGGAGTTGACTATGTGGTTACAGGGCTCGGAATCAAATTCCGGTGATTTGGTTAGCTTCGTGAGGTCATTTGTGACTTAGGGGAGCGATCAGAATTGAATTTGGAGGTCCGGTGTAGAAATAGGCTTGAATTGGCTAAGTTGGAATTTTGGTGAAATCCGATCGATAGGTGAGATTTTGATCCGGGAGTCGGAATGGAATTTCGGTAGTTGTAGTAGCTTCCTTAGGTCATTTTGGATATGTCTACAAATTTTTAGGTCATTCAGACATCATTTGGTCGGGTTTTTGACTGAATGTTGGTTTCGGAAGTTATAGTTGAAACTTAGGCTTGAATCCGTCATGATTTGATGATTTGTGTGTTTAAGGCCGTGTTTTTATGATTGGAACAAGTTTGAATAACGTTATAGGATGTATTGGTATTTTTGATTGAGGTCCGGGGGGCCTCGGGGTGATTTCGGATGGCTAACGGGAATTTTTGAGTTGAAAAATGCAGCAGAAAAATTGCAGAGAATTTTGTTCTATGCAATCGCAATGCTTTAATGCGATTGCATAGTGTTAGCTGCAGTACCCAGGATTTTGTTCTATGCAATCGCATAGGCTAAGCTACAGTGCCGGAAATTTTGTTCTATGCGATCGCAATGATCTAATGCGATCGCATAGTGTTAGCTACAGTACCCGGACAGAATGTTAAAAAACATTCGCATAGACTTAGCTACAGTGCCTGAAAATTTTGTTCTATGCGATCGCAATGATCTAATGCGATCACATAGTGTTAGCTACAGTACCGGACAGAATGTTAAAAACATTTCAGTCGCGAAAACAACCCATTTTTCCACCATTTTTGGTTATTCTTGAGAGCTTTTGGACGGTAATTGGAGGTTAGTTTTATGAGTTAAATACATGTTTTTATACAAGAATCATCCATGGAATTCATGATTGAATGGCTAAAAATCAAGAAATTAGGGCTTGGAGCAAAAACTTTAAATTTAGGATTTGAAGGACCACTTGTGGTCCGAATTGGGAGTTCTTGATATGTACGGACTCGTGGTCAGACGAGGATTCCGAAAATGTGAATTTCAAAATTTTTCGTGACGTGGGCCCCGGGCTCGGATTTTGCCAATTTCGTGAATTTGAGTATTTTTCGAGTTCTTTCGATTGGGTTATGTCAAATTAGCATATTATGATGTATTACTTATGATTTTGGATAGATTGGACGCGCGTGGAGACCAGTTTGAGGAGAAAAGGCGTCGCGGGCATGAGTTTTCGCCGGTTCGAGGTGGGTAATACTTGTAAATGATGTCCTTAGGGTTAGTGAACCCCGGACTTGCACATCTTAGTGTTATATTGAGGTAACTTGCACGCCGGATAACAGGCGTGGGGTAGAGCACCATTGGGGATTGTAACTTGGTCCGTCCCGCATAATGAATAATAATACCTAATTGCCTGAAATTGAATTGACATCCTAATAAAAGATATTAATTATCATGAATTGGACTAATTATCATTCTTGGGCTTCGTGCCGATTATTTGAATCCTTCAGGTATTGGTATCACTGTCTTGATAACACTATGCATATTTCTGTCTCAAATTAAGGTTTTAAATGGTATTTTGCTACTCAGCATTTTTATAAGGTTATGAAAAACTTGAACAAGGTCTAAATGACATTTCTAGTTGTGAGCTAATATGATATTGTCGCCTGAGGGGCTTTCTTGATTATTTGTTAGACTGATTGAGGTAGAGACATGACGATTTATGTGAGCATATGCATAAATATGCATGGATCGGACTGCACGCCGCAATGGTATATGCATTGGGTTGCGCACCGCAGCAGGTGTGATTATTGATATTGCGCTTGGGCTGTAGGAGCCCCTACGGAGTCTGAACCCCCACAGTGAGCGCTGGCGCCTTTGCATGTATCGGGTTGTACGCCGCAACGTCATATGCATTGCCTGGCATACATACATTGGTTTCTCTGTACTACGTGGCATAACATATAACACTTATACATTATTGGCATACATGCTTTATTTGCCTTATTGACCAGATCCCTGGTGGTAATTGTTAAGGAGTTCTGAGCGCAATTGGCTGATTTGAGTGCAGACTTGCACTGCTTGAGAATGTACCCAGGTATATCGGTATGTTATCATGAAAGAAAGAAAGCTAAAAATGAGAATTCAAAATACTCTACTCACATGTGCTGAAAAGGAATAAAATGATAGTGTTTTGAAGTTTAATGATAGTTCTATATTGTGTAGCATGAGACAGTGCTTTGCGTGGTTTCTTTTTCTTCAGCATTATTTACTTTTATTACACTGAGTTGGAAGTACTCACACCCGACTCTCTGCACCTTGTGTGCAGATCCAGGTACATCACAGCAGAGTTGATTCTATAGCTGCTCGGGAGTTGCAATTGGACAGTCGAGGTAGCTGCCAGCGTCCGCAGGAGCTGACTCTCCGGTTTATCTCTATTTTTGTTTTGTCTATCCCACACTTGTGCACAGTTGTATACACTATCACAGTTTATAAATTCTGGTAAAGTCTCATGACTCATGACTCCTGGTCTTTGGGAGGTTTTGTTGGTTTGGGACGTGATCCCCGTATTAGAATATTTTCTTTGTGATTATTTGATCTTGATTATGCCTAAAAGTGGTTAAATGTGAGCTGCTGGCTCTGTGACTTTGTTGATTGGTCGGGCTGGCCTAGCAGTGTGCTAGGTGCCATCACGAATGGGTTTGGGATCGTGACAAATACATTTAGAGATATCCATTTATGTTCTATTTATTTGAATCATATTAGTATTTGGATATATAAACGGAAGTATCGGTATATTACAATAGTATAATATATTGTTAAATGGCCTTAAGCTATGTGTATAATGGTAACCATATATGGTAAACAATAAATGTTTACTGTGTAGTAGGACTACAACTACACAAGTTTTGATATATTTGGTAGTATGTAATTTTGGTTTGTAAAAAGGTCATTAATATTAACTTATCTATTTGGATACAGTTAATTAATATTTGTATTAAGCAGCTTACTACCATGGATTTGGGACAAACCTGTGCTATATAATATATATATTAATCGTCAAATCGTATTAGTCAAATGTAATAAATTCAGATTGTAATGTCTGATGGTTTACGTAATATTTGTATACTACAATCACCTAACCAATATATATTAATCTACTAATCGTGGATTTTCGAATGGTCCCATATTCTTATATGTCATTTGATATCTAAATGTTTAATACAACCATACACTTTACTTCGGCCTACACAGTTTTGATCAGATTAAATAATATTATTCTAAATACGGTATACGATTGTATAAGTATTTCAACAGACTTACTTTATACATTGGGAGTATAGTAAGTCCCACAACACTTCTACACAATTGTAAACGGATTGTTACTACTAAGTTTATACCAAATATTAAGTGATACCTATTAAATTAGAAATGAAATCATATTCATTCACGGTCAATTACTAAATAACATTACTCCCAACTAGTGTTAATTGTGTTATTACCATCCTAATATCTATGTATTGTACTTTTAGGTGGTATCAATCGCAGTCCATTTTTGTTATTTAGTAATTGACCTACGAACTAATAATTAAATGAGAAATTGTCACTACCCCAAACCCGGTCGTGATGGCGCCCAACGCACTGCTAGGCCAGCCCGACCAATCAACGATAATTACGGAGCTAGAAGCTCACTTTATCCAATTTAAGCATATCAAATTATAAAAACAACACTAATAGATATATTAAAACGGGGAACCAAGTCCCAACACATGCCAACTCTCATAGACTGAAGGGTCAAGAGTCAAGAGCCTCTAAAGAACATGAGTGTAATGAGGTTTACAACCAAAACTCAGTGCGGAAATGTGACGACCCGGCCCGTCATCACAGGAATTACCACCCCGTTATGTTATAATTATATGTGTTATGCTTTTATATCAGTGTTAGAGTCTATCGGGTGAGTTATGAGTGAATTGGATTGAAAATGAGGCATATAGTATTTTTTAAGGAAACTTGAATATGGAAAGTCAACCTAGAGTTGACTATTTAGTTAGAGGGCTCGGAATCGGATTCAGATGATTCGGGTAGTTCCGGGAGGTGATTTGTGACTTAGGGGAGCGATCGGAATTTAATTTGGAGGTCCGGTGTAGAAATAGGCTTGAATTGGCTAAGGTTGAATTTTGGCGAAATCCGAACGGTAGGTGAGATTTTGATCCGGGGTCGGAATGGAATTCCGACAATTCCTGTAGCTTCGTTATGTGATTTTGGATATGTCTGCAAATTTTCAGGTCATTCGGATGTCGTTTGATTGGGTTTTGGATTGAATGTTAGTTTCGGAAGTTTTGAAGAAACTTAGGCTTGAATTTTTGTGAAAATGGGTTTTGATGTTGTTAGACGTGTTTTGAGGATTGGAACAAGTTTGCATAAGGTATTAGGATGTGTTGGTGTGTTTGGATGAGGTCCCGGGGGCCTCGGGGTGTTTTCGGAAGGTTAAACGGGAGAAAACATGGAAAATTGCAGGTTTTTGATTATGTTCTGTTGTTTTCGCTCCTGCGGAAATGGGGGCGCAGGAGCGGACATGGGAGCGCAGAAGCGCTGTTGATCGCGGAAGCGGAGCTTGGCCCGTAGGGGCGGCACCGCTGGTGCGGAGGTTGAGCCGCAGAAGCGGTCCAGGGTCATGAGGTGAAGGATCCGCAGAAGCGGAAGGGTAGCCGCTTAAGCGAGTCCGCAGAAGTGGACTCCTGTCCGCAGAAGCGGGAAAGACCGCAGAGGCGAAGGGTATTCCGCAGAAGCGGACCCGTAGGAGCGGTCCTTCGATCGCAGGTGCAGAAATGGCCAAATAGGCCCGGGTTCGCAGAAGCGACCAATTGGTCGCAGAAGCGGTTCCGCAGAGGCGAAAATGGTCCGCAGAAGTGAAAATCGCAGAAGGATTAAAAGTATTAGGAGTTAGAAAATTTCAGAAAACATTTCAACCTTTGGGGTCTCGGCTTAAGAGGCGATTTGGGCAAATTTTAAGGGAGATTCAAGGGAAATCATCAGGTAATCAACTATGGACTCATCTTATGATTAGTATTATGCAATTATATCATGAAAATGGAGGAATTTGGGTATTTTATGGAGGATTTAGCCCTAGGCTTGAACTTTAGAAAATCAAGGTTTTCAATGGGCAAAGGGAGTCCGAATTTGGTAAATTTGATATGCTAAGACTCGTATTGAGACGATGGTTCCGAATATGTGATTTTTGTAATTTTTCGAGAAGCGTACCGAAAGTCGGGTTTTGGCAACTTTGGGAATTTTGATGTAAATTGAGTTGTTTTGACTGTGTATCGTTCCATTGGTCTAATTTGATGTGTTTCTACTATATTTGATCAGATTCTACACGTGCGGAGCTTGATTCTCGTGGCAAGGGCATCGCGGAGTAGTCGTCGAGCCGTATTAAGGTGAGTAATAGATGTGGGTGATGACCAGCGGGTTCGAAACCCCGGTATACCACTTTGTGACGCTGTATAGTGGCGAGACACGTACTCTCTTGTGAGTACGGGGTCAATTGTCATTGGGGACTATGGCTTAGTCCGACCTGTTGATACTGTGTTATGATATTAGGATATTCTTGAGCCGACGAACCTCCTTCTCGGATGGTTGCATATTCTATTGTGATATTGGCTACTCTTGAGCCGTCAAAACTCCTTCTTGGATGGTTGAGTATACTTGTGGGCTGTGATTCAGTTATTGGATCCCGCGTGGATCGTTATCATTATCTTGTGATATTGACATGCTAGTTTACTACCAGTCTGTAGCTATTACTGTTATCATGTTATTTCAATCTATGGAACTTTAATATTACTGTTTTCAACTGAAAAATGATGAAAGAGTTTTCATAACCACTTTTAAGCCTGCGAGGCTGCATTTGCATATTAGCTGACTGGTAGTGGATCGGGCTGCGAGCCACAACGGTATATATGTTGGATCGGGCTGCACGCCACAGTATTATTGTGCTTGGGCCGTAGGAGCCCCTCCGGAGTCTGAACCCCCACAGTGAGCACGGGTACACAAATTGGTTCGGGCTATGCGTCGTAGCGGTCATTTCATGCATTGCATTGCATTTAGCTACATCTGCTAGCTGTTATACTGTGTTGTTGATACTTGTTGGAACATTACTATTGATATTGAACTGTTACGAGGAATTGAT
The DNA here is from genome assembly GCA_032618575.1 of Nicotiana noctiflora. Taxonomy (NCBI): domain Eukaryota; kingdom Viridiplantae; phylum Streptophyta; class Magnoliopsida; order Solanales; family Solanaceae; genus Nicotiana; species Nicotiana noctiflora. The sequence goes on from JASVEL010002790.1 coordinate 150,045, forward strand.
TATAGCTTTGCATAGTGCTGTATTTGTGGTTTCTTATCTACGCTGTCTTACCCCTGTTTATCACCACTGAGTCTGGCAGTACTCATTTTACACTCCTTGCACCTTGTGTGCAGATCCAGGTACCTCTCAGCAGACCTGATCGGGTAGCCGCTCAGAGGCATTGTGCGGGATAGTCGAGGTCGCTGCAGCTTCCGCAGGACCTGACTCCCCTTCTAGCTGTCATTTCTTTTCATGTTGTCTTTTCTTTCCGCACTGAGTTTGTTGTAAACCTTATTACACTTATGTTCTTTAGAGGCTCTTGACTCTTGACCCTTCGGTCTATGGGAGTTGGCATGTGTTGGGACTTGGTCCCCTGTTTTGATATATCTATCACTGTTGTCCTATAATTTGTTATGCATAAATGGGATAATGCGAGCTCATAGCTCCGTAAATTATTGTTGATTGGTCGGGCTGGTCTAGCAGTGTGGTGGGCGCCATCACGACCGGATTTGGGGTCGTGACAAGTTGGTATCAAAGCGTAGGTTTACTAGGCCTCATGAGTCTTGAGCCGGTTAGTAGAGTCTTGTGGATCGGTACGGGGACGCTTGTACTTATCCTCGGGAGGCTGCGAACCTTTAGGAAACACTTCACATTTCTTGGAATTCTTATCGTGCGTACTTGATTCAGCTTGAGATACATTTTTTGAAATTCCTTCCACACGTCTGTGTACGCATCGAGCGCTCAGTAATGTAATTGCTTTATGGCTTATGATTTCCCCGAACGAGGAGCGAGATATAATCTCTGTGAGATTCATGTTGGGCCAGTCGGGATGACTTGAGGCTGGACCTTGTCTATGACTTGAGCATCGAGGTGTTGATTTTGTGAGTGGTGGTAATAAATAATGTACTGAGGGTTTGAAACCCCGTATTTGCACTATACAGTGCTATGGTGAGATGATACACGCGTCATGTGACGAGTGTGGTGGTATTGTGACTGGGGATTTGGACTTGATCCTTCCCGATTGATAGATTACTGTGTATAATGGCTGAGGCTGGGCTTATATCTGTGTATTTGGGTTAGTAGCCATGTTTGGGGCCTTGTGTCGATCTGTAGAGTATTAGTGAGGCTTGATAATGGATGAGCTGTTAGATGTTCGACTCTTATCGTAATCTGTTGTGTAGCCCCGAGCTATGGGCATGGTGAATATTTATCATATCTCTTAGTTGGAAGGTAAAGCGCCTACGACAATCACTTAAGTCCATTTGACTAATATGGTAGTCATAGGACCTTCCGTTCATATATCGTGGTTGTTATTTAGTAATTGACCGTGAATGAATATGATTTCATTCATATACTAGGACGCATCGTCCTACTACATTCATATAAGTCCATTTGACTAATACGATTATAGTCATAACAGATTGGGAGTAATGTAATACGAGTGTAGTAGGACGCATCGGCCTACGACAACCACATAAGTCCATTTGACTAATACGATTGTAGTAATAGGACTTTCCATTTATATATCATATTGGAAGTAATGTCATACGTTCATACTAGGACGCATTGGCCTACGACAATCACATAAGTCCATTTGACTAATATGATTGTAGTCATAACAGATTTGGAAGTAATGTAATACGATTGTAGTAGGATGCATCGGCCTACGACAACCACATAAGTCCATTTGACTAATACGATTGTAGTCATAGGAACTTTCGTTTATATATCGTGGTTGTTATTTAGTAATTGACCATCTATGAATATGATTTCATTCATATACTAGGACGCATCGGCCTACGACAATCACATAAGTCCATTTAACTAATACGATTGTAGTCATAACAGATTGGGAGTAATGTAATACGATTATAGTGTGACGCATTGGCCTACGACAACCACATAAGTCCATTTGACTAATACGATTGTAGTCATAACAGATTGGGAGTAATGTAATACGATTGTAGTAGGACGCATCGGCCTACGACAACCACGTAAGTCCATTTGACTAATACGATTGTAGTCATAACATATTGGGAGTAATGTAAAACGATTGTAGTCATAGGAACTTCTGTTTATATATCATATTGGAAGTAATGTCATACGTTCATACTAGGACGCATCGGCCTACGACAATCATTTAAGTCCATTTGACTAATACGATTGTAGTCATAACATTGGGTGAACTTATTTTGGTTCGAAACTTGAGTTTCGATTATGTGGGCCCGGGGTCGATTTTTACTATTCCAGGAAGAATGTTGTAAAAATCATATTTAGCAATATGAACTAGTTTGTTAAGTAGAATTGATGATATTAAATCAATTGTGTATAGACACGATTGGATTGGAGTCAAATTCGAAAGGAAAAGGCATTGCTACGGATTGAATCGTTCGTAAACTTTCGAGGTAAGTGTTTATTCTATCCTAGTTTGAAGGAATATGAATTTAGTTGTGTATGAATTGTTGATTAAGAGTTATTGGTGTCACACCGGTAACGGAGATGAATAGTTGAATTATTTTCAATTATTGGTTCAAAACCGGTAATTATAAATATTTATGAATTAGGATCGTGTGGCGCGCCGACCACTTATATGATAAGAAATGGGATCGTGTGGCACGCCGACCACAAAGTGATTTAAAATCTTGGCATTGGCCATAGTTGCCGGTAGCCTATTGATATATTTGGCAGCGGGTGGTACGCCTACCACGAGGTATAATTTATTGATATATTTGGGAGCGGGTGGTACGCCTACCACGAGGTATAATTTATTGATACAATTGGGAGCGGGTGGTACGCCTACCACAAGATATGACTTATTGATACAGTTGGGAGCGGGTGGTACGCCTACCACAAGATATAATTTATTGTTACAGTTGGGAGCGGGTGGTACGCCTACCACGAGATATGAAATGAAAAAGGAATTGAGACATGAAAGTAAGATTTATTCCGTTGACTAGATTACTCTGGATATTATGAGTTATTGACTGTTATTTCAGGGCATAGTCTTTTCTTATAAATGTTTTGTATATGTATATATATATATTGCAAACTGTACAGGTTTATGTGGGTGACTGGCCTTAGTCTTGTCACTATTTCGCTGGGATAGGCCAGGCACTTACCAACACATGGGGTTGGTTGTGCTGATACTACACTCTGCGCTCTTTTTGCGCAGATACAGGTTACGGACAGCAGCAGCGGCAGTAGCGATTGTGGACATTCCGACTACTGAGACTACGAGGTAGCCTTGCAGGCGTCCGCAGGACCCGTTGTCTCTTCTATCTATGTATTTCATTCTGTTATCTCTTATATTCGAGATAAACAGCTTATATTTCTTTCAGACAATTGTGTGTATTATTCTTAGAAGTTCGTGAGTATTGTGACACCAGTCTTGGGTAGTGTATCATGTTTGGGTTTCTTTATCATATTTGATGAGATTGACTAAGTCTTCCGCTAAGATTAATTATTCCGCTGTAATTTATATGTTATAATTTTTAAAGTCTTAATAAGAGTTTGGTAACTAATGGAAATGTAAGTAATATTTGGCTTGCCTAGCTTCCACTAGTAGGCGCCTCATGACTCCCGATGGTGGGAAATCCGGGTCGTGACAAGTTGGTATCAGAGCACTAGGTTGCATAGGTCTCACAACTCACGAACAACCTTAGTAGAGTATGAGGGATCGGTACGGAGACGTCTGTATTTATCCTCCAGAGGCTACAGAGTTAGGAAAATTTTCCCTTTATTCTTTCCGGTCGTGCGACTTGATCTTTCAAATGTTAATTGAACTTCTACTCTGTTCTTCCGCAGATGGTAAGAACACGTGCTTTCTCATCTACTGACCATCAGCCCGAGGCCCCAGCAGCAGCAGCTCCCACTAGGGGCAGAGGCCGAGGTCGAGGCCGTCCTAGAGGCCGAGGTAGGGGCGAAGCTTAGCCCCGAGCAACAGCAACAGTGGCAGAACCATAGATTCATATTGAGGAGGAGGTTCCAGCCCCAGTAGCTCTAGTAGGCCCAGCTCAGGTCCCATGAGGGGTTATGTTTTCACCGGATTTTCAGGATACTTTGGTCCGGATAGCAGGTTTTATGGACAATATCACCAGAGCAGGTTTATTACCAGTAGCACCAGCCACTTCTCAGGCTGGAGGAGGTAATCAGACTCCCGCTACACGCACTCCGGAGCCAATAATTCCCCAGGCTCTGGTTCCTGTGATTCAGCCAGTTGAGGCAGCTCAGCCTATTATTGTGATTCCGTCTAATGATGGTGCAGCTATGTCCGCTGACGCGTTATGGAGATTGGACAGATTTACCAAGTTGTTCACTACCACATTCAGTGGCACTCCTTCAGAGGATCCACAAGATTTCCTATATAGCTGCCACGAGGTTCTCCGTACTATGGGCATTGTGGAGACTAATGGTGTGGACTTTGCTACTTTTCGATTATCTGGTTCTGCCAAGACTTGGTGGAGGGATTATTGTCTATCCAGGCAAGCGGGATCATCATCACTGACTTGGGGGCAATTTGCAGAACTGTTCTTGGAAAAGTTCCTTCCAGCAACTCAGCGGGAGGCTCTGCGCAGGCAATTTGAGCGTCTTCATCAGGGTTCTATGTCTGTCACACAGTACGAGACTAGGTTCGTGGACCCGGCTCGTCATGCTATTATCATACTTCCCACAGATAGGGAAAGGGTGAGAAGGTTTATTGATGGCTTGAATCATCCAATTCGACTACAGATGGCCTTGGGGGCACGAAGTGAAATCACTTTTCAAGAGGCGGCTAATGCAGCCCGCCGGATCGAGATGGCTCTGTCACAGGGAGCAAGACATGGATCAGATAAAAGATCTCGTAATTCGGGTATATTCAGTGGTACCTCGTCTGGAGGTAGAGATTCTCATGATAGAGGCCATCCTCCTAGGCCTTATCAGTCAGCCCTTCAGGTTTCTCATGATGCTTCTAGTGATTGTAATTCTCAGTCACGCTACTCTGATCAACAACCTATCAATGCACCAGCACTTCGCTATTTTCAGCAGCCGAGGGCTTGTTTTACGTGCGGTGATCTTGGGCACATTGCAAAGTATTGCCCTCGAGCTTCTGACAGATCTCAGCAGCAGGGTTCTCGTGCCATGATTCAGGCCCCAGTTCCCCCACAGCCTGCCCAGCCAGCTAGAGGCGGAGGTAGAGGACATAGAGGTGGAGGTAGAGGTCATAGAGGTGGAGCTTAGACCGATAGAGGTAGAGACCAGCCAGCAGCTGATCGTCCTAGAGATACTGCTCAGGGTGGTGGGGCACAGCCCCGATGTTATGCACTTCCCGCCGGACCAGAGGCTGAGTCTTCTGATGCCGTCATTACAGGTATTATTTTGGTTTGTGATAGAAAGGCATCAGCATTATTTGACCCTGGTTCTACATATTCGTATGTGTCTTCCTATTTTGCACCGTACTTGAATCAGCCTAGTGATCTACTGAGTGTTCTTGTTCATGTGTCTACATCCGTAGGCGATTCTATTGTGGTTGATCGAGTTCATCGGTCATGTATTATAGTAATTGAGGGTCTCGAGACCCGTGCTGACTTATTGCTCCTAAATATGGTGGACTTTGATATTATATTAGACATGGACTGGCTATCTCCATATCATGCTATTTTAGATTGCCATGCCAAGACTGTGACTTTAGCTCTGCCGAATTTGCCTCGTATAGAGTGGAAAGGAATTTCAGGTAATACTAGTCGCATTGTTATTTCTTATGTTAAGGCTCAACGTATGGTTGGGAAGGGATGCTTGGCTTATTTGGCCTATGTCCGTGATTCCAGTGCTGAGGTTCCTTCTATTGACTCTGTGCCTGTGGTTCGCGAATTTCCGGAAGTATTTCCTTCAGACTTGCCAGGTATGCCGCCCGATAGGGACATTGACTTTTGCATTGACTTGGCTCCGGGCACTCAGCCCATTTCCATTCCCCCATATCGTATGGCTCCGCCAGAGTTAAAAGAATTGAAGGAGTAGTTGCAGGACTTACTTGAAAAGGGTTTCATTAGACCTAGTGTTTCGCCGTGGGGTGCACCAGTATTATTTGTAAAGAAGAAAGACGGTTCGATGAGAATGTGCATTGATTATCGGCAGTTGAACAAGGTGACTATCAAAAATAAATATCCACTTCCGCGAATTGATGATTTATTTGACCAACTTTCAGGGTGCCAAGGTATTTTCAAAGATAGATTTAAGATCTGGCTATCATCAGCTGAAGATTAGGGCATCTGATGTCCGTAAAACAGCGTTCCGCACTCGGTATGGACATTATGAATTTCGGGTCATGTCTTTTGGGTTGACAAATGCTCCAACAGCTTTTATGGAGTTAATAATCGGGTGTTCCGGCCTTATTTAGACTTGTTTGTAATAGTCTTCATTGATGACATATTAATATATTCCCGCGGTCAGGAGGAGCATGCGCAACATCTCAGAGTGGCCTTGCAGACTCTGAGAGATAGCCAACTATATGCAAAATTTTCAAAGTGCGAATTTTGGCTAAGTTCAGTTGCATTCCTCGGTCATATTGTGATGGCGGCAGGTATTCAAGTTGATCCGAAGAAGATTGAGGCAGTCAAGAACTGGCCTAGACCGACATCAGCCACATATATTTGGAGTTTCTTGGGATTAGCGGGTTATTATCGCCGATTCGTAGAGGGATTTTCATCTATTGCAACCCCACTGACCAGATTGACCCCGAAAGGTGTTCAATTTGAATGGTCCGATGAATGTGAGGCGAGCTTTCAAAAGCTCAAGACATAGCCTTGACCACATCACCGGTATTGGTTTTACCCACAAGTACGGGACCTTATACTGTTTATTGTGATGCTTCCCGTATTGGACTTGGTGCAGTGTTAATGCAGGATGGCAAGGTTATTGCCTATGCTTCGAGGCAGTTGAAGATTCATGAAAAGAACTATCCGGTGCATGATCTAGAATTGGCGGCGATTATTCACGCATTGAAGATCTGGAGGCATTATTTGTATGGTGTAGCATGTGAAGTATACACCGATCATAAGAGTCTTCAGTATTTGTTTAAGCAGAAAGAGTTGAATTTGAGGCAGAGAAGGTGGCTAGAATTGCTAAAAGATTATGATGTCACCATTTTATATCATCCGGGTAAAGCAAACGTGGTGGCCGACGCGTTGAGTAGGAAGTCAGCCAGTATGGGCAATCTTGCTTATATTCCAGTCAATCAGAGATCACTTGCTTTGGATGTTCAGTCCTTGGCCAACCGATTTGTGAGGTTGGATATTTCTGAGCCTAGTCGAGTGCTAGCTTGCACGATCGCTCGCTCTTCATTATTGGAGCGTATCCGCGATCAAATATATAATGATTCTTATTTATGTGACCTTAGAGATACGGTTCAGCGGGGAGGTTCTAAACAGGTCACCTTAGATGCTGATGGGATCCTGAGGATGCAAGGGCGCATTTGTGTGCCAAATGTTGATGGGCTTAGAGAATTGATTCTAGAAGAAGCTCACAGTTCGCGGTAGTCTATTCATCCGGGCGCAGCGAAAATGTATCGAGATTTGCGTCAACATTATTGGTGGCGCAGAATGAAAAAGGATATTGTGGCATATGTGGCACGGTGTCTTAATTGTCAGCAGGTTAAGTATGAACATCAGAGACCTGGCGGTTTATTTCAGAGAATTGAACTTCCTGAATGGAAGTGGGAGCGAATCACGATGGATTTCGTTTCTAGACTTCCGAAGACTCGGAAGAAGTTTGATGTTGTTTGGGTGATTGTTGATAGGTTGACCAAGTCGGCTCATTTTGTTCCTATTGCCACTACCTATTCATCCGAGAGGTTAGCTGAGATTTATATCAGGGAGATCGTTCGCCTTCATGGCGTGCCAATCTCTATTATTTCATATCTAGGTGCACAATTTACCTCACATTTCTGGAAGGCGGTTCAACGAGAGTTAGGCACGCAAGTTCAGCTAAGTACAACCTTTCATCCCCAGACGGATGGTCAGTCCGAGAGGACTATTCAGATACTGGAAGATATGCTACGGGCGTGTGTTATAGATTTTGGAGGTTCGTGGGATCAATTCCTGCCTTTGGCAGAGTTTGCTTATAATAATACTTATCAATCGAGCATACAGATGGCTCCTTATGAAGCATTGTATGGCAGGCGGTGTCGTTCTCCGGTTGGATGGTTTGAACCGGGAGAAGCTCGGTTATTGGGCACGGATTTAGTTCAGGAGGCCTTAGATAAGGTCAAGATTATTCAAGATAGGCTTTGCACGGCTCAATCCAGGCAAAAGAGCTATGCAGATCGCAAGGTTCGAGATATAGCTTTCATTGTTGGGGAGCGAGTATTGCTCCGAGTGTCGCCTATGGAGGGCGTGATGAGATTTGTAAAGAAGGGCAAACTTAGCCCTAGGTTTATTGGGCCATTCGAGATTCTTGATCGTGTGGGAGAGGTGGCATATAAACTTGCCTTGCCACCTAGCTTATCAGCTGTACATCCAGTGTTTCATGTGTCCATGCTTCGAAAATATCACGGCGATCCGTCGCACGTGTTAGATTTCAGCACTGTCCAATTGGACAAAGATCTGTCCTATGAGAAGAAGCCGGTAGCTATCCTAGATCGGCAGGTTCGACAGTTGAGGTCGAAGGGTTTTCCTTCTGTGCGAGTTCAGTGGAGGGGTCAGCCTCCTGAGGCATCGACCTGGGAGTCCGAGTCTGACATGCGGAGCCGATATCCTCATCTATTCCTTGACTCAAGTACTTCTTTCTTTTGTCCGTTCGAGGACAAACGGTTGTTTTAGAGGTGGAGAATGTGACGACCCAAAGGGGTCATCACTTGTTTTATTAATCATTTCGAGCTTCTGAGGTCTTGAAAACCTCATTTATAGTTGCCTCGATTTGCATGCACGGTTCGGGCGCGAAGCTGGAAAATTTTTATGTTGAAATATGTGAAATATGTGAAAAGTTTGAAGAATTTTGATATTAATATTGATATGGTTGACTTTGGTCAACATTTTTGGTAAACGGACCCGGACCCATGATTTGACGGTCTCAGAAAATCCGTAGAAAAATATGGAACTTGGGCGTATGCCCGGAATTGAAATCCGAGGTCTAGAACCCCGGTAAAAGAATTTTTCTGTTAAATTGTTTTCTGAAAATGTTTAAGGAAAATGAAACTGAAATTTGATTAAAAAGTACTGGTATCGGGCTCGTATTTTGGTTCCGACGCCCGGTACAGGTCATATATGTTGGTTAAGCGCTTCCTGTAAAGTTTGGTTGAAAACGGACGTCGTTTGACGTGTTTCGGCCTTAAAATGGAAATTTTGGAAATTATGAAAATTTGAAAGAATCATTGAGTTTTAAGGCTCAATTCATTGATTTTGATGTTATTTTGGCGATTTGATCGCTCGAGCAAGTTCGTATGATGTTATTGAATTAGTGTGCATATTGGGTTTGGAGCCTCGAGGGCTCGGGTGAGTTTCGGATAGGCATCGGGGTGGTTTTGGACTTGGAAAAACTGCAGAAAATCTGTAGCAAATATTCCTTCTTCGCGTTCGCGTCCACCTGGTCGCGTTCGCGAAGGCTTCTCTTTTCCCTTCTACGCGTTCGCGTCCATATGATCGCGTTCGTGTACAACAACATAGATCCCAAACTTTTTCCTCTACGCATTCGCGTGAAGGCTCCCGCGTTCGCGGAGCCTGGCCGGCATCTTCTACGCGTCCGCGTAAGGCACCACGCGTTCGCGTAGGCCAACCTGTGAGCCCCAGAATTTTCTTCTTCGCATTCACGACAAGCCCCACGCGAACGCGATGTGTAACACTTCTTCTTCATCGCGAACGCGACCGGGGTGTCGCGAGCGCAATGAAAAAACTTATGCCCAGTGAATTTAAGTCAGAAAACAGAACAGAAACGGGATAAAATTCCCATTTCTGTTCAACTCTCTTCTCCACAGCTCCTTGGGCGATTTTTGAGCGATTCTTCATCAAACTTCTTGGGTAAGTGATTCTTAACTCGTTTTCTTCACTTTCCATCAATATTATTTGAATTCCTAAGCCTAAATAGGTGTAAATGGGTAGAAAAATTGAGAATTTAGTATAGTAAGGGTTTTCAAAGAATTTGCGATCTAGACCTCGTTTTGGAGTCAAACTTAAGAACAAATTGTATATTTGAACTCATGGAGGATTGGGTGAACTTATTTTGGTTCGAAACTTGAGTTTCGATTATGTGGGCTCGGGGTCGATTTTTACTATTCCGGGCAGAATGTTGTAAAAATCATATTTAGCAATATGAACTAGTTTCTTAAGTAGAATTGATGATATTAAATCAATTGTGTATAGATACGATTGGATTGGAGTCAAATTCGAAAGGAAAAGGCATTGCTACGGATTGAATCGTTCGTAAACTTTCGAGGTAAGTGTTTGTTCTATCCTAGTTTGAAGGAATATGAATTTAATTGTGTATGAATTGTTGATTAAGAGTTATTGGTGTCACACCGGTAACGGAGATGAATTGTTGAATTATTATCAATTATTGGTTCAAAACCGGTAATTATAAATATTTATGAATTGGGATCGTATGGCGCGCCGACCACTTATATGATAAGAAATGGGATCGTGTGGCACGCCGACCACAAAGTGATTTAAAATCTTGGCATAGGCCATAGTTGCCGGTAGCCTTGTCACGACCCCAAATCCGGTCGTGATGGCGCCCAGCACACTGCTAGGCCAGCCCGACCAATCAACAACAATCATAGAGCTATGAGCTCGCCTTATCCCATTTAAGCATAACAATTGTAAAATAACACAAAGATGGATATATCGAAACAGGGGAACCAAGTCCCAACGCATACCAACTCCCATAGATTGAAGGATCAAGAGTCATGAGCCTCTACAGAGTATACAAAGTGTAAATAGCGAATATAACCGTGCACAACTGTGGGATGGTCAGAACAAAATATAGACAAACTGGAGAATCAGGTCCTGCGAACGCTGGCAGCTACCTCGACTGTCCAAAAGCACTCCCGAGCCGCAATGGAATCAGCTCTGCTGTAATGTACCTGGATCTGCACACAAGGTGCGAGGAGTCGGGTGTGAGTACTTCCAACTCAGCGAGTAATAAATCAAAAATGCGGCCCATGCCACGCGAACGCGAAGGCTTAATGCATGGGCAGTAACCTGCAATTTACAGCAGACCTTTCCAAGTTCAAAATGCCCGATTGATGGTCCGAAATCCTCCCGAGGCCCCGGGACCCCAACGAAAACCACCAACATACTCCAAAACACGATACGAACTTGTTCCAATCATAAAAACACCATCCTAAACATCAAAATCACCAATTACACACGGATTCAAGCCTATGTTTCTAACAAAACTTTCAAAACTAACATTCAATCCAAAACCCGATCAAACGACGTCCGAATGTCCTGAAATTTTGCGGACATATCCAAAATCACATAAAAAAGCTACAGGAATTGTCGGAATTCCATTCCGACCCCCGGATCAAAATCTCACCTCCCATCCGGTTTTTGCCAAAATTCAACCTTCGCCAATTCAAGCCTAAAACTACACCGGACCTCCAAATTCAATCCCGATTGCTTTCCTAAGTCATAAATGATCCCCCGAAACTAGTCGAATCATCAGAATCTGATTCTGAGCACTCTAACTCGATAGTCAACTCTTGGTTGACTTTCCATATTCAAACTTCCTTTAAACATGCTATTTGCTTCATTTTCCATTCAATTCACTCCTAACTCACCCGATAGGTTCTAACACCGATATAGAAGCATAAGATATGTTAATGCAAGGTAACGGGGTGGAAATTCCCATAACGACGGGCTGGGTCATTACAAGCCTATTGATATATTTGGGAGCGGGTGGTACGCCTACCACGAGGTATAATTTATTGATATATTTGGGAGCGGGTGGTACGCCTACCACGAGGTATAATTTATTGATACAATTGGGAGCGGGTGGTACGCCTACCACAAGATATGACTTATTGATACAGTTGGGAGCAGGTGGTACTCCTACCACAAGATATAATTTACTGTTACAGTTGGGAGCGGGTGGTACGCCTACCACGAGATATGAAATGAAAAAGGAATTGAGACATGAAAGTAAGATTTATTCTGTTGACTAGATTACTCTGGATATTATGAGTTATTGACTGTTATTTCAGGGTAGAGTCTTTTCTTATAAATGTTTTGTATATGTATATATATATTGCAACTGTACAGGTTTATGTGGGTGACTGGCCTTAGTCTCGTCACTATTTCGCTGGGATAGGCCAGGCACTTACCAACACATGGGGTTGGTTGTGTTGATACTACACTCTGCGCTCTTTTTGCGCAGATACAGGTTACGGACAGCAGCAGCGGCAGTAGCGATTGTGGACATTCCGACTACTGAGACTACGAGGTAGCCTTGCAGGCGTCCGCAGGACCCGTTGTCTCTTCTATCTATGTATTTCATTCTCTTATCTCATGTATTCGAGATAAACAACTAGTATTTCTTTCAGACAATTGTGTGTATTATTCTTAGAAGTTCGTGAGTATTGTGACACCAGTCTTGGGTAGTGTATCATATTTGGGTTTCTTTATCATATTTGATGAGATTGACTAAGTCTTCCGTAAGATTAATTATTCCGCTGTAATTTATATGTTATAATTTTTAAAGTCTTAATAAGAGTTTGGTAACTAATGGAAATGTAAGTAATACTTGGCTTGCCTAGCTTCCACTAGTAGGCGCCATCATGACTCCCGATGGTGGGAAATCCGGGTCGTGACACGAAAAATTTAAATTCATAATTAGTGCTAACTATTCAGTAGCAATAAATGATAAAAATATAGATAAATCACTCGTATTATACTGGAAAATATCAGGAATAGAATTAACCCCAGGTAGTAAGATATTTACAGCAAGATGTGAAAGCTTATATATATTAACAACCAAACATAAGATAATGGCAAGAAATAAAATAAACAAAATAAAGATAGAAAATCCTTTTGAAAGAATAGTTACGATTATAGATAACAATGAATATAGTTATAATGAATTAGACATAGAAGAAGATTTAGACATAGTAAAAGAAAGACTAAGCACATCAAAAATGTTAAGTTTTGAAGTAGGACAAGCATCATCAAATAAAACAAGCATATCAGATAAGCTAGGATATAAAATACCTAAACTTATAGAGCAATTACCAGGAGAAATAAAACATCATCATTATTACATAACAGGAGTAATGAATGGAAGAAAATACTTAATACTAATAAATACAGGACAAGAAGAAAACTATATAACAAGAGAATTAATCACGGAAGATGAGATACTAACTAGTGAAAAATTATACCCCGAATTACCTAAAGGAATGATAACTAGTGAAGAAATAGCGGAAAAAGAAATAATTATAGGAGGAATAATTATGATAATAAGATTTAAAATATATCATGGAGATAAAAATATTATATTAGGAATAAAATGGCTAGAAAAAGTTAAACCATACAACTTAGATAATGAACAACTAATCATACATTATGAAAATAAGAAAGTAACAATAAAAAGAACTATATTATAAATATGAAAATACATATACTAGTAAAAATAATAGTGGAAGGATACTACAATAGATACTACACACCTATGATAGACACGGGATCAGAAGTAAATTTATGTAGATATAATTGCCTACCAGAAGAAAAATAGGAAAAACTTAGAACGCCTTTACCAGTAACAGGATTTAACAATGAAAGAAGTATAATTACCCACAAATCAAAAAATATAAAAATACAAATATGGGATAAAATACTTACTATAGAAGAAATATACAATTTTGAATTACCCACAAGAGATATTTTACTAGGAATACCGTTCTTAGATAAACTATACCCACATGTAATAACTAAAACACATTGGTGGTTTACAACACCATGCAAACAAAAAATATGAGCAAAAAGAGTTCTAAAAAAAGAAAAGAAAAACAACTGATTGGATAAAAGGAAGTGAGAAAATAACACAAAAATTAGAAAATGAGAAAGAAGATACTAATAAAATAGAATTAATTATTTTTTCAATAAATACAATTAAAATAATTCAAGAAAAACTAGAACCATTGTATAGTGAAAACCCATTACAAGGTTGGGAAAAACATAAAACAAAGGTAAAAATAGAGCTAATTGATGAAAATAGTATAAAAATACAAAAACCTTTAAAATACAATTTTAAAGATTTAAATGAATTTAAAATACACATTGACGAATTACTAGAACAAGGTTATATACAAGAAAGTAATAGTAAACATACAAGTCCAGCATTTATAGTAAATAAACATAGTGAACAAAAAAGAGGAAAAAGTAGAATGGTTATTGATTATAGAAATCTAAATGCAAAAACTAAGACATATAATTACCCAATACCAAACAAAATACTAAAAATAAGACAAATCCAAGGATATAACTATTTTAGTAAATTTGATTGTAAATCGGGATTTTACCACTTAAAGTTAGAAGAAGAATCCAAAAAATTAACAGCATTTACTGTACCCCAAGGATTTTATGAATGGAACGTATTACCTTTCGGATATAAAAATGCACCAGGTAGATATCAACATTTTATGGATAACTATTTCAAACAACTAGAAAATTGCATAATATACATAGATGATATACTATTATATTCAAAAACACAAGATGAACATATAATATTATTAGAAAAATTTATACATATTATAGAAATATCGGGAATAAGCCTAAGTAGAAATAAGGCAGAAATAATGAAAAATCAAATAGAATTTCTAGGAATAGAAATAGATAAAAGTTGAATTAAAATGCAAACTCATATAGTACAAAAGATAATAAATTCAAATGAACAATTAGATACAAAAAAGAAATTACAATCATTTTTAGGATTAGTAAACCAAGTAAGAGAATATATACCAAAATTAGCAGAGACTAAAACCATTGCAGAAAAATCTAAAAAAGGATATGGAGTATCACTTTAGTGAAGAAGATAAAAAACAAGTAAGAAAAGTTAAACAAATATGTAAAAATCTACCAAAACTATACTTCCCAGATGAAGATAAAAAATTTACATATATAGTAGAATCGGATGCAAGTGAAAAAAGCTATGGAGGAGTATTAAAATACAGGTATGATAAAGAAAAAATAGAACATCATTGTAGGTATTATGCAGGAACATTCACAAACCCGGAGATAAAATGGGAAATCAATAGAAAAGAATTATATGCAGTATATAAATGTTTATTGGCATTTGAACCATATATTGTATATAATAAGTTTATTATAAGAACAGATAATACACAAGTAAAATGGTGGCTAACCAGGAAGATACAAGATTCAGTTACAACAAAGGAAATACGAAGGCTTGTATTGAATATACCGAATTTTACATTTACAATTGAAGTAATTAGTACTAACAAAAATATGATTGCAGACTACCTATCAAGACAAAGCTACACAAACTGAAGAACTAGATATAACAAAAGATATGATCTCAATCCTTGAGAAATTATCCTCTCAAATGGATAATATGGGAACGAGAATACAAAAGCTAGAAGATGCCAAAAATCTAAGTCAACAGCATGACTCTAAAGATGCGGATATAAGTCAATCGGAAGACTATAAAATTCCAGAGCTACAAGGTGACGTTGAGAAACACCTTAAAACCCATAACATGTGTTTTGATACAGCTGCAGGAAGTTCATCTACAAAGAAAGGAGTTAGAAATACAAACATGAACAAAATATTTGACAAACCATACATACCCAAAATACCAAAAGACCCATTATTCGTACCTCCACAAATGACATCATATTTAGAAAGCCTAAACCAAGAAAAGAAAGCTCACAATCATATAACCAGATCATATATAGAAAATATTCACAAAATACAGACATATCTAAACCTCAATCCAAGATCGAAAACTACCAGACAACCAACCCAAGACTTCATAACCCAAAAGCTACAAGGATACAATAGGCTAATAGCACAACCAAAAACAAATACCAACCTAGTAAAAACATGTTATAGTTATGGACTATTGAGTACACTATACACATATGATGGAGAATAAATATCTACTATACCAGAATTATACAAGGCATTTATAAATTTCAAAAGAGTTACAAAAGGTGTCACGACCCAAATTCGATCGTGATGGCGCCCAACAATTAAGCTAGGCCAGCCAGACCAACTATTACTTATCACAACGATTTTCAGTCCCAAATGGACATTTCCAAGAAGAATATATGAGTTTAAGAACTCCAATAATAATAATAATGAACAAAATACCGACACTCCCAAAGATCCGGAGTCACAAGTCTAGAGCCTCTAACAAAACCCAACAGGAATAGAGAGTACTATATAGAAATACTCAAGTCTGAATACAAAATACAAAATAACAACTGGAAAGGAGATAAGAAGCTAGGTTCTGCGAACGTAGGCAGCTACCTCAACAACTCGATATGTAATGACCCGGCCCGTCGTTATGGGAATTACCACCCTGTTACCTTGCATTTTACATATCTTATGGTTTTATATCGGGATTAGAGTATATCGGGTGAGTTAGGAGTGATTTGGGTTAAAAATGAAGCAAATAGCATGTTTGAAGGAAGCTTGAATTTGGGAAGTCAACCTAAAGTTGACTATTGAGTTAGAGTGCTCGGAACTGGATTCCGATGATTCGACTAGTTTCGGGGGATCATTTATGACTTAGGAGAGCGATCGGAATTGAATTCGGAGGTCCGGTGTAGTTTTAGGCTTGAATTGGCGAAGGTTGAATTTTGGTGAAAACCGGATGGTAGGTGATATTTTGATCCGGGGGTCGGAATGTAATTCCGACAATTTCTGAAGCCTCGTTAAGTGATTTTGGATATGTCTGCAAATTTTCAGGTCATTCGGACATCGTTTGATCGAGTTTTGGATTGAATGTTAGTTTTGAAAGTTTTAAAGAAACTTAGGCTTGAATTCGTGTGTAAATGGTGATTTTGATGTTTAGGATGGTGTTTTTGTGATTGTAACAAGTTTGTATCATGTTTTAGAGTATGTTGGTGGTTTTTGTTGGGGTCCCGGGGGCCTCGGGATGATTTCGGACCATCAACCGGGCATATGGGACTTGGCAAAATCTGCAGAAAACTGCAGGTTTCTGCCCAGTCAATTAGACCTTCGCGTTCGCGTGACATGGGTCGCGTTCACGAAGGCCAGGTGGGCTAAAGCATCACGTTCGCGACAAGGGCATCGCGTTCGCGTAGGTCAAAGGGAGTTAAGCTTCGCGTTCGCGTGAGGGGGTGCCGCGAACACGTAGAAGGAAAATAGGCGCTGGGAATTTTGTTCATCGCGAACGCGTGGCGGAGTTCGCGTTCGCGTAGGGTAAGCCAAAGTTGAGCATCGCGAACGCGTGGTAGGCATCGCGTTCGCGAAGAGTAAAAGGGAAATGGGCATCGCGTTTACACAAGGAGCATCGCGAACACGTAGGTATAAGTGTTCTGGCAGTGAATTTATATCACAGAACAGAGGGCTTACGGGTTTACACCCCCAAAATACAATTTTGAGCCCTAGAGAGAAGAAAACTCGAGGAAATCACAGAGAAATCATCGGGTATTCATCGGAGGTAAGATTCTTGACTCAAAAACATCATTTCATGGTAGAATTAACATCAATCTTCATGAATTTGGGTAAAAATCTTGAAGAATTGTGGCCTAGGTATTAAAAACGGAATTTTGAGTTTTGGAAGTCCATTTGAACTCCTATTTTTATAAATTTTATATGCACGGACTCGTGGCGAGATGAGGGTCGCGTTGGTGCTAATTTCGGAATTTTCCGAGCAGTGGGCCCAGGGTCGGGTTTTACCAACTTAGTGTATTTATGTGAATTTCACGTAAATTGAAATGAGTTATGATTCTTTGACCCGTATTTGATATAATTATTGTGATTTGACTAGATTCTACACACGAGGCAGCGAATTTCAAAGGAAAAGGCATCGCGGACAAATCTACGACCGGCTAGAGGTGAGTAGTTTGTGTATATGGTAGCCCGAGGGTTCGAAACCCCGGCTTAGCACATTGTGATGCTAGTAGGGCGTGGCTCGCACACCGTGGCAGGTGCGGGATTGATTGTGACTGGGGATTGAGACTTGGTCCATCCCGGAAATGAATAATATGTTATTAGTGTTGGAAATACACTGTATTTGAATTATTTATGGGTTGTAAGCCTTGTTTGGGGCCTTGTGCCGACCTGTAGTGTCCTTATAGTACAATATTTATGTGACAGCTATATTTGCTTAAATCACTGATCTCCGTCCTGGAAATTGAAAATCACATTATTGATATGCTAAGTCACCGGCTTTTGCAAATTTAATAAAGTTAAAGTATTTTTCATAAATTATGAACTGGAAACTGGAGTTAAGATAAATGAACTGTTTTGTGACTTATTTGATTTATGTGGACTGAGGATGGATCGGGCTGCACGCCGCAGTGGTTGATATGAGGATCGGGCTGCACGCCGCAACAGTATTGCGCTTGGGCTGTAGGAGCCCCTCCGGAGTCTGTACACACCCCCAGTGAGTGCCGTCGACGTTAAATTGGATCGGGCTACACGCCGTAGCGGTTATGTGTTTTGCATTGCATCTTTATTTGTTGAATTACTCTGTGGTAGTTGTATTGTACTGTTGATGCTAGTTCGTAGGATATTCAAACTGTAGTTTAGCTTCATTATGTGGTATTCTGTGGATTTCTTATTTTCAGCTACTTGTATATATTTATTACTCACCGAGTACTTAGTACTCACCCCTACTCCCTGCACCTTTTGTGTGCAGACTCAGGTACTCAGGAGCAGTAGACAGGCAATTCCGTTTTAGAAATTTATGCCCCAATCCCCAATTTAACAGTTCCCCTAAGTTCATTTCTGCTATTGTGGTTTGCCGGGAGAGTCGATTCTGAAATTTGGAGTATTTTGGGACACTTAGTTCCTAAATGAGAGCTTTAAAGTTAGAAAATGGCCCGTAGCCGGAATAGTGTTAAGACGACCTCGGAACGGAAATCCGATTGTTCCATTAGCTTCGTTAGGTGATTTTGGGGTTGGGAGCACGTTCGGAAAGTATTTTGGAGGTTCGTAGCTCAATTAGGCTTGAAATACCGAAGTTTGAAATTTTGGCGAATCCGAACGATAGGTGAGATTTTGATCCGGGTGTCGGAATGGAATTCCGACAATTTCTGTAGCTTCGTTATGTGATTTTGGATATGTCCGCAAATTTTCAGGTCATTCGGACGTCGTTTGGTCGGGTTTTAGATCGAATGTGAAATTCGGAAAGTTTTAAGAAATTTAGGCTCGAATCCGTTGTAAATTGATAATTGTTGTGTTTATGGACGTGTTTGGATGATTGGAACAAGTTTGAATAAGGTTATAGGAAGTGTTGGTGTTTTTGGTTGAGGTCCCGGGGCCTCGGGTGAGTTTCGGGGTGGTTTCGGACCATTTCTAGGCCATTTTTCACTGCTGGTTTTTGGCTACAGCAGTGCTCTACGCGATCGCGGGGTATTAGTCACGATCGCGGTGAGCAAAATCTGAGAAAAAAGCTAATGAACCGCGATCGCGTTGATTGCTTCGCGATCGCGAAGAAGAAAATTCTGTCGCGCAGGCCCTACTTTGGAAGATCATATCTTTTTATCTAAAAGGTATTTTGAGGTGATTCTAAAATGAAAGTTGTAGCTAATCGTGTCTAGTTTTCAGAAAGATAAAGAAATCAACATTTGGAAATTTGTTTTCCTAAAGGTTCGCAGCCTCCCGAGGATAAGTACAGGCGTCCCCGTACCGATCCACAAAACTCTACTAACCGGCTCAAGACTCATGAGGCCTAGTAAACCTAGGCTCTGATACCAAGTTGTCACGACCCCGAATCCGGTCGTGATGGTGCCCAGCACACCGCTAGGCCAGCCCGACCAATCAACAACAATCATAGAGCTATGAGCTCGCCTTATCCCATTTAAGCATAACAATTGTAAAATAACAATGATGGATATATCGAAACAGGGGAACCAAGTCCCAACGCATACCAACTCCCATAGACCGAAGGGTCAAGAGTCATGAGCCTCTACAGAGTATACAAAGTGTAAATAGCGAATATAACTGTGCACAACTGTGGGATGGTCAGAACAAAATATAGACAAACTGGAGAATCAGGTCCTGCGAACGCTGGCAGCTACCTCGACTGTCCAAAAGCACTCCCGAGCCGCAATAGAATCAGCTCCACTATGATGTACCTGGATCTGCACACAAGGTGCAGGGAGTCGGGTGTGAGTACTTCCAACTCAGGCAGTAATAAAAGTAAATAATGCTGAAGGGAAGAAAACCACGATAGGCACTATCTCATGCTACACAATACAGAACTATCTTTTTATCCCTTTCTAGCATATGTGAGTAGATTATTTAGAAATCTCGATTTTTAGCTACTTTCTTTCATGATAATATACCAATACCTGGATACACTCTCAAGCAGTGCAAGTCCGCACTCAAATCAGCCCCTCGGGCTCAGCACTCCTTATCAATTTACACCAGGAGATCTGGTCAATAAGGCAACTAATGCATGTGTGCCAGTAATGTATGAGTGTTGAATGTTATGCCACATAGTACACGTAAACCAATGTATGTATGCCATGCAATGCATATGACCTCTACGGCGTGTAGCCCGATCCAATTTGGGTACCCGTGCTCACTGTGGGGGTTCAGACTCCAGAGGGGCTCCTACAGCCCAAGCACAATATTAATATCACACCTGCTGCGGCGCGCAACCCGATCCGTCTACCACTACGGCGTGCAGTCCGATCCATGCATGTCTATGCATATGCTCACATAAATTGTCATGCCCTAACATATGGCCCTCGGCCCCAATCAGTCTAACAAATAATCAAGAAAGCCCTACGGGCAACAATATCATATTAGCTCACAACTAAAAAAATGTTATTAAGACCTTGTTCAAGTTTTTCATAACCTTATAAAAATGTTGAATAGCAAAATACCATTTAAAACCTTAAATTTAGAATAAAATATGCACAGTGTTATCAAGACAATGATACCAATCCCTGAAGGATCCAAATAATCGGCACGAAGCCCAAGCATGATAATTAGTCCAATTCATTTCAACAATTAGGTGTTATTATTTATTACGCGGGACGGACCAAGTCACAATTCCCAATGGTGCTCTACCCCACGCCCGTTATCCGGCGTGCAAGTCACCTCGACACAGAACACTAAGATGTGCAAGTCCGGGGTTTACTAACCCTCAGGACATCATTTACAAGTATTACCCACCTCGAACCGACGAAAACTCATGCCCTCGATGCCTTAGCTCCTCGAACCGGCATCCACACACGTCAAAACTAGCACAAATCAGCACAAATATATCAAAATAGGCTAATGGAACATAACCCAATCGAAAGAACTCGAAAAATATCAAAAATCACGAAATTTGCAAAACCCGAGCCCCGGGCCCACATCTCGAAAAACTTCGAAACTCATATTTCCAGAACCCTCGTCTCGCCACGAGTCCATACATATAAAATTTACCAAAATCGGAGTTCGATTGGCCTTTCAAAACCCAAATTTTCGTTTTCAATATCTAGGCCACAATCCTTCACAATTTCTACCCAAATTCATGAAGATTGATGTTAATTCTACCATAAAATGATGTCTTTGAGTCAAGAAACTTACCTCCGATGAATACCCGATGATTTCCCAGCGTTTTCCCGTGATTTCTTCTCTCTAGGGCTCAAAATTATGTTTTGGGTATATGAACCCGTGAGCTCTCTGTTCTGTGATTTTAATTTCACTGCCAGACCAATTTGTTCTACGCGTTCGCGATGGTCTTCACGCGTTCGCGATACTCAGCTCCAATTTACCCTTCGCGAACGCGACGCTCCACCACGCGTTCGCGATGTACAATCTCCCAGCCGCCGGGTTCTTCTTCTACGCGAACGCGTACACTCCCACGCGAACGCGAAGCTCTCCCCTTTCCTTCTACGCGATCGCGACTCCCTGTCACGCGAACGCGAAGCTTCACCTTACCTTGTCTACGCGAACGCAACACCCCTACTCGCAAACGCGATGCTTTGATCCGCCTGGCCTTCGCGAACGCGGCCCATGCCACGCGAACGCGAAGGCTTAATGCTTGGGCAGTAACCTGCAATTTACAGCAGACCTTTCCAAGTTCAAAATGCCCGATTGATGGTCCGAAATCCTCCCGAGGCCCCCGGGACCCCAACGAGAACCACCAACATACTCCAAAACACGATACGAACTTGTTCCAATCATTAAAACACCATCCTAAACATCAAAATCACCAATTACACACGGATTCAAGACTATGTTTCTTCAAAACTTTCAAAACTAACATTCAATCCAAAACCCGATCAAACGATGTCCGAATGTCCTGAAATTTTGCGGACATATCCAAAATCACATAACAAAGCTACAGGAATTGTCGGAATTCCATTCCGACCCCCGGATCAAAATCTCACCTCCCATCCGGTTTTTGCCAAAATTCAACCTTCGCCAATTCAAGCCTAAAACTACACCGGACCTCCAAATTCAATTCCGATTGCTTTCCTAAGTCATAAATGATCCCCCGAAACTAGTCGAATCATCAGAATCTGATTCTGAGCACTCTAACTCGATAGTCAACTCTTGGTTGACTTTCCATATTCAAACTTCCTTTAAACATGCTATTTGCTTCATTTTCCATTCAATTCACTCCTAACTCACCCGATAGGTTCTAACACTGATATAGAAGCATAAGATATGTTAATGCAAGGCAACGGGGTGGAAATTCCCATAACGACGGGCTGGGTCATTACAAGCCTATTGATATATTTGGGAGCGGGTGGTACGCCTACCACGAGGTATAATTTATTGATATATTTGGGAGCGGGTGGTACGCCTACCACGAGGTATAATTTATTGATACAATTGGGAGCGGGTGGTACGCCTACCACAAGATATGACTTATTGATACAGTTGGGAGCGGGTGGTACGCCTACCACAAGATATAATTTACTGTTACAGTTGGGAGCGGGTGGTACGCCTACCACGAGATATGAAATGAAAAAGGAATTGAGACATGAAAGTAAGATTTATTGTGTTGACTAGCTTACTCTGGATATTATGAGTTATTGACTGTTATTTCAGGGTAAAGTCTTTTCTTATAAATGTTTTGCATATGTATATATATATTGCAACTGTACAGGTTTATGTGGGTGACTGGCCTTAGTCTTGTCACTATTTCGCTGGGATAGGCCAGGCACTTACCAACACATGGGGTTGGTTGTGCTGATACTACACTCTGCGCTCTTTTTGCGCAGATACAGGTTACGGACAGCAGCAGCGGCAGTAGCGATTGTGGACATTCCGACTACTGAGACTACGAGGTAGCCTTGCAGGCGTCCGCAGGACCCGTTGTCTCTTCTATCTATGTATTTCATTCTGTTATCTCTTATATTCGAGATAAACAGCTTATATTTCTTTCAGACAATTGTGTGTATTATTCTTAGAAGTTCGTTAGCTTCCACTAGTAGGCGCCATCATGACTCCCGATGGTGGGAAATCCGGGTCGTGACACCAAAAATTTAAATTCATAATTAGTGCTAACTATTCAGTAGCAATAAATGATAAAAATATAGATAAATCACTCGTATTATACTGGAAAATGTCAGGAATAGAATTAACCCCAGGTAGTAAGATATTTACAGCAAGATGTGAAAACTTATATATATTAACAACCAAACATAAGATAATGGCAAGAAATAAAATAAACAAAATAAAGATAGAAAATCCTTTTGAAAGAATAGTTACAGTTATAGATAACAATGAATATAGTTATAATGAATTAGACATAGAAGAAGATTTAGACATAGTAAAAGAAAGACTAAGCACATCAAAAATGTTAAGTTTTGAAGTAGGACAAACATCATCAAATAAAACAAGCATATCAGATAAGCTAGGATATAAAATACCTAAACTTATAGAGCAATTACCAGGAGAAATAAAACATCATCATTATTACATAACATGAGTAATGAATGGAAGAAAATACTTAATACTAATAAATGCAGGACAAGAAGAAAACTATATAACAAGAGAATTAATCACAGAAGATGAGATACTACTAGTGAAAAATTATACCCCGAATTACCTAAAGGAATGATAACTAGTGAAGAAATAGCGGAAAAAGAAATAATTATAGGAGGAATAATTATGATAATAAGATTTAAAATATATCAAGGAGATAAAAATATTATATTAGGAATAAAATGGCTAGAAAAAGTTAAACCATACAACTTAGATAATGAACAACTAATCATACATTATGAAAATAAGAAAGTAACAATAAAAAGAACTATATTATAAATATGAAAATACATATACTAGTAAAAATAATAGTGGAAGGATACTACAATAGATACTACACACCTATGATAGACACAGGATCAGAAGTAAATTTATGTAGATATAATTGCCTACCAGAAGAAAAATGGGAAAAACTTAGAACACCTTTACCAGTAACAGGATTTAACAATGAAAGAAGTATAATTACCCACAAATCAAAAAATATAAAAATACAAATATGGGATAAAATACTTACTATAGAAGAAATATACAATTTTGAATTACCCACAAGAGATATTTTACTAGGAATACCGTTCTTAGATAAACTATACCCACATGTAATAACTAAAACACATTGGTGGTTTACAACACCATGCAAACAAAAAATATGAGCAAAAAGAGTTCTAAAAAAAGAAAAGAAAAACAACTGATTGGATAAAAGGAAGTGAGAAAATAACACAAAAATTAGAAAATGAGAAAGAAGATACTAATAAAATAGAATTAATTATTTTTTCAATAAATACAGTTAAAATAATTAAAAAAAACTAGAACCATTGTATAGTGAAAACCCATTACAAGGTTGGGAAAAACATAAAACAAAGGTAAAAATAGACCTAATTGATGAAAATAGTATAAAAATACAAAAACCTTTAAAATACAATTTCAAAGATTTAAATGAATTTAAAATACACATTGACGAATTACTAGAACAAGGTTATATACAAGAAAGTAATAGTAAACATACAAGTCCAGCATTTATAGTAAATAAACATAGTGAACAAAAAAGAGGAAAAAGTAGAATGGTTATTGATTATAGAAATCTAAATGCAAAAACTAAGACATATAATTACCCAATACCAAACAAAATACTAAAAATAAGACAAATCCAAGGATATAACTATTTTAGTAAATTTGATTGTAAATCGAGGATTTTACCACTTAAAGTTAGAAGAAGAATCCAAAAATTTAACAGCATTTACTGTACCCCAAGGATTTTATGAATGGAACGTGTTACCTTTTGGATATAAAAATGCACCAGGTAGATATCAACATTTTATGGATAACTATTTCAAACAACTAGAAAATTGCATAATATACATTGATGATATACTATTATATTCAAAAACACAAGATGAACATATAATATTATTAGAAAAATTTATACATATTATAGAAATATCGGGAATAAGCCTAAGTAGAAATAAGGCGAAATAATGAAAAATCAAATAGAATTTCTAGGAATAGAAATAGATAAAAGTGGAATTAAAATGCAAACTCATATAGTACAAAAGATAATAAATTCAAATGAACAATTAGATACAAAAAAGAATTTACAATCGTTTTTAGGATTAGTAAACCAAGTAAGAGAATATATACCAAAATTAGCAGAGACTTTAAAACCATTGCAGAAAAATCTAAAAAAGGATATAGAGTATCACTTTAGTGAAGAAGATAAAAAACAAGTAAGAAAAGTTAACCAAATATGTAAAAATCTACCAAAACTATACTTCCCAGATGAAGATAAAAAATTCACATATATAGTAGAATCAGATGCAAGTGAAAAAAGTTATGGAGGAGTATTAAAATACAGGTATGATAAAGAAAAAATAGAACATCATTGTAGGTATTATTCAGGAACATTCACAAACCCGGAGATAAAATGGGAAATCAATAGAAAAGAATTATATGCAGTATATAAATGTTTATTGGCATTTGAACCATATATTGTATATAATAAGTTTATTATAAGAACAGATAATACACAAGTAAAATGGTGGCTAACCAGGAAGATACAAGATTCAGTTACAACAAAGGAAATACGAAGGCTTGTATTGAATATACTGAATTTTACATTTACAATTGAAGTAATTAGTACTAACAAAAATATGATTGCAGACTACCTATCAAGACAAAGCTACACAAACTGAAGAAATATGTGACGACCCAAAGGGTCCTCACTTGTTTTATTAATCATTCCGAGCTTTTGAGATCTTGAAAACCTCAATTATAGTTGCCTCGATTTGCGTGCACAGTCCGGGCACAAAGTTGGAAAATTTTTATGTTGAAATATGTGAAATATGTGAAAAAGTTGAAGAATTTTGATATTAATATTGATATGGTTGACTTTGGTCAACATTTTTGGTAAACGGACCCGGATCCGTGATTTGACGGTCTCAGAAAATCCGTAGAAAAATATGGAACTTGGGCGTATGCCCGGAATTGAAATCCGAGGTCTAGAACCCCGGTAAAACAATTTTTCTGTTAAATTGTTTTCCGAAAATGTTTAAGGAAAATGAAACTGATTTTTTATTAAAAAGTACTGGTATCGGGATCGTATTTTGGTTCCGACGCCCGGTACAGGTCATATATATTGGTTAAGCGCTTCCTGGAAAGTTTGGTTGAAAACGGACGTCGTTTGACGTGTTTCGGCCTTAAATTGGAAATTTTGAAAGTTATGAAAATTGGAAAGGATTCTTGAGTTTTAAGGCTCAATTCATGAATTTTTATGTTATTTTAGCGATTTGATCGTGCGAGCAAGTTCGTATGATGTTTTTAAGTTAGTGTGCATATTTGGTTTGGAGCCCCGAGGGCTCGGGAGTGTTTCGGAGGTGGTTCGGGGTGGTTTTAGACTAGGAAAAACTGCAGAAAATCTGCAGGAGACATTCCTTCTTCGCGTTCGCGTCCACCTGGTCGCGTTCGCGAAGGCTTCTCTTTCTTCTTCTACGCGTTCGCGTCCTTAGGATCGCGTTCGCGTACAACAACATGGACCCCAGCCTTTTTCCTCTATGCGTTCGCGTGAAGGCTCCCGCGTTCGCGGAGCCTGGCCTGCCTATTCTACGCGTTCGCGTACGGCACCACGCGTTCGCGTAGGCCAAATTTCAATCCCCGGAATTTTCTTCTTTGCGTTCGCGTCAAGCCCCACGCGAACGCGATGTGTAAAACTTCTTTTTCATCGCGAACGCGACCGGGGTGTCGCGAACGCGATGAACAAACTCATGCCCAGTGAATTTAAGACAGAAAACAGAACAGAAACGGGATAAAAATCCCATTTCTGTTCAACTCTCTTCTCCACAACTTCTTGGACGATTTTTGAGCGATTCTTCATCAAACTTCTTGGGTAAGTGATTCTTAACTCGTTTTCTTCATTTTCCATCAATATTATTTGAATTCCTAAGCCTAATTAGGTGTAAATGGGTAGAAAAATTGAGAATTGAGTATAGTAAGGGTTTTCAAAGAATTTGCAATCTAGACCTCGTTTTGGAGTCGAACTTAAGAACAAATTGTATATTTGAACTCATGGAGGATTGGGTGAACTTATTTTGGTTCGAAACTTGAGTTTCGATTATGTGGGCTCGGGGTCGATTTTTACTATTCCGGGCAGAATGTTGTAAAAATCATATTTAGCAATATGAACTAGTTTGTTAAGTAGACTTGATGATATTAAATCAATTGTGTATAGATACGATTGGATTGGAGACAAATTCGAAAGGAAAAGGCATTGCTACGGATTGAATCGTTCGTAAACTTTCGAGGTAAGTGTTTGTTCTATCCTATTTTGTAGGAATATGAATTTAGTTATGAATAAATTGTTGAATAAGAGTTATTGGTGTTATACCGGTAATGAAGATAAATTATTGAAATTATTATCAATTATTGGTTTAAAACCGGTAATTATAAATATTGTTGATATAGAGATTATTGGCTAAATGCCGGTAATATATATATTTATGAATTGGGATCGTGTGGCGCGCCGACCACTTATATGTTTATGAATTGGGATCGTGTAGCGCGCCGACCAATTATATATTTATGAATTGGGATCGTGTGGCACGCCGACCACAAAGTGACTTAAATCTTGGCATTTGCCATAGTTGCTGGTAGCCTATTGGTATATGTTGGGAGCGGGTGGTACGCCTACCACAAGATGTAGTTATTGGTATATGTTGGGAGCGGGTGGTACGCCTATCACAAGATGTAGTTACTGAGATATGTTGGGAGCGGGTGGTACGCATACCACGAGATATGAAATGAGAAAGGAATTGAGACATTAAAGTAAGATTTATTCTGTTGATTATATTAGTCTGGATATCACGAGTTATTGACTATTATTTCTGAGCAGAGTCTTTCCTTATAATTTATTGTATATATATATATATATATATATATATTTATATTGCAACTGTACAGGTTTATGTGGGTGACTGGCCTTAGCTTTGTCACTAGTTCGCTGGGATAGGCCAGGCACTTACCAACACATGGGGTCGGTTGTGCTGATACTACACTCTGCGCTCTTTTTGCGCAGATATAGGTTACGGACAGCAGCAGCGGCAGTAGCGACTTATGGATTTTTCGACTACTGAGACTACGAGGTAGCCTTGTAGGCGTCCGCAGGACCCATTGTCTCTCCTATCTATGCTTTTCATTCTGTTATCTCATGTAATCGAGATAAACAGCTTGTATTTTCTTTCAGACAATTATGTGTATTATTCTTAGAAGTTCGTGAGTATTGTTACACCAGTCTTGGGTAGTGTATCATGTTTGGTTTTTCTTTATCATATTTGACTAAGTCTTCCGCTAATTTTGATTATTCCACTGTAATTTATATGTTTTTAATAATAAGAAGTTGGTAATTAATAAAGATGTAGTTAATATTTGGCTTGCCTAGCTTCCAATTAGCAGGCGCCATCATGACCCCGATGGTGGGAAATCCGGGTCGTGACAAGTTGGTATCAGAGCACTAGGTTACACAGGTCTCACAACTCACGAACAACCTTAGTAGAGTCTGAAGGATCGGTACGGAGACGTCTGTATTTATCCTACAGAGGCTACAGATTTAGGAAAATATTCCCTTTATTCTTTTCAGTCGTGCGACTTGATCCTTTAAATATTAATTGAACTTCTACTCTGTTCTTCCACAGATGGTAAGGACACGTGCATCCTCAACTACTGACCAGCAGCCCGAGGTCCCAGCAGCGGCAGCTCCTACTAGGGGTAGAGGCCGAGGTCGAGGTCGTCCTAGAGGACAAGGTAGGGGCGGAGCTCAGCCCCGAGCAGCAGCACGAGTGGCAGAACCTCAGGTTCATATCGAGGAGGAAGTTCCAGCCCCAGCAGCTCCAGTAGGCCCAGCTCAGGTCCCAGGAGGAGCTGTGTTTTCACCGGATCTACAGGATGCTTTGGTCCGTATAGCAGGTTTTATGGATCATATCACCAGAGCAGGTTTATTACCGGTAGCACCAGCCACTTCTCAGGCTGGAGGAGGTAATCAGACTCCTGCTACGCGCACTCCGGAGCCGGTGATTCCCCAGACTCAAGTTCCTGTGATTCAGCCAGTTGAGGCAGCTCGGCCTATTATTGCGACTCCGTCTAATGATGGTGCAGCCATGTCTGCTGACGCGTTGTGGAGATTGGACAGGTTTACCAAGCTGTTCACTACCACATTCAGTGGCACTCCTTCAGAGGATCCACAGGATTTCCTATACAGCTGCCACGAAGTTCTCCGTACTATGGGTATTGTGGAGACTAATGGTGTGGACTTTGCTACTTTTCGATTATCTGGTTCCGCCAAGACTTGGTGGAGGGATTATTGTCTATCCAGGCCAGCGGGATCATCATCTTTGACTTGGGAGCAATTTGCAGAATTATTCTTGGAAAAGTTCCTTCCAACAACTCAGCGGGAGGCTATGCGCAGACAATTTGAGCGTCTTCATCATGGTTCTATGTCTGTCACACAGTACGAGACTAGGTTCGTGGACCTGGCTCGTCATGCGATTATCATACTTCCCACCGATCGGGAGAGAGTGAGGAGGTTTATTGATGGCTTGAATCAGCCAATTCGGCTACAGATGGCTATGGGGGCAGGAACTGAAATCACTTTTCACGAGGCGGCTAATGCAGCCCGCCGGATCGAGATGGCTCTGTCACAGGGAGCGAGACATGGATCAGATAAGAGATCTCGTAATTCGGGTAGATTCAGTGGTACCTCGTCCGGAGATAGAGATTTTTATGATAGAGGCCATCCTCCTAGGCCTTATCAGTCAGCTCTTCAGGTTTCTCATGATGCTTCAGGTGATCGTAATTCTCAGCCACGCTACTCTGATCAGCAGCCTATCAGTGCACCACCACTTCGCTATTTTCAGCAGCCGAGGGCTTGTTTTACGTGCGGTGATCTTAGGCACATTGCAAGGTATTGCCCTCGAGCTTCTGACAGATCTCATCAGCAGGGTTCTCGTGCCATGATTCAGGCCCCAGTTCCCTCACAGCCTGCCCAGCCGGCTAGAGGCGGAGGTAGAGGACATAGAGGTGGAGGTAGAGGTCATAGAGGTGGAGCTCGGACCGATAGAGGTAGAGACCAGCCAGCAGCTGATCGTCCTAGAGATACTGCTCAGGGTGGTGGGGCACAGCCCCGATGTTATGCACTTCCCGCCAGACCAGAGGCTGAGTCTTCTGATGCCGTCATTACAGGTATTATTTTGGTTTGTGATAGAAAGGCATCAGCATTATTTGACCCCGGGTCTACATATTCGTATGTGTCTTCCTATTTTGCACCATACTTGATTCAGCCCAGTGATCCACTGAGTGTTCCTGTTCATGTGTCTACACCAGTAGGCGACTCTATTGTGGTTGATCGAGTTCATCGGTCATGTATTATAGTAATTGAGGGTCTCGAGACCCGTGCTGATTTATTACTCCTAAATATGGTGGACTTTGATATTATACTAGGCATGGACTGGCTATCTCCGTATCATGCTATTTTAGATTGCCATGCCAAGACTGTGACTTTAGCTCTGCCGAATTCGCCTCGTATAGAGTGGAAAGGAATTTCGGGTCATACTAGCCGTAATGTTATTTCTTATGTTAAAGCTCAGCGTATGGTTGGAAAGGGATGCTTGGCTTATTTGGCCTATGTTCGTGATTCTAGTGCTGAGGTTCCTTCTATTGACTCTGTGCCTGTGGTTCGCGAATTTCCTGAAGTATTTCCTTCAGACTTGCCAGGTATGCCGCCCGATAGGGACATTGATTTTTGCATTGATTTGGCTCCAGGCACTCAGCCCATTTCCATTCCCCCATACCGTATGGCTCCGCCGGAGTTAAAAGAATTGAAGGAACAGTTGCAGGATTTACTTGAAAAGGGTTTCATTAGGCCCAGTGTTTCGCCGTGGGGTGCACCCGTATTATTTGTAAAGAAGAAAGATGGTTCGATGAGAATGTGCATTGACTATCGACAGTTAAACAAGGTGACTATCAAAAATAAATATCCACTTCCGCGAATTGATGATTTATTTGACCGGCTTCAGGGTGCCAAGGTATTTTCAAAGATAGATTTGAGATCTGGCTATCATCAGCTGAAGATTAGGGCATCCGATGTCCCTAAGACCGCGTTCCGCACTCGGTATGGACATTATGAATTTCTGGTCATGTCTTTTGGGTTGACAAATGCTCCGGCAGCTTTTATGGAATTAATGAATCGGGTGTTCCGGCCTTATTTAGACTTGTTTGTAATAGTCTTCATTGATGACATATTAATATATTCCCGCAGTCAGGAGGAGCATGCGCAACATCTCAGAGTGGCCTTGCGACTCTGAAAGATAGCCGACTATATGCAAAATTTTCAAAGTGTGAATTTTGGCTAAGTTCAGTTGCATTCCTGGGTCATATTGTGACGGCATCAGGTATTCAGGTTGATCCGAAGAAGATTAAGGCAGTCAAGAGCTGGCCTAGACCGACATCAGCCACAGATATTCGGAGTTTCTTGGGGTTAGCGGGCTATTATCGCCGATTCGTAGAAGGATTTTCGTCTATTGCAACCCCACTGACCAGATTGACCCAGAAGGGTGTTCAATTTGAATGGTCCGATGAATGTGAGGCGAGCTTTCAAAAGCTCAAGACAACCTTGACCACAACACCGGTATTGGTTTTACCCACAGGTACGGGACCTTATACTGTTTATTGTGATGCTTCCCGTATTGGGCTTGGTGCGGTGTTAATGCAGGATGGCAAGGTTATTGCCTATGCTTCGAGGCAGTTGAAGATTCATGAGAAGAACTATCCAGTGCATGATCTAGAATTGGCGGCGATTATTCACGCATTGAAGATCCGGAGGCATTATTTGTATGGTGTAGCATGTGAAGTATACACCGATCATAAGAGTCTTCAGTATTTGTTTAAGCAGAAAGAGTTGAATATGAGGCAGAGAAGGTGGCTAGAGTTGCTAAAAGACTATGATGTTACTATTTTATATCACCCAGATAAGGCCAATGTGGTGGCCGATGCATTGAGTAGAAAGTCTGCCAGCATGGGTAGTCTTGCATATATTCCGGTCAGTCAGAGACCATTTGCTCTAGAAGTCCAGGCATTAGCCAACCGGTTCGTGAGATTGGACATTTCTGAGCCTAGCAGGGTGTTAGCCTGCACGGTCGCTCGTTCTTCTTTATTAGAGTGTATCCGTGAGAGGCAATTTGATGATCCTCATTTGCGTGAGTTGAGAGATACAGTACAGCGGGGAGGTGCCACACAGGTAAATCTAGATGATGATGGGATATTGAAATTGCGGGGTCGAGTTTGTGTGCCCAATGTCGAAGGGATTCGAGAGTTAATCTTAGCAGAGGCCCACAGTTCGCGGTATTCTATTCACCCAGGCGCCGCGAAGATGTACCAGGACTTACGTCAGCACTATTGGTGGCGCAGAATGAAGAAAGATATTGTTGCGAATGTCGCTCGGTGTCTAAATTGTCAGCAGGTGAAATATGAGCACCGGAGACCTGGTGGTGTATTCCGGAGGATTGAAATTCCCGAGTGGAAATGGGAGCGGATCATATGGATTTCGTTACCGGACTTCCTTTGACTAGAAGGAAATTTGATGCTATTTGGGTCATTGTTGATAGGCTGACCAAGTCAGCACACTTTATTCTAGTATCCGTCTCCTACTCATCGGAGAGGTTAGCGGAGGTTTACATTAGGGAGATTGTTCGTCTCCATGGAGTGCCGTATCTATTATCTCCGATCGGGGTACGCAGCTTACCTCGCGGTTCCGGAGAGCGGTCCAACGGGAGTTAGGCACTCAGGTTCGGTTGAGTACGGCATTTCATCCTCGGACGGATGGCCGGTCCGAGAGGACTATTCGGATTCTAGAGGACATGCTTCGAGCCTCGTGTTATTGATTTCGGAGGCTCGTGGGACCGGTCTCGCCATTAGCGCAGTTCGCCTACAATAACCAGCTACCAATCTAGCATCCGGATGGCTCCGTACGAGGCGTTGTATGGTAGGCGATGTCGATCACCGGTTGGATGGTTTGAACCGGGAGAGGCTCGGTTGTTAGGTGCAGACTTAGTTCAGGAGGCCTTGGATAAGGTCAAGACTATTCAGGAGAGATTGCGTTCAGCTCAGTCCAGGGAGAAGACTTATGCGGATCGTAAGGTTCGAGATGTAGATTTCATGGTTGGCGAACGAGTATTGCTCCGAGTGTCGCCTATGAAGGGTGTGATGAGGTTTGGGAAGAAGGGCAAGCTCGGCCCTAGGTATATTGGCCCATTTGAGATTCTAGACAGAGTGGGAGGGGTGGCTTACAGATTAGCTTTGCCGCCTAGCTTATCAGCCGTGCATCCAGTTTTTCATGTATCTATGCTTCGGAGATACCACGGCGATCCCACACATGTGTTAGACTTCAGTTCTGTCCAATTGGACAATGATCTATCTTACGAGGAGGAGCCGGTAGCCATTCTAGACCGGCAGGTTCGACAGTTGAGGTCGAAGAGTTATCCTTCTGTGCGTGTTCAGTGGAGAGGTCAGCCTCCTGAGGCATCGACCTGGGAGTCCGAGTCTGATATGCGGAGCCGCTACCCACACTTGTTTCCTGACTCAGGTACTTCTTCTTTTGTCCGTTCGAGGACGAACGGTTGTTTTAGAGGTGGAGATTGTGACGACCCAAAGGGTCATCACTTGTTTTATTAATCATTCCGAGCTTTTGAGGTCTTAAAAACCTCAATTATAGTTGCCTCGATTTGCGTGCACAGTCCGGGCACAAAGCTGGAAAATTTTTATGTTGAAATATGTGAAATTTGTGAAAAAGTTGAAGAATTTTGATATTAATATTGATATGGTTGACTTTGGTCAACATTTTTGGTAAACGGACCCGGATCCATGATTTGACAATCTCAGAAAATCCGTAGTAAAATATGGAACTTGGGCGTATGCCCGGAATTGAAATCCGAGGTCTAGAACCCCAGTAAAAGAATTTTTCTGTTAAATTGTCTTCTGAAAATGTTTAAGGAAAATGAAACTAAATTTTGATTAAAAAGTACCGGTATCGGGCTCGTATTTTGGTTCCGACACCCGGTACAGGTCATATATATTGGTTAAGCACTTCCTCTGGAAAGTTTGGTTGAAAACGGACGTCGTTTGACGTGTTTCGGCCTTAAATTGGAAATTTTGAAAGTTATGAAAATTGGAAAGGATTCTTGAGTTTTAAGACTCAATTCATGAATTTTTATGTTATTTTAGCGATTTGATCGCGCGAGCAAGTTCGTATGATGTTTTTAAGTTAGTGTGCATATTTGGTTTGGAGCCTCGAGGGCTCGGGAGTGTTTCAGAGGTGGTTCGGGGTGGTTTTAGACTAGGAAAAACTGCAGAAAATCTGCAGCAGACATTCCTTCTTCGCATTCGCGTCCACCTGGTCGCGTTCGCGAAGGCTTCTCTTTCTTCTTCTACGTGTTCGCGTCCTTAGGATCGCGTTCGCGTACAACAACATGGACCCCAGCCTTTTTCCTCTACGCGTTCGCGTGAAGGCTCCCGCGTTCGCGAAGCCTGGCCTGCCTATTCTACGCGTTCGCGTACGGCTAGCTCGCGTTCGCGTAGGCCAAATTGCAATCCCCAGAATTTTCTTCTTCGCGTTCGCGTCAAGCCCCACGCGAACGCGATGTGTAAAACTTCTTCTTCATCGCGAACGCGACCGGGGTGTCGCGAACGCGATGAACAAACTCATGCCCAGTGAATTTAAGACAGAAAACAGAACAGAAACGGGATAAAAATCCCATTTCTGTTCAACTCTCTTCTCCACAGCTTCTTGGACGATTTTTGAGCGATTCTTCATCAAACTTCTTGGGTAAGTGATTCTTAACTCGTTTTCTTCATTTTCCATCAATATTATTTGAATTCCTAAGCCTAATTAGGTGTAAATGGGTAGAAAAATTGAGAATTGAGTATAGTAAGGGTTTTCAAAGAATTTGCGATCTAGGCCTCGTTTTGGAGTCGAACTTAAGAACAAATTGTATATTTGAACTCATGGAGGATTGGGTGAACTTATTTTGGTTCGAAACTTGAGTTTCGATTATGTGGGCCCGGGGTCGATTTTTACTATTCCGGGCAGAATGTTGTAAAAATCATATTTAGCAATATGAACTAGTTTGTTAAGTAGAATTGATGATATTAAATCAATTGTGTATAGATATGATTGGATTGGAGACAAATTCGAAAGGAAAAGGCATTGCTACGGATTGAATCGTTCGTAAACTTTCGAGGTAAGTGTTTGTTCTATCCTAGTTTGTAGGAATATGAATTTAGTTATGAATAAATTGTTGAATAAGAGTTATTGGTGTTATACCGGTAATGAAGATAAATTGTTGAAATTATTATCAATTATTGGTTTAAAACCGGTAATTATAAATATTGTTGATATAAAGATTATTGGCTAAATGCCGGAAATATATATATTTATGAATTGGGATCGTGTGGCGCGCCGACCACTTATATGTTTATGAATTCGGATCGTGTGGCGCGCCGACCACTTATATATTTGTGAATTGGGATCGTGTGGCACGCCTACCACAAAGTGACTTAAATCTTGGCATTGGCCATAGTTGCCGGTAGCCTATTGGTATATGTTGGGAGCGGGTGGTACGCCTACCACAAGATGTAGTTATTGGTATATGTTAGGAGCGGGTGGTACGCCTACCACAAGATGTAGTTACTAAGATATGTTGGGAGCGGGTGGTACGCCTACCACGAGATATGAAATGAGAAAGGAATTGAGACATGAAAGTAAGATTTATTCTGTTGATTATATTAGTCTGGATATCACGAGTTATTGACTATTATTTCTGAGCAGAGTCTTTCCTTATAATTTATTGTATATATATATATATATATATATATATATATATATATATATATATATATATTGCAACCGTACAGGTTTATGTGGGTGACTGGCCTTAGCCTTGTCACTAGTTCGCTGGGATAGGTCAGGCACTTACCAGCACATGGGGTCGGTTGTGCTGATACTACACTCTGCGCTCTTTTTGCGCAGATACAGGTTACGGACAGCAGCAGCGGCAGTAGCGACTTGTGGATTTTTCGACTACTGAGACTACGAGGTAGCCTTGCAGGCGTCCGCAGGACCCGTTGTCTCTCCTATCTATGCTTTTCATTCCGTTATCTCATGTAATCGAGATAAACAGCTTGTATTTTCTTTCAAACAATTATGTGTATTATTCTTAGAAGTTCGCAAGCCCGACCATATTATCCCTTAACCCAGCCAGTTATTAATCAAATTAAACTTAAAAAGTAAATGATCATATCAGGTGATAACCGAAACGTAAAACATACAAAATACGGTCCCAAACATATCGTGGTGTCACGAGACTGAGCCTCTACAGAATAGCATCCTAATACAATCAAGTCTAGGCAAATAGGAAATCAACAAGATGATAAAGAAGGAGAAACAAGCTCTGCGGACGGTGGCAGCTACCTCGTAATGTCCGCAAGAGTAGACAAGGATCAGCAGCTACAATGTCTCAACTGCTCTCGGGCACCTGTGGATCTGCACAGAAAGTGCAGGGGAGTGGGGTGAGTATATTTCAACTCAGTGAGTAACAATAATAAATAATAACCGAAGGTAAGAACTCCCTGTGCTATCACTTAGCAGTTCTAAGGCAACCCTCACAGGTACGTCATCACTATAGTAGTACTCTAACCTCCAATCTACGTTTATCTCTACAAGATTCCACTCTGAACCAACCTCACTCGTACCCCTACGGTGTACGGCCATCTCAACATATAAAGACACATACCTATGTCTATAATGTATAAGTATTTGAGTAGATAATAGGATATGATTAAGTATAACGCTGCGGCGTGCAGCCCGCTCCAATACATATACCGCTGCGGCGCGCAGCCCGCTCCATTTAACGTCGACGGCGCTCACTGGGGGTGTATACAGACTTCGGAGGGGCTCCCTAGGCCCAAGCACTATTACACTGCGGCGTGCAGCCCGATCCACACATGTATTACTGCGGCGTGCAGTCCGATCCAATATTTATATGTATATATATTTATACTGCTGCGGCGCGCAGCCCGATCCCATAATATACACCAGTGCTCACTGAGAATGTGTGCAGACCCAGACTCCGAAGGGGCTCCTACAGCCCAAGCGCAATAATACTGCGGCGTGCAGTCCGTCCCACATGTATATTACATGTATATTACATGCATATTACTGCGGCGTGCAGTCCGATCCAATATATATACTGCTGCGGCGTGCAGCCCGATCCAATATAGGTATGTATATATAATACCTCATAATGGGTCCTCGACCCTATCCCAGTCAATATGTGCTTGGCCTCTCAGGCCCAATATAACATCTCATAGTGGGTCCTTGACCCTATCTCATCTCAATCGGTATAGACTTGGCCTTTCAGGTCTGCTCAGCCTAGAACAGGGAATTCCACCCTAGATAATCTCTCTCAATGTACACATCTAGTACGGGCTCATATTATGCTATACGGCTAGAGCTACGGCTGAGTGTATGTTTCCAACATGATATAAGGGTCACCTAGCTCTATAGGTTCCCTAATGCTCTACAGATTGGCACAAGGCCCCAAACATGGCCATTAGCCCAATTGTACAGTTATAGTCTCAGTAACAGTCATACAACACAGTATTCTATTAGCCGGGAAGGACTAAGTCCGAACTCCCAATCACAATGTCACCACGCCCGTCATGGAACGCGTGTCTCAACTCAATATAGCACCGTGAAGTGCTAGTACGGGGTTTCAAACCCTCAGTACATTGTTTACTACCACCACTCACCTCGAACCGGTAGAAGCTTCAATCCGCCTTGCGCTTGCCTCGCAAATCAATCTCCTCGGTTGCCAAATCTGCTCAAAATCATAGAGAATACATCAATATACGCTAATTTCACGAAATTCATTCGAAATAACCCAATTTATATCAAAACCCACAAGTTGTCAAAACCCGACTTTTGGTACACTTGTCGAAAAATTACAAAAATCACATATTGGGAATCCTCATCTCGATACGAGTCTAGGCATATAAAATTTACCAAAATCGGACTCCATTTGCCCACTCAATTCAGTGTTTTTCTTTAATTTAGGCCTAGGGCTCAAACCCACCTTTAATCTTCCATTTACAGAAAATTAACCAAGGATTTCATGCTAAAATGATGCAATTAAGCCACAAAACTTACTTCCAACGAATCCCAGATGAATTACCAGCAATTCCCGTGAGTTTCTCTCTCTAGAACTCAAAAATGGCATTTTGGGTTAATGAACCCGTAGCCCCTCCTGTTCTGTGATTAAATTCTCTGCCAGACCCATTTGCTCTACGCGATCGCGACTCTACTCACGCGATCGCGATGTTCAAACATTTCGCCCTCACGCGATCGCCATTCTCCTCACGCGATCGCGATGTACAACCATCCGGCCTCACGTGATCGCGTCCCTCTTCCTGCGATCGCGTAGCACATTTTTCCCTAGACCCCATTTCTCTTCTATGCGATCGCGTAGATGCTCATGCGATCGCGATGACCACCCGGTTAACTCTACGCGATCGCGTCCGTGCTCCTGCGATCGCGTTGCTTCTGTTCTTGACCTTACGCGATCGCGTCCCTATCTCTGCGATCGCGAAGGGTAAAATTCTGCTGCACTTATGACAGCAAACCAGCTCTCTTCTTTGGCCAAGAATGGTCCGTTTGGACCCCCGGATTCATCCCGAGACCCCCGGACCCCAACGAAAACCACCAACATACTCCAAAACATGATACGAACTTGTTCCAATCATAAAAACACCACACTAAACATCAAAATCGCCATTTCTACACGAATTCAAGCCTAAGTTTCTTCAAAACTTTCAAAACTAACATTCAATCCAAAACCCGATCAAACGATGTCCGAATGACCTGAAAATTTGCAGACACATCCAAAATCACATAACGAAGCTACAGAAATTGTCAGAATTCCATTCCGACCCCCGGATCAAAATATCACCTACCATCCGGATTTCGCTAAAATTCAACCTTCGCCAATTCAAGCCTAAAACTACACCGGGCCTCCAAATTCAATTCCAATCGCTCCCCTAAGTCACAATCCACCTCTCGGAACTAACCGAATCATCAGAATTCGATTTCGAGCTCTCTAACTAAATAGTCAACTCCCGGTTGACTTTCCTTATTCAAGTTTCCTTCAAAAAGGCTATATGCCTCATTTTCATTTCAATTCACTCCTAACTTCCCCAATAGACTCTAACACTGATATAAAAGCATGAATTATGTTATTACAATATAACGGGGTGGTAATTCCCGTGACGACGGGCCGGGTCGTCACATTCTCCCCAACTTAAACAAACGCTCGTCCTCGAGCGGGTCAAGAAACATACCTGAAGTCTCGAATAGCTGAGGGTATCTGCTCCGCATCTCCTGCTCAACCTCCCAAGTAGCCTCCTCTACGGGTCGACCTCTCCACTGAACCTTAACTGATGCAATTTCCTTCGACCTCAACTTTCTTACTTGGCGACCCAAAATAGCAATAGGCTCCACATCATAGGATAGATCACCATCAAGCTGAATGGTACTGAAGTCTAATACATGGGACGGATCCCCAATGTACTTCCGGAGCATAGACACATGGAATACTGGATGAACGCTGGATAAGCTGGGTGGCAAGGCTAACTCATATGCCACATCTCCAACTCTCCTGAGTATCTCAAAAGGACCAATGTACCTGGGACTCAACTTCCCTTTCCTCCCGAACCTCATGACACCCTTCATGGGTGAAACCTTCAGCAATACTCTATCACCAACCATGAAAGACAACTCTCGAACCCTACGGTCCGCATAACTCTTCTGGCGAGACTGTGCTGTGCGAAGCCTCTCCTGGATCAACTTTGCTCTATCCAGAGCATCCTGAACTAACTCAGTCCCTATCAATCTATCCTCACCAGGCTCAAACCATCCGACGGGAGATCTACACCGTCTGCCATACAATGCCTCGTACGGGGCCATCTGAATACTCGACTGGTAGCTGTTATTGTAGGCAAACTCGGCAAGTGGTAAGAACTCATCCCATGAACCACCAAAGTCAATCACACATGCCCGCAACATATCCTCCAGGATTTGAATAGTGAGCTCAGACTGTCCGTCTGTCTGGGGGTGAAATGCGGTGCTCAACTCAACCCGCGTACCCATCTCTCGCTGAAATGCTCTCCAAAACTGAGAAGTGAACTGAGTGCCTCTATCAGATATAATAGACACTGGGACCCCATGCAACCTGACAATCTCCCGAATAAAGATCGATGCCAACCGCTCCGATGAGTAAGTAGTACTAATTGGGATGAAATGTGCGGACTTAGTCAGCCGATCAACAATCACCCATACAGAATCAAACTTCCTCGCTGTCCGAGGGAGCCTAGTAACAAAATCCATGGTGATCCTCTCCCATTTCCACTCGGGAATAACCATACGCTGAAGAACACCGCCCGGTCTCTGATGCTCATATTTGACCTGCTGGCAATTGAGGCACTTAGCTACATGCCTAACAATATCCATCTTCATTCTCCTCCACCAATAGTGCTGTCTCAAGTCTTGGTACATCTTTGCGGCACCTGGGTGAATAGAGTACCGCGAACTGTGTGCCTCCTCAAGTATCAACTCCCGCAAACCATCAACATTGGGCACGCATATACGGCCCTCCATCCTCAGAACACCATCACTGTCGATAGTCACATCTCTAACATCATTATGCTGCACTCTGTCCTTAAGGACAAGCAAATGTGGGTCATCATACTGTCGCTCCCCGATGCGATCATATAAGGAAGATCGAGAAACAACACAAGCCAACACCCGACTCGGCTCCGAAATATCTAATCTCACTAGCCGATTGGCTAGGACCTGAACATCATAAGCAAATGGCCTCTCCCCAACTGGGATGAAAGCTAGGCTGCCCATGCTAACCGCCTTCCGACTCAAGGCATCGGCCACCACATTGGCCTTTCCTGGATGATACAAAATAGTGATATCATAGTCCTTAAGCAACTCCAACCACCTCCGCTGTCTCAAATTAAGGTCCTTCTGTCTGAATAAGTGCTGAAGGCCTGCGATGATCCGTGAACACCTCACAGGAGACACCATACAGGTAATGCCTCCAAATCTTCAAAGCATGAACTATGGCTGCTAGCTCCAAATCATGAACAGGGTAGTTCTTCTCGTGGGGCTTCAACCGACGAGAAGCATAAGCAATGACCCTACCCTCCTGCATCAACACACAACCAATGCCCACTCCTGAGGCATCACAATATACAGTATAAGAATCTGAAGCTGTCGGTAGAATCAAGACTGGTGCTGTGGTCAGTGCTGTCTTGAGCTTCTGAAAGCTCTCCTCGCACTCCTCGGACCATAAGAAAGGAACACCCTTCTGAGTCAATCTAGTCAAGGGTGAAGCAATAGAAGAGAACCCCTGAACGAATCGGCGATAATACCCTGCCAAACCCAGAAAACTCCTGATCTCTGTAGCTGAGGTCGGTCTAGGCCAACTCTGCACCGCCTCTATCTTTTTCTGATCAACCTGAATACCATCACGAGACACCACATGTCCCAGAAATGCTACGGACTCGAGCCAAAACTCGCACTTGGAGAATTTAGCATATAGCTTCTCCTCCCTCAATCTCTGCAACACAATACTCAAATGTTGAGCATGCTCCTCCCGACTACGGGAGTAGACTAGAATGTCATCAATGAACACAATCACAAATGAATCCAAATAAGGCCTGAACACACTGTTCATCAGATGCATAAATGCTGCTGGGGCGTTGGTCAGCCCAAACGACATCACAAGGAACTCATAATGACCATATCAAGTCCGGAATGCAGTCTTCATAATCTCTCTAATCTTCAGCTGATGGTAGCCTGAACGAAGATCAATCTTCGAGAACACCCTAGCTCCCTGGAGCCGATCAAATAAATCATCAATACGAGGCAGAGGATACTTATTCTTCACTGTTACTTTGTTTAGCTGCCTGTAGTCAATACACATCCTCATGGATCCGTCCGTCTTCTTAAAAAACAGGACCGGTGCACCCCACGGCGACACACTCGGCCGAATGAACCACTTATATAGGAGTTCCTGGAGCTGCTCCTTCAATTCCTTCAACTCAGCTGGTGCCATACGATACGGAGGAATAGAAATAGGCTGAGTGCCCGGCACCAAATCGATACCAAAATCAATATCCCTGTCCGGCGGCATGCCCGGCAGGTCTGAGGGAAACACATCAGGAAAGTCTCGCACAATGGGAACAGAATCAATACTGGGAGTCTGGGCCTCGACCTTCCGCACAAATGCTAAATAAGAGAGACATCCCTTCCCAACCATTCGTTGGGCCTTGAGGAAAGATATTACCCTGCTAGGTGGCATGTCCTGGGGTCCGTCTCCATTCCAATCAGGGCAAGTCTGGTAAAGCTAAGTCCACGGTCTTGGCGTGACAATGCAAGATCGCATGATACGGGGACAACCAATTCATCCCCAATATAACATCAAAATCAACCATGTCGAGAAGCAATAGATCGACACGGGTCTCAAGAACCTCAAATACTACTACACAGGAATGATGAACTCTATCGGCAACTATAGAATCACCCACTGGCGTGGATACATATGTAGGACAAGACTCCCTCGGGTCGTGCCCAAATGAGGAGCAAAATATGTAGACACATAAGAATAAGTAGAACCGGGATCAAACAATACCGAGGCATCTCCGTGGCAGATTGAAATAATACCTGTAATGACAGCATCAGAAGTAACAGCCTCAGATCGGCCCTGAAAAGCATAGCATCTAGCCTGTCCGCCTGATCGGCCTCCCCCTCGAGAGCGACCCCTAGCCGTCTGACCCTCACCCCTAGCTGGCGGGGCGGGTGCTGAAGTAGAAGGACCAGATGACGAGGGCTGCCCCCTCTGCTGATAAGATCTGGAAACAAGACGGGGACACTCCCTACGGTGGTGCCCAAACTCTCCGCAC
This sequence comes from Nicotiana noctiflora, assembly GCA_032618575.1. Classification (NCBI taxonomy): domain Eukaryota; kingdom Viridiplantae; phylum Streptophyta; class Magnoliopsida; order Solanales; family Solanaceae; genus Nicotiana; species Nicotiana noctiflora. The sequence continues at coordinate 193,697 of JASVEL010002790.1, forward strand.
TCGTAGCAACTCCCCGGTGCTGGGGACTGAGACTGATAAGGACCTCTGGCGCTGGAGTGGCCAGCTGATGAACTAGGCCGAGATGAACCCTGAGCGGATGGGGCCTGTGAAGAACTCTGAGCTGGCATGGCACTGAAAGATGGCTGGCTCTGGTGCAAACCCTGATAACCCTGTTTAGGTGACCATCTGCGACGATCTGAGCGACCCAACTGCGAAGACCTGAAAGAGCGACCTCGGCTCTGCTAACTCTGGCCTCTGGTCTGAGTGCCACTGGAACTAGCTGCTCCTCGAGGCCTCTTGGCCTCCCTCTCATCCCGCTCTCTGCGACGATCTGTCTCTATGTCGCAAGCAATATCCACAGCATCCTTAAATGTATGACTCAAAACCCTCTCCCGAGTCATCGGAATACGAATGGGATAAATGAGGCCGTCCACGAAGCGCCCAATCCTCTCTCCGTCGGAATGAACCAACCACGGTGCATATCTGGACAACTCTGTAAACCTGATCTCATACTCTGACACTGACATGTCCCCCTGACGGAGACCCTCAAACTGCCTACGCATCTCCTCTCTCCGAGATCGAGGCACCCATTTCTCCAAAAACATAGTGGAGAACTCCGGCCATGATAGTGGTGCTGCTCCGGCTGGCCTGCGGCGTTCATAAGCCTCCCACCAAGCGAAGGCTGGTCCCTGAAACTGAAAGGTAGTGAAAGATACCCCACTAGACTCCAATATCCCTGCCGTACAAAGCATCCGACGACACTTATCCAGAAAACCTTGGGCGTCCTTGCCCGGAGCACCAGTGAACACTGGAGGAGATAACCTGGTGAACCTCTCGAGACGACGCTTCTCATCGTCTGTCATAGCTGGGACCCTGTCCCCCTGAATCTGATCTGCTGGCTGAACCGGTACCACAGGCTGAACTGGAGGAGTCTCTGGTGTCTGTAATCCCTGCACTGCTGGCTCTGGAGTGCGTACTGCGGGGGTCCGATGACCACCCCCGATCCCCGATGCGGCCCGCTGCAGTAGTAACCGAAACCGCATGTGCTAGGCCGGTGCAAACTGCTAGTATCCGAGCTAGGGTCTCCCGTAGACCCGAATAACAATGGGCACGACCGGTGTCCGATCCGGTGCTCGTTGGCACCTCTCGCAACCGGGGGCTGTGGGTCGGCTGGCACTGCCTCAGCTGCCCTAACTCCGCCACGACCACGACCGCGTCCACGGCCTCTAGCAGGTGGTAGTGGTGGTCGTCCTCCACGTCCGGATGATCGAGTTCTCGCCATCTGCGAGAGAATAGAATGTCAAAGTTCAGTTCAAGTCAAAAGTAATCGCACGACAAGAATTCCAAGAATTGAAACTTTTCCTAAAAAGGTTTGCAGCCTCCCGAGGATAAGTACAGGCGTCCCCGCACCGATCCACGAGACTCTACCAACCGGCTCATGACTCGCGAGACCTCTTAACCTAGGCTCTGATACCAACTTGTCACGACCCAAACCCTGGTCGTGATGGCGCCCAACACAATGCTAGGCAAGCCCGACCATATTATCCCTTAACCCAGCCAGTTATTAATCAAATTAAACTTAAACAGTAAATGATCATATCAGGTGATAACCGAAACGTAAAACATACAAAATACGGTCCCAAACATATCGTGGTGTCACGAGACTGAGCCTCTACAGAATAGCATCCTAATACAATCAAGTCTAGGCAAATAGGAAATCAACAAGATGATAAAGAAGGAGAAACAAGCTCTGCGGACGGTGGCAACTACCTCGTAATCTCCGCAAGAGTAGACAAGGATCAGCAGCTACAATGTCTCAACTGCTCTCGGGCACCTGTGGATCTACACAGAAAGTGCAGGGGAGTGGGGTGAGTATATTTCAACTCAGTGAGTAACAATAATAAATAATAACTGAAGGTAAGAACTCCTGTGCTATCACTTAGCAGTTCTAAGGCAACCCTCACGGGTACGTCATCACTATAGTAGTACTCTAACCTCCAATCTACGTTTATCTCTACAAGATTCCACACCGAACCAACCCTCACTCGTACCCCTACGGTGTACGGCCATCTCAACATATAAAGACACATACCTATGTCTATAATGTATAAGTATTTGAGTAGATAATAGGATATGATTAAGTATAACGCTGCGGCGTGCAGCCCGCTCCAATACATATACCGCTGCGGCGCGCAGCCCGCTCCATTTAACGTCGACGGCGCTCACTGGGGGTGTATACAGACTTCGGAGGGGCTCCCTAGGCCCAAGCACTATTACACTGCGGCGTGCAGCCCGATCCACACATGTATTACTGCGGCGTGCAGTCCGATCCAATATTTATATGTATATATATTTATACCGCTGCGGCGCGCAGCCCGATCCCATAATATACACCAGTGCTCACTGAGAATGTGTGCAGACTCAGACTCCGAAGGGGCTCCTACAGCCCAAGCGCAATAATACTGCGGCGTGCAGTCCGTCCCACATGTATATTACATGTATATTACATGTATATTACTGCGGCGTGCAGTCCGATCCAATATATATACTGCTGCGGCGTGCAGCCCGATCCAATATAGGTATGTATATATAATACCTCATAATGGGTCCTCGACCCTATCCCAGTCAATATGTGCTTGGCCTCTCAGGCCCAATATAATATATCACAGTGGGTCCTAAACCCTGTCTCAGTCAATATAGACTTGGCCTTTCAGGCCCACTCAGCTAGAACAGGGGATTCCACCCTAGATAATCTCTCTCAATGTACACATCTAGTACGGGCTCATATTATGCTATACGGCTAGAGCTACGGCTGAGTGTATGTTTCCAACATGATATAAGGGTCACCTAGCTCTATAGGTTCCCTAATGCTCTACAGATTGGCACAAGGCCCCAAACATGGCCATTAGCCCAATTGTACAGTTATAGTCTCAGTAACAGTCATACAACACAGTATTCTATTAGCCGGGAAGGACTAAGTCCGAACTCCCAATCACAATGTCACCACGCCCGTCATGGAACGCGTGTCTCAACTCAATATAGCACCGTGAAGTGCTAGTACGGGGTTTCAAACCCTCAGTACATTGTTTACTACCACCACTCACCTCGAACCGGTAGAAGCTTCAATCCGCCTTGCGCTTGCCTCGCAAATCAATCTCCTCGGTTGCCAAATCTGCTCAAAATCATAGAGAATGCATCAATATACGCTAATTTCACGAAATTCATTCGAAATAACCCTATTTATATCAAAACCCACAAGTTGTCAAAACCCGACTTTTGGTACACTTGTCAAAAAATTACAAAAATCACATATTCGGAATCCTCATCTCGATACGAGTCTAGGCATATAAAATTTACCAAAATCGGACTCCATTTGCCCACTCAATTCAGTGTTTTTCTTTAATTTAGGCCTAGGGCTCAAACCCACCTTTAATCTTCCATTTACAGAAATTTAACCAAGGATTTCATGCTAAAATGATGCAATTAAGCCACAAAACTTACCTCCGACGAATCCCCGATGAATTACCAGCAATTCCCGTGAGTTTCTCTCTCTAGAACTCAAAAATGACATTTTGGGTTAATGAACCCGTAGCCCCTCTGTTCTGTGATTAAATTCTCTGCCAGACCCATTTGCTCTACGCGATCGCGAGTCTACTCACGCGATCGTGATGTTCAAACATTTCGCCCTCACGCGATCGCGATTCTCCTCACGCGATCGCGATGTACAACCATCCGGCCTCACGCGATCGCGTCCCTCTTCCTGCGATCGCGTAGCACATTTTTCCCTGGACCCCATTTCTCTTCTACGCGATCGCGTAGATGCTCATGCGATCGCGATGACCACCCGGTTAACTCTACGCGATCGCGTCCGTGCTCCTGCGATCGCGTTGCTTCTGTTCTTGACCTTACGCGATCGCGTCCCTATCTCTGCGATCGCGAAGGGTAAAATTCTGCTGCACTTATGATAGCAAACCAGCTCTCTTCTTTGGCCAAGAATGGTCCGTTTGGACCCCCGGATTCATCCCGAGACCCCCGGGACCCCAACGAAAACCACCAACATACTCCAAAACATGATACGAACTTGTTCCAATCATAAAAACACCACACTAAACATCAAAATCACCATTTCTACACGAATTCAAGCCTAAGTTTCTTCAAAACTTTCAAAACTAACATTCAATCCAAAACCCGATCAAACGATGTCCGAATGACTTGAAAATTTGCGGACATATCCAAAATCACATAACGAAGCTACAGAAATTGTCGGAATTCCATTCCGACCCCCGGATCAAAATATCACCTACCATCCGGATTTCGCTAAAATTCAACCTTCGCCAATTCAAGCCTAAAACTACACCGGGCCTCCAAATTCAATTCCAATCGCTCCCCTAAGTCGCAATCCACCTCCCGGAACTAACCGAATCATCAGAATTCGATTTCGAGCTCTCTAACTAAATAGTCAACTCCGGGTTGACTTTCCTTATTCAAGTTTCCTTCAAAAAGGCTATATGCCTCATTTTCATTTCAATTCACTCCTAACTTCCCCAATAGACTCTAACACTGATATAAAAGCATGAATTATGTAATTACAACATAACGGGGTGGTAATTCCCGTGACGACGGGTCGGGTCGTCACAAACAGCTTGTATTTTCTTTCAGACAATTATGTGTATTATTCTTAGAAGTTCGTGAGTATTGTGACACCAGTCTTGGGTTGTGTATCATGTTTGGTTTTTCTTTATCATATTTGACAAAGTCTTCCGCTAATTTTGATTATTCCACTGTAATTTATATGTTTTTAATAATAAGAAGTTGGTAATTAATGGAGATGTAGTTAATATTTGGCTTGCCTAGCTTCCAATTAGTAGGCGCCATCATGACCCCGATGGTGGGAAATCCGGGTCGTGACAAAATAGATATAACAAAAGATATGATCTCAATCCTTGAGAAATTATCCTCTCAAATGGATAATATGGGAACGAGAATACAAAAGCTAGAAGATGCCAAAAATCTAAGTCAGCAGCATGACTCTAAAGATGCGGATATAAGTCAATCGGAAGACTATAAAATTCCAGAGCTACAAGGTGACGTTGAGAAACACCTCAAAACCCATAACATGTGTTTTGATACAGCTGCAGGAAGTTCATCTACAAAGAAAGGAGTTAGAAATACAAACATGAACAAAATATTTGACAAACCATACATACCCAAAATACCAAAAGACCCATTATTCGTACCTCCACAAATGACATCATATTTAGAAAGCCTAAACCAAGAAAAGAAAGCTTACAATCATATAACCGGATCATATATAGAAAATATTCACAAAATACAGACATATCTAAACCTCAATCCAAGATCGAAAACTACCAGAGAACCAACCCAAGACTTCATAACCCAAAAGCTACAAGGATACAATAGGCTAATAGCACAACCAAAAACAAATACCAACCTAGTAAAAACATGTTATAGTTATGGACTATTGAGTACAGTATACACATATGATGGAGAAGAAATATCAACTATACCAGAATTATACAAGGCATTTATAAATTTCAAAAGAGTTACAAAAGGTGTCACGACCCAAATCCGATCGTGATGGCGCCCAACAATTAAGCTAGGCCAGCCAGACCAACTATTACTTATCACAACGATTTTTAGTCCCAAATGGACATTTCCAAGATGAATATATGAGTCAAAGAACTCCAATAATAATAATAATGAACAAAATACCGACACTCCCAAAGATCTGGAGTCACAAGTCTAGAGCCTCTAACAAAACCCAACAGGAATAGAGAGTACTATATAGAAATACTCAAGTCTGAATACAAAATACAAAATAACAACTGGAAAGGAGATAAGAAGCTAGGTTCTGCGAACGTAGGCAGCTACCTCAACAACTCGATATGTAACGACCCGGCCCGTCGTTATGGGAATAACCACCCTGTTACCTTGCATTTTACATATCTTATGCTTTTATATCGGTATTAGAGTATATCGGGTGAGTTAGGAGTGATTTGGGTTAAAAATGAAGCAAATAGCATGTTTGAAGGAAGCTTGAATTTGGGAAGTCAACCTAAAGTTGACTATTGAGTTAGAGTGCTCGGAACCGGATTCCGATGATTCGACTAGTTTCGGGGGATCATTTATGACTTAGGAGAGCGATCAGAATTGAATTCGGAGGTCCGGTGTAGTTTTAGGCTTGAATTGGCGAAGGTTGAATTTTGGCGAAAACCGGATGGTAGGTGATATTTTGATCCGGGGGTCGAAATGTAATTCCGACAATTTTTGAAGCCTTGTTAAGTGATTTTGGATATGTCCGCAAATTTTCAGGTCATTCGGACATCGTTTGATCGGGTTTTGGATTGAATGTTAGTTTTGAAAGTTTTAAAGAAACTTAGGCTTGAATTCGTGTGTAAATGGTGATTTTGATGTTTAGGATGGTGTTTTTGTGATTGTAACAAGTCCGTATCAAGTTTAAGAGTATTTTGGTGGTTTTTGTTGGGGTCCCGGGGGCCTCGGGATGATTTCGGACCATCAACCGGGCATATGGGACTTGGCAAAATCTGCAGAAAACTGCAGGTCTGCCCAGTCAATTAGACCTTCGCGTTCGCGTGACATGGGTCGCGTTCGCGAAGGCCAGGTGGGCTAAAGCATCGCGTTCGCGACAAGGGCGTCGCGTTCGCGTAGGTCAAAGGGAGTTAAGCTTCGCGCTCACGTGAGGGGGTGCCGCGAACACGTAGAAGGAAAATAGGCGCTGGGAATTTTGTTCATCGCGAACGCGTGGCGGAGTTCGCGTTCGCGTAGGGTAAGCCAAAGTTGAGCATCACGAACGCGTGGTAGGCATCGCGTTCGCGAAGAGTAAAAGGGAACTGGGCATCGCGTTTGCGCAAGGAGCATCACGAACACGTAGGTATAAGTGTTCTGGCAGTGAATTTATATCACAGAACAGAGGGCTTACGGGTTTACACCCCCAAAATACAATTTTGAGCCCTAGAGAGAAGAAAACTCGAGGAAATCACCGAGAAATCATCGGGTATTCATCGGAGGTAAGATTCTTGACTCAAAAACATCATTTCATGGTAGAATTAACATCAATCTTCATGAATTTGGGTAGAAATCTTGAAGAATTGTGGCCTAGGTATTAAAAACGGAATTTTGAGTTTTGGAAGGCCATTTGAACTCCGATTTTTATAAATTTTATATGCACGGACTCGTGGCGAGATGAGGGTCGCGTTGGTGCTAATTTCGGAATTTTCCGAGCAGTGGGCCCAGGGTCGGGTTTTACCAACTTAGTGTATTTATGCGAATTTCACGTAAATTAAAATGGGTTATGATTCTTTGACCCGTATATGATATAATTATTGTGATTTGACAAGATTCTACACACGAGGTAGCAAATTTCAAAGGAAAAGGCATCACAGACGAATCTACGACCGGCTAGAGGTGAGTAGTTTGTGTATATGGCAGCCTGAGGGTTCGAAACCCTGGCTTAGCACATTGTGACGCTAGTAGGGCGTGGCTCGCACACCGTGGCAGGTGCGGGATTGATTGTGACTGGGGATTGAGACTTGGTCCATCCCGGAAATGAATAATATGTTATTAGTGTTGGAAATACACTGTGTATTTGAATTATTTATGGGTTGTAAGCCTTGTTTGGGGCCTTGTGCCGACCTGTAGCGTCCTTAGAGTACAATATTTATGTGACAGCTATATTTGCTTAAATCACTGATCTCAGTCGTGGAAATTGAAAATCACATTATTGATATGCTAAGTCACCGGCTTTTGCAAATTTAATAAAATTAAAGTATTTTTCATAAATTATGAACTGAAAACTGGAGTTAAGATAAATGAACTGTTTTGTGACTTATCTAATTTATGTGGACTAAGGATGGATCGGGCTGCACGCCGCAGTGGTTGATATGAGGATCGGGCTGCACGCCGCAACAGTATTGCTCTTGGGCTGTAGGAGCCCCTCCGGAGACTGTACACACCCCCAGTGAGCGCCGTCGATGTTAAATTGGATCGGGCTACACGCCGTAGCGGTTATGTGTTTTGCATTGCATCTTTATTTGTTGAATTACTCTGTGGTAGCTGTATTGTACTGTTGATGCTAGTTCGTAGGAGGAATCGAATTGTAGTTTAGCTTTATTATGTGGTATTCTGTGGATTTCTTATTTTCAGCTACTTGTATATATTTATTACTCACTGAGTACTTAGTACTCACCCCTACTCCCTGCACCTTTTGTGTGCAGACTCAGGTACTCAGGATCAGTAGACAGGCATTTTGTAACGACCCGACCAGTCGTTTTAGAAATTTATGCCCCAATCCCCAATTTAACAGTTCCCCTAAGTTCATTTCTGCTATTGTGGTTTGCCGGGAGAGTCGATTCTGAAATTTGGAGTATTTTGGGACACTTAGTCCCTAAATGAGAGCTTTAAAGTTAGAAAATGGCCCGTAGCCGGAACAGTGTTAAGACGACCTCGGAACGGAAATCCGATGGTTCCATTAGCTTCGTTAGGTGATTTTGGGGTTGGGAGCACGTTCGGAAAGTATTTTGGAGGTTCGTAGCTCAATTAGGCTTGAAATGCCGAAGTTTGAAATTTTGGCGAATCCGAACGATAGGTGAGATTTTGATCCGGGTGTCGGAATGGAGTTCCGACAATTTCTGTAGCTTCGTTATGTGATTTTGGATATGTCCGCAAATTTTTAGGTCATTCGGACGTCGTTTGGTCGGGTTTTAGATCGAATGTGAAATTCGGAAAGTTTTAAGAAATTTAGGCTCGAATCCATTGTAAATTGATAATTTTTGTGTTTATGGACGTGTTTGGATGATTGGAACAAGTTTGAATAAGGTTATAGGAAGTGTTGGTGTTTTTGGTTGAGGTCCGGGGGGCCTCGGGTGAGTTTCGGGGTGGTTTCGGACCATTTCTAGGCCATTTTTCACTGCTGGTTTTTGGCTACAGCAGTGCTCTACGCGATCGCGGGGTATTAGTCGCGATCGCGGTGAGCAAAATCTGAGAAAAAAGCTAATGAACCGCGATCGCGTTGATTGCTTCGCGATCGCGAAGAAGAAAATTCTGTCGCGCAGGCCCTACTTTGGAAGATCATATCTTTTTATCTAAAAGGTATTTTGAGGTGATTCAAAAACGAAAGTTGTAGCTAATCGTGTCTAGTTTTCAGAACGATAAAGAAATCAACATTTGGAAATTTGTTGAAAGGGTTATGTATGTTACACTCTATGCTGTCCGAGAAGGATATCTAAAACACATAAATGGATTTGGAAGCTTGTATCTCGAAATGTATAAGGATTCAGGAAATGATCAACAAATGAACGTTATAGCCCTATGTGTCTAGTTTCCAGAAAATCAAACCATTCATCATTTGGAGTTGTGTGTAAAACGTTATGACCATTTTACTGAAGCCTGTCCGGAGGAACTGGAAGTTGTTCACCGCGATCGCGAGGCATTTCCCGCGATCGCGAAGGGTAATTGTTGGGCCAGAATTTGTTCTCCGCGATCGCGAAGAGTTTCCCGTGATCGCAGTGAACAAAATACCTGGACAGAAAGTTTTAAAACATTTCATCCGCGAACCAAACCCATTTTTCCACCATTTTTGGTCATTCTTGAGAGCTTTTGGACGAGAATTGAAGGGGTTTTGAGAAGAAGTGATTAGAGGTAAGTCCTATGAACTAAATACATGATTTTATTGAAGAATCATCCTTGAAATTTATGAAAACATAGCAAAATTGTAAGAAATTAGGGCTTGGAGCAAAAACTTTAAATTTGGGATTTGAAGGGCCATTTGTGGTCCGATTTGGGAGATTTTTATATGGTTAGACTCGTGAGAGTACGAGGGTTCTGAAAACGTAAAAATATTTCAATTCGAGCCGATGGATTCAGGGGTATTTTGGTCATTTCACCCACTTTCGCGCCGTAGCTATAATTTTATCATTGTAATTAGTTACTTGCGATGTTATTTATACTGTGTAATTGTTTTGACTAGATTCGGGTCACTCGGAGTCGGATATTCGCGGCAAGAGGGTTGTCTCTTAGCGGTTTTGTACCGGAATCAAGGTAAGTGGCTTGTCTAACCTCGTGTGGGGGAACCTTTACCCCTAGGATATTATGTGATAGTTTAAATGCCTTGTACGCGAGGTGACGGGCGTGTACATGCGTTGGTTGTTGTAACTCACTTTACTTGAATTGTTCAATTCGTGATATTCTTGTTCTTAATTTATTAAATTGTGACATTTACCTGGTATTCGTTAGGGAAGCATGATTAGGTAGGATTTATCTGTCTAATTGCCTAATTGTCCTACTTGAACTTCTTGATAATTGTTGGCACTAGTCCTCGGTGAAGTTGTAGTTAAGCATATTATATTTTCCGTGTGCGTTTTCTTTAATTGTTGTGTTGGTGGATTGCGGGTTCAATTCCCGGAGATCCCAGGGCTGTGGGTTCGATTCCCAGAGACCCGGAGTGATATTGTTGTGGACTGCGGGTTCGATTCCCGGAGATCCTGAGTTATTGAGATATGGACTGCGGGTTCGATTCCCGGAGATCCTGAGATTTATTGAGATGTGGACTGCGGGTTCGATTCCCAGAGATCCTGAGATTTACTGAGACATGGGCTGCGGGTTCGATTCCCGGAGACCCATCTGTCAATGGGACTGTGGGTTCAATTCCCACAGGTCCTGGACTTGTCTTATTGAGTTGGTTACTTGTTGTTAGCCTAATTGTAGACGGTTGCAGTAATCATTTTATTGTTGCTATTTCGAGATTTTTATCATTTAAACTGCTTATTATTGTTATTTCCATCGAGGTTAGGCTTGGCACTTACTGAGTACCGCCGTGGTGTACTCATGCTACTCTTCTGCACACTTTTGTTGTGCAGATCCAGGTACATCAGGACAGGCTTACACCAGGTGATTCATCAGCGCTTTGGGATACCTCGAGGTATGATCTGCTACGTCCGCGGATCCGGAGGCCTTCCTTCTATTCTAGTGCTAGTAGATGTTTTTTTTCTTCATTCATTCCATTGTTAGATACTCTTTATACATAGAGCTACAGTTGTATGTACTCTTTTTTAGTCTATGTTACCCGTGGGATTCCGGGTCTTGGTAGTGTTTTATACAGTGTATTTGACGGGTGTATGTGCCAAGTGGCACGGATTACATTCCTTTTATCTCATTTCCCGCTAATTCTTATTAAATGTGCATAAACTTGTATATTCCGCAACGTGTTAGGCTTACCTAGTCGTGGAGACTGGGTGCCATCACGACATATTCACGATTGGTAAACTAGGGTCGTGACACATTTCCAGCGTTTGCAGTGTCATATCGAGTTGCTGAGGTAGCTGCCGCCGTTCACAGAACCTAGCTTCTCCTCTCCTTTCGAGTTGTTATTTAGTACTTTGTATTCAGACTTGAGTATTCTCTATTCCTATTAGGTTTTGTTAGAGGCTCTAGACTTGTGACTCCGGATCTATGGGAGTGTCGGTTATATTCCGCACTTCTCCGTATTTTGTTTATTATTATTATTATTGGAGTTCTTAAACTCATATATTCTTCTTGGTATGTCCATTTGGGACTGGTATTCGATGTGATCAGTAATTTTTGGTCTGGCTGGCCTAGCTTGATTGTTGGGCGCCATCACGACCGGATTTGGGTCGTGACAAGTTGGTATTAGAGCCTAGGTTACTAGGACTCGCGAGTCATGAGCCGGTTTAGTAGGCTTTCGCGGATCGGTACGTAGACGTCCGTATCTATCCTCGGAGGGCTACAAAAACTTTAGGAAAAACCTCATTTTCTTGGATTCATATCATGCGATTGGTGTTATCATGAAATTAAATTTTTCCATATTCTATTCTCTCGCAGATGGCGAGAACACGAGCTAACGGACGTGACGGACGACCACCATTGGCACCCAGAGGTCGTGGTCGTGGTAGAGGTAGGGCAGCAGTACCAGCACCTGCTGATCCACCAGCTGACCAGACTCAGGGTCAGATTCCTGCACCAGTGGCCCAGGCTCAGGACCAGATTCCAGCGGCAGACGCTCCGACAACTCAGGGTTCAGGCACCGGCAGTGCCCATTGTCATACCAGGTCTTCAGGAGACCTTGGCTCAGATCTTATCAGTGTGCACAGGCTTGGCACAGGTAGTTGCAGCTACTGCTGCAGTATCTTCTTCGCAGGCAGGGGGAGGAAATCAGACCCCCGTGGCTCACACACCCGAGCCAGTCCAGCCAGTTGCGCCCATTGCACGAGCTCCTGCTTATATGGTTCCAGCTTTGCCCGACGATGAGCAGTGTCGTTTGGAGAGATTTGAGAGGCTACGGCCTCCGACATTCAGTGGTGCTGAGGGCGAGGACGCCCAGGGTTTTCTTGACAGATGTCAGCGCATGCTTCACACCGCGGCTATTCTAGAGTCCAGCGGTGTTTCATTCACCACTTTTCAGTTTACAGGTGTAGCATTTCAGTGGTGGGAGGATTTCGAGAGGCGTAGGCCCGGTGGGGCAGCGTCCCTCACTTGGCAGCAGTTCTCCACGGTATTTCTGGAGAAGTACGTGCCTCAGTCTCAGAGAGAGGAGCTGCAACGTCAGTTTGAGTGGCTGAAGCAGGGAGATATGACGGTTACTCAGTACGAGATGAGATTCACACAGTTGGCCCGACATGCCATGTGGATGGTTCCTACAGACAGAGAGAGGATTCGGAGATTTATTGATGGCCTTATTTATCCCATCCGCATATTGATGACCAGGGAGAGAGTTTCGACAGTTACCTTCGAGGAGGTGGTTGATGCTGCCCGTCACATTGAGATAGATCGCCGCAGAGAGCGGGAGGGAGAGAGAGGCTAAGAGGCCTCGTGGTACTGGCAGCTACAGTGGTGCTCCGTCTAGGGGCCAACCTCGGCATAGCAGGGGTCATTCTTTCAGGTCTCACCAGTCTGGACGTGCAGAGTCCAGTGGGGTTTCATCAGATCGTGGTCGTCAGGGCCATCAGGGTTATCAGGGTCGGCAGAGCCGTCAGCAGAGTCAGCCTGCACCGAGTGCTCTTCCAGCTCAGAGCTCTACTCATGCTTCCTCAGCACAGGGTTCATCTGTAGTGAGAGGTCCTCAGCAACCCCTTCTTCTATCTTCAGGCCGTTGTTTTGAGTGCGGTGACTTGGGCCATATCAGGAGAGAGTGTCCTTCAGTGGCTTCGTAAGCGGTCTCAGCAGAGGGATCAGCCCTCGTCTTCTACTCCTGTTTCTTCGGCGCCAGCACAGTCGGCTAGGACTGGTGGCCAGGTATCCAGAGGTCGCCCTAGGGGTGAGGATCGTACTGGTGGAGGCCAGGCTCGTTTCTATGCTCTTCCGGATAGGAATGATGCTAGTGCTTCAGATGCGGTCATTTCAGGTATTATCTCAGTTTGCCACAGGGATGCTTCTGTCTTATTTGATCCCGGATCCACCTATTCTTATGTCTCTACTTATTTTGCACATCATTTGGGTATGACCCGTGGTATTCTTGCTTTGCCCGTACATATGTCTACCCCAGTGGGGGATACTGTTGTTGTGGATTAGGTATATCGATCCTGTCTTATTACTATTGGGGGTCTGGAGACCCGAGTTGATCTATTACTACTGGGCATGGTAGATTTTGATGTAATTCTAGGCATGGATTGGCTATCTCCTTACCATGCGATTCCGGACTGTCATGCCAAGACAGTCACACTAGCTATTCCAGGTAGTCCGAGGATCGAGTGGCGTGGCTTGACTGATTATGTGTCGGACAGGGTGATTTCTTATATAAAGGCCCAACGAATTATTGGCAAGGGTTGTTTATCTTATTTGGCCTTCATTAGAAATGTTGAGGCTGGGACACCCAGTCTTGATTCGGTTTCTATTGTGAGGGAGTTTCCGGATGTATTTCCAGCAGACCTACCAGGCATGCCACCTGACAGAGATATTGACTTTGGCATTGACTTGGTGTCGGGCACTCAGCCCATTTCTATTCCTCCCTATCGCATGGCACCAGCAGAGTTAAAAGAATTGAAGGAACAGCTTCAGGAACTCTTAGATAAGGGTTTCAGTCGTCCGAGTGTGTCACCTTGGGGTGCACCGGTGTTGTTCGTGAAGAAGAAAGATGGCACAATGTGAATGTGCATTGATTACAGGCAGCTGAACAAGGTAACAGTGAAGAATAAGTACCCATTGCCTCGTATTGAGGACCTATTCGATCAGCTCCAGGGAGCTAGTTTATTTTCTAAGATTGATCTTCGATCGGGCTATCATCAGTTGAAGATCAGCGACTCAGATATTATGAAGACAGCGTTCAGGATGCAATATGGGCACTACGAGTTCCCGGTGATGTCTTTCGGGCTGACTAATGCCCCAGCTGCATTCATGCACTTGATGAATAGTGTATTTCGGCCATACCTTGATTCTTTTGTGATTGTGTTTATTGATGATATTTTGGTATATTCACAAAGTCAGGAGGAGCATGCACAACACTTGAGAGTGGTATTGCAGAGGTTGAGAGAAGAGAAGCTTTATGCAAAATTCACTAAGTGTGAGTTATGGCTTGATACTGTGGGTTTTCCGGGACATGTGGTGTCCAGTGATGGTATTCGGGTTGATCCACAGAAGGTCGAGGCAGTGCAGAATTGGCCCAGACCTTCCTCAGCTACAGAGATTCGGAGTTTTCTCGGCTTGGCAAGCTATTATCGCCGGTTTGTTCAGGGTTTCTCATCTATTGCTTCACCGTTGACTAAGTTGACACAGAAGAATGCTCCATTTGTGTGGTCCGATGAATGTGAGGAGAGCTTCCAGAAGCTCAAGGAGGCTTTGACCACCGCTCCAGTACTTGTGTTACCATCAGCCTCAGGGTCATATACGGTGTATTGTGATGCTTCTAGAGTTGGACTCGGTTGTGTGTTGATGCAGGAGGGTAGAGTTATTGCATATGCTTCTCGTCAGCTAAAGCCCCACGAGAAGAACTACCCTGTTCATGATTTGGAGTTAGTTGCTATTGTTCATGCCTTGAAGATTTGGAGGCATTACCTATATGGTGTATCTTGTGATGTATATACGGACCACCGCAGCCTTCAGCATTTGTTTAAGCAGAAAGATCTAAATTTGAGGCAGCGGAGATGGCTTGAGTTGCTTAAAGACTATGATATTACTATCTTGTACCATCCCGGGAAAGCCAATGTAGTGGCTGATGCATTGAGCCGGAAGGCTATTAGTATGGGCAGTTTGGCGTATATTCCTGTTGGGGAGAGACCCCTTGCAGTTGATGTTCAGGCGTTGGCTAATCAGATGGTGAGACTGGATATTTCTGAGCCCAGTCGGGTGATGGCTTCTGTAGTGGCTCGTTCTTCTTTATATGATCGTATTCGAGGGCGCCAGTATGATGATCCACACTTACTTGTCCTTAAGGACAGAGTTCAGCGTGATTATGCCAGAGATGTCACTATTGATAGTGATGGTGTATTGCGGATATAGGGCCGGATATGCGTGCCCAATGTTGACGGCCTTCATGAGTTGATATTGGAGGAAGCCCACGGCTCGCGGTATTCTATTCATCCAGGAGCCGCGAAGATGTATCATGATTTGAAGCAGCATTACTGGTGGAGAAAGATGAAGAAAGATATTGTGAGCCATGTGGCTCGGTGTCTAAACCGTCAGCAGGTCAAGTATGAGCATCAGAGACCTGGTGGTGTATTCCAGCGTATTGATATTCCGGAGTGGAAGTGGGAAAGGATTACTATGGACTTTGTTAGTGGACTCCCTCGGACAGCGAGGAAGTTTGATTCAGTTTGGGTGGTGGTGGATAGGTTGACCAAGTCAGCTCACTTCATCCCAGTGTGTACTACTTATTCCTCAGAGCGGTTGGCAGAGATATTTATCCGGGAGATAGTGAGATTGCATGGAGTTCCCATTTCTATTATATCAGACAGAGGTACCCAGTTCACATCTCAGTTCTGGCAGACATTTCAGCGAGAGTTGGGTTCACAGGTAGAGCTGAGCACAGCATTTCATCCACAGACGGATGGGCAGTCTGAGCGTACTATTCAGATATTGGAGGACATGTTGCGTGCTTGTGTCATAGATTTCGGTGGTTCGTGGGCTGATTATTTGCCTCTTGCGGAGTTTGCTTATAATAATAGCTATCAGTCCAGCATTCAGATGGCACCGTATGAAGCTTTATATGGGAGGCGGTGTAGGTCTCCAGTCGGTTGGTTCGAGCCCGGCGAGGCTAGGTTGTTGGGGATAGAGTTGGTCCAAGATGCCTTAAATAAGGTGAAGGTGATTCAGGAGAGACTTCGCACAACTCAGTCGCATCAGAAGAGTTATGCGGACCGAAAGGTCCGAGATGTGTCCTATTCAATGGGTGAGAAGGTGTTGCTGAAGGTTTCGCCTATGAAGGGTGTTATGAGGTTTGGAAAGAAAGGGAAGTTGAGCCCAAAGTTTATTGGACCTTTTGAGGTGCTTAGGAAAGTTGGGGAGGTGGCCTATATGCTTGCTTTGCCACCCAGTTTGTCGGGAGTTCACCTGGTGTTCCATGTATCTATGCTCCGGAAGTATGTCGGAGACCCGTCTCATGTGTTAGACTTCAGCACGATACAGCTAGATGAGGACTTGACTTATGATGTGGAACCAGTAGCCATTTTGGGTCGTCAGGTTCGTAAGCTGAGATCCAAGGACATAGCTTCAGTGAAAGTGCAGTGGTGAGGTCGTCCCGTGGAGGAAGCAACTTGGGAGACCGAGCAGGAGATGCGGAGCAGATATCCTTACTTGTTTGATGCTCTAGGTATGTTTCTTAACCCGCTCGCGGACGAGCGTTTGTTTAAGTTGGGGAAAAGGTAACGACCCGGCCCGTCGTTACAGGAATTACCACCCCATTACCTTGCATTTTACATATCTTATGCTTTTATATCAGTATTAGAGTATATCGGGTGAGTTAGGAGTGATTTGGGTTAAAAATGAAGCAAATAGCATGTTTGAAGGAAGCTTGAATTTGGGAAGTCAACCTAAAGTTGACTATTGAGTTAGAGTGCTCGGAACTAGATTTCAATGATTCGACTAGTTTCGGGGGATCATTTATGACTTAGGAGAGCGATCGGAATTGAATTCGGAGGTCCGGTGTAGTTTTAGGCTTGAATTGGCGAAGGTTGAATTTTGGCGAAAACCGGATGGTAGGTGATATTTTGATCCGGGGTCGGAATGGAATTCCGACAATTTCTGTAGCTTCGTTATGTGATTTTGGATATGTCTGCAAATTTTCAGGTCATTTGGACATCGTTTGATCGGGTTTTGGATTGAATGTTAGTTTTGAAAGTTTAAAGAAACTTAGGCTTGAATTCGTGTGTAAATGGTGATTTTGATGTTTAGGATGGTGTTTTTGTGATTGGAACAAGTCCGTATCATGTTTTGGAGTATGTTGGTGGTTTTCGTTGGGGTCCGGGGGCCTCGGGATGATTTCGGACCATCAACCGGGCATATGGGACTTGGCAAAATCTACAGAAAACAACAGGTTTCTGCCCAGTCAATTAGACCTTCTCGTTCGCGTGACATGGGTCGCGTTCGCGAAGGCCAGGTGGGCTAAAGCATCGCGTTCGCGACAAGGGCGTCGCGTTCGCGTTGGTCAGAGGGAGTAAAGCTTCGCGTTCGCGTGAGGGGGGCCGCGAACGCGTAGAAGGAAAATAGGC
Source organism: Nicotiana noctiflora (assembly GCA_032618575.1). Lineage (NCBI taxonomy): Eukaryota > Viridiplantae > Streptophyta > Magnoliopsida > Solanales > Solanaceae > Nicotiana > Nicotiana noctiflora. Next base: position 211,390 of record JASVEL010002790.1, read on the forward strand.
GTTGGGAATTTTGTTCATCGCGAACGCGTCGTGGAGTTCGCGTTCGCGTAGGGTAAGCCAAAGTTGAGCATCGCGAACGCGTGGTAGGCGTCGCGTTCGCTAAGAGTAAAAGGGAACTGGGCATCGCGTTCGTGCAAGAAGCATCGCGAACGCGTAGGTATAAGTGTTCTGGCAGTGAATTTATATCACAGAACAGAGGGCTTACGGGTTTACACCCCCAAAATACAATTTTGAGCCTAGAGAGAAGAAAACTCGAGGAAATCACTGAGAAATCATCGGGTATTCATCGGAGGTAAGATTCTTGACTCAAAAACATCATTTTATGGTAGAATTAACATCAATCTTCATGAATTTGGGTAGAAATCTTGAAGAATTGTGGCCTAGGTATTAAAAACAGGATTTTGAGGTTTGGAAGGCCATTTGAACTCCGATTTTTATAAATTTTATATGCACGGACTCGTGGCGAGATGAGGGTCGCGTTGGTGCTAATTTCGGAATTTTCCGAGCAGTGGGCCCAGGGTCGGGTTTTACCAACTAAGTGTATTTATGCGAATTTCATGTAAATTGAAATGGGTTATGATTCTTTGACCCGTATTTGATATAATTATTGTGATTTGACTAGATCCTACACACGAGGCAGCGAATTTCAAAGGAGAAGGCAATGCGGACGAATCTACGACCAGCTAGAGGTGAGTAGTTTGTGTATATGGTAGCCAGGGGCATTTTGGAAAACTTTGGGGTAAAATTTAAGAAAACCATTTTTAAGCATTCAAACCAAGGTAATTAGTATTTATTAATATGATGGAATCAATTGTGATTAGATTCGAGCTAGTTGAAAGCGGAAATTCGGGGAAAAAGCTATAATTGAAGCATAATTTGGACTTCAAGGCTAGAGGTAAGTGTTTGTTCTATCCTAGCTTGAAGGAAAAGGATTATGTGCTATGTGCTATGTGATCGAGTGCGGTGTATGGGCTGTGGTGACGAGCATCCATACACTGGCATCTTGCATGACCGTGAGTCGTTGTTAATACTTGTTGTGAGACATTTTTAAAGATAAATTGTTGAACCTTTGCCGGGTTGTAGAATTGTTATTGTTCTCCCTTGCCGGGACTTATTGTGAAGTGAGATATTGATTGCCCTTGCCGGGACTTTGTTGTGATGATTATTGTGTCCCTTGCTGGGATGGTTCATGATTTATTATTTTCATTCTCTGCCTTTAACTGTGATTGTTATTTGGGTGAGCAAGAGTGATAATGCACGAAGGGTGATGTCGTGCCTTGATTTATTGATTATGAACGAAGGTTAATGTCGTGCCTTGATTTATTGATTTTTCACGAAGGTTAATGACGTGCCATAGTATTGATTATGCACGAAGGATCATGCCGTGCCTTGTTATTGAACCATGTACGAAAGATCATGCCGTACCATGGATGTGAGGATGAGAGTAAAAGCACGAAGGATGATGCCGTGCACTTTATTTGCTTATTTGGTGAGGATGAGAGTAAAACCACGAAGGGTGATGCCGTGCAATTATTTGCTATTCCTTGACTAGATATTACGTGTTTTCCATTATACTTTGATTTTCCTTGTTGATTTAATAACTGTTGTTAACTGTTGAGTTCCTTTGTGTTATTCCTTGTTGAGTTGTTACTTGATTATTTCTCATTATCTTGTGGTGTACATATATATAGAACTGCACAGGTTTATGTGGGTGTCTGGTCCTAGGCTTGTCACTACTTCGCCGGGATAGACTAGGCACTTACCAGCACATGGGGTCGGATTGTGCTGATACTGCACTTCTGTGCATTTTTGCACAGGTCCAGGTTTCGATCAGGAGCAGCAGCAGTAGATCTTTTGCGTGGGAGTTGAGCATATTGAGACCGAGGTAGCTTGCAGGCGTCCGCAGGCCCGACGTCTCTTCTTTTTACTTATGTTATTAGTTGTAGTCTCCTTGTTCCGAGACAAATAGATTATGTTATATTTCTTTCAGACCTTTATGTGTAGTATTCAGTAGTAGTTCGTGAGTTGGTGACTCCACGTCTTGGGTAGAGGATTTTAGTATTGTTTTGCCTTGAAACTGCTTATCTCTATTTTTATAAAGTTTTCCGCACTTATTTAATTAAGGTTATGGTTTTGGTTGATAACTTGAATATGAAATATTGCTAAAAATAGGATAGTGTGAATAAAGTGGCTTACCTAGCTACCACGAGTAGGCACCATCACGATCCCGGTGTTGGGGGAAAATCTGGGTCGTGACACCACAAATCGTTCATTTTCTTTCAGCAAAACAACAGCCCTTTGAAACTTGATTTTCTTCAACAAAACAACAACCCCTACTCTCGATCTCCTCCAGACATGCACGAACTGAATCAACAGTGAATAGAGGCAGCGAAAAAAGGAGAAGAAACCGGACAGATTTAAGAAGAGATGATGAACGAATAGCATGACTTTGGTTTTCTGGTTCAAATTGTATTTTCATTTTTTTTGCAAACCAGAAATATAAAAATTTCATTTCATCCTATTTGCCCTCTTTGAACATCTGTGGAGATTATTCATTTGTTTGAGAGATTGAGATACCGAATTTGAATCGGATTCGCTGTCGCCCGTCGTTCCAGTCACGGTCCATGTCAGATTCTTGTTGGTGTTTTCTTGCTCAAATCTTGAAGTCAAGATCTGTGTAGTTGCTGATCTTTATTGCTATTGAGTATTCAGTGTGATTGAGGTCGAGTTTGGAGTCGAAGACTCGGTGCCGATTCGAATTCCAATTCGTTGTTCGTCCAAAATTGCCTCACAATTAATTTTCAGATTCATTTGAGGTTCATTCTTCATTCTTACTACTCTATTTTGCTTGACATCGTGATTTTGTTGTTTCATTAGTCTATCCTCGCTCTATTTTGTTGATTGTATGAGTTAAAATTTGATTGCTCTATTCTTGAGTATCTTGGCGATGTTTGGTGTTCCATTTTACTATTGATTATTGTTCATATGTCGTTTAATTGTCTAGTGAATCTTTTTGGATGGGGTTGATATCTAGTATGGGTTATGGAATGGGAAACTGAACATGGAGAAGAAATTTGACCTTAAATATCTAACTATTTTTATGTAATTGATTTTTCTTGAAATTGTTAGGAGCATGGTTTAGGCCGACCACACTCGAGTAGGCAAAATTTAAGATTGTTGTTAGTTTTGAGGCGAGAGGTCGTTTCCCTTAGTTATATTTATCCGAGGAATGCCCCGAAGGACTTGTATATATTTATCCGGGGTATGCCCCGAAGTATTTGTATTTGGAGGTCGGTAGTAGCACTTGTAGCATTTTATTTTTATTTCTCTTTTATTAAGCGGGGACGATCTCGAGCCTCGTATGTGTTTATTTTTCTTTTTCTGTGTTTTTACCTCAAATGAATATTCTAAAAGCCAATCTGATCAAGTACGCAACTGTGACCTTCACGGAACTTGGGGAGTGCCTAACACCTTCTCCTCGAGTTAAAGGAACCCCCTTACCCAAATCTCTGGTGCGAACTTATGTTTTGGAGTCCATAGTGTTCTAAAAGGAAAATCATTTTAAAACGGTGGCTTGGCACACCGAAACCAATGTCAGGTGGCGACTCTGAGTTATTTCCTTTTAAACATAATTTTTTGTCACTTTCAAAATTGAAAAACCCTTTTCAAGCTTTTACTAAATTCTTTTATTTATTTAAGAGGGTTTACTGGAAGGTTTGCTAAAAAAAAGAGTGTGACAAGTATCACTAATACGATTAATTATATAATGTGAATTACATATTGTAACAACCACATATTTAATTACACATGTAAAGGGTAGAAATTATATTAGGATTGTGAATGTAACGGTATTTTAATAATAATATTATGTCATAACTTAGTCACATACTATTACCACAATATAATACGCTGAACTTACATCGGTAATACACAGTGTATTGTATGGGAGTGTATTATACATTGGAATATACTAAGACGCATCGGCCTACGATAACCACATAAGTTCATTGGACTAATACGATTGTAGTCATAAGAACTTAGTCATATATACATTATATAACTGTGTATTGGGAGTCGTGGTTGTATGAATATACAATGGACTATACACGATAGTATATGAATGAAATCATATCGTTCATACTATGCGTATTTCATTATAAGGAACCATTACGATTGGGAGTAAATAACGTATTTAGGAAGGTGAACATGGCCCTACGATTCCTACGACAACCAACACTTACAATCGTATTATTACGTTAAATCATATTCATAAATACGGAACAGAATAGCCACATGATTACGATTATAGAATAATTGACCGCCCATTGGCCATATGATAAATACGGTAGTAGTTATATAATTTAACGTAATAATACGATTGTATGTCTTGGTTGTCGTAGGAATCGTAGGGCCATGTTCACCTTCCTAAATACGTTATTTACTCCCAATCGTAATGGTTCATTAATAATGAAATACGCATAGTATGAACGATACGATTTCATATTTAGTATATGGTAATTCATTCACGGTTTAGTAATTGTAGTAATAGGACCTTCCGTTTTTATGAATAGTGTTAAAATAAATTGTAAATGTAGTCCCGATTACTGGTCCATTGGACTAGAATATAGGGGTGGACCTAGTATATTCAATACTATTAACATTGCTCAACCGATATTAGGCCACATACGGGCCCATATATCAGATAATATTAATGAACTTAAATACATATGGGACTTCTACAATCGTTATATCTAACAATAGGACATAATCTATGAACGTATCTATGAATATTAGTGGAGTTACTAAATGGACTTATGTCCGTTCATACGATATATATAGTTATAACAGATTTACTGTTATTCATAAATGTGGTTTTAACTACAATAGTCGAATGGACTAAAATATATTGTATAATCATATGCTTTATATCCTTCCATAACGTATGGCCCTATAACATATATAGTAAAATATATGATTTATAATATTCCCTCTGCCTGGGTAATAGTATATATGTACAGTAATCCTATATGACCATATGTAACTTCGGCCATACATATTTAAGTTCACATGTACGATAAATTATATCCATAGTGGCATATAATATGTATATATGGTAAATCACAGCTATAAGTTATTCGATAAACGCAATGGGCACGGGTCTTCATTGGCTCCTATCTCCCCAAAGAATACCCCTTTTGGCAGATATATGCATGATATAAATAACAATATAGTAATATAGAACCAGGATTGGTAATGCATAGTAATGATAAGTTAAAAATAATAGATACTATATAGTAATGATTATAGTATGAACTTGCATATAATGTATAGTAATAGTATTAGTCATAGGTTTGACATATTATATATATTGTAATTATATATAATATTCATTAATAACTCTAGTAATACTATTAACCCTCTATACAATAGTATAGTATTGACTTAGATTCATATATGACCTATAGGAGTATACATCGTACTCATTTACTGTATCTCACTATAATGTAATACCATATGAGTATAGACGGTATGAATAACGAATATGTGATTGTATCATCATACTATAGATGCTAGGCCACACCTAGATATTTAGTAATATCTAGTATTGAGTACAATTGATATACGTATATTGATTATCGTTAGGGTTGTAATTATCATGTTATTTATATATCCAGTATTACTATCCGTATACGATTGTAGTCATGATAATTGGTACTAGGTGAACGTTCATATGCATGTATATCCTCATAATTTATAAGGCTTATTCATAAGAATTTATAAGGGACTATAAATGATACTATATATGGTCCATATATATGTATTCCTCACATATTGATATCCATACATTAGTTCCGTATAATAGTATAGATTATGTGTCCTATTACATATGTATTCCTCACATACTACTAAATATGTATACTAACCTATTATATCCGATAATAGACTAATACGGAATAGTCTAACATTTATATATAATAATATATATACTATTAAATATAATATGTTAATATCATTGAACTCCCAATTAGTCACTAGGACGTATGGGAGATACTCCTAATATCTTACGTTACCACTACAGCCATATTAAACTTATACTATGGCGTATGAAATAATACTAGTTAAATTTCCTAAATTAGCCATTCTAGCCATATATACTCTTTAGTTGATACATAGGTTATTGTATTCATAGAACTTAAAACGTATATACCTATCCGTGGTATACGTAAACGTCAATGGTATAGGACTATGGATTATAAACTAGACATATCTATTTAAATTACAGTATCGTAATAGTATATATAGTATATATTAAATACAATATCATACTATTAGCATAGGTAATATTTAATACCATATCTGTCGTAGACTTAGTTAAATATATAGTCCTATACCATAATACTATTATAGCCTTCATACATTAACGCATTCGAATATATATTACTATATCTTATGATATCGTCATAGTAACTAATAGTATTGGACTAACATTCCCTAGTATAACCATGTGGACCACATAACTATCGCGATTGGTATCAGTCATAATATACTACTTGAACCTCCTATTATATATTATAGCAATTCTATACTATCTAAACTACGTTCATATAACACATACTTTAATGAAATGACAAATGACTAGGATATGCATTATATATTGATATAGATTGTAGTCATAGAAATTTCCGTTATTATAATAATGAAACTTACCAATTTTTATGTGGGACATTTAAGTGTTAATTGTATATCATAACTAGTCATAGGTTATGTGTCCTAATTATATTAAATTATCCTCTATCATGTCGGTATATTGTGGATAATACCATATCTGTCGTGGACTATATCGGATATGGTGGTTACTGTAACAAATGTCTAAACAATGTTGAGTGTATTATCAAATGACATTGAATATAATACTATATAGTAATCATTGTATGTATCATACGATAACTATATATACACTATGGACCTTGATAAGTATAGTTATATAATCTACTTATATCCCACCTATACGTAGTCATTATACCATGTGTAGTAATAGGTATATATGATAGGACATATACCTATCAAATAGTATAAGGGGAGATACCATTTAGGAATAATTAGTACGGATTAGTCACTAGGATTGTTAAATTATTTAGTATACGAGGGATCATATGTGTATATTATAAAATATTGTGATAAAAGTAGATTATCATATATATGTTATTCCTATAGCAAATATAGATTGTGTCCTAATTATATAATATAAACGTCAATGTATGAAGGCTATAATAGTATTATAGTAAAAATTCTAGTGATATACGGTTAGTAATAATAGTTTGTAATACATTCACAGTATTAATTATTCCTAAATGGTATCTTAATTTGTATAGTCGGATGGATCCATTAACGGATTGTTCCAATAATAGGACATATACCACGATCTATAGTATTTCGTCAATGGTACCTAATAGTATACGCCTATGATAAATGGACATATTATTGACTATATAGTATACGCCTATGATAAATGGACATATTATTGACTATATAGTATACGCCTATGGTACCTAATAGGGATCATATGTGTATATTATACAATCAAATATACATCTACTATTACATTGTTCCTATATTACTATGGTAACAGATTTTTTCCTATATATTAGTATAAGTCACAATACTCCATTATATACAGTATAGATCATATGGACTTATCATATAAATGAACATTAGGACCTAGTACACTATACTAATAGTACAATATATTATGTGGATGTATATCATATAGTGACTATTTATGACACATTTGTATAGTCCTATATTTTGGAATATAAGGTATACGGTTATTAACTAGGAACATATACTGTATCTAAATTAATACATTGTAGTTTGTAATTGAGTGAATGCAATATAATTATAATAAGGCTAATCATTCATATAGATTACCAATGGATATACTTTACATATCGTAATATAATACATATGTGTTGTAGTAGACAGTCATAACTATGTAATGATAATATATCATATGATATATGTCGATTAATTAGGATATTCATACTAGTAAAAATCTAGTATGAATTGGGCTAGGACATTATACACGATTAACTATTGGTGTACAATAATCTAGTAAGGAATTTTTATATGTGTATACCATACAGTAAACTTTATTACCAATCATGTTTAAGGTTTGTGTTTATTACATTTAAGCATACCAAGTTTCAATTTATGTACCATAATTCAAATTAAGGTTTTAATTAAGTTATCATTTAATATAGGAGTATATTTAGGGACAAAATCTCCCAATTTATTTTGTTATCCGCTTCTCTCTCTTCTAATTTTTAAATTTTTCGTTCCTCACCCCCCAGCCCCCCTCCCCACGATTTTCCCGCAGTTCTTTTCTCCCTCACGTTTTTTCTTTTGTTTAGTTTTTTTCCTCTTTTTCGTATAGTAGAACACAACTCCCATCATCTCCCTTAACTTCCCCCTCCATTTTCATCTATTTCAATCTTCATCAAAATCATGAAAAATCAAAATACTCCTAAAAAACCTACAAAAGAGGTTTTAACTGATATTCCATCTTTCAATTTAGGTATTTTAACACCTAAATCCTCTGCCAAAAACCAACAGAATACACATGCAAGTGACAAATCGAAAGCTATGTCTTCACCAAGACAAATAAGGGCTGAAATGCGAACTAAGCATTTACAAGATGTAAATGTAAGTGATGTACATAAAGTCGCTCAACAACAGCGTAGGCGCAAGGGAAAACAGTTGGAGATAGATGATGATTTTGTCGAGGATTCACCAAAGCTTCAATCTGGAAAAAAATCGAAGTTATCTCCATCTTCTTCAAAAAAACCAAAAAAGAAACATTCAAAAAAAGCTAAAAAAGTCAACCCTCATAATATTTCAGAAAAGGTATTTTTATTTAATTTTTCCGTATAGTTTCTGGAAACCTTTTAATTTATCTCAATTTTGAGGTTTAATTGTCGTTATTTTGTATTTTTATATGAATCGTTAATATATTTGTAGTTAAATTGTAGTTATATTGTGGTAGATTTGTAGTTGTTTTGTGACGACTCGGCCCGTTGTCATGGGAATTACCACCCCGTTATGTTGTAATTACATATTTTATGCTTTTATATCAGTGTTAGAGTATATCGGATGAGTTAGGAGTGAATTGGATTGAAAATGAGGCATATAGCCTTTTTGAAGGAAACTTGAATATGCAAAGTCAACCCGGAGTTAACTATTTAGTTAGAGGGCTCGAAATCGGATTCTGATGATTCGGTTAGTTCCGGGGGTGATTTGTGACTTAGGGGAGCAATCAGAATTGAATTTGGAGGTCCGGTGTAGAAATAGGCTTTAATTGGCTAAGGTTGAATTTTGGTGAAATCCGAATGGTAGGTGAGATTTTGATCCGGGGGTCGGAATGGAATTCCGACAATTTCTGTAGCTTCGTTATGTGATTTTGGATATGTCCGCAAAATTTCAGGTCATTCGGACGTCATTTGGTCGGGTTTTTGATCGAGTGTTAGTTTCGGAAGTTTTGAAGAAACTTAGGCTTGAATCCGTATGTAATTGGTGATTTTAATGTTTAAGATGGTGTTTTTATGCTTGAACAAGTTCGTATCGTGTTTTGGAGTATGTTGGTGGTTTTCGTTGGGGTCCCGGGGGCCTCGGGGTGAATCCGGACCATCATCCGGCATTTTTGGAACATGAAAAGTCTGCTGTAAATTGCAGATCACTGGGCACAATTTAAGCCTTCGCGTTCGCGAGGGCTATGCCGCGTTCGCGTAGGCTGGGGCCAGGTGACCATCGCGTTCGCGAAGGGAGGCACCGCGTTCGCGTAAGAGAAAGAAGGGAAGCATCGCGTTCGCGATGGTTTGGGTCGCGTTCGCGTAAGAGGAAAAGGCAAGGCATCGCGTTCGCGTGGTTTGGGACGCGTTCGCGTAGAGTAAAAATCCGGGAATTTGGGAGTTGGCCTTCGCGGACGCGTGACTTCACGTCGCGTTCGCGATGAAGAAAAGGAATAAGGCATCGCGTTCGTGTGAGGGGCATCGCAAACGCGAACAAGGAATTGGCCAGGCAGTGAGTTTAATTACAGAACAGAACCGGTCGCGGGTTTCATACCCCAAAACACCATTTTTGAGTTCTAGAGAGAGAGACTCACGGGAATTGCTGGGAATTCATCGGGGATTCGTTGGAGGTAAGTTTTGTGGCTTAATTACATCACTTTATCATGAAATCCTTGGTTAATTCTCTGTAAATGGAAGATTAAAGGTGGGTTTTAACCCTAGGCCTAAAATTGTAGAAAAACAAGGATTTGAGTGGGCAAATGGAGTCCGAATTTGGTAAATTTTATATGCCTAGACTCGTATTGAGATGAGGGTTCCGAATATGTAACTTTTGTAATTTTTTGAGAAGCGTACCGAAAGTCGGGTTTTGACAACTTTAGGAATTTTGATGTAAATTGAGTTGTATTGATTGGGTGTCGTCCCATTGGCCTAATTTGTTGTGTTTCTACTGTATTTGATCAGATTCTATGCGTGTGGAGCTCGATTTTCGTGGAAAGGGCATCGCGGAGTAGTCGTCGCGCTGCATTGAGGTGAGTAATAGATGTGGGTGATGACCAGCGGGTTCGAAACCCCGCTACACCACTTTGTGACGCTGTATAGCGGCGAGACACTTACTCTCTTGTGAGTGCGGGGTAGATTGTGATTTGGGACTATGGCTTAGTCCGACTTGTTGGCACTGTGTTATGATATTTGGCTATTCCTGAGCCGTCGAACCTCCTTCTCGGATTGTTGCAAACTATATTGTGATAATGGCTACTCTTGAGCCATTGAACCTCCTTCTTGGACGGTTGAGTATACTTGTGGGCTGTGAGCCAGTTATTGGATCCTACGAGGATCGTTATCATTGCCTTGTGATATTGACATGCTAGTTTACTACTAGTCCATAGCTATTTCTGTTATCATGCTATTTCCAAATCTCTGGAACTTGATATTATTGTTTTCCAACTGAAAAATGATAAAAAAGGGGTTTTCAAAACTACTTTTGAGCCTGCGAGGCTGTATTGCATATTAGCTGACTGGTAGTGGATCGGTCTGCGCGCCATTGCGGTATATATGTTGGATCGGACTGCACGCCGCAGTAATATTGTGCTTGGGCTGTAGGAGCCCCTCTGGAGTCTGAACCCCCACGGTGAGCACGGGTACCCAAATTGGATCGGGCTACGCGTCGTAGCGGTCATATCATGCATTGCATTGCATTTAGCTACATCTGATAGCTGTTATACTGTTTTGTTGATACTTGTTGGTACTTTAGTGTTGATATTAAACTGTTACAGGGTATTGGTTATAGCTTCACATAGTGCTTTATTGTGGATTTCTTATCTACGTTGTCTTACCCTTGTTTATTACCACTAAGTCTGGCAGTACTCATTTTACTCCCTGGACCTTGTGTGCAGATCCAGGTACCTCTCAGCATTCCTGATCCGGTAGCTGTTCCGACTTCTGTGGGATATACGAGGTAGCTGCAGAGTCCGCAGGACCCGATATTCCTTCCTACTGTCTTTTAATTTTGTATTGTTATTTCTTTCCGCACTTGGTATCTTGTAAACCATTATTACACTTATGTTCATAAGAGGCTCATGACTCTTGACCCTCTGGTCTATGGGAGTTGGTGTATTTTGGGACTTGGTTCCCCATTTTCGATATATGTATCACTGTTGTTTCATGTTTTGATATGCTTAAATGGGATAAAGCGAGCTCCTAGCTCCGTCATTGTTATTGATTGGTAAGGTTGGCTTAGCAATGTGCTGGGGGCCATCACGACCGGATTTGGGGTCGTGACAAGTTGGTATCAGAGCCTAGGTTTACTAGGCCACATGAGACTTGAGCCGGTTAGTAGAGTCTTGTGGATCAGTACGGGGACGCCTGTACTTATCCTCGGGAGGCTGCGAACCTTTAGTAAACACTTCACATTTCTTGGAATTCTTATCGTGCGCACTTGATTCAGCTTGAGATATACTTTTTGAAATTCCTTCCGCACGTCTGTGTACGCATCGAGCGCTCAGTAATATAATTGCCTTATGGCTTGTGATTTCCCCGAATGAGGGGCGAGATATAATCTCTGTGAGTTCATGTTGGACCTGTCGGGAGGACTTGAGGCTGGACCTTGTTTATGACTTGAGCATCGAGGTGCTGATTTTGTGAGTGATGGCAATAAATAATGTATTGAGGGTTTGAAACCCCGTATTTGCACTATACCGTGCTGTGCTGAGATGGAACACACGTCATGTGACGAGCGTAGAGGTATTGTGACTGGGGATTTGGACTTGATCCTTCCCGATTGATGGATTACTGCGTATAATGACTGAGACTGGGCTTATATCTATGTATTTGGGTCAGTAGTCATGTTTGGGGGCCTTGTGTTTATCTGTAGAGTATTAGGGAGGCTTGATAATGGATGAGCTGTTAATTGTTCGACTCTTATCATAATCTGTTGTGTAGCCCTGAACTATGGGCGTGGTGAATATTTATCATATCTCTTAGTTGGAAAGGTAAAGTGCCTTACGTGTAGTGGAACAAGTTCAGATTCAGGAAGACTAAAGTGATTATGCTATGTGTATCCTGGATGAAGGTATTGTACTGAAATGCTAAATTGAGGCAAAGTGGATGGGTTGATTTTCATGTGTATTTGAAAGGTATTTGATATGTGTTATGATTCGAGCAGGTGCAGCACATGTTCATGTAACAATGTTGATAATATGATTAGTATAGTATTGAGACTAATGTTGTTGATATGCATTGTGATGTCTTGTCGAGTTGTGAATGTATTGCTAGGATGGTTATGGTGATTCTCTGGCAGGTGGATACGCCAATTTACAAAGGAAACTCTGTCAAAATATTTGGAAAATTTGGGACTTAGAAAAGATTTTTGTCACCTAAATAGTGGGCTTAACTTTTGTGTGTGAATGAATGCAAGAATTGCAAAAGAGTTAATATTTCTGATGATTCGAATCTCCGCCGAAGCTTGTAAATGACTTGAGTTTAATCTAACTAGAACATTGTGGCATCATTTGAGTAAGAATGTTGTGAGTGGCTAAAAGTGCTTAGATGTATGGCTCCAAGCCAAGTTGGGGAGGTTGTTACTGATTAATTGATGGCATTATTGTGTGCTATGTTGGTTCTGTCTCTGGGTATGTTGCGAAATTTTGATAAAGGTTATGGTGCTTCGTAGATTTGAAGAAATACTAGGATGTTGTGAACTTGTGTTGGTAAAGAATGTTCGGTGTATAGAAAAGAAAGATAGCTAATTGTAGTTGTATATGATCATATTCTGCGGTGTTAGAGTTATAGCAAGGCACGAGTGGTTCTGTTCAATAAGACAGTTGAATTACAGCTGAATGAGGGTGAATGACGCCCAAGAATTTGTTTTACGGTGTTTAAGATCTTGATTGTAACAGTCAGGTGTCTTAAGATTGTGCATGTGGCTAAAGACGGTGGTTTCGTTAGAAGAGATCAAGACTTGTATTATATTATGTGAATGATGGGATTCTATGTAACCGTGTTGGGAGGTAATGATAACGAATTCAAATCACAAGAAGTTCTTCGAAATAAAGTACTGTAGAATGTGGCCCTTCTGGGAAACATTGAGAGAGTATTCAGTGGCCTATGGGTCTTAGATGGTTGTCACGCCCCAAATCTAGGAACATGACCGGCGCCTGACCGGGTTGCCCCAGTCAAGCGGACCTGGGTGCCTTTCATTCCCACGCGTTACCCCTGTGATGACTGTTTCTCATTAACCACATATATTACTAATCATAATTGATTTCACATTAAACAAATAAAACGATACGAGTGATTCATTAACAAGATTTCATTTTTTTACAACGCCGACATAACACAATATATATACATAAGACTGGAGTCCCACAGTTTACATGTCTACGAGCCTCTAGGATACAAAAGGGAAATACAATACTTGCCGGTAACAAGGCTCCGGCTATACCTTACAAAACCAAAATGAAATCTAAACCGAGTGGCATGAACCACACAAGGCCCCGAGGAAGAAAGGGGCTCACCAAAAACGGGCGGTGGAGGATGAAAGATACTACTGCCGATGAGCTGAAGTGCCTGCTACTGATCCACCTACAATCATGACACGAATGTAGCGCCCCGGCAAAAGGGACGTCAGTACACTTGAATTGTACTGGTATGTATGGACAAACTTTGTCCCAAGTAAACTCAAGCCATTAAATTACATCAACAATTAATTAAGCCAACCAACCATGTTTCCACATTTTCCTCATTTCAAATAATTCTCACACAAAGCACTTTCTACGATCAACCAATTTAACAATAACCAATCAATCACGTAAAGCACAAGTAGTCAAACAAAGGGGCAATCGGTGCCCCACAGGTTGCAAACTCTCCTGCTGTCTCCTTTCACAATTTCACATTATTGATTTATGTATCAATTTTCAATAGCGATTTCGATCGCTTTCCATCCTTATTGCCCCCGACCACCCTTATTACCTCGGCCACCCTTATCACCCCAACCCACACCTTATTTCACCACGTTGCGGCGCGCAACACGACCCCGCCTTACAGTTGAAAACACAACAATTTCAAACAGCAGATAAGGTACTACACACAATCTCAACAAGTTCAAATAAGCAACTTACACATTGGTTCATATTCTCAATTTCTTCTCAATTCAATATCACAACCATGTTACAATATTTCCACAATTCAAGTGTTTCATCTCTTTCCACAATAAACCGATTCTCAAGTGTTTCGTTTGTTTTCCACAAGGTGCCATATAGGCCATCATAGTCATTATTCACAATTCTTTTGCCAAATTAAACTCTCGTTTTACATTACTCATAACTCAACAACAAACTTTGAATATCCCACAACAACATCAAGAATTTCACACAATTTGTCAATTTAACCCGAAACAAACAACTCCACACACATAGGCGATTTCACAAGAATCAAAATTAGCCATACATACCTGGTGATGATTTTTCCTCCTACTTTATGCTTACACAAGATATCCTACTCTTGCCAACCTTGTTCTTGAAGACTCTTACTTCTACTCACTTCTTTTTACTAGAAATCAAGTTAAATAATCATGCATGAGTGTAAAAATTCTATTTTTAAAAGCTATTATATGAAAACCTCTCTTTACCCAATTAAAACTGAAAATCAAAGAAAATAGTTAGGGTTTTTTTTTACCTTGAAAATATTGGGGAAGTTGAATCCTTGCCCTAGGATCCCTTGGAATTAAATGGTTGGAACAAATCTTTGAAGATGAAGAACTTCTCTCTCTAAAAACCCTCTCTTCTCTCTCTAATTTTTGGTAAGATAATATGATAAAATGAAGAAGAAGTGTGTTATATTAAAGAAGAGATCGGGTCAAAATGTTACAAAAATGTGGGCCGGGGTCAATTATGCGGTGCACTATGCGACCGCAGAATCAACATGCGGTCCGCATAGTGACCACAGAATTGCCCCAATTTTTACACAGGTTCTGTTAAGGAATGCGGTCACTATGCGGACCGCATGTTGATTCTGCGGTCGTAAAAGTGCACCGCAGATTGACATGCGATCGCATATCGACCGCACTTTTGGCACGACTTTGGGCAACTCTCTGGAACGATTTGCGGTCAGAATGCGGTCCGCATGTCAGGTTTGCGGTCGCATTCTTGACCGCACATTTGACATTTTTCTGGAAAATTTTATTCTCTACATTTTTGAAACTTAAATCACTACCAAGGGTCCGAACCGCGGCGAGCTTGCTAGGTTTTATGCACAAAAATTTTACGGGGCCTTACAATGGTGTGGTCTTACGTACGAGTCTCATGTGGTAACATGAGTTGATGTATTATGGTGTTACAGTAAGGGCTAATATTAAATTAAAGATGAATCAGAAGGGAAACTGGGTAAATGGAACAACCTGTCAATAAACCGAAACGGTATGAGAAGGAATACGATTAATCCCTGGTATATATTTGAAGTAATGAGTCTCGCAGATATTGTGCAATAAAGCTTTTGAGTGCTGGCAGTTCTGTAACTCGATATGGGAATAAGGACTCGGTCCTGGCAGTTTAATTTATGCAATGTAATTGGGGGAAAGAGTTTATGATGTGTGTTTACCGTGGTTTGAAAATGAGTGTATTTCCTGTTGGTATGTAAAGCTTGGAATGTGTAATGAGTTTTCTCTATATGGGATCATGAAAGGCCTTGACTAGTTGAGTGCGCCGATGTTTGCGACGTAGGAAAGGGGATATGAATTTCCATGTTATCCTGTTGTGATATGGTATATGCGATGTGATATGGAAAGTTGATAATGGCATATTCAAGGTTTTGAGATCAGTTCATAATATATGGGAAGTCATTAAAATTATTGAGCTACTGGGGCAGCTCCAGGTGATTTAAGAATCGATCTTTCTGGTGATTAAGGAAAATTGTACAGCTATTATAGTGAATTGGCAGGGAATATGGTCCAATAAGGGCCAGGTAATATAAACGGATAATATTTAGTGGTGTGGTGGTATCCTCTTGTTAGATTGACATTGATAATTGAGTTGTAAATGGCATAAGGAAATTTTTGAATGGCTTTTGTGGTATGAATGGACGCATGATGTGTGTTATGTATTTGTACGGTGAAGTACGGAATCAAGCATGGTGATTCATGTGTTATATATGTGTTGGAGACTAGAAGTTCTCGTAACCCGCCTATGCAGCGGTGGTATGTCGTGTGTATCGGCACCGTTTAGCGGTTATTGGAAATTGGAAGCCCTAGTGGCTATCTCGTTACTTGATATGACGAATTTGGATTATGATACTTGATTGTTGACTTGTTGTCATGGGTCAGGTTGTCTAGACTAATATGATATGGACTGTGATGGAATGACACAAATTGCGTGGCAGAATGCATCAGAGTATGCTTCAGCGGGGTAGTTGTACCTCAAGACCAGCGGACGGCTGGTAGGTATTGCTTTGTCAGTGGGCCTTCGTGGCAGATGTCAGTGCATGGGTTTCTACCATTGATTTAGTTCTGGTATTGAGGAACTTCGTCGGATGCGTTTTTGTGGCCGAGCTTGAGGCTGTATATGTTTACTATAATGAGCAACTTGACTCGATGCGCATTTTTGTTGGCGAGGGTTCTATATGGATCGGGTGGCGCGCCGCCACGGGTATGGTATCTGGATCGGGTGGCACGCCGCCACGGTTATATCATTGGAGCGGGTTGCACGCCGTAATAGTTTAATGCAAAAATAGAGTTGGTTATATGTTACCTGGTATACAATACTTCCTGGCTTCTGAGGAAAAGTCCGTATTGAGTATCGCTTGGCGAATGGCACATCGGTTGTGTCCTTTCAGGATTTGATAGCATACATTAATTGTTTCACCGTAGGTGAGGTTAATTGCTTGGGTTCAGACCTAGATCTGTGCGTGGCTGACCGTTTTGAGGTTGGTAACTTGAGGTCTTCATGAGTAATAGTGTTTGGATAGAATCACGAATCGTGCCAAGGCCACGTGATGTTATGACCTCTCGAGGAGGATTCAGGTACTCTATGATGTGAGACGGGATCTCAGTTCTATGTTGTGATGGTACAGAGGAATTGAATTACAACTCTTTTATTTGAGTCAGTTGTCATGATTTGAGTATGTTCAGACGTTTCTTATTGGAGCCTGTGTTGTGCTCGTCATAGCTTAGGCCGGTATTGAGGTGTCATATTACCAGTGCGGCATGTTATAATCGAAATGATCGTTGGAGCCAATAATGAGTGTGAGTATATGTGATTTCAGTTGGTTAGAAAGGTAATATCGAGATTTGGCTCCGAATTCTGTTGTAGTATCAATTAAAAGGGAAATGGATTCATGAATGGTTGACCTGAGAGAATTCATGAATGGTTGACCTGAGAGATGGGTTCGATATATCGCGTGTGCGGTTGCCGTTGGCAGGATATGAAGGTGTTGGAATAAGACTCTATCTAATGAGAAAGGTTCTTACTGCTAGTGTGTGGTTGTTGTGGCCAGTTGTTGTGGCTAGAGACTATTGTCTCGAGTGATTGGGTTGCTTGATACATCATGTGATCTCACCCGGAGTGGCGAGATGGCTATTACAGATGGATCGTGTGTACTCTGAGTATAGGCATGGGATTAGCAATTGGTATATGACTTGTAACGACCCGACCCGTCGTTACGGGAATTACCACCTCGTTATGTTGCAATTACATGTTTTATGCTTTTATATCAGTGTTAGAGTCTATCGGGTGAGTTAGGAGTGAATTGGATTGAAAATGAAGCAAATAGCATGTTTGAAGGAAGCTTGAATATGGAAAGTCAACCTAGAGTTGACTATTAAGTGAGAGTGCTCGGAATCGGATTTTGATGATTCGACTAGTTTCGGGGGATCATTTATGACTTAGAAGAGCAATCGGAAATGAATTTGGAGGTCCGATGTAGTTTTAGGATTGAATTGGCGAAGGTTGAATTTTGGCGAAACCTGGACAGTAGGTGAGATTTTGATCCGGGGGTCGGAATGAAAATTCCGACAGTTCCTGTAGCTTTGTTATGTGATTTTGGATATGTCTACAGATTTTCAGGTCATTCGGACGTCGTTTGATCGGGTTTTGGATTGAATGTTAGCTTTGAAAGTTTTGAAGAAACTTAGGCTTGAATTCGTGTGTAATTAGTGATTTTGATGTTTAGGATGGTGTTTTTATGCTTGGAATAAGTTCGTATCGTATTTTGGAGTATGTTGGTGGTTTTCGTTAGGGTCCCGGGGGCCTCGGGGTGAATCCGGACCATCCTCCGGCATTTTGAAATAATGAAAAGTCTGCTGTAAATTGCAGATCACTGTGCAGAAGGCTAAGCCTTCGTGTTCGCGAGGACAATGCCGCGTTCGCATAGGCGGGGACCAGTTGGTCCTCGTGTTCGCGAGGAGGAGGGCCGCGTTCGCGTAATAGGAATCTGGGAAGCATCGCGTTCGCGATGGTGTTGGTCGCGATCGCGTAAGAGGAAATAGTGAAGCATCGCGTTCGCGTGGATGGAGGCCGCGTTCGCGTAGAAGGATCTCCGGATGGCTGAATAAATGTGCATTGCGAACGCGTGGGGCATGTCGCGTTCGCGAAGGGAAAAATTGACCAGTGCATTGCGGACGCGTGATAGGTAACGGGAACGCGAAGAGTAAAATGAAGCCGGGCATCGCGAACGCGTGGGAGCTCATGCAAACGCGTAGGGTTAAATGATCTGGCAGTGAAATTAAATTGCAGAACAGAGGGCTCACGGGTTCATTCACCCAAAACATAATTTTGAGCCCTAGAGAGAAGAAATCACGGGAAAATGCTGGGAAATCATCGGGTATTCATCGGAGGTAAGTTTCTTGACTCAAAAACATAATTATATGGTAGAATTAACATCAATTTTCATGCATTTGGGTAGAAATTGTGAAGGATTGTGGCCTAGAAATTGAAAAAGAAAATTTGGGTTTTGAAAGGCAAACCGAACTCCGATTTTGGTAAATTTTATATATACGGACTCGTGGCGAGACGAGGATTCTGGAAATATGAATTTCAAAATTTTTCGAGATGTGGGCCCGGAGCTCGGGTTTTGCCAATTTCGTGATTTTTGATATATTTCGAGTTCTTTCGATTGGGTTATGTTCCATTAGCATATTTTGATATATTTGTACTTATTTTGGCTAGTTTTGACATGCGTGGATGCCGGTTCGAGGAGCTAAGGCGTCGCGGGCATGAGTTTTCGCCGGTTCGAGGTGGGTAATACTTGTAAATAATGTCCTGAGGGTTAGTAAACCCCGGACTTGCACATCTTAGTGTTGCGTTGAGGTGACTTGCACGCCGGATAACGGGCGTGGTGTAGAGCACCATTGGGGATTGTGACTTGGTCCGTCCCGCGTAAAAAATAATAACACCTAATTGTTCAAATGAATAGGATTAATTATCATGCTTGGGCTTCGTGCCGATTATATGAATCCTTCAGGGATTGGTATCATTGTCTTGATAACACTGTGCATATTTATATCTAAATTTAAGGTTTTAAATAGGCATGACAATTTATGTGAGCATATGCATACACATGCATGGATCGGACCGCATGCCGCAGTGGTATATGGATCGGGCTGCGCGCCGCAGCAGGTGTGATATTGATATTGTGCTTGGGCTGTAGGAGCCCCTCCGGAGTCTGAACCCCCACAGTGCGCATAGGTACCCAAATTGGTTCGGGCTACGCGTCGTAGCGGTCATATGCATTACATGGCATACATACATTGGTTTACGTGTACTACGTGGCATAACATTTATCACTCATACATTACTGGAACACATGCATTCTTTGCCTTATTGACCAGATCTCCTGGTGGAAATTGTTAAGGAGTGCTGAGCCCGAGGGGCTGATTTGAGTGCAGACTTGCACTGTTTGAGATTGTATTCAGGTATTGGTATGTTATCATGAAAGAAAGAAGCTAAAAATTGAGATTTCTAAACAATCTACTCACATATGCTGGAAAGGAATAAAAAGATAGTTATGTATTGTGTATCATGAGATAGTGCCTTGCGTGGTTTTCTTCCCTTCAGCATTATTTACTTTTATTACTGCTGAGTTGGAAGTACACACACCCGACTCCCTGCACCTTGTGTGCAGATCCAGGTACATCATAGCAGAGCTGATTCTATTGCAGCTCGGTAGTGCTTTTGGACAGTCGAGGTAGCTGCCAGCGTTCGCAGGACCTGATTCTCCAGTTTGTCTATATTTTTGTTCTGACCATCCCCCACTTGTGCACAGTTATATTTACTATTTACACTTTGTATACTCTGTAGAGGCTCATGACTCGTGACCCCTGGTCCTTGGGGAGTTGTTATTGTTTTTGGGATGGGATCCCTGTACTGGGTTATTCCATTACTGTTATTCCATTTTTGTTTAAGCCTAGAATGGTTTAAGTGAGCTAATAGCTCTGTGTTTTCTGTTGATTGGTCAGGCTGACCTAGCCGAGTGTTGGGCGCCATCACGACCGGGTCTGGGGGCGTGACAAGTTGGTATTAGAGCCTAGGTTACTAGGCCTTATGAGTCTTGAGCCGGCTGGTAGAGTCTTGTGGATCGGTACTGGGATGCCTGTACTTATCCTCTGGAAGCTGCGAACCTTTAGGAAACACTTCACACTTCTTGGAATTCTTATCGTGCGTGCTTGATTCACCTTGAGATATAATTCTTGGAAATTCCTTCCGCACGACTGTGTACGCATCGAGCGCTCAGTAATATAAATTGCCATATGGCTTGTGATTTCCCCGAACGAGGGGCGAGATATAATCTCTGTGAGTTCATGTTGGGCCAGTTGGGATGACTTGAGGCTGGACCTTGTATACGACTTGAGCATCGAGGTGATGATTTTGTGAGTGATGGCAATAGATAAGGTATTGAGGGCCTGAAACCCGTATTTGTAATATACAGTGCTATGCTGAGATGATACACGCGTCATGTGACGAACGCGGTGGTATTGTGACTGGGGATTTGGACTTGATCCTTCCCAATTGATAAATTACTGTGTAAAGTGATTGAGACTGGACTTATATCTATGTTACTGGGCTAGTAGTCATGTTTGGGGCCTTGTGCCGATCTGTAGAATAATAGGGAGGCTTACTAATGGATGAGCTATTAATTGTTCGACTCTTGTCTAATCTATTGTGTAGCCCCGACCTATGGGCGTGGTGAATATTTATCATATCTCTTAGTTGTAAGGTAAAGTGCCTTACGTGTAGTAAATCGAGTTTAGACTCAGGAAGACTAACGAGATTATGATATGTATATCCTGGTGGAAGGTGTTGTACTGAGATACTAGATTGAGGAAAAATAGGTGGGTTGATTCTGATGTGTAACTGAAGGGTATTTGATATATGTTATGATTCGAGCAGGTGCAGTACATGTTCAGGTATAATTGTGATAAGATGATTCGTATAGTATTGAGATTTAATATTGTTGAAATACATTGTGATGTTTAGTTGAGTTGTGGATGTATTGTTAGAATGGTTTGGTGATTCTCTGGCAAGTGGATAGGCCAAATTACAAAGGAAACTCTGCCGAAATTTTTGAAAATTTTGGGACTTAGAAAGATTTTTGTCACCTAAAGAGAGTGGGCTTATTGGTGGTGCGTGTATTAATGCAAGAATTGCAGAAGAGCTAAGGTCTCTGATGATTCGAGTCTATGTCAAGGCTTGTAAATGACTTGAGATTAATCTCACTATAACATTGTGGCATCATTTGAGTAAAGAATGCTATGAGCGGTTGAACGTGCCTTGATATATGGCTTCGAGCTAAGTTGGGGAGGTTGCTATTGATTAACCTGATTGCACTATTGTGTGCTATGTTGATTCTGTCTCTAAGTATGTTGGGAAATTCTGGTAAAGGTTATGGTGCTTCGTAGATCCGAGGAAATACTAGGGTGTTGTGAACTGATGTTGGTAAAGAATGTACGCGTATAGAAAAGACAGGTAGCTAATTGTATCTATATGTAATCATATCCTGCGATGTCAGAATTCTAACAAGACACGAGTGGTTCTGTTCAATATGACAGTTGAATTATAATTAAATAATGGTGAATGACGCCCAAGAATGGTTTGCAGTGTTCAAGATTTTGCTTGTAACAGTCAGGTGCCCTAAGAATTGTGTATGTGGCTAAAGGCGGTGGTTTTGTTAGAAAAGATCAAGGCTTGTGTTATATCATATGAATGATGGGATTCTATGTATCCGTATTGGGAAGTAATGATAACAAATTTAAAAATCGCGGGAAGTTCATCAAAATAAAGTGTGGTAGAATGTGGTACTTCTGGGAAACATTCAGAGAGTATTCAGTGGCCTATGGGTCTTAAACCATGTGGTCTTGTGTATGAGTCTTGTGAGGTAAAAGGGGTTGAGGCATTGTCGTACTACAGTAAAGGAGAATATCAAATTAAAGATGAATCAGAAAGGAATTGGGTAAATGGAACAACTTGCTAATAAACGAGAATGGTATGAAAAGGAATACAATTAATTCCTGGTATGCGGTTGAAGTAATGAGTCTTGCAGATATTGTGCAGCAAAGCTCTTGAGTGCTGGCAGTTGTGTAACTTGATATGGGTATAAGGACTCAGTCCTGGCAGTTAAACTTATGCAACGAATGGGAAGAAAGAGTTTGTGATGTGTTTTACCATGGTTTAAAAATGAGTATATTTCCTGTTGATATGCAAGGGTTGGAATGGGTAATGAGTTTTCTCTATATGGGATCATGAAAGTCCCTGACTAGTTGAGTGCGCCGATGTTTACAGCGGAGGAAAGGGATATGAATTTCCATGTTGTCTTAGTGTGATATGGTATACACGATGTGTTATGGAAAGTTAATAAAGGCATATTCAAGGTTTTGAGATCAGTTCATAATATATGGGAAGTCAATAAAATTATTGAGCAGCGCGGACAGCTGCAGGTGATTTAAGAATCGATCTTTCTGATGATTTAGGAAAATGGTACTGCTATTCTAGTAATTTGGCAGGGAATATGGTCCAAAAGGACAAGGTAATGTAAACTGATAATATCTAATGGTATGGTGGTATTCTCTTGTTGGATCGACTGTAATAATTGAGTCGTTGATGGCATAGTGAAATTCTTGAATGGCTTTCGTGGTACGAATGGGCGCTTGATGTGCGTTATGTATTCGTACGATGGAATGTGGAACCAGGTATAGTGATTCATGTGTTATATATGTGTTGGAGACTGGAAGTTCTATTAATTCGCCTACGCAGTGGTGGTATGTCGTGTGTATCGACACCGTTTAGCGGTTATTGGAAATTGGAAGCCCTAATGGCTCTTTTGTTGCTTGATACGATGAATTTGAATAATGGTATATGATTGCAGACTGGTTGTCATAAGCCAGGTTGTCTAGACTAATGTGATATGGACTATGTTAGATAAATGTCACAAACTGCGTGGCAGAGTGCATCAGATCATGCTCCCGCAGGGTAGATGTACCCTAGGACCAGCGGACGGCTGACAGGTATTGCTTTGACAGTTGGGCCTTCGTGGCGGATGTCAATGTAGAGGTATCTATCATTGATTCAGTTCCAGTATTGAGGAACTTTGTTGGATGTATTTCAGGTGGCCGAGCTTGAGGCTATGTATATGTTGTTGCGATGAGCGACTTGACTCGATGTGCATTCCCTTTTGCTAGATGTGTTCGTGGATCGGGTGGCATGCCACCACAGGTAAATTATTTGGATCGGGTGGCACGCCGCCATAGGTATGGTATCCGGATCGGGTGGCACGCCGCCACGGGTATGTCATTGGAGCGGGTTGCACGCCGCAACAGAATATTTTGAAAATATAGTTAGTTATATGCTACCTGGTATACAATATTTCCTCGCTTCTGAAGAAAAGTCCGTTTTGAGTATCGCTTGGTGAATGGCACATCGGTTGTGTCCTTTTAGGATTTGATAGCTTACGTTAATGTTTCACCGTGGGTGAGGTTGATTGCTTGGGTTCAAGACCTAGATATGTGCGTGGCTAACCATTTTGAGCTTGGTGGCTTGAGGTGCTTCATAAGTAATAGTGTTGGGATAGAATCACGAATCGTGGCAAGACCACGTGATGTTATGACCTCTCGAGGAGGATTCAGGTACTCTATTTCTATAATGCGAGACGCGGTGTCAGTTCTATATTATGATGGCACGGAGGGATTGAATTGCAGCTCTTTTGCTAGAGACAGTTGTCATGATTTGAGCTGTCATGATTCGAGTGTGTTCAGACGTTTCTATTGGAGCCCATGTTGTGCTCATCGTGGCTTAGGCCGGTGTTGACGTGTCATATTACCTGTGTGGTGTGTTATAATCGAAATGATCGTTGAAGCCAATAATGAGTGTGAGTATATGTGATTTCAGCTGGTTAGAAAGGTAATACCGAGTTTTGGGTCCGAAATCTATTGTGGTATCAGTTGAAAGTGAAATGGATTCATGAATGGTTGACCTAAGATATTGGTTCGATATATCACGTGTTCGGTTGCCGTGGGCATGATATGAAGGTGTTGGAACAAGACTCTATCTAATGAAAATGGTTTTTCGGTTGGTATTTGGTTATCGTGGGAAATTGTTGTGATTAGAGACTATTGTCTCGAGTGATTGGGCTGTTTGATACATCATATGATCTCACCGGGGTGGCGAGTATGGACTATTACAGTTGGATCGTGTGTATCCTGAGTATAGGCATGGGATTAGCATTTGGCATATGATTTCAGAAAATGCAATGTGGTTTATGGTTCAGTTGGAGCGAGAAATTTCAGCTATATGGTGTTGTCGGACTTATGTGAGATAGGGTGACGTATGATCGCCCGAATATATGCTTGGTAAGGTCTTTTAGCTATGGAATTACTTCCAGTACAACTCTGGGTACGCTCGAGGACGAGCGATTGTTTAAGTTGGGGAGAATGTAATGACCCGGCCCGTCGTTACGGGAATTACCACCTTGTTATGTTGCAATTACATGTTTTATGCTTTTATATAAGTGTTAGAGTCTATCGGGTGAGTTAGGAGTGAATTGGATTGAAAATGAAGCAAATAGCATGTTTGAAGGAAGCTTGAATATGGAAAGTCTGCCTAGAGTTGACTATTGAGTTAGAGTGCTCAAAATCGGATTTTGATGATACGACTAGTTTCGGGGGATCATTTATGACTTAGGAGAACAATCGGAATTGAATTTGGAGGTCCGATGTAGTTTTAGGCTTGAATTGGCGAAGGTTGACTTTTGGCGAAAACCGGATGGTAGGTGAGATTTTGATCCGGGGTCAGAATGGAATTCCAACAGTTCCTGTAGCTTCGTTATGTGGTTTTGGATATGTCTGCAAATTTTCAGGTCATTCGGACGTCGTTTGATCGGGTTTTGGATTGAATGTTAGTTTTGAAAGTTTTGAAGAAACTTAAGCTTGAATCCATGTGTAATTGGTGATTTTGATGTTTAGGAAGGTGTTTTTATGCTTGGAACAAGTTCGTATCGTGTTTTGGAGTATGTTGATGGTTTTCGTTGGGGTTCCGGGGGCCTCGGGGGTGAATCCGGACCATCCTCCGGCATTTTGAAACAATGAAAAGTCTGCTGTAAATTGCAGATCACTGTGCAGAAGGCTAAGCCTTCGCGTTCGCGAGGACAATGCCGCGTTCGCGTAGGCGGGGACCAGTTGGTCATCGTGTTCACGAGGAGGAGGGCCGCGTTCGGGTAATAGGAATCTGGGAAGCATCGCGTTCGCGATGGTGTTGGTCGCGATCGCGTAAGAGGAAATAGTGAAGCATCGCGTTCGTGTGGATGGAGGCCGCGTTCGCGTAGAAGGATCTCCGGATGGCTGAAGAAATGTGCATCGCGAACGTATGGGGCATGTCGCATTCGCGAAGGGAAAAATTGATCAGTGCATCACGGACGCGTGATAGGTAATGCGGACGCGGAGAGTAAAATGAAGCCGGGCATCGCGAACGCGTGGGAGCTCACGCGAACGCATAGGGTTAAATGATCTGGCAGTGAAATTAAATTGCAGAACAGAGGGCTCGCCGCCACGGTTATATCATTGGAGTGGGTTGCACGCCGTAATAGTTTAATGCAAAAATAGAGTTGGTTATATGTTACCTGGTATACAATACTTCCTGGCTTCTGAGGAAAAGTCTGTATTGAGTATCGCTTGGCGAATGGCACATCGGTTGTGTCCTTTCAGGATTTGATAGCATACATTAACTGTTTCACCGTAGGTGAGGTTAATTGCTTGGGTTCAGACCTAGATCTGTGCGTGGCTGACCGTTTTGAGCTTGGTAACTTGAGGTCTTCATGAGTAATAGTGTTTGGATAGAATCACGAATCGTGCCAAGGCCACGTGATGTTATGACCTCTCGAGGAGGATTCAGGTACTCTATGATGTGAGACGGGATCTCAGTTCTATGTTGTGATGGTACAGAGGAATTGAATTACAACTCTTTTATTTGAGTCAGTTGTCATGATTTGAGTATGTTCAGACGTTTCTTATTGGAGCCTGTGTTGTGCTCGTCATGGCTTAGGCCGGTATTGAGGTGTCATATTACCAGTGCGGTATGTTATAATCGAAATGATCGTTGGAGCCAATAATGAGTGTGAGTATATGTGATTTCAGTTGGTTAGAAAGGTAATATCGAGATTTGGCTCCTAATTCTGTTGTAGTATCAATTAAAAGGGAAATGGATTCATGAATGGTTGACCTGAGAGAATTCATGAATGGTTGACCTGAGAGATGGGTTCGATATATCGCGTGTGCGGTTGCCGTTGGCAGGATATGAAGGTGTTGGAATAAGACTCTATCTAATGAGAAAGGTTCTTACTGCTAGTGTGTGGTTGTTGTGGCCAGTTGTTGTGGCTAGAGACTATTGTCTCGAGTGATTGGGTTGTTTGATACATCATGTGATCTCACCCGGAGTGGCGAGATGGCTATTACAGATGGATCGTGTGTACTCTGAGTATAGGCATGGGATTAGCAATTGGTATATGACTTGTAACGACCCGACCCGTCGTTACGGGAATTACCACCTCGTTATGTTGCAATTACATGTTTTATGCTTTTATATCAGTGTTCGAGTCTATCGGGTGAGTTAGGAGTGAATTGGATTGAAAATGAAGCAAATAGCATGTTTGAAGGAAGCTTGAATATGGAAAGTCAACCTAGAGTTGACTATTAAGTGAGAGTGCTCGGAATTGGATTTTGATGATTCGACTAGTTTCGGGGGATCACTTATGACTTAGAAGAGCAATCCGAAATGAATTTGGAGGTCCGATGTAGTTTTAGGATTGAATTGGCGAAGGTTGAATTTTGGCGAAACCTGGACAGTAGGTGAGATTTTGATCCGGGGGTCGGAATGGAATTCCGATAGTTCCTGTAGCTTCGTTATGTGATTTTGGATATGTCTACAGATTTTCAGGTCATTCGGACGTCGTTTGATCGGGTTTTGGATTGAATGTTAGCTTTGAAAGTTTTGAAGAAACTTAGGCTTGAATCCGTGTGTAATTGGTGATTTTGATGTTTAGGATGGTGTTTTTATGCTTGGAATAAGTTCGTATCGTATTTTGGAGTATGTTGGTGGTTTTCGTTAGGGTCCCGGGGGCCTCGGGGTGAATCCGGACCATCCTCCGGCATTTTGAAATAATGAAAAGTCTGCTGTAAATTGCAGATCACTGTGCAGAAGGCTAAGCCTTCGTGTTCGCGAGGACAGAGCCGCGTTCGCGTAGGCGGGGACCAGTTGGTCCTCGTGTTCGCGAGGAGGAGGGCCGTGTTCGCGTAATAGGAATCTGGGAAGCATCGCGTTCACGATGGTGTTGGTCGCGATCGCGTAAGAGGAAATAGTGAAGCATCGCGTTCGCGTGGATGGAGGCCGCGTTCGCGTAGAAGGATCTCCGGTTGGCTGAAGAAATGTGCATCGCGAACGCGTGGGGCATGTCGCGTTCGCGAAGGGAAAAATTGACCAGTGCATTGCGGACGCGTGATAGGTAACGGGAACGCGAAGAGTAAAATGAAGCCGGGCATCGCGAACGCGTGGGAGCTCACGCAAACGCGTAGGGTTAAATGATCTGGCAGTGAAATTAAATTGCAGAACAGAGGGCTCACGGGTTCATTCACCCAAAACATAATTTTGAGCCCTAGAGAGAAGAAATCACGGGAAAATGCTGGGAAATCATCGGGTATTCATCGGAGGTAAGTTTCTTGACTCAAAAACATAATTATATGGTAGAATTAACATCAATTTTCATGCATTTGGGTAGAAATTGTGAAGGATTGTGGCCTAGAAATTGAAAAAGAAAATTTGGGTTTTGAAAGGCAAACCGAACTCCGATTTTGGTAAATTTTATATATACGGACTCGTGGCGAGACGAGGATTCTGGAAATATGAATTTCAAAATTTTTCGAGATGTGGGCCCGGAGCTCGGGTTTTGCCAATTTCGTGATTTTTGATATATTTCGAGTTCTTTCGATTGGGTTATGTTCCATTAGCATATTTTGATATATTTGTACTTATTTTGGCTAGTTTTGACATGCGTGGATGCCGGTTCGAGGAGCTAAGGCGTCGCGGGCATGAGTTTTCGCCGGTTCGAGGTGGGTAATACTTGTAAATAATGTCCTGAGGGTTAGTAAACCCCGGACTTGCACATCTTAGTGTTGCGTTGAGGTGACTTGCACGCCGGATAACGGGCGTGGGGTAGAGCACCATTGGGGATTGTGACTTGGTCCGTCCCGCGTAATAAATAATAACACCTAATTGTTGAAATGAATAGGATTAATTATCATGCTTGGGCTTCGTGCCGATTATATGAATCCTTCAGGGATTGGTATCATTGTCTTGATAACACTGTGCATATTTATATCTAAATTTAAGGTTTTAAATGGGCATGACAATTTATGTGAGCATATGCATACACATGCATGGATCGGACTGCATGCCCCAGTGGTATATGGATCGGGCTGTGCGCCGCAGCAGGTGTGATATTAATATTGTGCTTGGGCTGTAGGAGCCCCTCCGGAGTCTGAACCCCCACAGTGCGCATAGGTACCCAAATTGGTTCGGGCTACGCGTCATAGCGGTCATATGCATTACATGGCATACATACATTGGTTTACGTGTACTACGTGGCATAACATTTATCACTCATACATTACTGGAACACATGCATTCTTTGCCTTATTGACCAGATCTCCTGGTGGAAATTGTTAAGGAGTGCTGAGCCCGAGGGGCTGATTTGAGTGCAGACTTGCACTGTTTGAGATTGTATTCAGGTATTGGTATGTTATCATGAAAGAAAGAAGCTAAAAATTGAGATTTCTAAACAATCTACTCACATATGCTGGAAAGGAATAAAAAGATAGTTATGTATTGTGTATCATGAGATAGTGCCTTGCGTGGTTTTCTTCCCTTCAGCATTATTTACTTTTATTACTGCTGAGTTGGAAGTACACACACCCGACTCCCTGCACCTTGTGTGCAGATCCAGGTACATCATAGCAGAGCTGATTCTATTGCAGCTCGGTAGTGCTTTTGGACAGTCGAGGTAGCTGCCAGCGTTCGCAGGACCTGATTCTCCAGTTTGTCTATATTTTTGTTCTGACCATCCCCCACTTGTGCACAGTTATATTTACTATTTACACTTTGTATACTCTGTAGAGGCTCATGACTCGTGACCTCTGGTCCTTGGGGAGTTGTTATTGTTTTTGGGATGGGATCCCTGTACTGGGTTATTCCATTACTGTTATTCCATTTTTGTTTAAGCCTAGAATGGTTTAAGTGAGCTAATAGCTCTGTGTTTTCTGTTGATTGGTCAGGCTGACCTAGCCGAGTGTTGGGCGCCATCACGACCGGGTCTGGGGGCGTGACAAGTTGGTATTAGAGCCTAGGTTACTAGGCCTCATGAGTCTTGAGCCGGTTGGTAGAGTCTTGTGGATCGGTACTGGGATGCCTGTACTTATCCTCTGGAAGCTGCGAACCTTTAGGAAACACTTCACACTTCTTGGAATTCTTATCGTGCGTGCTTAATTCACCTTGAGATATAATTCTTGGAAATTCCTTCCGCACGACTGTGTACGCATCGAGCGCTCAGTAATATAAATTGCCATATGGCTTGTGATTTCCCCGAACGAGGGGCGAGATATAATCTCTGTGAGTTCATGTTGGGCCAGTCGGGATGACTTGAGGTTGGACCTTGTATACGACTTGAGCATCGAGGTGATGATTTTGTGAGTGATGGCAATAGATAAGGTATTGAGGGCCTGAAACCCGTATTTGTAATATACAGTGCTATGCTGAGATGATACACGCGTCATGTGACGAACGCGGTGGTATTGTGACTGGGGATTTGGACTTGATCCTTCCCAATTGATAAATTACTGTGTAAAGTGACTGAGACTGGACTTATATCTATGTTACTGGGCTAGTAGTCATGTTTGGGGCCTTGTGCCGATCTGTAGAATAATAGGGAGGCTTACTAATGGATGAGCTATTAATTGTTCGACTCTTGTCTAGTCTATTGTGTAGCCCCGAGCTATGGGCGTGGTGAATATTTATCATATCTCTTAGTTGTAAGGTAAAGTGCCTTACGTGTAGTAAATCGAGTTTAGACTCAGGAAGACTAACGTGATTATGATATGTATATCCTGGTGGAAGGTGTTGTACTGAAATACTAGATTGAGGAAAAATAGGTGGGTTGATTCTGATGTGTAATTGAAGGGTATTTGATATATGTTTTGATTCGAGCAGGTGTAGTACATGTTCGGGTATAATTGTGATAAGATGATTCGTATAGTATTGAGATTTAATATTGTTGAAATACATTGTGATGTTTTGTTGAGTTGTGGATGTATTGTTAGAATGGTTTGGTGATTCTCTGGCAAGTGGATAGGCCAAATTACAAAGGAAACTCTGCCGAAATTTTTGAAAAATTTGGGACTTAGAAAGATTTTTGTCACCTAAAGAGAGTGGGCTTATTGGTGGTGCGTGTATAAATGCAAGAATTGCAGAAGAGCTAAGGTCTCTGATGATTCGAGTCTATGTCAAGGCTTAAATGACTTGAGATTAATCTCACTATAACATTGTGGCATCATTTGAGTAAAGAATGCTATGAGCGGTTGAACGTGCCTTGATATATGGCTTCGAGCTAAGTTAGGGAGGTTGCTATTGATTAACTGATTGCACTATTGTGTGCTATGTTGATTCTGTCTCTAAGTATGTTGGGAAATTCTGGTAAAGGTTATGGTGCTTCGTAGGTCCGAGGAAATACTAGGGTGTTGTGAACTACTGTTGGTAAAGAATGTACGCGTATAGAAAAGACAGGTAGCTAATTGTATCTATATGTAATCATATCCTGCGATGTCAGAATTCTAACAAGACACGAGTGGTTCTGTTCAATATGACAGTTGAATTATAATTAAATAAGGGTGAATGACGCCCAAGAATGGTTTGCAGTGTTCAAGATTTTGCTTGTAACAGTCAGGTGCCCTAAGAATTGTGTATGTGGCTAAAGGCGGTGGTTTTGTTAGAAAAGATCAAGGCTTGTGTTATATCATATGAATGATGGGATTCTATGTATCCGTATTGGGAAGTAATGATAACAAATTTAAAAATCGCGGGAAGTTCATCAAAATAAAGTGTGGTAGAATGTGGTACTTCTGGGAAACATTCAGAGAGTATTCAGTGGCCTATGGGTCTTAAACCGTGTGGTCTTGTGTATGAGTCTTGTGAGGTAAAAGAGGTTGAGGCATTGTCGTACTACAGTAAAGGAGAATATCAAATTAAAGATGAATCAGAAAGGAATTGGGTAAATGGAACAACTTGCTAATAAACGAGAATGGTATGAAAAGGAATACAATTAATTCCTGGTATGTGGTTGAAGTAATGAGTCTTGCAGATATTGTGCAGCAAAGCTCTTGAGTGCTGGCAGTTGTGTAACTTGATATGGGTATAAGGACTCAGTCCTGGCAGTTAAACTTATGCAACGAATGGGAAGAAAGAGTTTGTGATGTGTTTTACCATGGTTTAAAAATGAGTATATTTCCTGTTGATATGCAAGGGTTGGAATGGGTAATGAGTTTTCTCTATATGGGATCATGAAAGTCCCTGACTAGTTGAGTGCACCGATGTTTACAGCGGAGGAAAGGGATATGAATTTCCATGTTGTCTTAGTGTGATATGGTATACACGATGTGTTATGGAAAGTTAATAAAGGCATATTCAAGGTTTTGAGATCAGTTCATAATATATGGGAAGTCAATAAAATTATTGAGCAAGCGCGGACAGCTGCAGGTGATTTAAGAATCGATCTTTCTGATGATTTAGGAAAATGGTACTGCTATTCTAGTAATTTGGCAGGGAATATGGTCCAAAAGGACAAGGTAATGTAAACTGATAATATCTAATGGTATGGTGGTATTCTCTTGTTGGATCGACTGTAATAATTGAGTCGTTGATGGCATAGTGAAATTCTTGAATGGCTTTCGTGGTACGAATGGGCGCTTGATGTGCGTTATGTATTCGTACGATGGAGTGTGGAACCAGGTATAGTGATTCATGTGTTATATATGTGTTGGAGACTGGAAGTTCTATTAATTCGCCTACGCAGTGGTGGTATGTCGTGTGTATCGACACCGTTTAGCGGTTATTGGAAATTGGAAGCCCTAATGGCTCTTTTGTTGCTTGATACGATGAATTTGAATAATGGTATATGATTGCAGACTGGTTGTCATAAGCCAGGTTGTCTAGACTAATGTGATATGGACTATGTTAGAAAAATGTCACAAACTGCGTGGCAGAGTGCATCAGATCATGCTCCCGCAGGGTAGATGTACCCTAGGACCAGCGGACGGCTGGCAGGTATTGCTTTGACAGTTGGGCCTTCGTGGCGGATGTCAATGTAGAGGTATCTACCATTGATTCAGTTCCAGTATTGAGGAACTTTGTTGGATGTATTTCAGGTGGCCGAGCTTGAGGCTATGTATATGTTGTTGCGATGAGCGACTTGACTCGATGTGCATTCCCTTTTGCTAGATGTGTTCGTGGATCGGGTGGCACGCCACCACAGGTAAATTATTTGGATCGGGTGGCACGCCGCCATAGGTATGGTATCCGGATCGGGTGGCACGCCGCCACGGGTATGTCATTGGAGCGGGTTGCACGCCGCAACAGAATATTTTGAAAATATAGTTAGTTATATGCTACCTGGTATACAATATTTCCTCGTTTCTGAAGAAAAGTCCGTTTTGAGTATCGCTTGGTGAATGGCACATCGGTTGTGTCCTTTTAGGATTTGATAGCTTACGTTAATGTTTCACCGTGGGTGAGGTTGATTGCTTGGGTTCAAGACCTAGATATGTGCGTGGCTAACCATTTTGAGCTTGGTGGCTTGAGGTGCTTCATAAGTAATAGTGTTGGGATAGAATCACGAATCGTGGCAAGACCACGTGATGTTATGACCTCTCGAGGAGGATTCGGGTACTCTATTTCTATAATGCGAGACGCGATCTCAGTTCTATATTATGATGGCACAGAGGGATTGAATTGCAGCTCTTTTGCTGGAGACAGTTGTCATGATTTGAGCTGTCATGATTCGAGTGTGTTCAGACGTTTCTATTGGAGCCCATGTTGTGCTCATCGTGGCTTAGGCCGGTGTTGACGTGTCATATTACCTGTGTGGTGTGTTATAATCGAAATGATCGTTGAAGCCAATAATGAGTGTGAGTATATGTGATTTCAGCTGGTTAGAAAGGTAATACCGAGTTTTGGGTCCGAAATCTATTGTGGTATCAGTTGAAAGTGAAATGGATTCATGAATGGTTGACCTAAGAAATTGGTTCGATATATCACGTGTTCGGTTGCCGTGGGCATGATATGAAGGTGTTGGAACAAGACTCTATCTAATGAAAATGGTTTTTCGGTTGGTATTTGGTTATCGTGGGAAATTGTTGTGATTAGAGACTATTGTCTCGAGTGATTGGGCTGTTTGATACATCATATGATCTCACCGGGGTGGCGAGTATGGACTATTACAGTTGGATCGTGTGTATCCTGAGTATAGGCATGGGATTAGCATTTGGCATATGATTTCAGAAAATGCAATATGGTTTATGGTTCAGTTGGAGCGAGAAATTTCAGCTATATGGTGTTGTCGGACTTATGTGAGATAGGGTGACGTATGATCGCCCGAATATATGCTTGGTAAGGTCTTTTAGCTATGGAATTACTTCCAGTACAACTCTGGGTACGCTCGAGGACGAGCGATTGTTTAAGTTGGGGAGAATGTAATGACCCGGCCCGTCGTTACGGGAATTACCACCTTGTTATGTTGCAATTACATGTTTTATGCTTTTATATAAGTGTTAGAGTCTATCGGGTGAGTTAGGAGTGAATTGGATTGAAAATGAAGCAAATAGCATGTTTGAAGGAAGCTTGAATATGGAAAGTCTGCCTAGAGTTGACTATTGAGTTAGAGTGCTCAAAATCGGATTTTGATGATACGACTAGTTTCGGGGGATCATTTATGACTTAGGAGAACAATCGGAATTGAATTTGGATGTCCGATGTAGTTTTAGGCTTGAATTGGCGAAGGTTGACTTTTGGCGAAAACCGGATGGTAGGTGAGATTTTGATCCGGGGTCAGAATGGAATTCCAACAGTTCCTGTAGCTTCGTTATGTGGTTTTGGATATGTCTGCAAATTTTCAGGTCATTCGGACGTCGTTTGATCGGGTTTTGGATTGAATGTTAGTTTTGAAAGTTTTGAAGAAACTTAAGCTTGAATCCATGTGTAATTGGTGATTTTGATGTTTAGGAAGGTGTTTTTATGCTTGGAACAAGTTCGTATCGTGTTTTGGAGTATGTTGGTGGTTTTCGTTGGGGTTCCGGGGGCCTCGGGGTGAATCCGGACCATCCTCCGGCATTTTGAAACAATGAAAAGTCTGCTGTAAATTGCAGATCACTGTGCAGAAGGCTAAGCCTTCGCGTTCGCGAGGACAATGCCGCGTTCGCGTAGGCGGGGACCAGTTGGTCATCGTGTTCACGAGGAGGAGGGCCGCGTTCGCGTAAGAGGAATCTGGGAAGCATCGCGTTCGCGATGGTGTTGGTCGCGATCGCGTAAGAGGAAATAGTGAAGCATCGCGTTCGCGTGGATGGAGGCCGCGTTCGCGTAGAAGGATCTCCGGATGGCTGAAGAAATGTGCATCGCGAACGCGTGGGGCATGTCGCGTTCGCGAAGGGAAAAATTGATCAGTGCATCACGGACGCGTGATAGGTAATGCGGACGCGGAGAGTAAAATGAAGCCGGGCATCGCGAACGCGTGGGAGCTCACGCGAACGCATAGGGTTAAATGATCTGGCAGTGAAATTAAATTGCAGAACAGAGGGCTCATGGGTTCATTCACCCAAAACATAATTTTGAGCCCTAGAGAGAAGAAATCACGGGAAAATGCTGGTAAATCATCGGGTATTCATCGGAGGTAAGTTTCTTGACTCAAAAACATAATTATATGGTAGAATTAACATCAATCTTCATGAATTTGGGTAGAAATTGTGAAGGATTGTGGCCTAGAAATTGAAAAAAAAATTTGAGTTTTGAAAGGCCAATCGAACTCCGATTTTGGTAAATTTTATATGTACGGACTCGTGGCGAGACGAGGATTCTCGAAATATGAATTTCGAAATTTTTCGAGATGTGGGCCCGGGGCTCGGGTTTTGCCAATTTCGTGATTTTTGATATATTTCGAGTTCTTTCGATGGGTTATGTTCCATTAACCTATTTCGATATATTTGTACTGATTTTGGCTAGTTTTGACGTGCGTGGATGCCGGTTCGAGGAGCTAAGGCGTCGCGGGCATGAGTTTTCGCCGGTTCGAGGTGGGTAATACTTGTATATAATGTCCTGAGGGTTAGTAAACCCTGTACTTGCACATCTTGGTGTTGTGTTGAGGTGACTTGCACGCCGGATAACGGACGTGGGGTAGAGCACCATTGGGGATTGTGACTTGGTCCGTCCCGCGTAATAAATAATAACACCTAATTGTTGAAATGAATTGGATTAATTATCATGCTTGGGCTTCGTGCCGATTATTTGAATCCTTCAGGGATTGGTATCATTGTCTTGATAACACTGTGCATATTTATAACTAAATTTAAGGTTTTAAATGGGCATGACAATTTATGTGAGCATATGCATACACATGCATGGATCGGAACTGCACGCCGCAGTGGTATATGGATCGGGCTGCACGCCACAGCAGGTGTGATATTAATATTGTGCTTGGGCTGTAGGAGCCCCTCCGGAGTCTGAACCCCCACAGTGAGCACGGGTACCCAAATTGGATCGGGCTACGTGTCGTAGCGGTCATATGCATTGCATGGCATACATACATTGGTTTACGTGTACTACGTGGCATAACATTTATCACTCATACATTACTGGCACACATGCATTCTTTGCCTTATTGACCAGATCTCCTGGTGGAAATTTTTAAGGAGTGCTGAGCCCGAGGGGCTGATTTGAGTGCAGACTTGCACTACTTGAGATTGTATCCAGGTATTGGTATGTTATCATGAAATAAAGAAGCTAAAAATTGATATTTCTAAATAATCTACTCACATATGCTGGAAAGGAATAAAAAGATAGTTCTATATTGTGTAGCATGAGATAGTGCCTTGCGTGGTTTTCTTCCCTTCAGCATTATTTACTTTTATTACTGCTGAGTTGGAAGTACTCACACCCGACTCCCCGCACCTTGTGTGCAGATCCAGGTACATCACAGCAGGGCTGATTCTATTGCGGCTCGGGAGTGCTTTTGGACAGTCGAGGTAGCTGCCAGCGTTCGCAGGACCTGATTCTCCAGTTTGTCTGTATTTTTGTTCTGATCATCCCACACTTGTGCACGGTTATATTCACTATTTACACTTTGTATACTCTGTAGAGGCTCATGACTCTTGACCCCTGGTCCTTGGGGAGTTGTTATTGTTTTTGGGATGGGATCCCTGTACTGGGTTATTCCATTACTGTTGTTCCATTTTTGTTTAAGCCTAGAATGGTTTAAGTGAGCTAATAGCTCTGTGTTTTCTGTTGATTGGTCAGGCTGGCCTAGCCGAGTGTTGGGCGCCATCACGACCGGGTCTGGGGGCGTGACATGACTTCGAAAAGTGCAATGTGGTTTATGGTTCAGGTGGTCTGTGAGATTTTAGCTATATGGTCTTTTCGGAATTATGAGAGATAGGGTGATGTGTGATCGCCCAAATATATGCCTGGTAAGGTCATTTAGCTATTGGGTTGCTTCTAGTACAACTCTGGGTCCGCTCGAGGACGAGCGTTTGTTTAAGTTGGGGAGAATGTGATGACCCGGCCCGTCATCACGAGAATTACCACCCCGTTATGTTGTAATTACATATTTATGCTTTTATATCAGTGTTAGAGTCTATAGGATAAGTTAGGAGTGAATTGGATTGAAATGAGGCATATAGCCTTTTTGAAGGAAACATGAATATGGAAAGTCAACCCGGAGTCGACTATTTAGTTAGAGGGCTCGAAATCGGATTTTGATGATTCGGTTAATTCCGGGGGTAATTTGTGACTTAGGGGAGCAATCGGAATTGAATTTGGAGTTCCGGTGTAGAAATAGGCTTGAATTGGCTAAGGTTGAATTTTGACAAAATCCGAACGGTATGTAAGATTTTGATCCGGGGGTCGGAATGGAATTCCGACAATTCCTGTAGCTTCGTTATGTGATTTTGGATATGTCCGCAAAATTTCAGGTCATCGGATGTCGTTTGGTCGGGTTTTTGATCAAATGTTAGTTTCGAAAGTTTTGAAAAAACTTAGGCTTGAATCCATGTGTAATTGGTGATTTTGATGTTTAAAATGGTGTTTTTATGCTTGGAACAAGTTCGTATCGTGGTTTGGAGTATGTTGGTGGTTTTCGTCGGGGTCCCGGGGGCCTCGGGGTGAATCCGGACCATCATCCGGCATTTTTGGAACATGAAATGTCTGCTGTAAATTGCAGATCACTGGGCACAATTTAAGCCTTCGCGTTCGCGAGGGCTATGCCGCGTTCGCGTAGGCTGGGACCAGGTGACCATCGCGTTCGCGAAGGGAGGCACCGCGTTCGCGTAAGAGAAAGAAGGGAAGCATCACGTTCGCGATGGTTTGGGTCGCGTTCGCGTAAGAGGAAAAGGCAAGGCATCGCGTTCGCGTGGTCTGGGACGCGTTCGCGTAGAGTGAAAATCCGGGGATTGGGGAGTTGGCCTTCGCGGACGCGTGACTTCACGTCGCGTTCGCGATGAAGAAAAGGAATAAGGCATCGCGTTCGCGCGAGGGGAATCGCGAACGCGATGAAGGAATTGGCCAGGCAGTGAGTTTAATTACAGAACAGAACCGGTCGCGGGTTTCATACCCCAAAACACCATTTTTGAGTTCTAGAGAGAGAGACTCACGGGAATTGCTGGGAATTCATCGGGGATTCGTTGGAGGTAAGTTTTGTGGCTTAATTACATCATTTTATCATGAAATCCTTGGTTAATTCTCTGTAAATGGAAGATTAAAGGTGGGTTTTAACCCTAGGCCTAAAATTGTAGAAAAACAAGGATTTGAGTGGGCAAATGGAGTCCGAATTTGGTAAATTTTATATGCCTAGACTCGTATTGAGATGAGGGTTCCGAATATGTGACTTTTGTAATTTTTCGAGAAGCGTACCGAAAGTCGGGTTTTGACAACTTTGGGAATTTTGATGTAAATTGAGTTGTATTGATTGGGTGTCATCCCATTGGCCTAATTTGTTGTGTTTCTACTATATTTGATCAGATTCTACGCGTGTGGAGCTCGATTCTCATGGCAAGGGCAACGCGGAGTAATCGTCGCGCTGTATTGAGGTGAGTAATAGATGTGGGTGATGACCAGCGGGTTCGAAACCCCGGTACACCACTTTGTGACGTTGTATAGCGGCGAGACACGTACTCTCTTGTGAGTGCGGGGTCGATTGTTATTAGGGACTATGGCTTGGTCCGACTTGTTGGCACTGTGTTATGATATTTGGCTATTCCGGAGCCGTTGAACCTCCTTCTCGGATGGTTGCATACTATATTGTGATAATGGATACTCTTGAGCCGTTGAACCTCCTTCTTGGACGGTTGAGTATACTTGTGGGCTGTGAGCCAGTTATTGGATCTCGCGAGGATCGTTATCATTGCCTTGTGATATTGATATGCTAGTTACTACCAGTCCGTAGCTATTTCTATTATCATGTTATTTCCAAATCTCTGGAACTTGATATTACTATTTTCCAACTGAAAAATGATAAAAAAAGGGTTTTCAAAACTACTTTTGAGCCTGCGAGGCTGTATTGCATATTAGCTGACTGGTAGTAGATCGGGCTGCACGCCGTAGTGGTATATATGTTGGATCGGACTGCACGCCGCAGAAATATTATGCTTGGGCCGTAGGAGCCCCTTCGGAGTCTGAACCCCCACAGTGAGCACGGGTACCCAAATTGGATCGGGCTACGCGCCGTAGCGGTCATATCATGCATTGCATTGCATTTAGCTACATCCGATAGCTGTTATACTGTTTGCTAGTACTTGTTGATACATGTACAGTTGATACTGAGCTGTTACAGGGAATTGGTTACAGCTTTACATAGTGCTTTATTGTGGATTTCTTATCTACGCTGTCTTACCCTTGTTTATTACCACCGAGTCTGGCAGTACTCATTTTACTCCCTGCACCTTGTGTGCAGATCCAGGTACCTCTCAGCAGTGATCCGGTAGCCGTTCGAGACGACTTCTGTGGGATATACGAGGTAGCTGCAGAGTCCGCAGGACCCGATATTCCTTCCTGCTGTCTTTTGATTCTGTATTGTTATTTCTTTCCGCACTTAGTATCTTGTAAACCATTATTACACTTATGTTCATTAGAGGCTCATGACTCTTGACCCTGTGGTCTATGGGAGTTGGTGTATTTTGGGACTTGGTTCCTCGTTTTCGATATATGTATCACTGTTGTTTCATGTTTTGATATGCTTAAATGGGATAAAGCGAGCTCCTAGCTCCGTCATTGTTATTGATTGGTCAGGCTGGCTTAGCAATGTGTTGGGCGCCATCACGATCGGATTTGGGGTCGTGACATGTTTTCAGTGGTTTTGTACTTAAATTGTAGTTATACTCTCATTTTTTATTGTAGTTGTTGTCAGTTATTATGTAGTTAAATGTATTTTGATTGTAGTTAAATGTAGTTTATTATACTAAATCCACTTTATTTTCTATTTTTTTTCAGAATAGCCCGTTTGCTTCTAAGCAGAATGTCGATTATAGTGTTCTTAGGTTCCACACTTTGTGTGAGCCTAGCATACCAAGCTAAATTAAGGCTTTGCTATCTGCCAATGCTTTACGAGTTTTTAAAAAAACTTGTTTTGGTTATTTGTTAGGTCTTCCCCTAGTTTTGATGCAAAATCAATCCCTTCATTTCCTAATGAAGTATGAGCTAAAAAAATCTACTAATGAATATTTTTCTGTTCTTTTAAAGCGAGAAAAGTTGATTTTTTCATTGAGAGTTTTTGGTTTGATAACTGGCTTTAATTGTGTCAATAATTTCTTAGATTATGGTTATACTCCACAATATGTTAGTCATTTGATGAACACATATTTTGGTGGTAAAGAAAGAGTCGAAAAATGACACTTAAAGAATGTAGTAATCAACAAAGTTTGGAAAAATGATTTTGATGCTGTGCAATTGTGTATTTTGTATATGCTGGATTTTTTGTTTGTCCTTCGGATAAAGATAATGTAACAGTTATAGACAAGTTTACTTTCTTTTTAGTTGAATCTGGAAATTTTGAGTCGTACCCTTGGGGTACGAAATCATTCAGGCAGCTTATTGGTTCTGTTAGGCATAGGCTTAGTCCAAATGTTCATTCGTATCTTGTACGGGGATGCTCATTAGCCTTGCAAGTATGGCTATATGAGTGTTGCTCGTCTGTCAACACCAAACTTGCTACACGGTGTTCTGAGTCTATTCCTAGGATTCTTAGATGGTCAGCAAACAAGGGTATATGGTTGACTGCATATGAGGAGAAGATGATAAAGCTTGAGTGGCTGAAGGTATTTTTTGGCATTCTTTAATTATTCTACAATTAAACTTATAGTATATACCATTAAATTACATTTTTACTTTCAGTTCACAAACCTTGTTGAAGCTGGAGAAGAGCTGGAAATTCTTAATCTCCTGGAAAAGATTGAATATGTACATGAAGAAG
Organism: Nicotiana noctiflora; assembly: GCA_032618575.1. Lineage (NCBI taxonomy): Eukaryota > Viridiplantae > Streptophyta > Magnoliopsida > Solanales > Solanaceae > Nicotiana > Nicotiana noctiflora. The sequence continues at coordinate 253,188 of JASVEL010002790.1, forward strand.
TTGCTCAACCATCGAATGTGCAAGATGATACTTCTCCAACAGCTGAACCGAAAGAATTTTCTTCAAATAAGTCCATGGAATCAGTGAATATCAAGATCAGTCATCTAGAAAAGAAAATTGTGCAGGTTTTATATAAAAATACAAATAACTACAATTTAAAGACAGATTAATTTTTGTGTAGATAATATGTAGTATAATTATAGAGAATATATTAAGATTACAACCTAATTCTTCATATATTTTTTAAAGGTTGATATGAAGTTAGATTCTTTAAAGAAGGATGTTGTTGATGAACTCTCTTCCCTTCGAGAGTTCATAGATCAATCTCTAAAGAATGTTATGTCTGCAATTAATAAGAGGTTTGAGTTGGATGATTCAAAGGTTAGATTTTACATATCAAATTTAGTACAAATCTATATATGACATATCACTAAATATCTTTCTCAAATATATATCAAAATTGTAGTTTGCAGGGAGTTCCACCAAACCTAATGACCAAATTCTATTTGTCAAACACCAGCAATTTTAGTTTAATGTTGGTGAGTTTCAAGAAGCAACTGATGCAACCACAAGTAAAAGAGGTATCTACATTACTCCTTCATACATATCTACAATTTGTAAGAGTTTCTAATTACTTTTTAATTATATTTTGTAGATCCCACTGCTAAACAACATGGTCAACCTCAAGTTGACTTATACCCTGATTTTCAAGAAGTTGTTGATGCCTATAAATCAGGTATAGTACCATATCTTACTTTTTAGCAAATTTATATATAACCTACAGATAACTACATTTCTACTACAATTGTTCATTCCATATCACAGGGGTTGTGCCACCAGTGGTTGATCAACCATCAATCAAGCAAGGATCATATGTTGAACATAGCAATCCACAGTCCCCAATACATGGTGTAACATTGAAGGAAGTTTCTCAGGGAGGCATTCATAAAAAAAATGAAACTGAAGTTATGCATGAAGGCATTGAAAACAAAGTTGTGACATTGGATGATTTTGAGCTTCCAGACAACTTATCACGGTTGGTGATTTTTGAGGATCCACTACCAGTTGAAGTAACCCCTCTTCATCCTGTAAGAACAAGGTTGCCGGGAAAACATGCACGATCACCATTCACACCCTTGTACAGTACTGAGGGAAGCACATCTGCTGGGCCTAAATTTTTTCACCTGAAGCACCCTTTCACAAGTGTCATAGGCGAAGATGTAGATCCTAATTTTATAGATAGGTTCACAACCTGGTTATACAGTCGCAATGACAAAGGAAATAAAAGGTATATTTGCTTTATTTTATATTGTCCATTTACTCTTTTTACAAATGAAAGGTTTAATTAATTTTGCTAAATGTTTTATTTGATTCAATCTTTTTGTTATTACAGGAGGAAAGATTTCTATTCAAGGAAGGATAACCAGATAAATCTTGAGTTGGATTTGAGTTATGAAAAGATTGATAAGAAGGAATGGTTCTATCACCTAGCTCACCCCGGACAAGTAATCAATAGCACTGTAAGTGTATAGTTTTTAAACTTCCATTTCTGTTTGATATTCACATTAGGTATGCAGTTGTAGTTTTGAAATTTTTTAGTTTGTGTCGTTGTAGTTGTATTGTAGATTATATATATATGCTATTATATATAGTTTCCATCTGGATGATTTTTTTTTGTACCTTATACAATAAATATTAAATTGTAGTTCATATGTAGTTTTATGTAGTTGTTATTGTTTGATTGTAGTTGTAGTCTGTCTTCACTATTGTTCATTATAACTACCATAAAATTGCATTAGTTGATGCCTTTGGTCTAAATGTAATATATTTTTTGTTATTGTGGAGGAAAAGTTACACAACATGCTATATTTTTTTCCAGAAAGTCTAATGTGTAGTTACTATGTAGTTGTTTTGTAGATATATGTAGTTACTACTGTTGTTTATTGTATATTTCAATTTTAATTTGGCAGCACATTGATGTTATTATGTACTATCTGATAAAGAAGGGAAAATATGGCCCAAACATCAAGACAAGGTTTACAACAACCGATTGCTTGTTCAAGACAAAGATTGAATCAATCTATGAGAAGTTCACTAGTTCTCCGCCAGATGTAAGGAATTCTGTGATTAAACCTGAGGATGATATTGCTGAATATATACTGGGCTACAGTATTCTTGCAAATGTTACATGGGATGTTGTTGACTATGTGCTCATGCCTGTTAACATTGTTGATAACTTTCATTGGTTGTTGCTAGTTTTTGACATAAAGGATAGGCAGCTTTATATTTATGATTCATTGGTAAGAGCAAAGCGTAATCAATCTGTTCAGATAATGGTTGACAAATTTGCAAGAATTATTCCTCTTTATTTGTCATGCACTGGTTTCTATGGTAAACACAAAGATATTGACTTCAAGACTTCAAAGTCATACATTGAGAAAGTGGTTACCGACCCTCTCGACATTCAATGGCTGGTTGCTGAGATTCCTTAACAGAAAGAAGGCTCACTGTAAATAAACTATTCTCCCTTTCTATATTGTTTATCCTATTTATTTGTAGTTTGATATATACTGACAAATGATCATTTAATGTAGGGATTGTGGTGTATATGTGGCTTCTTTTGCTGAATATGTTAGTTGTGGTGATTTTTTCATCCCAAAGGAAGATTTGAGTGATATTGTCCCACATCGTATTCGCTATGGAGCTCTACTATGGGATTACGCCACAAAGAAGCTAGAAGATGGCTCAATTAGCAAGAGTGAGGTTATAGGCATGATTGCTAGAAGGAACGGTGCACCGGCCAAAAACGAGAGGATTAAAGTTCAACGAAAGAAGAGATGATTTCTGTTATTCCTAGTTGGGTCTCTGTAATTTGGTAGTTGTATTGGTAAACAATGTAGGAATTAAGTTTCTTAGTTTTTATTAAAAAAAATTTATCTAACGGATATTATACTCGCGTAGTCGAGTTCTCTAATACTTTCAGCTGCCATTGATCATATTTATATAAATGTCAGTTGTTACAAATTGATATACAATTGAACTACATTTAACTACAACTATAAATGTCAACTATCAGTTAATACTCAAGTGAACTACAATTAAACTACATTTAACTACATTTCAAATACAAGTTATAAATACCTATTGTATATGACTACAGGTACACCACACGTAAACTACATTTTAACCACAATATGGAAACAGTTGACATTGAGTCCTTTATTTATTTAAGTCATAAAGTAATAAGTTTAACTGTTATATAAAAAATGTAAAAAATTCACGCTTGTTCGCATACAAACAACATGTAAATATACAGCCACACAGTTAAAGTTATTTTAGTTAACTTTTATCTTCAAATCCAATACAGGTTTTCAGTCAGATCTGTAAAATCTTATTTATGCTAAAAAATTTAAATTGAATAACAAATCTGACTACATAATATTCATTTCTTTTTTGGTGCATTCTTGCAAGTTCTTTTGTTATGCCCTTCGACTCCATAATTGCCGCATGACACCTTGTACTTCTTTGACTTTATTTCATCAAATGTTTTATATCTTTCCTTCTGAGGTCTCCCTGGTTGCCTTTTATCTCCCGCTGGTGGTTTTACTACCTCATCCAAAATATGTTGGGGAACATCCCATTTGGCTTCATCGGGAAGAGGATTTACTGGCATTTCATATATAAGAAGAAGGTTCTCCCTTGTGTAATACGGAGAGCAATAGTTTTCAGGTGTTTCATTCCTATGCCTTAATGCTGCTAGAGCATGTGCACATGGAAGTTCGTCAAGTTGGAATTGTCCACAACTACATTTCTTATTTTGTAGACATATAATGTACCGCTTCGCACCATCTAACATCGTATGTATATAATCAGTTGAAGCTCTCACCTACAATATAAAAACAAACAGAAAAAATGATACATCAAATATTTAAATGGATTATATACATTTATTCTACAATTTATCTACAAGTAACTACAATTATCTACAATTATACTACATTTTAACTACAATCTGAAACAGTGCATCTATCACTATTTTTTTTTCTCCTGCAGCAATCAAGAATATCTTACCCGTAGTTTCTGAGATAACGTGTTGTTATCATCCAACTCTTTGTGGAATTTTTTACCAAGGAATCTGAAAGTAGCCTTTGCCTTCAACAACTTTTCTTTTATCCAACGTTCAATAAGAGTTCTCATATACTCAAATAGGTCATATATTGGCAGCTCTCTTGCCTCTTTCGTTATAGCATTCACCGGCCCGGCAATGTTTGACGCCATAGTAAAAGTTCTATTTACCGTTGCATGTACTCTTGACCATCTATGATAGCCAATATCATATAGGTAAGACTTTACACGCGGGTCTACCTCTTCAACCTTCATCATCCTTTCATTGAATTCATCTAGAGTGTATGAGCGGGCTACAGCAAAGTACAATTCATGTAATTGTAGATGTTCCTTTTTGAATTTAAATCTTATATTTGTCCATATATGCCACATACAAGAGTAGTGTGCCATCCCCGGATAAACAACTGATGTTACCTTCAATATACTCTCATGCGTATCTGAAACAACACACATTGAAAGTCTTTCTCCATATGCCTCCTTGAATTTCTCAAAGAACCACTTCCAAGACGCGTCATTTTCAGAATCAACCACAACATATGCCAAGGGAAAAATAGTGCCTACATTTTGTAGTCAGAATATAATATTAAATAACAACTACACTTGGATATTGAGGTTAAAGACAATTAACTTTATTTTTTAATATAACTACAAACAACTACAATTCCACTACAATTTAACTACAATATATTAACTGTCCACACTGTATGTATTTTATTTACCTACTGCATTCATTGTGCTTGTTGTCAGCATAATCCCCATGTATGCAGACTTTAAAAATGTTCCATCAACCACAGCCACCGGCCTACAATGTTTCCAACCATTGACTGATGTAGAAAGAGCAACAAATGCGAATAAGAAGCAATCATCTGCTGCCTTCTTTAGTTTAACAACAGAACCAGGATAAATCTTCTCAAGAATATAAAAATATTTTGGTAATTTGTTGTAGGAGTCACACGGATTCCCTCTAAAAAAATATAATGCTTTTTTCTTTCCTCTCCATGCTTGCATGTAGCTTAAGTTCAGTCCATGTTCAGATAACATGTCTTGTTGTATGTCCTTTGGTGCGTAGACAGTCTTAGGATCACAATACTTTGGAACAACCATGCTACCAACTACTTGTAACGACCCAGCCGGTCGTTTTTGAAATTTATGCCCCGAACCCCCATCCAACTATTTCCCTAAGTTCATTTCTGCTATTGTGGTTTGCCGGGAGGGTCGGTTCTGGAATTTAGAGTGTTTTGGGACACTTAGTCCCTAAATGGGAGCTTTATATTTGGAAAATGGCCCGTATCCAGAATAGTGTTAAGAAGACCTTGGAACGGAAATCAGATGGTTCCATTAGCTCCGTTAGGTGATTTCGGGGTTGGGAGCGCGGCCGGAATGTAATTTGGAGGTCTGTAGCTCAATTAGGCTTGAAATGCCGAAGTTTGAAATTTTGGCGGAATCCGAACTATAGGTGAGATTTTGATCCGGGGGTTGGAATGGAATTCCGACAATATCCGTAGGTTCGTTATGTGATTTTGGATATGTCCGCCAATTTTCAGGTCATTTGGACGTCGCTTGGTCGGGTTTTTGATTGAATGTTGATTTCGGAAGTTTTGAAGAAAAGTTAGGCTTGAATCCGCTATAATTCGATGTTTTCTGTGTTTAAGGACATGTTTTCATGATTGGAACAAGTTCGTATCGTGTTTTGGAGTATGTTGGTGGTTTTCGTTGGGATCTCGGGGGCCTCGGGATGAATTCGGGAGTCCAAACGGACCATCTCGAGCCAAAATGAACTGCTGGAATTTGCTGCAATAAATTGCAGGCAGTTTGTTCTTCGCGATCACGAAGATTTGCATGCGATCGCGTAAGGCAGCGTTTGGGTGTATTACGATCGAGTGGTGATGTCTGCGATCGCGTAGGCCAAGGTTGGAATGCAGTGCGATCGCGTCTGGGTTCACGCGATCGCGTAAGGTCAAGTCCGGATGCAATGCGATCGCGGGGCTGATGTTGCGATCGCGTAGAGATTTTTGGGCTGTTCACTACGATCGCGTGCCAAAGGCTACGATCGCGTAGAATGAAAATCAGACCCCAGGAATTTGTGCATCGCGATCGCGAGCCCAGTGCTGCGATCGCGTAGGGTAAATAGGCCTGGCAGTGACTTTAAGTCCAGAAACATTTCAGACGCGGCCTATCACTCAAAACCTCCATTTTTGAGTTCCAAGAGAAGGTATTGACGGGAAATCGCTGGTATATCATCGGAAAATCATCGGAGGTAAGTTTCTTGGCCTAAATTCGTTACTTTATCATGAAATCCTTGAGTATTTCACTGTTAATGGAGGATTAATGGGGGTTTTATCCCTGGGCAAACGGAGTCCGATTTTGATAAATTTTATATGCACGGACTCGTGTTGAGATAAGGAACCCGAATATATAAATTTCATAATTTTTCGGGAAGCGTACCGAAAGTCGAGTTTTGGCAACTTGTGGGTTTTGGTGTATTTTGAGTTGTTTCGATTGGGTAATGCCCAATTGGCCTATTTTGATGTAATTCTATTGATTTTTATCAGATACTACACCTGTGTAGGCCGGCATTAGTTGCAAGAGAGTTGTCTCTTAGCGGTTTTGTACCAGAGTCGAGGTAAGTGGCTTGTCTAACCTCGTGTGGGGGAACCTTCACCCCTAGTATATTATGTGATAGTTGAAAAGCCTTGTACTCGAGGTGACGGGCGTGTACATGCGCTGGTTGTTGTAACTCACTGTACTTGAATTGACCGATTAGTGATATTCCTGTTCTTAGTTGATTAAATTGTTACATTTACCTGGTATTCGCTAGAAAAGCATGACTAGATAGGATTTATCTGTCTAATTGCCTAATGGTTTTATTTAAACTTCTTGATAATTGTTGGCACTAGTTTTGGTGAAGTTGTAGTTAGGCATATTATATTTTCTCTGTGCGGTTTTTTTATTTGTTGCATTGGCGGACTGCGGGTTCGATTCCCGGAGATCCCAGGGCCGTGGGTTCGATTCCCAGAGACCCGGAGTGGTATTGTTTATGGACTGCGGGTTCGATTCCTCGGAGATCCAAGGGTTGCGGGTTCGATTCCCGGAGACCCGGAGTTTATTTATATATTATTAAGATATGGACTGCGGGTTCGATTCCCGGAGATCCTGAGATCATTGAGACACATCTTGAGGTACTGAGACATGGGCTGCGGGTCCGATTCCCGGAGACCCAGAGATACGGTTATTGGGACTGCGGTTTAAATTCCCGTAGCTCCTGGATTGTTGATTATAGAGTGGGATTGTGGGTTCAATTCCCACAGATCTTGGACTTGCTGGTTTGAGTTTTGTTGAGTTGGTTACTTGTAGTTAGTTATTCGTAGTCCGTTGTAGTAATTACCTTATTGATGTTACTTTAGATTTATTTTCACATATTCCTGCTTATTACTGTTAATTATTATGTTGTTGTTTCTCTCAGTAGCGCCCTGACCTTCCTCACCATTACTCCATCGAGGTTAGGCTTGGCACTTACTGAGTACCACCGTGGTATACTCATGCTACTCTTTTGCACACTTTTGTTGTGCAGATCCAGGTACATCAGGACAGGCTCGTACTAGGTGATTCAGCAGCACATTTGAAGACCTCGAGGTATGATCTGCTACGTCTGCGGATCCGGAGACCCTCCTTCTATTCTGATAGTATTAGTAGATGTTTTTCCTTCATTTCGTTGTTTTAGATACTCCTGATATATAGAGCCACAGTTGTATTTCCCTTTTAGTCTGTGTTACTCGTGGGATTCCGGGTCTTGGTGGTATGTTATACAGTGTGTTTGACGAGTGTATGTGCCAAGCGGCACGGATTACATTCCTATTTATATCGTTTTTCCGCTATTTCTTGTGTAATGTTCATAAACTTGTATATTCCGCAATGTGTTAGGCTTACCTAGTCACGGGGACTGGGTGCCGTCACGACAGGTTCACGATGGGTGAACTAGGATCGTGACACTACTGCTGCAGTACGTTTGCACTGTATAAATGTTTCATGCATTATGCAACATGTGTGTTATCAACTGAAACTTCTTATCTTGAACATTGCAGAATCGTTAATTGATGTTGCCTTGAAATGCCATTTGCAGCTTTCAGCTACACATATAAGCTAGTAGCTAAAAAAAAATTATAGTTACACTATAATTAAATACAAATAACTACAAATACTGTGATACAAAAAGCATAACTACAAATAAAATTCAATAATCCAGTAGCTACACAAATTTAGTTTAATCTACAATTAACTACAAAATAACTACATACCTTCTATGACTAGATTTTTTTTACTCTGAACTGGAACTTGTGCTGCACTGAATAATTCTTCATTGCAGCAGCTATTGTTTGCTTGTCCCGATACACTTGTCCTTCTTCAATACATAATTGCTTAGATTCAGTTATTATTTCACTTTGATATTCCTCTATTGTTGGTGACGACGGAATCTCTAGTAACCTTAGTGATCCTAAAGAACCTGAAGAATATAAATTCAAAAATATAGTAACTATGCTGTATATTGATATTTGTAGTTAATTTGTAGTTGAATGTAGTTTAAATGTAGTTAGTAAATAATTCCATAACAATATGCAATTCGGATCAAGCATACCTGTACAGGTGCTTTCATTGGTGATTGCCAATTCCATATTGAAATCTCTAACACTTATACATAACGGATACGAACCTAAGTTCCTATTATCCTCTTTCGTTTCCATATACACAGAAACACCAATATCATTTCTAATTTCCATTGGAGGACAATTTTCTTCCACAATGTATTTGATTGTAGAAACGAGATTCTGTAGCTTGAATTATCATCTACCACAATCGCGTCAACTACAAAATCTCTATATCTTCCATATTTATCCCAATTACCATTCGATTTCAGCATAATTGTTATTTTTGCCATGATTTTGTGTAGTTAACCGAAAAAAAATGTCACGACCCAAACCCCGGTCGTGATGGCACCCAACACAATGCTAGGCAAGCCCGACCATATTATCCCTTAAACCATCCAATTATTAATTCCAGTTAATCAAGTTAAACTTAAACAGCTAGTGTTCATATCAAAATGATAAACGTAATAGTAGAAACATACAAAATACGGTCCCAACCAAATCGTGGTGTCACGAGACTAAGCCTCTACAGAATAAACATCCTAGTACAAATAAGTCTCTACAAGAAGAAAACAACAAAATGATAAAGAAGGAGAAAACAGGTTCTGCGGACGGCTCGCAATTCAATCACCTTGGATGCCGAATCTGCTCAAAATCAATGAGAATACATAAATATAGGCTAATTAGACACAACCCATTCAAAATAACTCAATTTGCACCAAAACCCACCAAGTTGTCAAAACCCGACTTTTGGTGCGCTTCTCGAAAAATCATAAAAGTTACATATTCGGAACCATCGTCTCAATACGAGTCTAGGCATATAAAATTTACTAAATTCGGACTCCATTTGCCTACTCAAATCGGTGTTTTTCTTCAATTTTAGGCCTAGGGCTAAAACCCACCTTTAATCTTCCATTTTCATAGAAATAATCAATGATTTCACGATAAAAGCGCGTAATTAAGCCACAAAACTTACCTCCGACAATATCCCGATAATCTCCCAGCTATTTCCCGTCACTTTCTCTCTCTAGGGCTCAACAGTGGGGGTTTATGAAATGAAACCCGTATATGAAATGTTCTGGTTTTAAATTAACTGCCTTAGACTTTTGTTCTACGCGTTCACGAGGTCCCTCACGCGAACGCGATGCTCTACTCAAGTCACTCATCGCGAACGCGACGCCTGCATCGCGGACGCGATGTTCCTCCTCTCTCTCTCTCTCTCTCTCTCTCCTACGCGAACGCGGCTCCCAGCAATGCGAACGTGATGCTCATTTTTCCTCAGCCTACGCGAACGCGGCTCAAGCCTTCGCGAACGCGATGGCTTATTCTCTGCTGTACTACTGCTGCAATTTTCTGCAGACTTTGCCAAGTTCAAAATGCCCGGATGATGGTCCGGATTCACCCCGAGGCCCCCGGGACCCCAACGAAAACCACCAATATACTCCAAAACACGATACGAACTTGTTCCAATCATAAAAACACCATCCTAAACATCAAAATCACCAATTACATACAGATTCAAGCCTAAGTTTCTTCAAAACTTCCAAAACCAACATTCAATCAAAAACCCGACCAAACGACGTCCGAATGACCTGATAATTTGCGGACATATCCAAAATCACATGACGAAGCTACAGGAATTGTCGGAATTCCATTCCGACCCCCGGATCAAAATCTCACCTACCGTTCGGATTTTGCCAAAACTCAACCTTAGCCAATTCAAGCCTATTTCTACACTGGACCTCCAAATTCGCTTCCGATTGCTCTCCTAAGCCACAAATGACCTCCTGGAGCTGACCGAATCATCAGAATTTGATTCCGAGCTCTTTAACTCACAAGTTAACATCCGGTTGAGTTTTCCCATCTATTCCTTCTTCTAAGAGACTATTTGTCTCAATTCCAACCAAACTTAATCCGAATTGACTCAAACTCACCAAACATACATATTGAAACATCAACAAGCATATAACGGGGAAAACGGGGTGATAACTCGCATGATAACGGGCTGGGTCATCACATTCTCCCCAACTTAAGCAAACGCTCGTCCTCGAGCGGACCAAGGGGTTTACTAGAAGTAACCCAATAGCTGAATGAATTTACCAAGCATATATATATTCGGGGCGATCCCACGTCACCCTATCTCACATTAGTCCGGAACACACTATAGCTGGAATTTCACAGCCCATCCGAACTATAAACCACATTGCACTTTCCAAAATCACATACAAATCCTAATCTCATGCCTATACTTAGGATACACACGATCCAACTGTAATAGCCCATACTCGCCACTCTGGATGAGATCATATGATGTTTCAAACAACCCAATCGCTCGAGACGATGGTCTCTAATCACAACAATTGGCCACAATAACCAAATACTAGCGGAAAAACCTTTCTCATTAGATAGAGTCTTATTCCAACACCTTCATATCCTGCCCACGGCAACTGAAGCACGCGATATACCAAACCCATCTCTCGGGTAAACCATTCGTGAATCCATTTCCCTTTTAAAACTGATACCACAATAGGTTTCGGAGCGAAACCTCGATTTTACCTTTCTAACAAGCTAAGATCAAATATGCTCGTACTCATTAATGACTCCAACGATCATTTCGATCATAACACACCACACTGGTGACATGACACCTCAGCATCGGCCTATGCCACAATGAGCACAACACATGCTCCAATAAGAAACGTCTGATCATACTCAAATCATAATAACTGACTCAAACAAAAGAGTCGTAGCTCAATTCCTCTGTACCATCATAACATAAAACTGAGATCTCGTCTCACATCATAGGAATAAAGTACCTAACTCCTTCTCAAAAGGTCATAACATTACGTGGCCTTGCCACGACTCATAATTCTATCCAAACACTATTACTCATAGAGAAACTCAAGTCACCATGCTCAAAACGGTTAGCCACACACATATTTAGGTCTGAACTCAAGCAATCAATCACACCTGCGGTGATACGATTAATATACGCTATCAAATCCTGAAAAGACACAACTGATGTGCTATTCCTCGAGCGATAACCAATACGGACTATTCCTCGGAAGCTAGGAAGTATTGTATACAAGGTAACATATAGGAAACTATATTTTCCACATCACACTGTTGCGGCGTGCAACACGTTCCAATAACATACCCGTGGCAGCGTGCCACCCGATCCAGATACCATACCTGTGGCGGCGTGCCACCCGATCCTGATACCATACATGTGGCGGCGTGCCACCCGATCCAAATACTATACATATGGCGGCGTGCCACCCGATCAACGAATACATCTAGCAAAGGGAATGCACATCGGGTCAAGTTGCTCATTGCAACAAACATATATATATATATAGCCTCAAGATCGGCCACATGAAACGCATCCGACAAAGGTCCTCAATACTGGAGCTGAATCAATGGTAGATACCTCTACACAGACATCCGCCACGAAGGCCCAACTGACAAAGCAATACCTACCATCCGTCCGTTGGCCCTAGGGCACATTTACCCTACTAGAGCATGATCTGATGCACTCTGCCATGCAGTTTGTGACATTTTTCTGACATAGTCCATATCACATTAGTCTAGACAACCTGGCTTATGACAACCAGTCTACAATCATATATCATTATTCAAATTCATCATATCAGGTAACGAAATAGCCACTAAGGCTTCCAATTTCCAATAATCGCTAAACGGTGCCGATACACATGATATACCACCACTGCATAGGCGGATTATGAGAACTTCTAGTCTCCAACACATATATAACACATGAATCACTATGCCTGATTCCACACTCCACCGTACGAATACATAACACACATCAAACATCCATTCATACCACGTAAGCCATTCAGAAATTTCCCTATGCCATCAACAACTCAATAATCACAGTCGATCACTGCACCACTAGATATTATCAGTTTATATTACCTGGCCCTTTTTGACCATATACTCTGCCGAATTACTAGAATGTCAATACTATATTCCTTAATCACCACGAAGATTGATTCTCAGAATATCTGCAGCTGCCCACGCTGCTTGGGGGATTTTAATTACTTCCCATATAATATGAACTGGTCTCAAAATTTTGAACATGCCGTTATCATCTTTCCATAACACATTGCATATACCATACTGTACCAAGATACTCGGAGAATTTCTATCCCTCTCCTATGCTGCAAACATCGACGCACTCAACTAGTCAAGGACTCTCATGATCCCATATAGGGGAAAAAGTCATTACACATTCCATGCTTCGCATACCGATAGGAATATACTCATTTTCAAACCATGGTAAAACACATCACAACTCTTTCCTCCCATTCATTGCATAAGTTTAACTGTCAAGACTGAGTCCTTTTACCCAGATCGAGCTACACAACTGCCAGCACTCAAGAGTCTTGTTGCACCATATCTACAAGACTCATTATTTCGAACACATACCAGGAGCTACTCGTGCCCTTTTTCATACTGTTCCAGTTTATTGGCATTTTTAATTTAATATTCTCCTTCACCGGATGATCACAATACCTCAACTCATGTTACCACACAAAACTCGTACATAAGACCACACGGTCTAAGACCCATAGGTCATTGAATACTCTCTCAATGTATCCCAGAAGTACAACAATCTACAACACTTCACGTTGAAGAACTTCCTACGATTTTGAATCCGTCATCATTACTCTCCAATGTAGATACATTGAATCTCATCATTCATATAACATGACACCATCTTAAGACACCTTACCGTTACAAGCAAAATCATGAATGCCGCAAGACTATTCTCGGGCATCATTCACCCTTATTCAGCTGTAATTCAACTATCATATTAAACAGAACCACCCGTGTTTGGTTAGAACTCTAACACCGCAGAACATAATTACCTATAGGTACAATTAGCTTTCTTTCTTTTCTATACACCGAACATTCTTTACCAACGGCAGTTCCAAGCATCCTAGTATTTCTTCACATCTACAAAGCACCATAACCTTTGTCAGAATTTTCCCCATCATACTTAAAGACATAACCAATATAGCACACAATAGTGCAATCAGTTAATCAATAGCAACCTCCCCAACTTAGCTCGAAGCCATATATCAAAGCACTTTTAACCATTCATATCATTCTTATTCAAATGACACCACAATGTTATAGTGAGATTGAACTCAAGTAATTTACTAGCTTCGGCGGAGACTCGAATCATCAGAAATTTTAACTCTTCTACAATTCTTGCATTTAGTTACACAACATTTAAGCCCACTCCTTAGGTGACAAATTTTTTTTTTTTTTTACTAAGTCCGAAAATTTTCAAAAATTTCGGCAGAGTTTCCTTTGTAATTGGGCCTATCCACCTGCCAGAGAACCACCAAAATCATCCTAACAACAGGTCCACAAATTGACAAAGCAACGCAATGTATATCAACAACATTAATCTCAATACCACCAGTATTATATTATCAAAATTGATATATGGACATGTGTTTTACCTATTTGAATCATAACACATAGAAAATACATTTCAACCCTCCATTATCTGGGCTATTCCACCAAGTAAGAACATTTTCTTTCCTTAATATTTCTGTATACCTTCCACTGCCATACACATTACACAGTACCAACATACTTATTACATAGCTATCTAGCCGCCATTCCCAAAATTAGGGAAAATATTAAACATATAAGTTCATAATACCAGCTCGCAAAATTAACACCTCAGTGCTCAAGCCATAGGCAAAGATTCGGCCTCAAGTCCTCCAGAGCGGCCCAACATAAAACTTACGGAGATTACATCTCGCCCCTCAATCGGGGAGTCACAAGCCATCAAGGCAATTATATTACTGAGCGCTCGAGTGCGCATACAGACGTGTAGAAGGAATTTCAATAATTACATCTCAAGCTAAATCAAGTACGCACGATAAGATTTTCAAGAATTTGAAACTTTCCTAAAGGTTTGCAGCCTCCCGAGGATAAGTACAGGCGTCCCCGTACCGATCCACGGGACTCTACTAAACCGGCTCATGACTCCCGAGACCTGTTAACCTAGGCTCTGATACAAACTTGTCACGACCCAAACCCCGATCGTGATGGCGCCCAACACAATGCTAGGCAAGCCCGACCATATTATCCCTTAAACCATCCAATTATTAATTCCAGTTAATCAAGTTAAACTTAAATAGCGAGTGTTCATATCAAAATGATAAAAGTAATAGTAGAAACATACAAAATACGGTCCCAACCAAATCATGGTGTCACGAGACTAAGCCTCTACAGAATAAACATCCTAGTACAAACAAATCTCTACAAGAGGAAAACAACAAAATGATAAAGAAGGAGAAAACATGTTTTGTGGACGCCTCGCAATTCAATCACCTTGGATGCCGAATCTGCTCAAAATCAATGAGAATACATAAATATAGGCTAATTAGACACAACCCATTCGAAATAACTCAATTTGCACCAAAACCCACCAAGTTGTCAAAATCCGACTTTTGGCACGCTTCTCGAAAAATCATAAAAGTTACATATTCGGAACCCTCGTCTCAATACGAGTCTAGGAATATAAAATTTACCAAATTCGGACTCCATTTGCCAACTCAAATCGGTGTTTTTCTACAATTTTAGGCCTAGGGCTAAAACCCACCTTTAATCTACCATTTTCATAGAAATAATCAATGATTTCATGATAAAAGCGCGTAATTAAGCCACAACTCTAACCTCCGACAATATCCCGATGATCTCCCAGCTATTTCCCGTCACTTTCTCTCTCTAGGGCTCAACAATGGGGGTTTATGAAATGAAACCCGTATATGAAATGTTCTGGTTTTAACACTGCCTGGGACTTTTGTTCTACGCGTTCGCGAGGTCCCTCACGCGAACGCGATGCTCTGCTCAATTCACTCATCGCGAACGTGACGCCTGCATCGCGGACGCGATGCTCCTCCTCTCTCTCCTACGCGAACACGGCTCCCAGCAACGCGAACGCGATGCTTATTTTTCTTCAGCCTACGCGAACGTGGCTCAAGCCTTCACGAACGAGATGGCTTATTCTCTGCTGCACTGCTGCTGCAATTTTCTGCAGATTTTAAGTCTCAAAATGCCCGAATGATGGTCTGAATTCACCCCGAGGCCCCCGGGACCCCAACGAAAACCACCAACATACTCCAAAATACGATACGAACTTGTTCCAATCATAAAAACACCATCCTAAACATCAAAATCACCAATTACACACGGATTCAAGCCTAAGTTTCTTCAAAACTTCCGAAACCAACATTCAATCAAAAACCCGACCAAACAACGTCCAAATGACCTGAAAATTTGCGGACATATCCAAAATCACATGACGAAGCTACAGGAATTGTCGTAATTCCATTCCGACCCCCGGATCAAAATCTCACCTACCGTTCGGATTTCGCCAAAATTCAACTTTAGCCAATTCAAGCATATTTCTACATCGAACCTCCAAATTCGATTCTGATTGCTCTCCTAAGACACAAATGACCTCCCGGAGCTGACCGAATCATCAGAATTTGATTCCGAGCTCTTTAACTCACAAGTCAACATCCGGTTGACTTTTTCCATTTATTCCTTCTTCTAAAAGACTATTTGTCTCAATTCCATCCAAACTTAATCCGAATTGACTCAAACTCACCAAACATACATATTGAAACATGAACAAGCATATAAAGTGGAAAACGGGGTGATAACTCGCATGATGACGGGCTGGGTCATCACAAAAACTTTAAGAACTGAATAGGTATGAGAACATAGATCTCGTTCAGTTGTATTTCTACAATTGCAGAACAGAGATCGAGAAGAACAGTTTGTAGAAGAAAATTATATTTCTACAATTTGATTTTTGGATAATTCGGAGTTTTTGTGAATAGAAGTGAGAACAAATTTTTCGTTCAGTTGAAGAAGGAGATATTTATGCAACCTCAGATTTTTTTCCTTTTCAGAATTTTGAATTAAATGCAAAGATTATTCCTTCTTATTGTATGCCTACAATTGCGCGCGAAATAATGGCCAAAATCTCGTTAGAATCTCGTTAATTAGGATTTGGTATATAAATTGTAGACAAAATGTAAACAGGTCGGGTAATTTACTAAATTTGCATATTTTTGGTAATAATGTTTGCTATAGGATACAGGTATAAAAACATCCCATCTAGTAATACCATACATTACTAATGATAGCCCAATTATATATAACAACATATCTATGTTAACATAGGTATGACGTATCCCTATCATGTATATATCCGTACTAATTAGTATAATAATCGGATATAAATATTGTATTACTATATTAATATTGAAGGGAACTAGTAATCGATTCATATGAGGACTTGACTAGTGGTATTAAGGCCTATATGGACCGAATTATTCATATGTTTCTACCCATATACATTCCATATAGTTGGATAATTGTATATAGAATGTAATCCTATTCATTTTGACACAAGCTCCCAATAGTGAGTTTATATCTTACTAGGACGCATGAATAATATTCAGATAGGGATTCCTATCTAAATATTCAGATAGGGATTCCTATGCCACTAATTTACACATAGTAATATGTAATTTATTTCAATGGTGATACTCATATAACACTTATATAAGAGATATTGTTTATTATATGAGGCAATA
Source organism: Nicotiana noctiflora (assembly GCA_032618575.1). Taxonomy (NCBI): domain Eukaryota; kingdom Viridiplantae; phylum Streptophyta; class Magnoliopsida; order Solanales; family Solanaceae; genus Nicotiana; species Nicotiana noctiflora. The sequence goes on from JASVEL010002790.1 coordinate 270,613, forward strand.
GATATGGTTCGGACTATGGACTTCTGAATGATATTACTCCCAATACGATATATAAACGGAAGATCCTATGATTACAATCGTATTAGTCAGATGGACTTATGTGGTTGTTTTAGGCCGGTGATATTAAATGACATATAGATTTGTAATTAGTCAAGGATATAAGCACCATTATCCTCTATCAAATTTTCCGATAGATTTAAATAATATATACTATGACCGGTATTATTTCTCTTATATTAGAAGTAAGAGTTCGGTTCTTCACCTGCCAGTATCATCAACATGCCTGTCTGGCAAGTTGGAAAATCGCCTTCATCTTAATTCCCTGTTTGTTCTGATTGGTTGTGGGATTCTAGAATTGTTGGTCTTAGGGTATGTAACTCGCTAGCTAGGAAAGTTTGGGTGGAACCCACTTCTAGCATTACTATGTAAAGTTTGGGTGGAACTCAATGCACAAAAGCATCACAAACCGTGAAACTATCACATTGTTCAAATAAAACATAAAAGCAAATAAAAAAATATTATACTACAACTAACCAACTTTATGTAATAATGTAAACAACAAAATATTAAAATAAGTTAATAAATCTAATGTAGAACCAAAAAGGTAATATACTACAACTAAGCAGCTTTACAAGGTAATAACTTAGACAAAAAAAATTAAAATGATCTAATGTAGAACAAAAATGTAAAATTTTTTTGTTCTTATATAAGTTATGAACACTTTAAAATAAGGGAATAAGTATTCCAAATTACTATTTATATACCATAATTCAAATTAAGGGTATAATTATTGCTTCATTTATTCTAGGCGTGATTTTAGGATCACAAATTCACTTTTTTTTTGTTTACCCGCCTCTCTCTCCTCCCACCCCGCACACCCCCATGATTTACCTTCAGTTAATCCCCCTACCCACCACGATTTACCTTCAGTTTTTTGTATACGTTCTGCGTCTGAATCTCTTCTACTAATATTCCTCTCTTCCTCTACTTTTCTCCTCATCATCGACATCTTCAACTTCTTTGACTAATTTACATAATGGCTGATTGAAGGAGTAGTTGGGTTGTGCAATTTGTAAAGAAAATAATTTTCTCGTGGAAGACAATAAAGTTGACAGCGTAGGTGCAATTGTAGTTTATTTGTAGTTTTTATGTAGAAATTTTGTAGATGAAGAGCAAATTTTATTGTCAACATTTTTTCTTGACACAAGATTGTAGTTTAATTGTAAATACCTACAAAACCATTTGACCCCATTGAATTGTTCCATTAAAAACGCCATGTCATATATTATATGGGGTTATAATGCATTTGAAAAACTAAATAATTTTATTAAATAATAATACTACAAAGTTGCAATTGTTTTTTTTTTTTTTTGATATAGTTATCTTGAGTATATTATGTTTATGTTATAGTAGAAATAGGAAAGTCCATTTATTCTCTTTGATTTAAATTCGTGAAACTATAATTTAAAAGAAGTAGAAGAATAAAAGAACCTATTTACCACTAAGATATGCTATCCCATAGGAGACAATTGTTCATAAATGATACCTTATTTTTAGATAACTTGAGATATCTACATTTCTCTCTTTTTCTTTAATTTTATTTTCTTTTCGGGTTAAGATTTTTTATTTACGATAATTAAAAGTTATGTTTCAAATTTGAGGCGCTTTAAAGTAGATTTGAGCAGTGAATCATATATTCGATTGTTGAAAATCAAAAAATAAGTTTATGTTTCAGAGTCTAAGATTCGAAATCTGAAGTTGTATTCAATAGTGTGAACTACTTAAGATTTATATTTTTGAAGTTACAACCAACAAAGTGAACTACGTAAGATTCCAATTTTTAGGTTGTATTAAAGAGATTGAACTACTTCAAATTTGAGCGAATAATTAACTCAAACTTCAAATAAATTACGTATGGAATTCTCATTAATTAATGATCATTCTCTATACACAACTTTACAAATGAAACCTTATCGTAAACTCATAAATGTTGCTAATATTTAAATTGCATTTTCGCTTTATTTTATTTAACTTAAATACATATTAGAAGGTAAAATAATTTTTCTCCGACGAGTTAATTGGTAACAAATGCTGAATCTCTCAATTGCCTTTCACTCTATGGTTTTAACAGTTTATGCCAAGTCTAACTGTCCAAATATCGGTCCTCTCAAAATTAAAGTTCATGATTGTTAGCTGCTGTATAACTATAGAACATTAAATAATTTTTAATAAAATTCTTCTTATTATAATATCTCACGATGTGGAATAATATTGGGTATGTTGTTGTATGCTTCAGCTGGAATTTCTTTTCTTCGTTTTGTGCTTTTGCAAGCCTAGTGCTAGCTTCCTATTACATATAGAGTACTTACGTAATGGCCCGAAAAATATGATAGGGTCTTAAGGTTAGGGCGATAAGGTATTAAAAATTACTGCCTACATTGGTGGAGAGTAGTTTAAATGCAAAATGCTCAGACTGAAAAATGTCAAAACAATGAATCATTTTGCTTAACTTCAAGGCTCCGGTAAAAAGATAACTTTTCTTGGAAAATTATTTTAGAAAATGCGATTCATATTTGCAAAAACAACATTTCCTTATTTTTTTCTGATATTTCTACAGTGCAGTAGTTCAATGGATTAGAATGAATCAACTGGTTGATGTCTATATCTTTCAGACTGTAGTTAATGGATACTCTTAAATCATAATTCAAATATGTGCGGCTGCTCACCCCTAGGGTTCGCGCTTGGTATGTTCGTTTCTCTTATTCAGGTATCGCTGTTTAAAATTAATGTGTCTTACTGATCATATAATAGAATAACATGTATGAGGTTCGAAAATCACTACCAATGTGGCTCTGTGGAGTTTGATTATGTTTGCATGATTTGATTCAGGCCTTATCAAATGAGTCTACTACTTGGCAATGTTCCTAATCTAGCTCATATATCCTCTGTACTCTTATCATTCTTTCCTGAAGTTAGCGTCTGTTACAAAAAATATGCAGATATGCCAATGAAGTTGACACCTTCCAAGCGGCCGCATGTTTGGAGCCTTGCAGAAACAAATGGCCGAGGGAAGTGGCAGAAATCAGCATCTTTTAGTTCCCAGAAATCACCTCCGAAAGTTCGTATACTATGCCCTGCTTCTAAGATAGATTCCTTTATCGGAGAGGATAGCAGCAACATTTCTCGGATACGAGAGGATACTGGTGCATAGATTCGAGTTGAGGATAGTGTTGTTGGTTGTGATGAGAGGGTGATAGTTATTGTAGGTTCAGGAAAAGAAGATGATTTGTGGGAACCGAACAGCTCCAGGCTGATGTTGAGGGAACTGAAACTAAAGAAAAGGACAGTTGCACTGATGAAAATGGTGATAAGCTTGAGAATAAGGAGTCCCCTCCAGCAGAAAGCTCCAAAACTGAGAAGGAGGCAGTATCTATTCAGAAAGCTCTATTCTTGGTATATGATAGGATGATTGAAGGAGGGGTAGGAATAGATGGAGGAGATGAAGAGGGTGATAATTCTTCCTCATTAGTTATAAGATTGCTTATACTCTCCAGTCAAGTGGGATGTTTGTTAGGAAAAGGTGGTAGTGTGATAAAGCAGATGTCTTCTGAAAGTGGGGCACAGATACAGGTTCTTCCCAAGGACAAACGACCTTCATGTGCGTCTTCATCTGATGAATTGCTTCAGGTATATTTGTTGATATTTATTCATTCATTTTGCGTAAGAATTAATATATGTGATCTTCTCAGCTTAGTCATTAACTTTCGTCAATGCTATCATCTATACTTCTGAGTTGAATTCGTAATTCAACGCTGTTGTGTGTGTGCATGCATGTCAAAATGTTTTGAAAGGTCTGTGGCTTAATATTGATATAACAGTAGGTTCTATGTTAGGAGGTGCAGTGATGAGCTTTGGTGTCAAAGAATGGCCCCTGAATCTATACAATTCGAATTGAATACTCTACATACTTGTTGAGTTCATGGTGAATACTGCTTCATCACTATCTCATTGCCTGCCTTACGTTTCATAGAGTTGATCATGTGTAAGTTATTTCTTATAAATAATGTGGCCCAATAAGTTAAGTTAAGGCCCATAATTAATATTTAATTATGAACAAATCTCATCCGTCCGATTGGTTACTTGATGGACGTACCAGATTAAATGAAAATCTCTATAAATTGGTCCTCTCCCCACCCATTAGGGTTACTGCTTTTTCCTCTCTTCCATCCCTAAAGAAGGCGGTAACGAAAGGTAGGGCAAGGGGCAAGAAACCAATTACCGATTAACGCTTCCGCTTCCGCTTAAAGATGATGGCTCACGATTCAGGTATGTTTTCTATACGATTACACGTATGATTATCATGTTCAAGATCCTGGTATGAATTAATGTGGTATCACGAGCCTGGATTGATTGAATTGATAATCTTCATTAAAAGGAATACATATTTTATGAACTTGTTGTTGTTATGAAATCACTTTTTTTTCCGATAATTATGAACTAATGTTTAAAGTTTGTTAGATTCTGCTTTCGTGGTATTAATGTCTATGAACTGTAATTGTTTATCACTGATGCCGAAAGTCTATTTTAGGTTGCTTTAGAAAAACATGCAATCTTCTTAAGGGAAAAAATGCATAATGGACTCTGTAAAAAAAAATAAATAAACTGTATGCAAACTCGTGTTAAAGCTTGTTGTATCTCTAGTGAAGCATGGTAGAATTATCTCATACAAAGCTAGAGCTGTCTGTAAACATCCATTGGAGAGTTCTAGGATATCAATAAAAATTACTACTTTTTTCTTCGGGCAATTTGTTTATTAATATGTAAACAGAAGAAAGGCTTTGTTGTATATTTTGGGGCAAATTGTTTATTAATCCTTTGGCAAGCTCTTAGTAAGTAATTAAGGCCAAATAATGCCTTCGATCGTCTCTAAAATGGCGGCTCTATATGTCCCTCTTTTAATTGATGTCTTATTTAGGGTTTATGTTTATTTGATCTTAACCTGATAAAAAACCTTTACCCAGTACATGTGGTGGGTAGTAGTACCCCATAGAATTAGTTGGGTTATTAGTTAATAAAGCTATTTATCGATTATTTTATGTATGTGATTAATGTGTAAATAGTTTGTTAGTCACCAAAGTGACCAAACTAGATTGTTTAAAGTACTCACATGCATAAAATTTTATGATATTTATTTTATGTATGCATTTATGTTTATATAGTTTGTTAGCCACCAAAGTGGCCAAACTAGTATGTTCATGAAAAGTTTGTATACATAAAATTATTGTTTATCCTTAAAATTAATGAAATGCCTAATAAAATAAATGGATAAATTAAATTTCACTATTACTTGAACTTAACGGTTTACCCAAAGGTGGATCAATTATTCTATGAATAGTGATATGATGAGGTAAATTAATATATATTGTTTGTCCAAAGATGGCATATATAGTTGGTTAAAAATATTTGATTACCTATTAAAGACTAAGTGGCATTTAAATTATGATAGTGTGTCGTAGTATTTACCCAAAGGTGAACTGCGATATGCTTTAATTGTTTTGTTGAATCCATATTGATTTGTGAGCATGTGTAATCTATTTTGCAGCAATTCCTTTTCATTCGCTTGCTTCATCTGTTACTATGTTCAATGGATTGAACTTCTCTGAATGGCGTGAGCAAGTCCAGTTCCACTTAGGTGTGATGGATCTTGACTTGGCTCTGCTGAATGATAAGCCCGCTGCCATTACTGATTCGAGCAGTGCGGATGAGAAGTCATTCTATAAAGCATGGGAACGCTCTAACAGGCTAAGCCTTATGTTTATGCGAATGAATATTGGCAACAACATTAAGAGTACTATTCCACAAATAGAAAGTGCCGGGGAATACCTGAAGTTTGTGTAAGAACGTTTTTGTTCTGCAGATAAGTCTCTCGCTGGTACACTAATGGCTGAACTCACGACCATTAAGTTTAATGGGTCGCATAGTATGCAAAATCATATCATCGAGATGACTAACATTGCAGCAAGACTTCGGACCTTGGGGATGAAAGTGGATGAATCCTTCTTGGTTCAGTTTATTCTGAACTCGTTGCCTCTTGAGTATGGACCTTTCCAAATTAACTAAAACACTATTAAGCATAAGTGGAATGTTAGTGAATTATCCAGTGTGCTTACTCAGGAGGAGTCAAGACTTAAGAAACAAGGGAGTCATTCAATTAACCTCACGGGTCAAGGAGCTGGTAAAGGACTTAAAGCAAAGGCCAACAAGTTCAAGAAGCAGAAAGCACCTGCTAAAGCTCAACAGGATGCTAACAAGGAACGTAAGGCAGATACATGTTGTTTCTAAAATAAGAAAGGACACTATCAGAAAGATTGCCTGAAACGCAGAGCTTGGTTCGAAAACAAAGGTACAATTAGTACTTTTGTATGTTCCGAATCAAATTTAGTAGAAGTTCCTAATAATACTTGGTGGCTTGATTCTAGTGCAACTGCTCATGTGTCTACTACGTTGCAGAGATTCCTTGCGATCCAAACCACAAATCCAAATAAGTATTTCTTGTTCATGGGAAATCGTATGAAGGCTCCAATTGAAGGCATAGGGACTTATCGTTTGATCATGGAGACCGGACGTCACCTTGATCTATTACAGACTCTTTATGTACCTTCAGTTTCTAGGAATTTGATTTCTCTTTCAAGACTTGATGTTTCTGGATTTGATTTTAAGTTTGGAAATGGATGTTTCAATTTATATAAAAATGCTATTTTTTATGGTTTTGGTTTTCTTAGTGATGGTTTATATAAATTGAAACTCGATATTGATTTTTCTGAATCCCTTCTTAATGTTCAACATAATGTTGGAATTAAACGTAGTTCACTAGATGAAAGTTCTGCTTACTTGTGGCACAGCCGTTTGGGTCATATATCAAAAGAAAGGTTAGAGAGATTAGTAAAGAATGAGATTCTTCCGAATCTAAATTTTACCTGATCTTACTATATGTTTGGATTGCATTAAGGGAAAGCAAACCAAGCATAGTAAGAAAGGTGCCACAAGAAGCACCCAACTTCTTGAAATTATACACACCGATATTTGTGGACCCTTTGATGTTCCATCTTTTGGTGGAGAAAAATATTTTATCACCTTTATCGATGATTTTTCACGTTATGGATACATCTATTTGCTGAAAGAAAAATCTCAAGCAGCAGATTCTCTCAAGGTGTTTGTTAATGAGGTTGAAAGGCAATTAGATAAAAATTAAGGTGAAAATTATTAGGTCAGATAGAGGTGGTGAATATTATGGAAAATATAATGAGTCAGGATAATGTCCAGGTCCATTTGCAAAGTTCCTCGAGGAACGTGGCATATGTGCACAGTATACTATGCCAGGAACACCTCAACAAAATGGTGTTGCATAAAGGCATAAGCGAACACTTATGGACATGGTTAGGAGCATAATAAGTAATTCCTCATTACCCAAATCATTGTGGATGTATGCTCTTAAAATCGTTGTATATTTATTAAATAGGGTTCCTACTAAGGCAGTTCCAAAGACCCCTTTTGAACTGTGGACAGGAAAGAAACCTAGTTTAAGGCACATGCATGTTTGGGGTTGCCCAGCAGAAGCTAGAGTTTATAATCCACAAGAAAAGAAATTAGATTCTCGAACAGTAAGTGGTTACTTTATTGGTTACCCAGAGAAATCTAAAGGGTATGTGTTTTATTGTCCAAACTATAGTTCAAGAATTGTTGAAACCGGTAATGCAAGATTCATTGAGAATGGTGAAGTTAGTGGGAGTGTTGGAAAGCAAAGTGTGGAAATTAAAGAGGTAAGAGTCAATATTCTATTACCCAGAAATATGCCTACTTACACACAAATGCCAAATATTATTCCAGTTGTTGAAGAACACTTTGACAACGCCGAGCAACATTTGGATGAAACACTTCATGAAGAAACTAACTCACAAATATCTGACACTAATGAACCACAAGAAATGCCATTAAGAAAATCTCAAAGAGTTACAAAATCGGCTATTTCTGATGATTACGTGGTTTATTTGCAAGAGTTAGATTTTGACATTGGTCTTAATAAGGATCCGGTTTCATTTTTACAAGCTATAGAAAGTAATGATTCTGACAAATGGATTGATGCTATGAAGGAAGAGTTAAAATCCATGGAATACAATAAAGTCTGGGATCTCGTTAAATTGCCTGAAAGTTCTAAAAGAATCGAGTGTAGATGGGTCTTTAAGACCAAACGCGATTCAAATGGCAATATTGAGAGATATAAAGCCAGACTTGTTACCAAGGGTTATACTCAGAAAGAAGGCATTGATTATAAAGAGACCTTTTCACCGGTCTCAAAGAAAGACTCGTTAAGAATTATTATGGCTTTGGTGGCTCATTATGATTTGGAGTTACACCAAATGGATGTGAAAACTGCCTTTCTTAATGGAGATCTCGAGGAGGAGGTGTATATGGACCAACCAGAGGGTTTCGAAACTAAAGGGAATGGTCAAATGATGTGTAAACTCAAGAAGTCAATATATAGACTTAAACAAGCCTCACGACAATGGTATATAAAGTTCAATTATACCATAACATCTTTTGAATTTGTGAAAAATACCGTTGATCGGTGTATATACCAAAATATCAGTGGGAGCAAGTTTATATTTTTAGTCCTATATGTTGATGATATTCTACTTGCCGCTAATGACTTAGGTATATTGCGTGAGACTAAAGATTTTCTCTCTAAGAATTTTGAAATGAAAGATATGGGTGAGGCATCCTATGTGATAGGAATAGAAATATTCCGTGATAGATCACAAGGATTATTGGCATTGTCTCAGAAAGGCTATATCGAAAGAATTCTTGAGAGATTTAACATGAACAATTGTTCAGCAGGAATTGTTTCAATTCAAAAAGGGGACAAATTTAGTCTCATGCAATGTCCTAAGAATGATGTAGAGCGAAAAGAAATGGATTCAATTCCTTACTCTTCTATTGTTGGCAGTCTTATGTTGCTCAGACTTGCACAAGACCGGATATTAGCTTTGCGGTCGAAATGTTAGGAAGATGTGAGAGTAACCCAGGAATTGATCACTGGAAAACTGCAAAGAAAGTTTTGAGGTACCTGAAAGGAACGAAGGATTACATGCTCATGTATAAGAGATCCAAGCATTTGGAAGTTGTTGGATACTCGGATTCAGATTTCGCTGGATGTATTGACACTAGAAAATCCACGTTTGGTTATTTGTTCCAATTAGCTGAAGGAGCAATATCGTGGAAGAGTGCCAAACAGTCTGTCATTGCTACATCCACGATGGAAGCAGAATTTGTGGCATGTTTTGAGGCCACGATTCATGCATTATGGCTGCGAAACTTTATTTCAGGACTTGGGGTTGTCGACACCAATACCAAGCCGCTGAAAATTGATTGTGATAATTTTGCACCACTATTCTTCTCCAAGAATGATAAGTACTCCAAAGGTGCCAAGCATATGGAATTAAAGTACTTTACCGTCAAGGAGGAAGTTCAAAAACAAAGAGTGTCACTTGAGCATATTAGAACAGATCTCATGATTGCAGATCCGTTAACGAAAGGTTTACAGCCAAAGATATTTAAAGAACATGTACATAGAATGGGTCTTGGCTGTATTTATGACTGATGTATTTATAATGTTTTGACACTCTGAGCTCATTTATATGTTTCTGATATACATTAGTGATTTCCTGTTTCTCATAATGGTGTGCACATTATTGTTTTGAGATATTACAGGATAAGTCTCAAGAAGACATTATTGTGGACCATAAAATTTTTATAGCTTATGAACCCGATACGGTAAATTACTAATGTTGTAGTATATGGAAGGGAGTATGTATACAAATTATGTATAACCACCATAACTCACATTTACTAGTTTATTGTATTGTGGTATTTATGACAGATATTATAGAAGAGATTTATTTATACGCAACTAATGTTCCTATATTAAATATTAATATTATGTGTTTATTGGGCCAAGTGGGAGAATGTAAGTTACTTCTTATAAATAATGTGACCCAATAAGTTAAGGCCCATAATTAATATTTAATTATGAGCAAATCTCATCCGTCCGATTGGTTACTTGATGGACGTACCGGATTAAATGAAAATCTCTATAAATTGGTCATCTCCCCACCCATTAGGGTTACTGCTTTTTCTTTTCTTCCATCCCTAAAGAAGGCGGTAACGAAAGCTAGGGAAAGGGGCAAGAAACCAATTACCGATTAACGCTTCTGCTTCCGCTTAAAGATGATGACTCACGATTCAGGTATGTTTTCTATACGATTACACGTAAGATTTTCATGTTCAAGATCCTTGTATGAATTATGTTTATGCTAACATTGATATAACAGTAGGTTCTATGTTAGGAGGTGTGGTGATGAGCTTTGGTGTCAAAGAATGGCCCCTGAATCTATACAATTCGAATTGAATACTCTACATACTTGTTGAGTTCATGGTGAATACTGCTTCATCACTATCTCATTGCCTGCCTTACGTTTCATAGAGTTGATCATGTGAACATAGAGGCGAACCCAGGATTTAAAAGTAGCGGGTGCACTGTAACATGTCACGACCCCAAATCCGGTCGTGATGGCGCCCAGCACATTGCTAAGCCAGCCTGACCAATCAATATCAACCACGGAGCTAGAAGATCTCTTTAGCCCATTTGAGCATATTAAAATATGAAACAATAGTAATACTTATACCAACAACGGGGAGACCAAGTCCCAAAATATACTAACTCCCATAGACCGAAGGGTCAAGAGTCATGAGCCTCTACCGAACGTAAGTGTATAAAGGTTTACAAAAATACCAAGTGCGGAAAGAAATGTCAATACAAAATCAAAAGACAAGAGGAAGGAATATCGGGTCCTGCGGACTCGCCAGGCTACCTCGTATATCCCACGGATGTCGCCTCGCATAGCTACCGGATCACCGCCGAGAGGTACCTCTGGATCCGCACACAAGGTGCGGGGAGTAAAATGAGTATCGCCAGGACTCGGTGGTAATAAACAAGGGTAAGACAGACGCAGATAAGAATTCCACGATAAAGCACTATGTAAAGCTATAATCAGCTACCCCGTCACAGAATCAATATTCACTGTACCTGTACCAACAATTACCAATAAATAGCATAACAACTAGCGGATGTAGCTAAATGCAATGCAATGCATGATATGACCGCTACGGCGCGTAGCCCGACTCCAATTTTGGGTACCCGTGCTCACCGTGGGGGTTCAGACTCCGGAGGGGCTCCTACAGCCCAAGCACATCTCATAGAGATTTACTGCGGCGTGCAGCCCGATCCAACATATATATCTCGCTGCGGCGCGCAGCCCGATCCACTACTAGTCAGCTAATATGCAGATACAACCTTGTAGGCTCAAAAGTAGTTTTTGAAAACTCTTTTATCATTTTTCAGTTGGAAAACTGTAATATCAAGTTCCAGAGATTGGAATTAGCATAATAACAGAAGTAGCTGCGGACTAGTACTAAACTAGCATGTCTATATGATAAGACAATGATAACGATCCTCGCGGGATCCAATAACTGGCTCACGGCCCACAAGTATACTCAACCGCCCAAGAAGGGGGTTCAACGGCTCGAGAATAGCCAATAATACAGTATCAACAGGTCGGACTAATATATAGTCTCCAGTTCATGATCGACCCCGCACTCTCGAGAGTGTGCGTGTCTCGCCGCTATACAGCGTCACAAAGTGGTATACCGGGGTTTCGAACCCGCCGGTCATCACCCACATCTATTACTCACCTCAATACAGCGCGACGACTATTCCGCAATGCCCTTGCCACGAGAATCAAGCTCCGCACGCGTAGAATCTGATCAAATACAGTAGAAATACAACAAATTAGGCCAATGGGACGACACCCAATCAATATAACTCAATTTACATCAAAATTCCCAAAGTTGTCAAAACCCGACTTTCGGTACGCTTGCCGAAAAATTACAAAAGTCATATATTCGGAACCCTCATCTCGATACGAGTCTAAGCATATCAATTTTACCAAATTCGGGCTCCATTTGGCCATTCAAAACCTTGATTTTCTAAAGTTCAAGCCTAGGGCTAAATCCTCCATAAATTATCCCAAATTCCTCCATTTTCATGATATAATTGCATAATATTACCAATACTAATCATAGTTTAAGTCCATAGTTGATTACCTGATGATTTCCCTTGAGTTTCTCTTCAAAATCGCCCAAATCGCCTCTAAAGCCGAGACCCAAATGAGTGAAATGTTTCTGAAATTTTTCTAACTTCTGATACACTTAACTCACAGCGATTTTCGCTTCTGCGGATAAAATTCCGCCCCTGCGGAACCGCTTCTGCGACCTTTTGGTCGCTTCTGCGAACCCATGCCCTTTTGGCCACTTCCGCACCAGCGAAACAAGGACCGCCGCTGCGCATCCGCTTCTGCGGAAATTAGTCCGCTTCTGCGGAATGATCCGCTTCTGCGACCAAGAGTCCGCTTAAGCGGACTCGCCTATGCGATCAAACATCCGCTTCTGCGGATTTTCCCAAGACGGCTCAAGACCGCTTCTGCGATCGACCTCTCGCACCAGCGAAGCCGCTCCTGCGGACCAGGCTCCGCTTCAGCGGTCGGCTCCGCTTCTGCGCCTCGTTGTCCGCTCCTGCGGACTCGCTCCTGCGCCCCCATTTCCGCAGGAGCGAAAACCACAGAACCAGAACACAAGTCTGCAATTTTCCACATTTTTTTCCCGTTTAACCATCCGAAAACACCCCGAGGCCCCCGGGACCTCATCCAAACACACCAACACATCTTAACACCTTATTTGAACTTGCTCAAATCCTCAAAACATGTCTAATAACACCAAAACCCATAATTCACATCAAATTCAAGCCTAAATTCCTTAAAACATTCCGAATTACACATTCAATCAAAAACCCGACCAAACGACGTCCGAATGACCTGAAATTTTGCAGGCACATCCAAAATCACCTAACGGAGCTACTGCAACTGTCGGAATTCCATTCCGACTCCCGGATCAAAATCCCACCTACCGTTCGGGTTTCGCCAAAATTCAACCTTAGCCAATTCAAGCCTATTTCTACACCGGGCCTCCAAATTCAATTCCGATCGCTCCCCTAAGTCACAAATCACCTCCCGGAACTAACCGAATCATCGAATCCGATTCCGAGCCCTCTAGCTAAATAGTCAACTCCGAGTTGACTTTCCTTATTCAAGTTTCCTTCAAAAAGGCTATATGCCTCATTTTCAATCCAATTCACTCCTAACTCAGCCGATAGACTCTAACACTGATATAAAATAGTAAAACATGTTTTTACAACATAACAGGGTGGTAATTCCCTTGACGATGGGCCGGGTCGTCACATTCTCCCCCTCTGAAGCAAACGCTCGTCCTCGAGCGGGTCAAGAAACATACCTGAAGTCTCAAACAAGTGAGGATATCTGCTCCGCATCTCCCGCTCGACCTCCCAAGTGGCCTCCTCCACGGGTCGACCTCTCCACCGAACCTTAACCTGATGCAATCCCCTTAGACCTCACTTTTCTCACCTGCCGTCCCAAAATGGTAATAGGCTCCACATCATAGGATAGATCACCATCAAGTTGAATGGTACTGAAATCTAATACATGAGACGGATCTCCAATATACTTCCGGAGCATAGACACATGGAATACTGGATGAACGCTGGATAAGCTGGGCGGCAAGGCTAACTCATATGCCACCTCTCCAACTCTCCTAAGTATCTCAAAAGGACCAATGTACCTGGGACTCAACTTTCCTTTCTTCCCAAACCTCATGACACCCTTCATAGGTGAAATCTTCAACAATACTCTGTCACCAACCATGAAAGACAACTCTCGAACTCTACGGTCCGCATAACTCTTCTGGCGAGACTGTGCTGTACGAAGCCTCTCCTGGATCAACTTTGCTCTATCTAGAGCATCCTGGACTAACTCAGTCCCTATCAATCTAACCTCACCAGGCTCAAACCATCCCACGGGGATCTACACCGTCTGCCATACAATGCCTCATACGGGGCCATCTGAATACTCGACTGATAACTGTTGTTGTAGGCAAACTCAGCAAGTGGTAGGAACTCATCCCACAAACCACCAAAGTCAATCACACAAGCTCGCAACATATCCTCCAGAATCTGAATAGTACGCTCAGACTGCCCATCTGTTTGGGGATGAAATGATGTACTCAACTCAACCCGCGTACCCATCTCTCGCTGAAATGCTCTCCAAAACTGAGAAGTGAACTGAGTACCCCTATCGGATATGATAGACACCGGGACTCCATGCAACCGAACAATCTCTCGAATAAAGATCGCTGCCAACCGCTCCGATGAGTAGGTAGTACTAACTGGAATGAAGTGAGCTGACTTGGTCAGTCTATCCACAATCACCCATACAGAATCAAACTTCCTCGCCGTCCGAGGGAGTCCAGTAACAAAGTCCATAGTGATCCTCTCCCATTTCCACTCAGGAATAACAATGCGCTGAAATACGCCACCGGGCCTCTGATGCTCGTACTTAACCTGCTGACAGTTGAGGCACCGTGCTACATGTCCGACAATGTCCATTTTCATCTTTCTCCACCAATAGTGCTGTTTCAAATCTTGATACATCTTCGCGGCTCCCGGATGGATAGAATACCGCGAGCTATGGGCCTCCTCCAGAATCAACTCACGAAGGCCATCAACATTGGGCACACATATCCGGCCCCGCATCCTCAATACGCCGTCACTATCAATGGTGACATCTCTAGCATCATCATGCTGAACTCTGTCCCTAAGGACAGCCAAATGTGGATCATCATACTGGCACTCACGAATACGATCATATAGAGATGACCGAGATACAACACAAGCCAATACCCTGCTGGGCTCCGAAATATCTAACCTCACTAGCCGATTGGCTAGCACCTGAACATCATGAGCAAATGGCCTCTCCTCAGCTGGAATATATGCCAAGCTCCCCATACTGACCGCCTTCCGGCTCAAAGCATCGGCCACCATATTGGCCTTCCCCGGATGATATAATATAGTGATGTCATAATCCTTAAGCAACTCAAGCCACCTCCGCTGTCTCAAATTAAGGTCTTTCTGTTTGAACAAGTGCTGGAGACTACGATGGTCGGTATACACCTCACATGACACGCCGTACAAATAGTGCCTCCAAATCTTCAAGGCATGAACAATGGCGGCTAGCTCCAAGTCATGAACAGGATAGTTCTTCTCATGTGGCTTCAACTGCCGAGAAGCATAAGCAATCACCTTACCTTCCTGCATCAACACACAACCTATCCCCACTCTCGAGGCATCACAATAAACAATATATGAACCTGAAGCTGATGGCAATACTAACACTGGAGCTGTGGTCAAAGCTGTCTTGAGCTTCTGAAAGCTCTCCTCGCACTCATCCGACCACACGAATGGTGCACCCTTCTGGGTCAATTTAGTCAATGAAGAAGCAATGGATGAAAATCCTGAACAAACCGGCGATAATACCCCGCCAAGCCAAGAAAACTCCTGATCTCTGTAGCTGAGGACGGTCTAGGCCAACTCTGCACCGCCTCTATCTTTTTCTGATCAACCTGAATACCATCACGAGACACCACATGTCCCATAAATGCTACGGACTCGAGCCAAAACTCGCACTTGGAGAATTTAGCATATAGCTTCTCCTCTCTCAATCTCTGCAACACAATACTCAAATGTTGAGCATGCTCCTCCCGACTACGGGAGTAGACTAGAATGTCATCAATGAACACAATCACAAATGAATCCAAATAAGGCCTGAACACACTGTTCATCAGATGCATAAATGCTGCTGGGGCGTTGGTCAGCCCAAACGACATCACAAGGAACTCATAATGACCATATCGGGTCCTGAATGCAGTCTTCATAATATCCGAGTCCCTGATCTTCAGCTGATGATAGCCTGAACGAAGATCGATCTTAGAAAACACCCTCACACCCTGTAACTGATCAAACAAATCATCTATGCGCGGTGGAGGGTACTTGTTCTTCACTGTCACTTTGTTCAATTGCCTATAATCAATACACATTCGCATGGAACCATTTTTCTTTTTAACAAATAATACCGGCGCACCCCACGGAGACACACTAGGACGGATGAAACCCTTATCCAGAAGTTCTTGAAGCTGCTCTTTTAGTTCTTTCAACTCGGCCGGTGCCATTCGATAAGGAGGAATGGATATGGGCTGAGTGCCCGGCACCAAGTCAATGCCAAAATCAATATCCCCTGTCCGGCGGCATGCCCGGCAGGTCTGAGGGGAATACATCTGGGAAGTCCCTCACAACAGGTACAGAATCAATGCTAGGAGACTCACCTCCCACATCTCTCACAAAAGCTAAGTACGATAAACACCCTTTTTCAACCATCTTCTCAGCCTTTAAGAACGAAATAACACGGCTAGGGACGAAATCGGTCGAACCCCGCCACTCAATCTGAGAAATACCAGGAATGGCCAACGTAACTGTCTTAGCATGACAGTCCAATATCGCATGATACGGAGACAACCAATCCATACCCAATATAACATCAAAGTCCACCATCCCCAATAATAACAAATCTGCCTGGGTCTCCAGACCCCCAATAGATATAACACGGGATCTATAGACATGATCCACAACAATCGTATCACCCACGGGGGTGGATACATGAACAGGCAAATCAAGACTACCACGAGTCGCACCTAAATAATGTGCAAAATAAGAGGACACGTAAGAATATGTGGATCCTGGATCAAATAAAATAGAGGCATCTCTGTGACAGACAGAAATGATACCTGTAATCACTGCATCGGAGGCAACTGCATCACGCCTGTCAGGAAGTGCATAGAATCGCGCCTGGCCTCCACCAGATCTCTCCTCGCCCCTGGGGCGACCACGAGAAGACTGACCTCCACCTCTACTAGACTGAGATGGTGCTGAAGAGGAGGGCTGATCCCTCTGCTGAGTCCCGCCCCTACGTAGTCGAGGGCAATGTCTCCTCATGTGGCCAAACTCACCACACTCATAACATGCACCTGGTGCTGGAGAAGTAGGTGCTGCACTCTGGGCTGGGAGGGCACTAAGTGATGACTGACCCTGCTGAAACCCCTGTCGACCACGACCATAAGAACCTCCGCTCTGCTCTGGGCGGCCTGAATGAGGAGGTCTAGATGAGCGACCTCTGCTCTGCTGGGAATGCCCTCTAGATGGAGCACCGCTGAAACTGCCAGAACTGCGAGGCCTCTTGGCCTCCCGCTCCTCTCTCTCTCGGCGACGATCCGCCTCAATGGAGCGTGCCATATCAGCTACCTGCTCAAACGATGATGACAGAACCCACTCACTGGTCATAATAATACGGATAGAGTAGTTGAGGCCATCAATGAACCTCCTGATCCTCTCCCTATCAGTGGGGATCATCCATGTGGCATGCCTAGCCAACCGAGTGAATCTAAGCTCATACTGGGTCACAGACATGTCGCCCTGAATCAACCACTCGAACTGGCGACGTAGCTCCTCGCGACGAGACTGAGGTACATATTTCTCTAGAAAGAGAGTAGAGAACTGCTGCCATGTGAGAGGTGCCGCTCTTGCAGGCCTACGCCTCTCAAACTCCTCCCACCAATCAAATGCGGGACCAGTGAACTGAAATGTAGTAAATGAAACTCCGCTGGACTCAAGAATACCAGCCGTACGCAGCATCTTCTGACACTTATCCAAGAAACCCCGGGCATCCTCGCCCTCAACGCCACTGAAATGGGGTGGCTGAAGTCTACCAAATCTCTCAAGACGACGCCTGCTCGTCATCGGGCATAACCTGAACCATATGCTCTGGAGCTGGAGCCGGTGCAGCTGGAGGAATAACCGGTGCAACCACCTGAGCGGGGACCGCCTCTGGCGTCTGAAGTCCCTGAACAACCGGGTCAGGTGTGCGAGCTGCAGGGGTCTGCTGACCACCCCCTGACTGAGATGTCGCTACAGTAGCGGTAGTTGAAACTACCTGAGCCAAACCGGAACACACTGATAATATCTGAGCAAGAGTCTCCTGAAGACCAGGAATAGCAATAGATATAGTCTGGCCCTGAACTGGGACCGCTGGAGCATCAACCACTGGGGGCTGCTCCTAAACTGGTACAACGGGCGGGTCGGCTGGCACTACCTCAGCCGCCCTACCTCTACCTCTAGCACGACCGCGCCCACGGCCTCTAACAGGTGGCAATGGAGGTCGTCCACCTCGTCCTGATGCTCGCGTTCTCGCCATCTGCGAGAGAATAGAATATAGAAGTTCAGTTCTCAGAACAACAAGATCGCACGACAGAGTTCAAGAAAAGTGAAGTTTTCCTAAAGGTTCGCAGCCTCCCGAGGATAAGTACAAGCGTCCCCGTACCGATCCACAAGACTCTACTAACCGGCTCAAGACTCACGAGGCCTAGTAAACCTAGGCTCTGATACCAACTTGTCACGACCCCAAATCCGGTCGTGATGGCGCCCAGCACATTGCTAAGCCAGCCCGACCAATCAATATCAACCACGGAGCTAGAAGCTCTCTTTAGCCCATTTAAGCATATTAATTCACGAAATAACAGCGATACATATAACGAAAACAGGGAACCAAGTCCCAAAATATACTAACTCCCATAGACCGAAGGGTCAAGAGTCATGAGCCTCTACTGAACGTAAGTGTATAAAGGTTTACAAAAATACCAAGTGCGGAAAGAAATGTCAATACAAAATCAAAAAATAGTAGGAAGGAATATCGGGTCCTGCGGACTCTGCAGCTACCTCGTATATCCCACAGATGTCGCCTCGCACAGCTACTGGATCACTGCTGAGAGGTACCTGGATCCGCACACAAGGTGCAGGGAGTAAAATGAGTACTGCCAGACTCAGTGGTAATAAACAAGGGTAAGACAATGCAGATAAGAATTCCACGATAAAGCACTATGTAAAGCTATAATCAGCTACCCTGTCACAGAATTAATATTCACTATACCTGTACCAACAATTACCAATAAATAGCATAACAGCTAGCAGATGTAGCTAAATGCAATGCAATGCATGATATGACCGCTACGGCGCGTAGCTCGACTCTAATTTTGGGTACCCGTGCTCACTGTGGGGGTTTCAGACTCCGGAAGGGCTCCTACAGCCCAAGCACATCTCATAGAGATTTACTACGGCGTGCAGCCCCGATCCAACATATATATCTCGCTGCAGCGCGCAGCCCGATCCACTACTAGTCAGGCTAATATGCAGATACAGCCTTGTAGGCTCAAAAGTAGTTTTTGAAAACTCTTTTATCATTTTTCAGCTGGAAAACAATAATATCAAGTTCCAGAGATTGGAATTAGCATAATAACAAAAATAGTCGCGGACTAGTAGTAAACTAGCATGTCTATATGATAAGATAATGATAACGATCCTCGCGGGATCCAATAACCGGCTCACGGCCCACAAGTATACTCAACCGCCCAAGAAGGGGTTCAACGGCTCGAGAATAGCCAATAATACAGGTATCAACATGTCGGACTAATATATAGTCTCCAGCTCATGATCGACCCCGCACTCTCAAGAGTGTGCGTGTCTCGCCGCTATACAGTGTCACAAAGTGGTATACCGGGGTTTCGAACCCGCTTGTCATCACCCACATCTATTACTCACCTCAATACAGCGCGACGACTATTCCGCAATGCCCTTGCCACGAGAATCAAGCTCCGCACGCGTAGAATCTGATCAAATACAATAGAAATACAACAAATTAGGCCAATGGGACGACACCCAATCAATATAACTCAATTTACATCAAAATTCCCAAAGTTGTCAAAACCCGACTTTCGGTACGCTTGCCGAAAAATTACAAAAGTCACATATTCGGAACCCTCATCTCGATACGAGTCTAAGCATATCAATTTTACCAAATTCGGGCTCCATTTGGCCATTCAAAACCTTGATTTTCTAAAGTTCAAGCCTAGGGCTAAATCCTCCATAAATTATCCCAAATTCCTCCATTGTTATGATATAATTGCATAATATTACCAATACTAATCATAGTTTAAGTCCATAGTTGATTACCTGATGATTTCCCTTGAGTTTCTCTTCAAAATCGCCCAAATCGCCTCTAAAGCCGAGACCCAAATGAGTAAAATGTTTCTGAAATTTTTCTAACTTCTGATACACTTAACTCACAGCGATTTTCGCTTCTGCGGATAAAATTCTGCCCCTGCGGAACCGCTTCTGTGACCTTTTGGTCGCTTCTGCGAACCCAGGCCCTTTTGGCCACTTCCGCACCAGCGATCCAAGGACCGCCCCTGCGCATCCTCTTCTGCGGAAATTAGTCCGCTTCTGCGGAATGATCCGCTTCTGCGACCAAGAGTCCGCTTCAGCGGACTCGCCTATGCGATCAAACATCCGTTTCTGCGGATTTTCCCAAGATGGCTCAAGACCGCTTCTGCGATCGACCTCTCGCACCAGTGAAGCCGCTCCTGCGGGCCAGGCTCCGCTTCAGCGGTCTATCCCGCTTCTGCGCCTTCTTGTCCGCTTCTACGGACTCGCTCCTGCGCCCCCATTTCCGCAGGAGCGAAAACCACAGAACCAGAATACAAGTCTGCAATTTTCCACATTTTTCTCCCGTTTAACCATCCGAAAACACCCCGAGGCCCCCGGGACCTCATCCAAACACACCAACACATCTTAACACCTTATTCAAACTTGCTCAAATCCTCAAAACACGTCTAATAACACCAAAACCCATAATTCACATCAAATTCAAGCCTAAATTCCTTAAAACATTCCGAATTACACATTCAATCAAAAACCCGACCAAACGACGTCCGAATGACCAGAAATTTTGCAGGCACATCCAAAATCACCTAACGGAGCTACTGCAACTGTCGGAATTCCATTCCGACTCCCGGATCAAAATCCCACCTACCGTTCGGGTTTCGCCAAAATTCAACCTTAGCCAATTCAAGCCTATTTCTACACCGGGCCTCCAAATTCAATTCTGATCGCTCCCCTAAGTCACAAATCACCTCCCGGAACTAACCGAATCATCAGAATCCGATTCCGAGCCCTCTAGCTAAATAGTCAACTCCGGGTTGACTTTCCTTATTCAAGTTTCCTTCAAAAAGGCTATATGCCTCATTTTCAATCCAATTCACTCCTAACTCACCCGATAGACTCTAACACCGATATAAAATAGTAAAACATGTTTTTACAACATAACGGGGTGGTAATTCCCGTGACGACGGGCCGGTTCGTCACATAACAGTACCTTAACAATATTTATAGACAGTAGGATTACGACGGAAATAATTACTCGATCGCTTTAGGTGGACTAATAACTAGTGGTTGCATATGAGCTTTGAAAATTAAGGAAGAAGTTTTTTGTGTGGAGATAGATAATTGTAGAAGAAGCTTTTGATGTAGGGATTTAACTAAAAGTAAAAGGGGCGGGTCCATTGAAAAAAACTAAATCAAATACACTATAGTCGCCGTGTTGAAACTCTCAAAGAGAGAGAAAAGGTTACTAGTAGGCCTGTTGGCGTTGAAATTACCAAATGAGACCCAATCAAAAATATTATTTTTATTGTTGAACTTGAGATTTGAACTTGGGTCTTGAACAAAACAACTAGTCCACAAATCAACTCTTCTATTCAATCTTTGTTATTTATGGTGCACCTTAATATATTTATAGAAATCCTTCTTGTATTAACTTATATAAATATAATATATACTATATTTTTATCGAGGCCAACCGGTGCCCGTGCCCCACCGCCAAGCGTAGGTCCGCCCCTGTGTGAACAGTGTCTGCTGGTTTATGAAGTACTCTATTGGTCAAATTTTGTCATATATACCAGAAATATGAAAAGATTCCTTACTGTTATAATGCAGATTTCTGGGGAGCGTGAGGCAGTTAAAAAAGCTCTCGAAGTCGTTGCTCGACAATTACTTGAGAATTCCTCTTGGGATCAGGATTTTCTCTTTGCTGATGCTGGTGGTCCATCTTCTCAATCTCCTGGCCATCCTCTGTCTAACCAGGAATTGCATCCACCATCAGCACGTCCTTACCGTGGGCAGGGGCCACCGTCCTCTGTTGCATCTCGTGATGGGGAAGTTGGTATACCTGGACGAATGAACCCTATTCCTGACGCCTTGACTTTCAGATTACTTTGTCCGAATGAAAAAGTTGGAGGTATAATTGGAAAAGGAGGAAGTATAATCAAAGCACTTCAGCATGAGACTGGGTGTTAGATCAAAGTCTTGGATGGTGCAGGGGATTCTGAAGATCGAGTTATTGTCATCTCTGGTCCAGCGGTATGATTTGACTCTTCGATATATGTTTGCTTTCTTTTCCTGGATTGTCCTTTAGTTTTTTTTTTGTGGGGGGGGGGGGGGTTCGTTCTTTTCGCTAAAGTTGATTCTCGTTCTAACCTTTGCAAAATAAAAAGGCTAAGGTCATTCTATTTATGCAGCACCCAGATGATAGAATATCTTTGCCACAAGATGCTGTCCTTCGCATTCAATCCCGAATATTTAGGGCTACATCCGAGAACAAGGACAATGGCATGGTTGCAAAACTTTTGGTGTTCTCAAATCAAATCGGATGCCTCTTGGGTAAAGGTGGCGGTATAATAGCTGAAATGAGGAAGTCAACTGGAGCCTATATTCGTATTGTAGGCAAGGATCAAACCCCAAAGTTTGCATCAGAAAATGAAGTAGTTCAGGTGTTTTTCTCTTTTTATGATTTCAGTGATGTTACTAAAAATAAAAATTAGCAATTCCCTTCTGCATCTCCCTGGCTTGCCATTTTGTTACTTTTTATTTCTCTTTTTTGGTTTATCGCTGGCTTGACTTTTATTACTTTTTAATTCTCTTTTTGGTTTAGTGTGATATCTATAGCAACATTTGTTTGGTTTAAGATAAGCCTAATTCCTAGATCTCGACTATTTTTTGCTTTTCTTTTTGGTTGCTCAGGTAAATGGAGACTATGAAAACGTTTGTGAAGCCCTTCTGCAGATTACCACCAGATTGCAGAATCATTATTTTCGTGATGCATTTCCTTCAAACCCTGGTTTCCTGGACCAAGTAACTCCATTCCCTTCACATATGGGAAGAAGAGAATTTTCACCTCCAGGCATGTTTTCTAACATTCGTCCATCATTTCACAAGTTTGATACTGTTGGTGTCCTACCTCCGCATGGTGGTTTCCATCCACATGATGATCGTCCTCCCTTTATGCAAAATTTCCATAGGCCAGGCATTCCACCTCATATATCTGATAGAATGCCATCTTCAGCACCATGGGGTTCTCAGGTACGCATTTGTTTGCAGTTATTTCTAGCATTCGAGTTTCTTGTGACTATTAAAATGGGAGTTGGTTGATTTTTATATCTAGGCTGCTCCACGTGATGTACTTATAATCACGTGCTTGTTTCTTTCACAATGTAATTTAACGCGAGCCTCAGAATTGTCTTAGAGCATGTCTATTTCTGCTAGGAAAAAAGTTCTGATCCAATAAATGATAAATATCATAGAAATATTAATTTTCTGAACTGTATTGCAGGGAGTGGGTGAAGGTGGGGGCTTCCCAGATTATGCAGGGGGTCCACGAAGTATTGGCGGATTTGGAGGGTCAATACATTCTTGATCATGACCAAACTCTTTCTGTCATTGCCCTTTTTTCTACTTCATGTTCTACAGTTCATTTTTGAACTGCTATTTTCTATTATATACTGATGATATATGTATGTCCTGGTTAAACCTGAATTTCATTAATATAGAGGAAGTCATCCAGCTGTGATAACAAGCACTACAGTGGAAGTAGTTGTGCCTCGATCTATCGTTCCTGCAATCTATGGAGAAGGCGGGGGATGTCTTCGACAAATATGTACGATCTCTGGATTCTATAGCATTACACCTTTTTTCTTCTTTTATATTCTGACTTTTATTTCTGATTGATCATTACCTAAGGCCATGCCCAATAAGAAAGATATATGATCTCCCTCTTTATGCATAAATGTGTATATATGATAGTAAATATTATCTCCCTCTTTTGGTACATATTTCTATCTTCCTAGTTACTGTTTGTTTTTAATGTTTTACTGTTGTATATTTCCGCTTGTTGTTTTCTACATGTTTTGCTTCCGTGTTTTACACCAGTTTCTGTTTTTAAATATTAGCATATAAATATACTTGGTCTTATTTCTGTGAAGTGCGGATCTAGCATTGCATAAAAACATTTTCATTTGTGACACTGACTAATTATTTTCTAGATTTCTGATGCAAAAGTCACCATAAATGATCCCAAGCCTGGAGCAACAGAGACTGTTATCATTATATCTGGGATGCCTGAGCAGACTAATATGGCTCAAAGTCTCATCCAAGCCTTTGTAATGGTCGAGACTGAAGCTGCTTGATTAGTGGCAATGAGGTAATTTGTCGATCTTGTGGACGTCTAATTGAGTGATCTTTGTTCTCAGAAGCTGTGTAAATGCAGAATAGTTAGTTATGTTCCCTGGAGAGCAGTCCGTATGGAGGATGCTCCCTTTTTTTATACTTTTGTCAATGTGAATTCAAAAGGCGTTGTTAACTTATTCCAGAAGACTTATTGTTATGGTGTTCTGCGCAGTGCTGAAACTTGAGTTTGCGGTGACTGCTACTGGAAGATATGGTTTAGCAGTTTTACAAGCTGCAAACTCTTGATAAAACAAAAATGGAAAAAATGCATGTTAGAGTATTTGAAGTATTGCCAGTTGGCTAACAGATTCGGATTCTGTGGTGGTAAAGTTTGACAGAACATATTGATATGTTTTCACTTGAGATGATCATTCTAGGATGGAGAAGGAGGGTTTTTTAAAATCTTCGTTTGCAGTCAAATTCCCCTGTCTCTTTGTCCTACAAAAATGATGGAGCCATTAGTAGTGTGTTGGCCTTGTCTCAACTTGATATCTTGGGGATTTATTCCTTCACAAAGTATAGCTTGAAAATTAATTTTGGTTTTATCTCAATGCATTAATGAAAACTAAAAGCAGTCTAATGAGAAGATAGATAACAACATTAAGGATAAAGACTAGTAATATTTCGCCTCGGCAGGGCCACAAAGTAAGAAACATATGTCTTACTTCCTTAATTGCGAAAGATTTATTACCTAATTTCAGTTCAGTTGTTGTTGTTTCTTATGCTGCATTACTACCAGAGACTGAGAGGTCATTCATTGACTTCAAAGTATGCTTCTGGTCCCTTCTTTTCCATTTCCCATTTGATACTATAAAAACTAAGAATAGAAGTGTGCTGCTATATTGCTAGTTTGAGATACCAACAGTAGCAGTTGAAATGTGCAAAAATGTGGTGTGGCAATCCTTTTCAGAAGCCTAACTTACATAGAGTTGTCTACTACTTAAGGTATCCCAGACTAGAGGGAAATAAATAAGAGTTGTAGGGGAGGAGAGGAGGGAGTTTCCTCTCAATTCCACATAAATTGAGTTGTGTGCTCTATTGTTGTCTCTGTTCCCATCTATGCCTGCAATTTTCCTGAGACATATGTATGCGTAAGCTTTGTCTGTTTCATTTCGACTTGTAAACTGTTTCGGGGTGTCCTCGATTTCCATTGACGTATTCATGTTGAACTTGTATGATATGGGTGTGAATGCTTGGTGCGGATTCTTAAAGAACATTCAAAATTAACAAACTATAAATATTCATATAGGATATCTATGCACAACCCTATTAGCATACGTATCCATAAATGCGTTCATATAACATAGCTTATAAAAGCATTATGCAGATCATGACTTGTAAAAATTAGTTCTTGATGACGGTACTCCTCTAGGAACAAGCACCAGTTGCCCATTTTGCCTGCTTTGATCAACAAGTGTAGTTTTGATTTGTTATTCAGTGATAAGTCAATGCAAGCTGCAGTAGATGTAGATGGACCCTGCTCTGTTAAGTAACTGGATGGCTTAGATCATTTCGAGTGAGTCAAAAATCAGGTTGCAGGTGCAATGTAGAGTTTGTGGAAAAGCATAGTGTATAACATTTGTAAGAATAACATACAACCAATCAGTTTGGATTACACTTGTTATTAAAAAGCATTACATATTTAATTTGAACAATTCAGAGAACTTATTATTGAGTTGAGAAAGGCTTGTAATGCTTGAGAGAAGTGACAAGACCCTGGATAGATCCAGCAGCTGCAACAAGTGATACAACCAGGCAAGTCCAGCTCAAAATTTTGAGCCATACCCACGTGAAAGAATACTTTGGTATCTTTCGCTGGGCAATGTGCATCTCTATTGGGAAGTAGACAGTTAATGGATAGAACGAAGCTGCCCCGATCAAACTCAAGAAGTCATTGAAGAAGGGGAATATCATGGTAATCACGGCTGTCACTACAACATATGTTGTTCTCCACACCAACCTGAACAAGTTGACGTTGTAAACGCCACAGCATGGAACTTGCATAGCGTACTCGGAGGTGATGAATTTGCTGTCCGACCATCGCTCATTGCAACGAGCCTCCACGAACCCATATAAAGGTTGGCAGAAAACCTAAAGTCACGACATTATATTCGATTTGGTATATATAGTTAGATTAGTGCCTTTGTGTATTTAAGTAGATGGAGCAGGTTTCTGATATAGAATTAAGTTTCACCTGGTAAGCTCCAACAAGGTGGACGGCAATACAAATGTTGGCAAAGTCAATTAGCCAAAATGGTTCATAGAAACCAAAACCAGTAAGGAAATTTCCAGGAGCATCATTTCCAAAGGCTGCATAACCAATGGTACCACATAGTATATAGAATAAAGTTGTGGTGGAAACTCCAGCTAATGAGGCTCTCTTCATAACCTTGTTCTCTGGAGGTTGTGATCTCAATGTATCCTGCAATTATATTGCTCATTAAGTAAGTAATGGTTTCTTAATAGTATACAACTATATTTGAATATTGTGAAATTAATATTGGAACTTCGCAGGTTCAAGCGTGAAGCTTTTGGATTCAGTATACTACTATTAATATTGTGGCCACTTAAGTGTAGGAGTGCGTCATATGCCTATGACAACCTCTTCTAAGAGACTCCATATAGTCAGAATTAGAGAGGTAACCGGGCTTGGTTCCGGCCTTGTTTCATAGTGAATTTATGAATTTAATTAGTTGTAATACTGAATTTGTTTTTTGTAAATTTAACTTGACTTGTACCTAAAAGTCTGGAACAGAGTAAAAAAAAGTTCAATTGGAATTCAAGCCATTTTTTTATTTATATTTTTCACTTAGATGTGTTCGGCAGATGCTAAAACCAGATTGTGATGGCAAGAATTAATATGTTACAAGTAGAAATATCTATTATTGTATGTTCCTCTCTTTATCATCCTGTTTATTTTTTCTGATCCTAACTGTGTTGCAAAACTTGTTCGTAATTAATGAAAATAATATGCAAATATTTATTTAGTAATAATATATAATAGTTGTTATTTGAAGTCAAAACCACAAGAAGGTTTAATCATACATGCTCCAAGTAATCAAAGAAATGTTGTATGCTATTCAGAATTGGTATGTGTAACAGTCTAAAAGCTTAACTAGGAAATAGTCCAACTTATTTGTCGTATATGGTTTTAATATCACGAAGTGAAAACAAAGACCGGTGGAACTAATTCAGGTTCGTTGTATTACATCATAATAATAAAATAAAAAAAATGTTGACAGTAGTAAAATTTGTCGCAATCATGATAAGATAATGCACCAAAAAAGGAGTGTGGGAGAAGGCTTTCACTTCTTTTATGACTAGTAAGCGATAGCTCGTGCACGTGTCCAAGTTCTTATAGATAAATTAATATAATTTAAATAAATTAATTTAATATTGTATTCTATAGATTTGAGTATGATAAAGAAATTTAATTCCAATTTTGTTCACTAAACTCAATATTTAGAACACGGGTAAAATATTTAAAAAATTTTTTAAGGAGTATTTCACATAAAATAAATGCGAATTTTCAATCATAAATTTTTAGATTTTAATTTTAAATATTATTTTTTCACCCCCAATCAAATATCTTTTTAAACGCTCGTTAATTTTTGAAATTTAACCCTACAAATAATATACGTAGCCTATAGTGATGGTATTCTCTCTGTCTCTAAAAGAATCACAATGACACGATACAGCTTACAAACTAACTATTTTTTGTTTTATGTTTTAGTGTTAAATTCATTTTCGTTAATATCATAATTTATTTCTAATCCTTTAATATCAAATACTTACCTAAGTATTATTTCACCTTATCTTTTTAATGTTGGTCTCAATATTTATTTGAGCCGTTGTTGACATCCAATTTTGTCCCTTCTTTCTTCCAAGCTATTTCCTTAGCTTCTAATATTACTAATAATATAAAAATATACATTTTATTATTTTCAACACAAATTAACTTATTTGTTACTATTATTAAAACTATTACAACTATAGTTTTTTTATATATAATTATCGTTGTTGTAATAATTATAACAGTAATAATATATAATAATAACTATTATTATTAAAGTTATGACTATTATTACTACTACTTTTCTTCTTCATAATGTTATTATTGTCACTATCATCATCATTATCATTGCTATTATTTTTATGTATAATTCTTATTGTAATTTTTGAAAGAAAAAAATAATTTTTTTCCTTTATTTAGGAGAAATATGTGACGACCCGGCCCGTCCTCACGAGAATTACCACCCCGTTATGTTGTAAATGCATGTTTGATGATTTTATATCAGTGTTAGAGTCTATCGGGTGAGCTAGGAGTGAAATGGGATTGAAAATGAGGCATATAGCATTTGTGAAGGAAACTTGAATAAGGAAAGTCAACCCGGAGTTGACTATTTGGTTAGAGGGCTCGGAATCGGATTCCGATGATTCGGTTAGTTCCGGGAAGGTGATTTGTGACTTAGGGGAGCGATCGGAATTGAATTTGGAGGCCCGTGTAGAAATAGGCTTGAATTGGCTAAGGTTGAATTTTGGCGAAATCCGAACGGTAGGTGAGATTTTGATCCGGGGGTCGGAATGGAATTCCGACAGTTGCAGTAGCTCCGTTAGGTGATTTTGGATGTGCCTGCAAATTTTCAGGTCATTCGGACGTCGTTTGGTCGGGTTTTTGATCGAATGTGTAATTCGGAATGTTTTAAGGAATTTAGGCTTGAATTTGATGTGAATTATGGGTGTTGGTGTTATTAGACGTGTTTTGAGGATTGTAGCAAGTTCGAATAAGGTATTAAGATGTGTTGGTATGTTTGGATGAGGTCCCGGGGGCCTCGGGGTGATTTCGGATGGTTAAACGGGAGAAAATTGTTGAAAAATTGCAGGTTGGGATCCTGCTTCTGTTGTTTCCGCTCCTGCGGAATTTTGGACGCAGGAGCGTGTCCGCGGAAGCGGACGAGATGCGCAGGAGCGGCTGGTTACGCAGAAGCGGAAGCCATTCCGCTGAAGTGGGGTCGCTGGTGCGAGCCAGTGATCGCAGAAGCGGACGGGGAGAAAATGGGCATGGTCCGCAGAAGCGGACACTCGACCGCTTGGGCGAGACCGCAGAAGCGGTCAATGGTGCGCAGAGGCGGATGTTTCCGTAGAAGCGGAAGTTCCTTCGCAGAAGCGGGCCCGCTTAAGCGGCCCTTTGCTCGCAGAAGCGGAAATGGCCGACCAGGCCTGGAACCGCTGAAGCGACCCTTTGGTCGCGGATAAGGGCTCGTAGGAGCGGAAAATATTCCGCAGAAGCGAAAATCACTGTAAGTAAGTGTATCAGAAGTTAGAAAAATTTCAGAACATTTCACACATTTTGGGTCTCGGCTTTAGAGGCGATTTGGGCGATTTTGAAGAGAAATTCAAGGGAAATCATCGAGGTAATCATCTATGGACTTAAACTATGATTAGTATTGGTAATATTATGCAATTATATCATGAAAATGGAGGAATTTGGGGTAATTTATGGAGGATTTAGCCCTAGGCTTGGACTTTAGAAAATCAAGGTTTTGAATGGGCAAATGGAGTCCGAATTTGGTAAAATTGATATGTTTAGACTCGTATTGAGATGAGGGTTCCGAATATGTGACTTTCGTGATTTTTCGATAAGCGTACCGAAAGTCGGGTTTTGACAACTTTGGGAATTTTGATGTAAATTGAGTTGTATTGATTGGGTGTCGTCCCATTGGCCTAATTTGTTGTGTTTCTACTGTATTTGATCAGATTCTACGCGTGCGGAGCTTGATTCTCGTGGCAAGGGCATTGCGGAGTAGTCGTCGCGCCGTATTGAGGTGAGTAATAGATGTGGGTGATGACCAGCGGGTTCGAAACCCCGGTATACCACTTTGTGACGCCGTATAGCGGCGAGACACGCACACTCTTGAGAGTGCGGGGTCGATCATGAACTGGAGACTATATATTAGTCCGACCTGTTGATACCGTATTATTGGCTATTCTCGAGCCGTCGAACCTCCTTCTCGGATGGTTGCATATATATATATATATATATTGTGATAATGGCCACCCTTGAGCCGAGGAACCCCCTTCTTGGGCGGTTGAGTATACATGTGGGCCGTGAGCCAGTTATTGGATCCCGCGAGGATCGTTATCATTGTCTTATCATATAGACATGCTAGTTTACTACTAGTCCGCAGCTATTTTTGTTATTATGCTAATTCCAATCTCTCGAACTTGGTATTATTGTTTTCCAACTGAAAAATGATAAAAGAGTTTTCAAAAACTATTTTTGAGCCTGCGAGGTTGTATCTGCATATTAGCTGACTAGTAGTGGATCGGGCTGCGCGCCGCAGCGAGATATATGTTGGATCGGACTGCACGCCGCAGGAATATCTCTATGAGATGTGCTTGGGCTGTAGGAGCCCCTCCGGAGTCTGAACCCCCACAGTGAGCACGGGTACCCAAAATTGGAGTCGGGCTACGCGCCGTAGCGGTCATATCATGCATTGCATTGCATTTAGCTACATCTCCTAGCTGTTATGCTATTTATTGGTATTTGTTGGTACAGGTACAGTGAATATTGATTCTATGACAGGGTAGCTGATTATAGCTTTACATAGTGCTTTATTGCGGATTTCTTATCCGCGCTGTCTTACCCTTGTTTATTACCACTGAGTCTGGCAGTACTCATTTTACTCCCTGCACCTTGTGTGCAGATCCAGGTACCTCTCAGTAGTGATCCAGTAGCGGTGCGAGGCGACATCCGTGGGATATACGAGGTAGCTGCAGAGTCCGCAGGACCCGATATTCCTTCCTACCGTCTTTTGATTTTGTATTGACATTTCTTTCCGCACTTGGTATTTTTGTAAACCTTTATACACTTACGTTCTTTAGAGGCTCATGACTCTTGACCCTTGGTCTATGGGAGTTGATGTATTATGGGACTTGGTTTTCCGTTTTCGTTATTGGTATCGCTATTGCTTCGTGATTTAATATGCTTATATGGGCTAAAGAGAGCTTCTAGCTCCGTTATTGTTATCGATTGGTTAGGCTAGCTTAGCAATGTGCTGGGCGCCATCACGACCGGATTTGGGGTCGTGACAATTTGGTATCAGAGCCTAGGTTTACTAGGCCTCATAAGTCTTGAGCCGGTTGGTAGAGTCTTGTGGATCGGTACGGGGACGCATGTACTTATCCTCGGGAAGCTGCGATCCTTTAGGAAACACTTCACTTTTCTTGAACTCTGTCGTGCGATCTTGTTGTTCCGAGAACCGAACTTCTATATTCTATTCTCTCACAGATGGCGAGAACGCGAGCATCAGGACGAGGTGGACGACCTCCATTGCCACCTGTTAGAGGCCGTGGGCGCGGTCGTGCTAGAGTTAGAGGTAGGGCAGCTGAGGCAGTGCCAGCTGACCCGCCCGTTGTACCGGTTCAGGAGCAGCCCCCAGTGGTTGATGCTCCAGCGGTCCCAGTTCAGGGCCAGACTATATCTATTGCTATTCCTGGTCTTCAGGAGACTCTTGCTCAAATATTATCGGTGTGTTCCGGTTTGGCTCAAGTAGTATCAGCTACCGCTACTGCAGCGACATCTCAGACAGGGGGTGGTCAGCAGACCCCTGCAGCTTGCACACCTAAGCAGGTTGTTCAGGGACTTCAGACGCCAGAGACGGTCCCCGCTCAGGTGGTTGCCCCAGTTATTCCTCCAGCTACACCAGCTCCAGAGCGTATGGTTCAGACTATGCCCGACGACGAGCAGCACCGTCTTGAGAGATTTGGTAGACTTCAGCCACCCTATTTCGGTGGCGCTGAGGGCGAGGATGCCCGTGGTTTCTTGGATAAGTGTCAGAGGATGCTACGTACAGCTGGTATTCTTGAGTCCAGCGGAGTTTCATTTACTACATTTCAGTTCACCGGTCCCGCATTTGATTGGTGGGAGGAGTTTGAGAGGCGTAGGCCTGCAAGAGCAGCACCTCTCACATGGCAGCAGTTCTCTACTCTCTTTCTAGAGAAATATGTACCTTAGTCTCGTCGCGAGGAGCTACGTCGCCAGTTCGAGTGGTTGATTCAGGGCGACATGTCTGTGACCCAATATGAGCTTAGATTCACTCAGTTGGCTAGGCATGCCACATGGATGATCCCCACCGATAGGGAGAGGATCAGGAGGTTCATTGATGGCCTCAACTACTCTATCTGTATTCTTATGACCAGCGAGCGAGTTCTGTCATCATCGTTTGAGCAGGTTGCCGATATGGCACGCTCCATCGAGGCGGATCGTCGCCGAGAGAGAGAGGAGCGGGAGGCCAAGAGGCCTCGCAGTTCTGGCAGTTTCAGCGGTGCTCCATCTAGAGGGCATTCCCAGCAGAGCAGAGGTCGCTCATCTAGACCTTCTCATTCAGGCCACCCAGAGCAGAGCGGAGGTTCTTATGGTCGTGGTCGACAGGGGTTTCAGCAGGGTCAGTCATCACTTAGTGCCCTCCCAGCCCAGAGTGCAGCACCTACTTCTCCAGCACCAGGTGCATGTTATGAGTGTGGTGAGTTTGGCCACATGAGGAGACATTGCCCTCGACTACGTAGGGCCAGGACTCAGCAGAGGGATCAGCCCTCCTCTTCAGCACCATCTCAGTCTAGTAGAGGTGGAGGTCAGTCTTCTCGTGGTCGCCCCAGGGGCGAGGAGAGATCTGGTGGAGGTCAGGCACGGTTCTATGCACTTCCTGACAGGCGTGATGCAGTTGCCTCCGATGCAGTGATTACAGGTATCATTTCTGTCTGTCACGGAGATGCCTCTGTTCTATTTGATCCAGGATCCACATATTCTTACGTGTCCTCTTATTTTGCACATCATTTGGGTGCGATTCGTGGTAGTCTTGATTTACCTGTTCATGTATCCACCCCCGTGGGTGATACGATTGTTGTGGATCATGTCTATAGATCCTGTGTTATATCTATTGGGGGTCTGGAGACCCAGGCAGATTTGTTATTGTTGGGAATGGTGGACTTTGATGTTATATTGGGTATGGACCGGTTGTCTCCGTATCATGCTATATTGGACTGTCATGCTAAGACAGTTACGTTGGCCATTCCTGGTATTTCTCAGATTGAGTGGCGGGGTTCGACCGATTTCGTCCCTAGCCGTGTTATTTCGTTCCTAAAAGCTCAGAAGATGGTTGAAAAAGGGTGTTTATCGTACTTAGCTTTTGTGAGAGATGTGGGAGCCGAGTCTCCTAGCATTGATTCTGTACCTGTTGTGAGGGATTTCCCAGATGTATTCCCCTCAGACCTGCCGGGCATGCCGCCGGACAGGGATATTGATTTTGGCATTGACTTGGTGCCGGGCACTCAGCCCATATCCATTCCTCCTTATCGGATGGCACCAGCCGAGTTGAAAGAACTGAAAGAGCAACTTCAAGAACTTCTGGATAAGGGTTTCATCCGTCCTAGTGTGTCTCCGTGGGGTGCGCCGGTATTATTTGTTAAAAAGAAAGATGGTTCCATGCGAATGTGTATTGATTATAGGCAATTGAACAAAGTGACAATGAAGAATAAGTACCCTCTACCGCGCATAGATGATTTGTTTGATCAGTTACAGGGTGCGAGGGTGTTTTCTAAGATCGATCTTCGTTCAGGCTATCATCAGCTGAAGATCAGAGACTCAGATATTATGAAGACTGCATTCAGGACCCGATATGGTCATTATGAGTTTCTTGTGATGTCGTTTGGGTTGACCAACGCCCCAGCAGCATTTATGCATCTGATGAACAGTGTGTTCGGGCCTTATTTGGATTCATTTGTGATTGTGTTCATTGATGACATTCTAGTCTACTCCCGTAGTCAGGAGGAGCATGCTCAGCATTTGAGTATTGTGTTGGAGAGATTGAGAGAGGAGAAGCTATATGCTAAATTCTCCAAGTGCGAGTTTTGGCTCGAGTCCGTAGCATTTCGGGGACATGTGGTGTCTCGTGATGGTATTCAGGTTGATCAGAAAAAGATAGAGGCGGTGCAGAGTTGGCCTAGACCGTCCTCAGCTACAGAGATCAGGAGTTTTCTTGGCTTGGCGGGGTATTATCGCCGGTTTGTTCAAGGATTTTCATCCATTGCTTCTTCATTGACTAAATTGACCCAGAAGGGTGCACCATTCGTGTGGTCGGATGAGTGCGAGGAGAGCTTTCAGAAGCTCAAGACAGCTTTGACCACAGCTCCAGTGTTAGTATTGCCATCAGCTTCAGGTTCATATACCGTTTATTGTGATGCCTCGAGAGTGGGGATAGGTTGTGTGTTGATGCAGGAAGGTAAGGTGATTGCTTATGCTTCTCGGCAGTTGAAGCCACATGAGAAGAACTATCCCGTTCATGATTTGGAGCTAGCCGCCATTGTTCATGCATTGAAGATTTGGAGGCACTATTTGTACGGTGTGTCTTGTGAGGTGTATACCGACCATCGTAGTCTCTAGCACTTGTTCAAACAGAAAGACCTTAATTTGAGACAGCGGAGATGGCTTGAGTTGCTGAAGGATTATGACATTACTATATTATATCATCCGGGAAGGCCAATGTGGTGGCCGATGCTTTGAGCCGGAAGGCGGTCAGTATGGGGAGCTTGGCATATATTCCAGCTGAGGAGAGGCCATTTGCTTATGATGTTCAGGTGCTAGCCAATCGGCTAGTGAGGTTAGATACTTCGGAGCCCAGCAGGGTATTGGCTTGTGTTGTATCTCGGTCATCTCTCTATGATCGTATTCGTGAGCGCCAGTATGATGATCCACATTTGGCTGTCCTGAGGGACAGAGTTCAGCATGATGATGCTAGAGATGTCACCATTGATAGTGACGGCGTATTGAGGATGCAGGGCCGGATATGTGTGCCCAATGTTGATGGCCTTCGTGAGTTGATTCTGGAGGAGGCCCATAGCTCGCGGTATTCTATCCATCCAGGAGCCGCTAAGATGTATCAAGATTTGAAACAACACTATTGGTGGAGAAAGATGAAAATGGACATTGTCAGACATGTAGCACGGTGCCTCAACCGTCAGCAGGTTAAGTACGAGCATCAGAGGCCCGGTGGTGTATTTCAGCGCATTGTTATTCCTGAGTGGAAATGGGAGAGAGTCACTATGGATTTTGTTACTGGACTCCCTCGGACGGCGAGGAAGTTTGATTCTGTATGGGTGATTGTGGATAGACTGACCAAGTCAGCTCACTTCATTCCAGTTAGTACTACCTACTCATCGGAGCGGTTGGCGGTGATCTTTATTCGAGAGATTGTTCGGTTGCATGGAGTCCCAGTGTCGATCATATCCGACAGGGGTACTCAGTTCACTTCTCAGTTTTGGAGAGCATTTCAGCGAGAGATGGGTACGCGGGTTGAGTTGAGTACAACATTTCACCCCCAGACAGACGGACAGTCTGAACGCACTATTCATGTCACGCCCCAAATCGAGGGACATGACCGGCGCCTGACCGGGTTGCCCCAGTCAAGCGGACCTGGGTGCCTTTCATTCCCACGCGTTACCCCTGTGATGACTGTTTCTCATTAACCAAATATATTACTAATCATAATTGATTTCACATTAAACAAATAAAATGATACGAGTGATTCATTAACAAGATTGCAAAGTTGATCCAGGAGAGACTTCGTACAGCACAGTCTCGTCAGAAGAGTTATGCGGACCGTAGAGTTCGGGAGTTGTCTTTCATGGTTGGTGACAGAGTATTGTTGAAGATTTCACCTATGAAGGGTGTCATGAGGTTTGGGAAGAAAGGAAAGTTGAGTCCCAGGTACATTGGTCCTTTTGAGATACTTAGGAGAGTCGGAGAGGTGGCATATGAGTTGGCCTTGCCGCCCAGCTTATCCAGCGTTCATCCAGTATTCCATGTGTCTATGCTCCGGAAGTACATTGGAGATCCGTCTCATGTATTAGACTTCAGTACCATTCAGCTTGATGGTGATCTATCCTACGATGTGGAGCCTATTGCCATTTTGGGACGTCAGGTGAGAAAATTGAGGTCTAAGGAGATTGCATCAGTTAAGGTTCAGTGGAGAGGTCGACCCGTGGAGGAGGCCACTTGGGAGATCGAGCGGGAGATGCGGAGCAGATATCCTCACTTGTTTGAGACTTCAGGTATGTTTCTTGACCCGCTCGAGGACGAGCGTTTGCTTAAGAGGGGGAGAATCTGACAACCCGGCCCGTCGTCACGAGAATTACCACCCCGTTATGTTGTAAATGCATGTTTGATGATTTTATATCAGTGTTAGAGTCTATCGGGTGAGCTAGGAGTGAAATGGGATTGAAAATGAGGCATATAGTCTTTGTGAAGGAAACTTGAATAAGGAAAGTCAACCCGGAGTTGACTATTTGGTTAGAGGGCTCGGAATCGGATTCTGATGATTCGGTTAGTTCCGGGAGGTGATTTGTGACTTAAGGGAGCGATCGGA
This sequence comes from Nicotiana noctiflora, assembly GCA_032618575.1. Lineage (NCBI taxonomy): Eukaryota > Viridiplantae > Streptophyta > Magnoliopsida > Solanales > Solanaceae > Nicotiana > Nicotiana noctiflora. Next base: position 307,555 of record JASVEL010002790.1, read on the forward strand.
ATTGAATTTGGAGGCCCGGTGTAGAAATAGGCTTGAATTGGCTAAGGTTGAATTTTGGCGAAATCCGAACGGTAGGTGAGATTTTGATCCGTGGGTCGGAATGGAATTCCGACAGTTGCAGTAGCTTCGTTAGGTGATTTTGGATGTGCCTGCAAAATTTCAGGTCATTCGGACGTCGTTTGGTCGGGTTTTTGATCGAATGTGTAATTCGGAATGTTTTAAGGAATTTAGGCTTGAATTTGATGTGAATTATGGGTTTTGGTGTTATTAGACGTGTTTTGAGGATTGGAGCAAGTTCGAATAAGGTATTAAGATGTGTTGGTATGTTTGGATGAGGTCCCGGGGCCTCGGGGTGATTTCGGATGGTTAAACGGGAGAAATTGTGGAAGAATTGCAGGTTGGGATCCTGCTTCTGTTGTTTCCGCTCCTGCGGAATTTTGGACGCAGGAGCGTGTCCGCAGAAGCGGACGAGATGCGCAGGAGCGGCTGGTTACGCAGAAGCGGAAGCCATTCCGCTGAAGCGAGGTCGCTGGTGCGAGCCAGTGATCGCAGAAGCGGATGGGGAGAAAATGGGCATGGTCCGCAGAAGCGGACACTCGACCGCTTGGGCGAGACCGCAGAAGCGGTAAACAGTGCGCAGAGGCGGATGTTTCCGCGAATGCGGATGTTCCTTCGCAGAAGCGGGCCCGCTTAAGCGGCCCTTTGCTCGCAGAAGCGGAAATGGCCGGCCAGGCCTGGAACCGCTGAAGCGACCCTTTGGTCGCGGATACGGGTGCATAGGAGCGGAAAATATTCCGCAGAAGCGAAAATCGCTGTAAGTAAGTGTATCCGAAGTTAGAAAAATTTCAGAACATTTCACACATTTTGGGTCTCGGCTTTAGAGGCGATTTGGGCGATTTTGAAGAGAAATTCAAGGGAAATCATCGGTAATCATCTATGGACTTAAACTATGATTAGTATTGGTAATATTATGCAATTATATCATGAAAATGGAGGAATTTGGGGTAATTTATGGAGGATTTAGCCCTAGGCTTGGACTTTAGAAAATCAAGGTTTTGAATGGGCAAATGGAGTCCGAATTTGGTAAAATTGATATGCTTAGACTCGTATTGAGATGAGGGTTCCGAATATGTGACTTTCGTGATTTTTCGATAAGCGTACCGAAAGTCGGGTTTTGACAACTTTGGGAATTTTGATGTAAATTGAGTTGTATTGATTGGGTGTCGTCCCATTGGCCTAATTTGTTGTGTTTCTACTGTATTTGATCGGATTCTACGCGTGCGGAGCTTGATTCTCGTGGCAAGGGCATTGCGGAGTAGTCGTCGCGCCGTATTGAGGTGAGTAATAGATGTGGGTGATGACCGGCGGGTTCGAAACCCCGGTATACCACTTTGTGACGCTGTATAGCGGCGAGACACGCACACTCTTGAGAGTGCGGGGTCGATCATGAACTGGAGACTATATATTAGTCCGACCTGTTGATACCGTATTATTGGCTATTCTCGAGCCGTCGAACCTCCTTCTCGGATGGTTGCATATATATATATATATTGTGATAATGGCCACTCTTGAGCCAAGGAACCCCCTTCTCGGGCGGTTGAGTATACATGTGGGCCGTGAGCCACTTATTGGATCCCGCGAGGATCGTTATCATTGTCTTATCATATAGACATGCTAGTTTACTACTAGTCCGCAGCTATTTTTGTTATTATGCTAATTCCAATCTCCTGGAACTTGATATTACTGTGTTCCAACTGAAAAATGATAAAAGAGTTTTCAAAAACTATTTTTGAGCCTGCGAGGCTGTATCTGCATATTAGCTGACTAGTAGCGGATCGGGCTGCGCGCCGCAGCGAGATATATGTTGGATCGGACTGCACGTCACAGGAATATCTCTATGAGATGTGCTTGGGCTGTAGGAGCCCCTCCGAGTCTGAACCCCCACAGTGAGCACGGGTACCCAAAATTGGAGTCGGGCCTACGCGCCGTAGCGGTCATATCATGCATTGCATTGCATTTAGCTACATCTGCTAGCTGTTATGCTATTTATTGGTATTTGTTGGTACAGGTACAGTGAAGATTAATTCTATGACAGGGTAGCTGATTATAGCTTTACATAGTGCTTTATTGCGGATTTCTTATCTGCGCTGTCTTACCCTTGTTTATTACCACTGAGTCTGGCAGTACTCATTTTACTCCCTGCACCTTGTGTGCAGATCCAGGTACCTCTCAGCAGTGATCCAGTAGCTGTGCGAGGCGACATCTGTGGGATATACGAGGTAGCTGCAGAGTCCGCAGGACCCGATATTCCTTCCTACTGTCTTTTGATTTTGTATTGACATTTCTTTCCGCACTTGGTATTTTTGTAAACCTTTATACACTTACGTTCAGTAGAGGCTCATGACTATTGACCCTTGGTCTATGGGAGTTGATGTATTATGGGACTTGGTTTCCCGTTTTCGTTATTGGTATCGCTATTGCTTCGTGATTTAATATGCTTATATGGGCTAAAGAGAGCTTCTAGCTCCGTTATTGTTATCGATTGGTAAGGCTGGCTTAGCAATGTGCTGGGCGCCATCACGACCGGATTTGGGGTCGTGACAAAATAATAACATTTATTTCATCCTACACTTTATAAAAAAGTTTACTATAATAATATTATGACATTTCATATAATAATTATTTTGTAGTATTTCATAACTAATATATTAAGTTACCATAATTTATAATCTTGCTAAGACCTTTTTTTTTAAAAGAAAAAAAAAGAAATATTTTAATTAAGTTATGAGAATATTTTTCTATTTAGTAACCCAAAAGAAATTACTTTGAAGAAAGAATAGGGCCATAAATTCGGCCAATACTAGGCCCCAATGTTTCCTTGTCAATTATATCCTCTCAAGCCCAAAAATAAGCCCAATAAGATCAGCCCCAAAACATAACTAGGTTCTCCCTTTCATTTTTGTTTTCTCTTTACAGCCGTTACAACCATCTTCCTCACTCTTTTTCTCTCTCTTCCATTTTTATGCAAAGTCAAACTTTACTTTAGCTAAGGACAAAGCTTGCCTCTTCCATTTTTGAGCAAGTTCCTTGTCTCTCTTTCTTCTTAAACGATTAAGTCAACACAAGGTACCAAAGAAACTTTCTTTTTCTTATGATTTTCTATGCAGAGAATCCTAGAGCAGAGATTAAAATGGCTTTTTTGGAAGCCCAAGATTGACCCGTGATCCTTCACTGCCATGGGATTTTGAATTTCAAAATCAGGAACAAGAACCCTAATTTTTTTTTTTTTTTTGCTATAAATACTTTCTCTTATCCTCAGCCAAAAAAGGAGGGTTCTAGAGCACAAAAATAAAATACCACAAACAATACTCTTTGACTATCAACTGTAGTAACTCTCAAGAATCCAATTTTCGTTTCCTTTTATTTTGTTTCTGTCGGTTTGGAACCAAAACAGCGAGGGGAGTAGATCCGAGGCTCACGTCCTAGTTCACTGCCCAGCAGCAGGTCAGTGATTCGGGACCTTTTCTTCTTATTTCTTTAAAATCATGAGCTACTAGTTGTCTTATTTTTGTGTATAGAAGTCATCATTGAGGACTTCTCTGAAGTGATTATATATTCTGGCCGGGTTAATTTAAATGAGAATGACATGTCTTTGATTAGTTATTAACATGAATATGTCTCTTTAAAGAAAAAGACGATTGTGAAGACTTAAATAGCATGATCGCTGAAATTGATTGAGCTGTTAAAGAATGTTAGCGCCTCTGTTACTATTTCAAAATTTATCTTCGGCACCATAACTGAAGGAATATGTGATGCTTAAAATGTTGCCTGGTTTCATATTTTGAGAATCGCATAAGTCCAAATATTTAGCCGAAGCCATGAAATTTCCTTAATCCTTGTGTATTAGTAAGGATTATGTACATAGGTATCTATCTCTGTAGGCTAGCTTTTGATGGGAATCTATATAATATTTTCGATTGTACATGAAAGACCATGATTTAGATACTTTCTATATTATAAAGCATGTACTAAGGTTCTTTTATTATGAGATTGTAGAAATCATGTCATTGGTATACCATCTTATACAATTAATTGTTAGAGTAGAATGGCTAATGTGAAGAACCTTTCATATCAGCATCTTTGAAATACACCTCTAACTAAAGAAATAATCCATTAGCTAGTATAACTTTTAGAAAATGTCACTTCTAGGCTTAAGTCCATAGCTTCAGTTTTTTTGCTCAGAACTTAGCAACTAGTCTAACGTTTAGCAATGACCTTATCTGGATAGCTATAGTGTGTTTGCAGTAGTATATCATTATATGATTTGGACAGCATTCTCTGTATCTTGGTATATACTCTTTGTCTATTTTCTTCTTCTAGCAAGAATGTGTATTCGCCTTCTAACCCCCCTTTTCTTATTTTCATTTCTTTGCATGTACATTTTGGAGCAAATGGAGTCTTAATTTGAGGCTCTCGTAGTAGAGTCTCATAACGACTCAACGCTACCACCACCATATGGAGTCATCACATCTCATCTTCCTTAGATTCACCGGATAACAAGAAAACAAGCGAATCGCTTGGGGTTGCCTATGGCGGCTTTTGTTTTTACTTACTCTACATGTTTGTTGTGATTTGCTTCATTTGAACCTATGATTGATGATGATTTTTTATCATTTAAAATTACAACTTTAGTTTTGGCAAAGTATTCTAAAGACTTAAAAGGATACAATGCACTCGGTGTTATGTGGGTATTTTTTTCCCATATGATTCATCCCAGGATAGATCATCTTTAAAACTTGAGAACTGAAGCTTCACAATTAGCAAGATACTTCGAGAGATCTGGAGAATAACTCTAGGAAGATAAATATTATTTTACCAAACTTGTTATCGCATATGGTCGTCCAGAGTTTCCAGATAATTATGTTTGGTGTGATATTTACTGGAAAGGCTATAATGTTGTTGATGCCTAAAAAATAAAACTATTTTTTTTCTCCTCATTATATCTTTATAACTATATTAACATGGACTACTACTTTTCTTTGTAAAAGACGTGTAAGTTTTCAAGAATTGAAAATTGGTTGGCTTTCTTTTTAAAATTATAGATTTCAATAATTTTGGTTCTTTATCACATGGGAGTTTATACAAAATTATTTGTTTCAAAATTCAATTCTAAATGGAGTTTTCTTAACTTCTATGCAGTTATGAATTTTATCCGGGCATTTAGAAATATTTTTTTTTCTCAAATTAAATCATTTAATTACGCTCCAAACATTTTTTTAGTCAATTCACCTAAGTTTGGTTGGTAACTATTTTATAATGGATCTTAAAAGGTGCCTTACCCCTTCCTTTTGAGATAACTAGAACCCTTACCCATAATCTTAAGGTTAAGCAGGTCGTAAAAACAGAGTTAACTTTAATCACTACTTAGTTAAAAATTGGTGTCCTAATTCACCCTTATATAATTAGGTGGCGACTCTCTTAAAATTAATTAAACCTTTAGAATTACCAATATGTTATACTCTACTTTGACCCTTGTTAAAATGGGGTATAACAGCTTGCGACTCTGCTGGGGATTCTAGGTTCTAAACCACAACAAACTTAGGTTAATAATAAAAATTAATTTGTGTATTTTTAATTGTTTATGACGCTTATTTGAATTATCGTTGTGTGATAAACTGCTTTATATGAATTGTTCATCTATTCTTATTACTTTATATAATTTGTTATTCCGTTTCACTTCCTCCACTTCTGGAAAATTCACACAAAGCACACACCTAGCGGTTATGCGGTTTGCAGCCGTGCACTACTCAAAACACATTTTAGGAAAAAGTTCGTGGGTAAGTCGATCAGCGGTGCAGTCGACAGTCACGAGCTTTTCTCTCTCAAGTTGTCCACTTGGGAGCAGACCAGTCTAGAAAACCCACTCTTAGTCAACCTAAGGTAGAGCTAAACCAAAATCCTTTTAAGAGCATGCATCATTTTTAACCTTAGGTGATCTAATACCCGAGGTGTATTAAATCCATTAGTTAACCTTACCTAAATGTCCAAGTGGGTTTTCAACTCCAAGTGACACTTATCATATTTATGTGCATTATTTGAAGGGTAACATGCCGATTACGTGGATTATTTACTTTAAATTAATTAAATCCTAATTAAAAGAGCATGACTATCTTTTTATAACATGTGTAAAGTTTTCAAATGACATAATCTTGCGGAACAATGAGAAGTTTACACTTGACAAAAATATCTTTTATTGTACTTTCTTTTCATTTTCTTTACGTAAAAATAAATAAAATGCTTAAGCGATTCAGGTATTTCTTTTGCTTTTAAAAAAAATAGAATTACTTACTTAATTAATTATAACAAATATATTTTACTTTCTTTTGTTTTTTTAAATGAAAATACACTAGTTTTTTTTTTTTACAAAAAGGAAATGTGTTTAAGCGGTTATCTATTTATTTTCTTTCCAAAAAAAGAAAAATTATTTATAGAAATGAGATAATACATAATGGCATATTTATCTTTGAAATACACGTTAGGCCTACCTCTGGCACAAAGAGGCCTCCCTTACATATTAGGACGCGCAATTATTTGTTATACTTTAAAATTTGTAATATACTTGCTCGTTTATTTGCTTACTTGCTATATTGCTTGATCGTCTTTATTATTTTTGCTAATGTCATTTGTTGTTTTTCAGAAGAAAATGTGTTGACTATCCAACTTACTTACATATTTATTTAAATACATTTGTTCATATATTTTATATTCTACATATTTTATATCATCCTCCTGACTTAATAATAATAATAATAATAATCAATCGTTCCGCGCCTAACGCCCTTTAATGACTCTAGAACACTGTTTAAGTATTTTCTTAGGCCCAGATTTCTCTTAGGTCCATTCCAATTCCTAGAGTCCAATTAAAATATCCTTTTATTTTTGAAGGAGGGCCTTTTTCTCTAACAAGATTTCATTAAAATTGGCATAATCTTTCATAATTAGGCAATATATTTTTCCATCTAGTTCCACTAGTTAAGGTTATTCACGTTCTTTTCTTAAAATATAATTACTTATTTTTCAAGTATTGCCACTCGTGCCTCACATAATTTTATACCTTCAATTTTCACACATGCCTAAACCTCTATCTCCAATAATATAGAAATAAATAGATTTCATAAAATATATTTAGCATTTTAACTATGTCTTAGAATTTTTACCTGTAACGACCCGGCCCGTCGTTACGGGAATTACCACCCCGTTACCTTGCAATTACATATCTTATGCTTTTATAACAGTATTAGAGTATATCGGGTGAATTAGGAGTGATTTGGATTGAAAATGAAACCAATAGTATGTTTGAAGAAAGCTTGAATATGAAAAGTCAACCAAGAGTTGACTATTGAGTTAGAATGCTCGGAACCGGATTCTGATGATTCGACTAGTTCCGGGGGATCATTTATGACTTAGGAGAACAATCGGAATTGAATTCGGACGTCCGGTGTAGTTTTAAGCTTGAATTGGCGAATGTTGAATTTTGGCGAAAACCGGATGGTAGGTGATATTTTGATCCGGGGGTCGGAATGGAATTCCGACAATTTCTATAGCTTCTTTATGTGATTTTGGATGTGTCCGCAAATTTTCAGGTCATTCGGACATCGTTTGATCGGGTTTTGGATTGAATGTTAGTTTTGAAAGTTTTGAAGAAACTTAGGCTTGAATCCGTGAGTAAATGGAGATTTTGATGTTTAGTATGGTGTTTTTATGGTTGGAACAAGTTCGTATCATGTTTTGGAGTATGTTGGTGGTTTTCGTTGGGGTCCCGGGGGTCTCGGGATGAATCCGGGGTCCAAACGGACCATTTTTGGAAGAAAAGAGAAAAGCTGGCTGCTGTCATAAACGCAGCAGACTTTTGCTCTCCGCGATCGCGGGGAGGGGGACGCGATCGCGTAGAGCTGGGGGCTAGGGCATCGCGATCGCAGGGTAATAAGTCGCGATCGCGTAGAATTAAACGGGTGCACATCGCGATCGCAGGATCATCTACGCGATCGCGTAGAAGAGAAATGGGTCCAGGGAAAAATGTGTTACGCGATCGCAGGAAGGAGGACGCGATCGCGTGAAGCCGGGAGATTGTACATCGCGATCGCGTGGGGGAAACCGCGATCGCGTGAGGCCTAGTTTTTGACCATCGCGATCGCGTGAAGCGAGTCGCGATCGCGTAGAAGAAAAAGTTCTGACAGTGAATTTAATCCAGAAACAGAGAGTTACGGGTTCATTAACCCAAAACACACATTTGAGCCCTAGAGAGAAGAAAACTCGAGGAAATCACTGAGAAGTCATCGGATATTCGTCGGAGGTAAGATTCTTGACTTAAAAACATCATTTTATGGTAGTATTAACATCAATCTTCGTGAAATTGGGTTGAAATCTTGAAGAAATGTGGCCTAAGTATTGAAAACGGGATTTTTGGATTTGGAAGGCCATTTGAACTCCGATTTCGATAAATTTTATATGCACGGACTCGTGGCGAGATAAGGATCGCGTTGGTACTAATTTCGGAATTTTCCGAGCAGTTGGGCCCGGGGTCGGGTTTTACCAACTTAGTGTAATTATGCGAATTTCATATAAATTGAAGTGGGTTATGATTCTTTGACCCGTAATTGATATAATTATTGTTATTTGACTAGATTCTACACACGAGGCAACGAAATTCAAAGGAAAAGGCATCGCGGACGAGTCTACGACCGGCTAGAGGTGAGTAGTTTGTGTATATAGTAGCTTGAGGGTTCGAAACCCCGGCTTAGCACATTGTGACGCTAATAGGGCGTGGCTCGCACACCGTGGCAGGTGCGAGATTGATTGTGATTGGGGATTGAGACTTGGTCCATCCCGGAAATGAATAATATATTGTTAGTGTTGGAAATACACTGTATTTGCTATATTTGTGGGCTGTAAGCCTTGTTTGGGGCCTTGTGCCGATCTGTAGCGTCCTTAGAGGACAATATTTATGTGATAGCTATAATTGCTTAAATCACTGATCTCAGTCCTGGAAATTGAAATCACACTTTTGAAATGCTAAGTCACCGGCTTTTACAAATCTAATAAAGATAAAAGTATTTTTCATAAATTATGAATTGAGAACTGGAATTTAAGGATAATGAATTGTTTTGTGACTTATTTGCTTATTGTGGACTGAGCATGGGATCGGGCTGCACGCCGCAGTGGTTGATATGAGGATCGGGCTGCACGCCGCAGCAGTATTGCGCTTGGGCTGTAGGAGCCCCTCCGGAGTCCGTACACACCCCCAGTGAGCGCCGTCGACGTTAAATTGGATCGGGCTACACGCCGTAGCAGTTATGTGCATTGCATTGCATCCGTATTTGTTGAATTACTCTGTGGTAGCCGTATTGTATTGTTGTTGCTAGTTCGTAGGAGATTCGGACTGTAGTGTAGCTTCATATTGTGGTATTTTGTGGATTTCTTACTGTCAGCTACATGTATATATTTGTTACTCACTGAGTACTTAGTACTCACCCCTACTCCCTGCACCTTTTGTGTGCAGACTCAGGTACACAGGAGCAGTAGACGGACATCTCCAGCGTTTACATTGTCACATCGAGTTGCTGAGGTAGCTGCCTACGTTCGCAGAGCCTAGCTTCTCCTCTCATTCCAGTTGTTATTGTATATTTTGTATTCAGACTTGAGTACTTCTATATCGTACTCTCTATTTCCTATTGGGTTTTTGTTAGAGGCTCTAGACTTGTGACTCCGGATCTTGGGAGTGTCAGTACTTTTGTTCAGTATTATTATTATTGGAGTTCTTAAACTCATATATTCTTCTTGGGTTGTCCATTTGGGGACTGGTATTGTGTTATAATTAAATTGTTGGTCCGGCTGGCCTAGCTTGATTGTTGGGCGCCATCACGACCGGATTTGGGTCGTGACAAGTTGGTATCAGAGCTCTAGGTTATTAGGACTCGCGAGTCATGAGCCGGTTTAGTAGGCTTTCGCAGATCGGTACGTAGACGTCCGTATCTATCTTCGAAGGGCTACATAAACTTTAGGAAAAACCTCATTTTCTTGAATTCATATCGTGCGATTTGTGTTATCATGAAATTAAATCTTTCCATATTCTATTCTCTCGCAGATGGCGAGAACACGAGCTAACGGACGTGGCGGACGACCACCATTGGCACCCGGAGGCCGTGGTCGTGGTAGAGGTAGGGCAGCAGTGCCAGTGCCTGCTGACCCACCAGCTGACCAGACTCAAGGTCAGATTCCTACACCAGTGGCCCAAACTCAGGACCAGATTCCAGCGGCAGACGCTCCGACAACTCAGGTTCAGGTACCGGCAGTGCCCATTGTCATACCAGGTCTTCAGGAGACCTTGGCTCAGATCTTATGAGTGTGCATATGCTTGGCTTCACAGGCAGGGGGAGGGAATCAGACCCCCGTGGCTCACACACCCGAGCCAGTCCAGCCAGTTGCGCCCATTGCACCAGCTCCTGCTTATATGGTTCCAGCTATGCCCGACGATGAGCGGCGTCGTTTGGAGAGATTTGAGAGGCTACAGCCTCCGACATTCAGTGGTGCTGAGGGCGAGGACGCCCAGGGTTTTCTTGACAGATGTCAGCGCATGCTTCGCACCGAGGGTATTCTGGAGTCCAGCGGTGTTTCTTTCACCACTTTTCGGTGCACAGATGCAGCATTTCAGTGGTGGGAGGATTTTGAGAGGCGTAGGCCCGCTGGGGCAGCACCCCTCACTTGGAAGCAGTTCTCCACGGTATTTTTGGAGAAGTATGTGCCTCGGTCCTAGAGAGAAGAGCTGCGTCGTCAGTTTGAGTGGCTGAAGCAGGGAGGCATGACGGTTACTCGATACGAGATGAGATTCACACAGCTGGCCCGTCATGCCATGTGGATGGTTCCTACAGACAGGGAGAGGATTCGGATATTTATTGATGGCCTTATTTATCCCATCCGCATATTGATGACCAGGGAGAGAGTTTCAACAGTTACCTTTGAGGAGGTGGTTGATGCTGCCCGTCACATTGAGACAGATCGCCGCAGAGAGCGAGAGGAGAGAGAGGCTAAGAGGCCTCGTGGTACCGGCAGTTACAGTGGTGCTCCGTCTAGGGGCCAATTTCAGCATAGCAGAGGTCGCTCTTTCAGGTCTCATCGGTCTGGACGTACAGAGTCCAGTGGGGTTTCATCTGATCGTGGTCGTCAAGGCCGTCAGGGTTATCAGGGTCAGCAGAGCCGTCAGTAGAGTCAGCCTGTACTAAGTGCTCTTCCGGCTCAAAGCTCTGCTCCTGTTTCCTCAGGACAGGGTTCATCTGTAGCGAGGGTCCTCGGCAGCCCCTTCTTCCATCTTCGGACCGTTGTTTTGAGTGCGGTGATTTGGGCCATATCGGGAGAGAGTGTCCTCGGTGGCTTCGTAAGCGGTCTCGGCCGGAGGGATCGGCCTTCGTCTTCTACTCCCGTTTCTTCGGCGCCGGCCACGGCCGGCTAGGGCTGGTGGCCAGGTATCCAAAGGTCGCCCTAGGGGTGAGGATCGTACCGGTGGAGGCCAAGCTCGTTTTTATGCTCTTCCGGATAGGAAGGATGCTAGTGCTTCGGATGCGGTCATTTCGGGTATTATCTCAGTCTGCCACAGGGATGCTTCCGTCTTATTTGATCCCGGATCCACCTATTCTTATGTCTCTACTTACTTTGCACATCATTTGGGTATGACCCGTGGTATTCTTGATTTGCCCGTACATGTGTCTACCCCAGTGGGGGATACCGTTGTTGTGGATCAGGTATATCGATCCTGTATTATTACTATTGGGGGTCTGGAGACCCGAGTTGATCTATTACTACTGGGCATGGTAGATTTCGATGTTATTCTAGGCATGGATTGGCTATCTCCTTACCATGCGATTATGGATTGTCATGCCAAGACAGTCACACTAGCTATTCCAGGTAATCCGAGGATCGAGTGGCGTGGCTTGACTGATTATGTGTCCGACAGGGTGATTTCTTATATAAAGGCCCAACGAATGATTGGCAAGGGTTGTTTGTCTTATTTGGCCTTCATTAGAAACGTTGAGGCCGAGACACCCAATCTTGATTCGGTCCCCATTGTGAGGGAGTTTCCGGATGTATTTCCAGCAGACCTGCCAGGCATGCCGCCTGATAGAGATATTGATTTTGGTATTGACTTGGTGCGGGCACTCAGCCCATTTCTATTCCTCCCTATCGCATGGCACCAGCAGAGTTAAAAGAATTGAAAGAACAACTTCAGGAACTCTTAGATAAGGGTTTCATTCGTCCGAGTGTGTCACCTTGGGGTGCGCCGGTGTTGTTCGTAAAGAAGAAAGATGGCACAATGAGAATGTGCATTGATTACAGGCAGCTGAACAAGGTAACAGTGAAGAATAAGTACCCATTACCTCGTATCGAGGACCTATTTGATCAGCTACATGGAGCTAGTGTATTTTCTAAGATTGATCTTCGATCGGGCTATCATCAGTTGAAGATCAGGGACTCAGATATTATGAAGACAGCGTTCAGAACGCGATATGGGCACTACGAGTTCCTGGTGATGTCTTTCGGGTTGACTAATGCCCCAGCAGCATTCATGCACTTGATGAATAGTGTATTTCGGCCGTACCTTGATTCTTTTGTGATTGTGTTTATTGATGATATCCCGGTATATTCACGCAGCCAGGAGGAGCATGCACAGCATTTGAGAGTGGCATTGCAGAGGTTGAGGGAAGAGAAGCTTTATGCAAAATTCACTAAGTGTGAGTTCCGGCTTGATACTGTGGGTTTTCTGGGACATATAGTGTCCAGTGATGGTATTCGGGTTGATCCACAGAAGGTCGAGGCAGTGCAGAATTGGCCCAGACCTTCCTCAGCTACAGAGATTCGGAGTTTTCTCGGCTTGGCAGGCTATTATCGCCGGTTTGTTCGGGATTTCTCATCTATTGCTTCACCATTGACTAAGCTGACACAGAAGAATGCTCCATTTGTGTGGTCTGATGAATGTGAGGAGAGCTTTCAGAAGCTCAAGGAGGCTTTGACCACGGCTCCAGTACTTGTGTTACCATCGGCCTCGGGGTCATATACGGTGTATTGTGATGCTTCCAGAGTTGGACTCGGTTGTGTGTTGATGTAGGAGGGTAGAGTTATTGCATATGCTTCTCGTCAGCTAAAACCCCACGAGAAGAACTACCCTGTTCATGATTTGGAGTTAGCTGCTATTGTTCATGCCTTGAAGATTTGGAGGCATTACCTATATGGTGTATCTTGTGATGTATATACAGACCACCGCAGTCTTCGGCATTTGTTTAAGCAAAAAGATCTAAATTTGAGGCAGCGGAGATGGCTTGAATTGCTTAAAGACTATGATATTACCATCTTGTATCATCCCGGGAAAGCCAATGTAGTGGCTGATGCATTAAGCCGGAAGGCTATTAGTATGGGCAGTTTGGCGTATATTCCAGTTGGGGAGAGACCCCTAGCGGTTGATGTTCAGGCGTTAGCTAATCAGATGGTGAGGCTGGATATTTCTGAGCCCAGTCGGGTGATGGCTTGTGTAGTAGCTCGTTCTTCTTTATATGATCATATTCGAGAGCGCCAGTATGATGATCCACACTTACTTGTCCTTAAGGACGGAGTTCAGCATGACGATGCTAGAGATGTCACTATTGATAGTGATGGTGTATTGCGGATGCAGGGCCGGATATGCGTGCCCAATGTTGATGGACTTCGTGAATTGATATTGGAGGAGGCCCACAGCTCGCGGTATTCTATCCATCCAGGAGCCGCGAAGATGTATCAGGATTTGAAGCAGCATTACTGGTGGAGAAAGATGAAGAAAGATATTGTGAGCCACGTGGCTCGGTGTCTAAACTGTCAGCAGGTCAAGTATGAGCATCAGAGACCTGGTGGTGTATTCCAGCGTATTGATATTCCGGAGTGGAAGTGGGAAAGAATAACTATGGACTTTGTTAGTGGACTCCCTCGGACAGCGAGGAAGTTTGATTCGGTTTGGGTGGTGGTGGATAGGTTGACCAAGTCAGCTCATTTCATCCCAGTGTGTACTACCTATACCTCGGAGCGGTTGGCAGAGATATTCATCCGTGAGATAGTGAGATTGCATGGAGTTCCCATTTCTATTATATCAGACAGAGGTACCCAGTTCACATCTCAGTTCTGGAGGACATTTCAGCGAGAGTTGGGTTCACAGGTAGAGTTGAGCACAGCATTTCATCCACAGACGGATGGGCAGTCTGAGCGTACTATTCGGATATTGGAGGACATGTTGCGTGCTTGTGTCATTGATTTTGGTGGTTCATGGGCTGATTATTTGCCTTTGGCGGAGTTTGCTTACAATAATAGCTATCAGTCCAGCATTCAGATGGCACCGTATGAAGCTTTATATGGGAGACGGTGTAGGTCTCCAATTGGTTGGTTCGAGCCCGGCGAGGCTAGGTTGTTGGGGACAGAGTTAGTCCAAGATGCCTTAGACAAGGTAAAGGTGATTCAGGAGAGACTTCGCACAGCTCAGTCGCGTCAGAAGAGTTATGCGGACCGGAAGGTCCGAGATGTGTCTTATTCAGTAGGTGAGAAGGTGTTGCTGAAAGTTTCGCCTATGAAAGGTGTTATGAGGTTTGGAAAGAAAGGGAAGTTGAGCCCAAGGTTTATTGGACCTTTTGAGGTGCTTAGGAAAGTTGGGGAGGTGGCTTATATGCTTGCTTTGCCACCCAGCTTGTCGGGAGTTCACCCGGTGTTCCATGTATCTATGCTCCGGAAGTATGTCGGAGACCCGTCTCATGTGTTGGACTTCAGCACGATACGGCTAGATGAGGATTTGACTTATGATGTGGAACCAGTAGCCATTTTGGGTCGACAGGTTCGTAAGCTGAGATCTAAGGATATAGTTTCAGTGAAAGTGCAGTGGAGAGGTCGTCCCGTGGAGGAAGCAACTTGGGAGACCGAGCAGGAGATGCGAAGTAGATATCCACACTTGTTTGATACTCCAGGTATGTTTCTTAACCCGCTCGCGGACGAGCGTTTGTTTAAGTTGGGGAGAATGTAACGACCCGGCCCGTCGTTACGCGAATTACCACCCCGTTACCTTGCAATTACATATCTTATGCTTTTATAACAGTATTAGAGTATATCGGGTGAATTAGGAGTGATTTGGATTGAAAATGAAACCAATAGTATGTTTGAAGAAAGCTTGAATATGAAAAGTCAACCAAGAGTTGACTATTGAGTTAGAATGCTCGGAACCGGATTCCGATGATTCGACTAGTTCCGGGGGATCATTTATGACTTAGGAGAACAATCGGAATTGAATTCGGAGGTCCGGTGTAGTTTTAAGCTTGAATTGGCGAATGTTGAATTTTGGCGAAAACCGGATGGTAGGTGATATTTTCATCCGGTGGTCGGAATGGAATTCCGACAATTTCTGTAGCTTCGTTATGTGATTTTGGATGTGTCCGCAAATTCTCAGGTCATTCGGACATCGTTTGATCGGGTTTTGGATTGAATGTTAGTTTTGAAAGTTTTGAAGAAACTTAGGCTTGAATCCATGAGTAAATGGAGATTTTGATGTTTAGTATGGTGTTTTTATGGTTGGAACAAGTTCGTATCATGTTTTGGAGTATGTTGGTGGTTTTCGTTGGGGTCCCGGGGGTCTCGGGATGAATCCGGGGGTCCAAACGGACCATTTTTGGAAGAAAAGAGAAAGCTGGTTGCTGTCATAAACGCAGCAGGCTTTTGCTCTCCGCGATCGCGGGGAGGGGGACGCGATCGCGTAGAGCTGGGGGCTAGGGCATCGCGATCGCAGGGTAATAAGTCGCGATCGCGTAGAATTAAACGGGTGCACATCGCGATCGCAGGATCATCTACGCGATCGCGTAGAAGAGAAATGGGTCCAGGGAAAAATATGCTACGCGATCGCAGGAAGGAGGACGCGATCGCGTGAAGCCGGGAGATTGTACATCGCGATCGCGTGGGGGAAACCGCGATCGCGTGAGGCCGAGTTTTTGACCATCGCGATCGCGTGAAGCGAGTCGCGATCGCGTGAAGCGAGTCGCGATCGCGTAGAAGAAAAAGTTCTGGCAGTGAATTTAATCCAGAAACAGAGAGTTATGGGTTCATTAACCCAAAACACACATTTGAGCCCTAGAGAGAAGAAAACGCGAGGAAATCACTGAGAAGTCATCGGGTATTCGTCGGAGGTAAGATTCTTGACTTAAAAACATCATTTTATGGTACTATTAACATCTCTTCGTGAAATTTGGTTGAAATCTTGAAGAAATGTGGCCTAAGTATTGAAAACGGGATTTTTGGATTTGGAAGGCCATTTGAACTCCGATTTCGATAAATTTTATATGCACGGACTCGTGGCGAGATAAGGATCGCGTTGGTACTAATTTCGGAATTTTCCGAGCAGTGGGGCCCGGGGTCGGGTTTTACCAACTTAGTGTAATTATGCGAATTTCATATAAATTGAAGTGGGTTATGATTCTTTGACCCGTAATTGATATAATTATTGTTATTTGACTAGATTCTACACACGAGGCAATGAAATTCAAAGGAAAAGGCATCGCGGACGAGTCTACGACCGGCTAGAGGCGAGTAGTTTGTGTATATAGTAGCCTGAGGGTTCGAAACCCCGGCTTAGCACATTGTGACGCTAATAGGGCGTGGCTCGCACACCGTGGCAGGTGCGAGATTGATTGTGATTGGGGATTGAGACTTGGTCCATCCCGGAAATGAATAATATGTTGTTAGTGTTGGAAATACACTGTATTTGATATATTTGTGGGTTGTAAGCCTTGTTTGGGGCCTTGTGCCGATCTGTAGCGTCCTTAAAGGACAATATTTATGTGATAGCTAAAATTGCTTAAATCACTGATCTCAGTCCTGGAAATTGAAATCACACTTTTGAAATGCTAAGTCACCGGCTTTTACAAATCTAATAAAGATAAAAGTATTTTTCATAAATTATGAATTGAGAACTGGAATTTAAGGATAATGAATTGTTTTGTGACTTATTTGCTTATTGTGGACTGAGCATGGGATCGGGCTGCACGCCGCAGTGGTTGATATGAGGGTCGGGCTGCACGCCGCAGCAGTATTGCGCTTGGGCTGTAGGAGCCCCTCCGGAGTCTGTACACACCCCCGGTGAGCGCCGTCGACGTTAAATTGGATCGGGCTACACGCCGTAGCGGTTATGTGCATTGCATTGCATCTGTATTTGTTGAATTACTCTGTGGTAGCTGTATTGTATTGTTGTTGCTAGTTCGTAGGAGATTCGGACTGTAGTGTAGCTTCATATTGTGGTATTTTGTGGATTTCTTACTGTCAGCTACATATATATATTTGTTACTCACTGAGTACTTAGTACTCACCCCTACTCCCTGCACCTTTTGTGTGCAGACTCGGGTACACAGGAGCAGTAGACGGACATCTCCAGCGTTTACATTGTTACATCGAGTTGCTGAGGTAGCTGCCTACGTTCGCAGAACCTAGCTTCTCATCTCATTCCAGTTGTTATTTTATATTTTGTATTCAGACTTGAGTACTTCTATATCGTACTCTCTATTTCCTGTTGGGTTTTTGTTAGAGGCTCTAGACTTGTGACTCCGGATCTTGGGAGTGTCAGTACTTTTGTTCAGTATTATTATTATTGGAGTTCTTAAACTCATATATTCTTCTTGGGTTGTCCATTTGGGGACTGGTATTGTGTTATAATTAAATTGTTGGTCCGGCTGGCCTAGCTTGATTGTTGGGCGCCATCACGACCGGATTTGGGTCGTGACATTACCTTTGTGACAATTCACATTTTTCAAATTGGTAGATGTTCAAACTTTCGAGCAATAAAAAGCTATTATTTGGTCAATTTACATTGTTAAATTATTCTTATATTTTTACCTATTCAATTAAAGTGTCTGTATCGTCTTATTTCGGGTCGTCGAGATTGATCTTCACACACCCGTTAATTCTATGTCTTGGCATGTGAGTCGAGGTACTATCCTATAAGTCTCAAAACAGTTGATACCGTATTCCGGGCCTCGACAACTTTATGATTTTCCAAAGCTAAAAATATATAATAGAGTCATTTCATATCTAATTGACTCGTATATCCTAATCAAGTATCTTGATCTAAGCTTGTCGAAATTCAAACAGCGAAATATTATTTTCAGCGTCAAAATTATTCATCTCTGGCCACTTTTAAACACAGTCTATATAAGATTCAGTCTCACTATAGCAAAATTTCCATTTATCTTCATAAAAGAAACTGGGGCACATTTTAGCACGCATGTTAAGTATGCTGGAAAGGGACATCATGCCATGGAGTAAAAAAAAATTCCTAAAAATTGGGGCAATTTTTTCTTTTATTTATAAAATTCCAGAGTCATGCAAGGAAAAGGACTTGTGCTATAGCTAAAACTTTGATATTCGACATAAGTCACCCTTTCATAAAACTTCAAATCATTTCGCTTACATGTCAACAAGTCTCGTGCATTAGAGCCCTTTAGATAACAATTCATTCTCGTCCATCCTTTTTGCAACATCGGCCATCATTTCTAGTTTAAGGCTCCTACTTAACATAGCAGTTAATCTATATACTCTATTATTTTATGTATTTACTTCATTATGATTATGCGCTAACACTTTATTTTCGTTTGTATAGTTTAATTCTTCCTTTAAAGGTTGCCTAGCATTGAACACTATTTTGGCTGCGAATCTGCAAAAGGACGAGGCAATAATGACAGACCGATTTGAAGAATTCAACACTAGTAAGGGACTATTGCAAGCACAGACCGATGGTACTAAGTCGAATGTGGTGCGAAGAAACGTGTTGGTTAATCTTGGAAACACTTTCGACCTACTTCCAAATATAGCTTCTGTTTCCAGCTCAAATCAAAATATTTGCTTAACCATATCTTCTTGCCCAAATCCTACTTATGCAATCTCTCCACAAATACCATTAACTTACAATCCTAATCAAGTTATGATGATGCCCAATATCCAGCCTTCTGCGGTCGCAATTCCTTTTAGGAAACACAAGCAAGACCAATTAGCATTGTGCCAATATGCAAGACGTGGTAAAGAAATACAGTCAAATGGCCACAGAAATTTGGATAATGAGCTCCAGCATCTAAGGAAAGCCATTGAAAATGAGCTGCAATCAAGAAGTTATCAAAGTTTAAAGTATGAAGATTTATGTTTGCATCCACATGTTGAAATTCCACTAGGGTACAAGCTACCAAAGTTCAACGCTTTTAATGGGATTGGAGATCCCGCTGCTCATTTAAAGGATTACTGCACCAGATTGATTGGTATTGGACATGATGAGGCCGTTCGAATGAGATTATTCATTCAAAGTTTGTCCGTATTAGCGCTTACTTGGTACACCAGACAAGATTTTAGCAAATGGCATACATGGGAAGATATGGCCCATGATTTTGTGAAGCAATACGAGTTTAATATCAAAAGTGATCCGCACATGGTTGATTTGCTCAAAATAAAGAAAATGCCACGTGAATCTTTTCAAGAATATGCCACACGATGGAGGTTAGAAGCTTCAAAAATTCATCCTCCATTGCCAGAGGGGGGAATTGATATCAACCTTTGTCCAAATTCAAGAAGGCATATATTTTGATAAGCTGCTCGGAACTTGTGCACGCAATTTCTCTGATTTGATTCGAGTCGGAAACGATCTAGAATGTGGCATTCAGGAAGGAAGAGTTGTCGGCAATTCAGCAACTCAAACAATTAACCAAACCTTCTATCAAGAGATATCTGAAAACCTGCAAAGCAAAAAGAAAGAAGATAGCTCAGTTGTCATGGCTGCAATGCACCAGCCAAAATGCTATGACAATAACCCACTTTTTCAATCTTATGCCACTTCCAACTTACACAACAGCCATCTCCAGCCTAATTACCAGCAAAATTTTCAGCAAAACTTCCAAAAACTGTCTCGCCGAGCACAACCCAACCTTCGACAACAAAAGAAAATTAAGTACTGCTATTTTGCTCCTTTGGATGAGCCATTGATTGACATACTTGAAAGATTGAAGGCCCAAGGTCATCTACAACCGAGGAAAGGATTTATCTCTGAGCATCCATCTCAGAACTTTGATCCATCAAAGAACTGCGCCTTTCATTCAAATATTCAGGGACATGACACCGAAGATTGTCCAGCTCTCAAATTCAAGATACAAAGCATGATTGAGAAAGGCAAGATAAAGATACAACCTGAGTTACCAAGCAATAATTGTGAAATATCAACTGCAGGCGCAATCATTGTCAAAGGCGATCCATCAAAATTGGCACCTAGATGTTTGAAAAGAAAGCGCATAGACGATCAAGAAGACTAAAATTGATATCATATCACAACCATTCTCTCCACCCACCCACCCTTAGTACTACTCTTTTGCAATTCTTCTGAGACTTTTGTATGAACTACGTTTTGACCTGATTCTCGTTTAAGAGGGGATACGTAGGCAGCCCTATGGGTTCGGTCTCATCAAAATAAAATTCTATTTACCCCAAAAGCCAAAATTGGGGCAGATGTTGCAGAAGGATTCTTATCATTCGGCAACGCAGAAAATGAAATCTCGAACTACATATTCATTACAAGCACAACAGCAAATTCCCGAATGCCATGGAAAGAAATTGCAGATTCAATGCCAAACTTTTACGTTCAATGCAAGGCAACCACTTTATTTTGTACTAACGAATTTACTTTGAGTAATGCAGGGGCATATTTTAGTTATTCTTGAACGTTATACGCTACCGCAAAGCTCAGCATCAAGTCAAAAGTCGCAAAGTTCATGCAAAGCAAAGGCTATAAAGCCAAGCAAGCGCACAAACTTTGAAACTTACAATTTTTCTTTGATTGCAGGAATTTATTAATAGAAAAACTTTCTTTTGAAGCTCCAACAACTGTTAGCATTGCACCAGGAATATTCACTACTACAAAGGCATTTCATCAAGCACTCTGCATCGCACCATTTGTTATTACAAAATCATTGCGCCAAGCTCTCTGCATTGCACCATCAATATAGGCCGCTTTGAAGTAACCATGCCAAGCTCTTCGCATTGCACCAATATGGTAATTTTAAATCAAGCATCGCATTTAGGCTTGTCCGCCTTTAATAGGACACTTAGGCTCGTCCGCCTTTAATAGGACAATTATGCACGTTTGTCTTTAATTAAATATTTAGGCTTGTCCGCCTTTAATAGGACATTTATGCATTAAGTATTTAGGCCTGTCCACATTCAATAGGACATTTATGCATTAAAATTTAGGCTTATCCGCCTTCAATTGGATATTTAGGTTTGTCCACCTTTAAAGGGATATTTGTGCATTAAAGTTTAGGCTTATCCGCCTTTAGTTAAATATTTAAGCACGCTTGCCTTTATTACATTTAGGCTCGTCCGCCTTTAATAGGACATTTAAGCACATTTTCCTGTAATATTATATTTAGGTTTGTTCACCTTTAACATGATATCTATGCATTAAATATTTACATTTATCCATATTTAATTGAAATTTTAAGCAAGTTTGCCTTTAAAATAATATTTAGGCTTGTCCACCTTAAACATGACACTTTGGCACATATTCACATGCTTTTTATTAATTTATTTTGACCTTGACGGTCATGCTTTTAGTGTTATTTTAGAAATGCAGTATTATCGTAAATCATTATAAAGCACATTTATAAATTGCAAGTTATTGTTGAAAATTATTATTGGGATAAAGCTACATTTTTATCAAATCATTTTAGCCGACTAGGCCGTATTGTATAAGTAAACGCCAAAAATGTGTCATTTTCATAAGATTATTTTACAGCATATCGCATTTCAATATCTACTATACTGATGAATTTGTCCTGCAGGAAATATAGTACAACATAACGATCAAGTCGAGCTTCGCAAATTATATTTTAAATCTCATAATTTTCTTTGAGTGCAAAATTTACTAATATTAAACTTTAGCATGTAAATTTTTAAATTATTGGTACCGCTCCTCGTAAATGAGCTGCATCAAGAGCTCCGCACCAAGGATATTCGCTACTGCACCAAGCTTTCTGCATCATTCCCTGATTATTATTATTATAACTCTAGCATCGGATCAAATTTTATGTACCATATCAATCTCGTAGCACTGCATCATATCAATCTTTATAATTAAAATAAAGCACCACATACTAGGCTTGTCCACCTTCAAATAGGATATGTTGGGTTCATCCACCCTAAAATATGATATATCATGTCTATCCGCCCTAAAAAGGATATATCGGGTCCATCCGCCCTCAAATAGGATATATTGGGTTCATCCACCCTCAAATAGCATATATCGGGTCTATCCGCCCTAAAAAGGATATATCGGGTCCATCCGCCCTCAAATAGGATATGTTGGGTTCATCCACCCTCAAATAGGATACATCGGGTCTATCCACCCTCAAAAAGGATACATCGGGTCTATCCACCCTCAAAAAGGATATATCGAGTCCATCCGCCCTAAAATAGGATATATCGGGTCCATCCGCCCTAAAATAGGGTATATCGGGTTCATCCGCCCTCAAATAGGATATATCGGGTCTATCCGCCCTCAAATAGGATATATCGGGTCCATCTTCCCTCAAATAGGATATATCGGGTCCATCCGCCCTCAAATAGGATATATCGGGTCCATCCCCCTCAAATAGGATATATCGGATTCATCCGCCCTCAAATAGGATATATCGGGTCAATGCGCCCTAAAATAGAATGTTGAAGTTAATGTTTCCTCAAAGGAATATTTAATTTATTTTGACCCGAGTGGTCCCACTTGCATAAGCATTGCCAAAACATATTTTTCATAAATCATTGGCAAACACATTTATTTTGATAAGCTAAATTTTTATATGGCATTGTGATCATAAAATATATCACCATAAATTTATATTTTTATAAGTTTGCCCAATAAATTCGCGTTTCTTATGAATTGACGCCTAAATTTTAATTTCATAAAATTACTTTTATGGAATATTGCATCTTATTTCCTAACGATTTTTTTAGCATTGTTAATCTTTGCAGGAAATATAGCGCAACGTGGAACTATATCTTAGCAGTGAACTGGGGCAGTTTGTTGGAGTGGAATACCAAACTCTCCAACAAAGGTCAAGGATCTACTTTGAACTCTGCTCGGCTTGACTCTCAAAATTTCGAACCAAATTCCTATTTCAAACATCTTTCTTTCAATCATGGTACCCAGTGTTTCTATAATTCAACACTGGGGCACCATTTTAGATTTGCATCAATAGTTGAGTCCTACTCTAGGGTACCATAAATCTTGAACTACATATGGCCTGATTCTCGTGAAACCCGAGATATGTAGGCAACGCGAAACCAGAGTTCGGCCGCAATCATTTTTATGTCCCCTTTGTTCCATTCTAACCTTGATGGTCGGGACAAAATTGGTTACCATGTCAATTTCTTTGCCCGAAAACTCTTTCATCATTTACGGTCAAAGAGAGGCAACTGTTGACATCCAATTTTGTCCCTTCTTTCTTCCAAGCTATTTCCGTTAGCTTCTAATATTACTAATAATATAAAAATATACATTTTATTATTTTCAACACAAATTAACTTATTTGTTACTATTATTAAAACTATTACAACTATAGTTTTTTATATATAATTATCGTTGTTGTAATAATTATAACAGTAATAATATATAATAATAACTATTATTATTAAAGTTATGACTATTATTACTACTACTTTTCTTCTTCATAATGTTATTATTGTCACTATCATCATCATTATCATTGCTATTATTTTTATGTATAATTCTTATTGTAATTTTTGAAAGAAAAAAATAATTTTTTTCCTTTATTTAGGAGAAATAATAACATTTATTTCATCCTACACTTTATAAAAAAGTTTACTATTATAATATTATGACATTTCATATAATAATTATTTTGTAGTATTTCATAACTAATATATTAAGTTACCATAATTTATAATCTTGCTAAGACCTTTTTTTTAAAAGAAAAAAAAAGAAATATTTTAATTAAGTTATGAGAATATTTTTCTATTTAGTAACCCAAAGGAAATTACTTTGAAGAAAGAATAGGGCCATAAATTCGGCCAATACTAGGCCCCAATGTTTCCTTGTCAATTATATCCTCTCAAGCCCAAAAATGAGCCCAATAAGATCAGCCCCAAAACATAACTAGGTTCTCCCTTTCATTTTTGTTTTCTCTTTACAGCCGTTACTACCATCTTCCTCACTCTTTTTCTCTCTCTTCCATTTTTATGCAAAGTCAAGCTTTACTTTAGCTAAGGACAAAGCTTGCCTCTTCCATTTTTGAGCAAGTTCCTTGTCTCTCTTTCTTCTTCAACGATTAAGTCAACACAAGGTACCAAAGAAACTTTCTTTTTCTTATGATTTTCTATGCAGAGAATCCCTAGAGCATAGATTAAAATGGCTTTTTTGGAA
The DNA here is from genome assembly GCA_032618575.1 of Nicotiana noctiflora. Lineage (NCBI taxonomy): Eukaryota > Viridiplantae > Streptophyta > Magnoliopsida > Solanales > Solanaceae > Nicotiana > Nicotiana noctiflora. Next base: position 332,057 of record JASVEL010002790.1, read on the forward strand.
GCCCAAGATTGACCCGTGATCCTTCACTGCCATGGGATTTTGAATTTCAAAATCAGGAACAAGAACCCTAATTTTTTTTTTTTTTTTTTGCTATAAATACTCTCTCTTATCCTCAGCCAAAAAAGGAGGGTTCTAGAGCACAAAAAATAAAATACCACAAACAATAATTGTCACGACCCTAGTTCACCAATCGTGAATATGTCGTGATGGCACCCAGTCTCCACGACTAGGTAAGCCTAACACGTTGCGGAATATACAAGTTTATGCACATTTAATAAGAATTAGCGGGAAATGAGATAAAAGGAATGTAATCTGTGCCACTTGGCACATACACCCGTCAAATACACTGTATAAAACACTACCAAGATCCGGAATCCCACGGGTAACACAGACTAAAAAAGAGTACATACAACTGTAGTTCTATGTATAAAGAGTATCTAACAACGGAATGAAGGAAGAAAAAAAAAACATCTACTAGCACTAGAATAGAAGGAAGGCCTCCGGATCCGAGTACGTAGCAGATCATACCTCGAGGTCTCCAAATGTACTGCTGAATTACCTAGTATGGGCATGTCCTGATGTACCTGGATCCGCACAACAAAAGTGTGCGGAAGAGTAGCATGAGTACACCATGGCGATACTCAGTAAGTGCCAAGCCTAACCTCGATGGAGTAGTGACGAGGAAGGTCGGGGCCCTACCGAGAAAAAACAATAACATAATGATCAAAATAGTAATGAGCAGGAATAAGTAAGAATGAATCTGAAATAACAACAATGAAAATGATTACTGCAACCGTCTACAATTAGACTAACAACAAGTAACCAACTCAATAAAACAAGTCCGGGACCTGTGGGAATTGAACCCACAGTCCCATTGACAGTACCCATGGGTCTCTAGGAATCGAACCCGCAGCCCATGTCTCAGTAAATCTCAGGATCTCCAGGAATCGAACCCGCAGTCCACATCTCAATAAATCTCAGGATCTCCGGGAATCGAACCCGCAGTCCATATCTCAATAACTCAGGATCTCCGGGAATCGAACCCGCAGTCCACAACAATATCACTCCGGGTCTCTGGGAATCGAACCCACAGCCCTGGGATCTCCGGGAATTGAACCCGCAGTCCACCAACACAACAATTAAAGAAAACGCACACGGAAAATATAATATGCTTAACTACAACTTCACCGAGGACTAGTGCCAACCCCAAATCTGGTCGTGATGGCGCCCAGCACATTGCTAAGCCAGCCTGACCAATCAATATCAACAACGGAGCTAGAAGCTCTCTTTAGCCCATTTAGGCATATTAATTCACGAAATAACAGCGATACATATAACGAAAACGGGGAACCAAGTCCCATAATACATCAACTCCCATAGACCAAGGGTCAAGAGTCATGAGCCTCTACTGAACGTAAGTGTATACAGGTTTACAAAAATACCAAGTGCGGAAAGAAATGTCAATACAAAATCAAAAGACAGTAGGAAGGAATATCGGGTCCTGCGGACTCTGCAACTACCTCGTATATCCCACGGATGTCTCCTCGCACAGCTACTGGATCACTGCTGAGAGGTACCTGGATCTGCACACAAGGTGCAGGGAGTAAAATGAGTACTGCCAGACTCAGTGGTAATAAACAAGGGTAAGACGCAGATAAGAAATCCGCAATAAAGCACTATGTAAAACTATAATCAGCTACCCTGTCATAGAATCAATATTCACTGTACCTGTACCAACAAATACCAATAAATAGCATAACAGCTAGCAGATGTAGCTAAATGCAATACAATGCATGATATGACCGCTACGGCGCGTAGCCCGACTCCAATTTTGGGTACCCGTGCTCACTGTGGGGGTTCAGACTCCGAAGGGGCTCCTACAACCCAAGCACATCTCATAGAGATATTCTGCGGCGTGCGGTCCGATCCAACATATATCTCGGCTGCGGCGCGCAGCCGATCCACTACTAGTCAGCTAATATGCAGATACAGCCTCGCAGGCTTAAAAGTAGTTTTTGAAAACTCTTTTTATCATTTTTCAGTTGGAAAACAGTAATATCAAGTTCCAGAGATTGGAATTAGCACAATAACAGAAATAGCTGCGGACCAGTAGTAAACTAGCATGTCTATATGATAAGACAATGATAACGATCCTCGCGGGATCCAATAACCGGCTCACGGCCCACAAGTATACTCAACCGCCCAAGAAGGGGGTTCAACGGCTCGAGAATAGCCAATAATAGAGTATCAACAGGTCGGACTAATATATAGTCTCCAGTTCATGATCGACCCCGCACTCTCAAGAGTGTGCGTGTCTCGCCGCTATACAGCGTCACAAAGTGGTATACCGGGGTTTTGAACCCGCTGGTCATCACCCACATCTATTACTAACCTCAATACAGCGCGACGACTATTCCGCAATGCCCTTGCCACGAGAATCAAGCTCCGCACACGTAGAATCTGATCAAATACAGTAGAAACACAACAAATTAGGCCAATGGGACTACACCCAATCAATACAACTCAATTTACATCAAAATTCCCAAAGTTGTCAAAACCCGACTTTCGGTACGCTTATCGAAAAATCACGAAAGTCACATATTCGGAACCCTCATCTCAATACGAGTCTAAGCATATCAATTTTACCAAATTCGGACTCCATTTGCCCATTCAAAACCTTGATTTTCTAAAGTTCAAGCCTAGGGCTAAATCCTCCATAAATTACCCCAAATTCCTCCATTTTCATGATATAATTGCATAATATTATCAATACTAATCATAGTTTAAGTCCATAGTTGATTACCTGATGATTTCCCTTGAATTTCTCTTCAAAATCGCCCAAATCACCTCTAAAGCCGAGACCCAAATGTGTGAAATGTTCTGAAATTTTTCTAACTTCTGATACACTTAACTCACAGCGATTTTCGCTTCTGCGGATAAAATTCCGCCCCTGCGGAACCGGTTCTGCGACCTTTTGGTCGCTTCTGCGAACCCAGACCCTTTTGGCCATTTTCGCACCAGCGATCCAAGGGACCGCCCCTGCGCATCCGCTTCTGCGGAAATTAGTCCGCTTCTGCGGAATGATCCGCTTCTACGACCAAGAGTCCGCTCCTGCAGACTCGCCTCCGAGGTCATTCAGCTATTGAGTTGCTTCTAGTACCACTCTGGTACGCTCGAGGACAAGCGTTTGTTTAAGTTGGGGAGAATGTAACGACCCGGCCCGTCGTTACGGGAATTACCACCCCGTTATGTTGAAATTGTATGTTTTATGCTTTTATATCGGTGTTAAAGTCTATCGGGTGAGTTAGGAGTGATTTGGATTGGAAATGAGGCATATAGCCTTTGTGAAGGGAACTTGAATAAGGAAAGTCAACCCGGAGTTGACTATTTGGTTAGAGGGCTCGGAATCGGATTCTGATGATTCGGTTAGTTCCGGGAGGTGATTTGTGACTTAGGGGAGCGATCGGAATTGAATTTGGAGGCCCGGTGTAGAAATAGGCTTGAATTGGCTAAGGTTGAATTTTGGCGAAATCCGAACGGTGGGTGAGATTTTGATCCGGGGGTCGGAATGGAATTCCGACAGTTGCAGTAGCTTCGTTAGGTGATTTTGGATGTGCCTGCAAAATTTCAGGTCATTCGGACGTCGTTTGGTCGGGTTTTTGATCGAATGTGTAATTCGGAATGTTTTAAGGAATTTAGGCTTGAATTTGATGTGAATTATGGGTTTTGGTGTTATTAGACGTGTTTTGAGGATTGGAGCAAGTTCGAATAAGGTGTTAAGATGTGTTGGTGTGTTTGGATGAGGTTCCGGGGGCCTCGGGGTGTTTTCGGATGGTTAAACGGAAGAAAATCATGGAAATTGCAGGTTGAAGAGTTCTGGTTCTGTCATTTTCGCCTCCTGCGGAATTTTGGACGCAGGAGCGAGTCCGCAGAAGCGGACGAGGTGCGCAGGAGCGGCTGGTTACGCAGAAGCGGAAGTCATTCCGCTGAAGCGGCATCGCTGGTGCGAGCCAGTGATCGCAGAAGCGAAGGGGAGAAAAAGGGGCATGGTCCGCAGAAGCGGACATTTGACCGCTTGGGCGAGACCGCAGAAGCGGACAATGGTTCGCAGAGGCGGATGTTTCCGCAGAAGCGGATGCTTCTTCGCAGAAGCGGATCCGCTTAAGCGGCCCTTCGCTCGCAGAAGCGGAAATGGCCGGCTAGGCCTGGAACCGCAGAAGCGACCCTTTGGTCGCGGATACGGGTGCATAGGAGCGGAAAATATTCCGCAGAAGCGAAAATCGCTGTAAGTAAGTGTATCCGAAGTTAGAAAAATTTCAGAACATTTCACACATTTTGGGTCTCGGCTTTAGAGGCGATTTGGGCGATTTTGAAGAGAAACTCAAGGGAAATCATCGGGTAATCAACTATGGACTTAAACTATGATTAGTATTGGTAATATTATGCAATTATATCATGAAAATGGAGGAATTTGGGGTAATTTATGGAGGATTTAGCCCTAGGCTTGAACTTTAGAAAATCAAGGTTTTGAATGGGCAAATGGAGTCCGAATTTGGTAAAATTGATATGCTTAGACTCGTATTGAGATGAGCGTTCCGAATATGTGACTTTCGTGATTTTTCGATAAGCGTACCGAAAGTCGGGTTTTGACAACTTTGGGAATTTTGATGTAAATTGAGTTGTATTGATTGGGTGTAGTCTCATTGGCCTAATTTGTTGTATTTCTACTGTATTTGATCAGATTCTACGCGTGCGGAGCTTGATTCTCGTGGCAAGGGCATTGCGGAGTAGTCATCGCGCCGTATTGAGGTGAGTAATAGATGTGGGTGATGACCAGCGGGTTCGAAACCCCGGTATACCACTTTGTGACGCTGTATAGCGGCGAGACACGCACACTCTCGAGAGTGCGGGGTCGATCATGAACTGGAGACTATATATTAGTCCGACCTGTTGATACTGTATTATTGGCTATTCTTGAGCCGTCGAACCTCCTTCTCGGATGGTTGCATATTATATATTGTGATAATGGCCACTCTTGAGCCGAGGAACCCCCTTCTGGGGCGGTTGAGTATACTTGTGGGCCGTGAGCCAGTTATTGGATCCCGCGAGGATCGTTATCATTGTCTTATCATATAGACATCCTAGTTTACTACTAGTCCGCAGCTATTTTTGTTATTATGCCAATTCCAATCTCTGGAACTTGACATTACTGTTTTCCAACTGAAAAATGATAAAAGAGTTTTCAAAAACTATTTTTGAGCCGGCGAGGCTGTATCTGCATATTAGCTGACTAGTAGTGGATCGGGCTGCGCGCCGCAACGAGATATATGTTGGATCGGGCCGCAGCAGGTGTGATATTAATATTGTGCTTGGGCTGTAGGAGCCCCTCCGGAGTCTGAACCCCCACAGTGAGCACGAGTACCCAAATTGGATCCGGCTACGCGTCGTAGCGGTCATATCATGCATTGCATTGCATTTAGCTACATCTGATAGCTATTATACTGTTTTGCTGGTACTTGTTGGTACAGGTACAGTTGATATTGATTCTGTGACAGGGTATTTGATGACAGCTTTACATAGTGCTTTATTGCGGATTTCTTATCTGCGCTGTCTTACCCCTGTTTATTACCACTGAGTCTGGCAGTACTCATTTTACTCCCTGCACCTTGTGTGCAGATCCAGGTACCTCTCAGCAGTGATCCAGTAGCCGTGCGAGGCGACATCTGTGGGATATACGAGGTAGCTGCAGAGTCCGCAGGACCCGATATTCCTTCCTACTGTCTTTTGATTTTGTATTGACATTTCTTTCCGCACTTGGTATCTTGTAAACCTTTATACACTCATGTTCGGTAGAGGCTCATGACTCTTGACCCTTGGTCTATGGGAGTTGATGTATTATGGGACTTGGTTCCCCGTTTTCGTTATATGTATCGTTGTTGCTTCGTGAATTAATATGCTTAAATGGGCTAAAGAGAGCTTCTAGCTCCGTTGTTTATATTGATTGGTCGGGCTGGCTTAGCAATGTGCTGGGCGCCATCACGACCGGATTTGGGGTCGTGACAAGTTGGTATCAGAGCCTAGGTTTACTAGGCCTCATGAGTCTTGAGCCGGTTAGTAGAGTCTTGTGGATCGGTACGGGACGCCTGTACTTATCCTCGGGAGGCTGCGAACCTTTAGGAAACACTTCACATTTCTTGGAATTCTTATCGTGCGTACTTGATTCAGCTTGAGATATAATTTTTGAAATTCCTTCCACACGTCCGTGTACGCATCGAGCGCTCAGTAATGTAATTGCCTTATGGCTTGTGATTTCCTCGAACGAGGGGCGAGATATAATCTCGGTGAGTTCATGTTGGGCCAATCAGGATGACTTGAGGCTGGACCTTGTTTATGACTTGAGCATTGAGGTGCTGATTTTGTGAGTGGTGGCAATAGATAATGTATTGAGGGTTTGAAACCCCGTATTTGCACTATACAGTGTTGTCCTGAGATGGAACACGCGTCATGTGACGAGTGTGGTGGTATTATGACTGGGGATTTGGACTTGATCCTTCCCGATTGATAGATTACTGTGTATAATGACTGAGACCGGCTTATATCGATGTATTTGGGCTAGTAGCCGTGTTTGGGGCCTTGTGCCGATCTGTAGAGTATTAGGGAGGCTTACTAATGGATGAGCTGTTAATTGTTCGACTCTTATCTAATTTGTTGTGTAGCCCCGAGCTATGGGCATGGTGAATAATTATCATATCTCGTAATTGGAAGGTAAAGTGCCTTAGGTGTAGTGGAACGAGTTTAAACTCGGGAAGACTAAAGTGATTTTGCTATGTGTATCCTGGTGGAAGGTATTGTGATGAAATGCTAAATTGAGAAGAAGTAGGAGGGTTGATCCTCATGTGTAATTGAAAGGTATTTGATATGTGTTATGATTCGAGCAGGTACAACGCAAGTTCAAGTATAAATTGTGATAATATGATTCGTATAGTATTGAGATTTAATGTTGTTGAAATACATTGTGATATCTTGTTGAGTTGTGGGTGTATTGCTAGGGTGGTTTTGGTGATTCTCTGGTAGGTGGATAGGCCAATTTACAAAGGGAACTCTGCCGAATGTTTTTTGGGAAAATTTGGGACTTAGAAAAGCTTTTTGTCACCTAAAGAGTGGGCGTAACTGTTGTGTGTGAATGAATGCAAGAATTGCAAAAGAATTAATATTTCTGATGATTCGAACATCCGCCGAAGCTTGTAAATGACTTGAGTTTAATCTAACTAGAACTTTGTTGCATCTTTTGAGTAAGAAGGCTATGAGTGGCTAAAAGTGCTTTGATGTATGACTCCGAGCTAAGTTGGGGAGGTTGTTATTGATCAACTGATTGCACTGTCGTGTGCCGTGTTGGCTCTGTCTCTAGGTATGTTGGGAAATTTTGATAAAGGTTATGGTGCTTCGTAGATATGAAGAAATACTAGGATGTTGTGAACTTATGTTGGTGAAGAATGTTCGGTGTATAGAAAAGAAAGATAGCTAATTGTATCGGTATGTAATCATGTTTTGCGGTGTCAAAGTTCTAGCAAGGAACGAGTGGTTATGTTTAATAAGACAGTTGAATTACAACCTGAATAAGGGTAAATGACGCCCGAGAATAGTCCTGTGGTGTTCCGGATTTTGCTTGTAACGGATGCATTAAGATTATGTATGTGGCTAAAGATGGTGTTTTCGTTAGAAGGGATCAAGACTTGTTCTATGTTATGTGAATGATGGGATTCTATGTCTCCGTATTGGAAGGTAATAATACTAATTCAAAAAAATCACATGAAGTTCTTCAAAACAAGTATTGTAGAATGTGGTACTCCTGGGAAACATTGAGAGTGGCCTATGGGTTTTAGACCGTGTGGTCTTATGTACGAGTCTCGTGTGGTAACATGAGTTGAGTTATGGTAGTGCTACAGTAAAGGCTAATACTAAGTTAAGGATGGTTCAGAAAAGAAATTGAGTAAATGGAGCAACTTGTTAATAAATCAAAGCGGTATGATAAGGAATACGATTAATTCCCGGTAGGTGTTTGAAGTAATGAGTCTTGCAGATGTTGTGCAACAAAGCTCTTGAGCGCTGGCAGTTGTGTAACTTGATATGGGTATAAGGACTCAGTCCTTGCAGTTTAACTTATGCAATGTAATTGGGAGAAAGAGTTTATGATGAGTTTTACCGTGGTTTGAAAATAAGTGTACTTTTCCTGTTGGTATGCAAGGCTTGGAATGTGTAATAAGTTTTTTTTTATATGGGATCATGAAAGCCCTTGACTAGTTGAGTGCGCCGATGGTTGCGGCGTAGGATATGAATATGAATTTCCATGTTATCATAGTGTGGTATGGTATATACGATGTGTTATAGAAAGTTGATAATGGCATATTCAAGGTTTTGTGATCAGTTCATAATATATGGGGAGTCATTAAAACTATTTAGCAGCGCGGGCGGCTGCAGGTGATTTAAAGAATCGATCTTTCTGGTGACTAAAGAAAATGGTACTGCTATTCTAGTAATTTGGCAGGGTATATGGTCCAAAAAGGACAAGGTAATGTAAACTGATAATATCCGGTGGTATGGTGGTATTCTCTTGTTGGATCGACTATAATAACTGAGTCGTTGATGGCATAGTGAAGTTTCTGAATGGCTTTCGTGGTATGAATGGACGCTTGATGTGCGTTATGTATTTGTACAGTGAAGTACGGGATCGGGCATTGTGATTCATGTGTTATATATGTGTTGGAGACTTGAAGTTCTCGTTAGTCCGCCTATGTAGTGGTTGTATATCATGTGTATCGACACTGTTTTGTGATTATCGAAAATTAGAAGCTCTAGTGGCTTTTTCTCTCGGCTTGATATGACGAATTTGGATTATGATACTTGATTGCTGGCTGGTCATCATTGGGCCAGGTTATCTAGACTAATGTGATATAGACTATGATGGTATGGCACAAATTGTGTAGCAGAGTGCATCAGAGTATGCTCCAGCGGGGTAGTTGTACCTCAGGACCAGCAGACGGCTGGTGGGTATTGCTTGTTCGGTTGGGCCTTCGTGGCGGATATCAGTGCAGAGGTTTCTATCGTTGATTTGGTTCTGGTATTGAGTAACTTTGTCGGATATGCTTCTTGTGGCCGAACTTGAGGCTATATATGTTTACCATAATGAGCCATTTGACTCGACGCGCATTTCTTTGGCGAGGGTTCTATATTGGATCGGGTGGCACGCCGCCACGGGTATGTCATTGGGGCGGGTTGCACGCCACAACAGTGTAATGTGAAAATAGAGTTAGTTATATATTACCTGGTATACAATACTTCCTAGCTTCTGAGGAAAAGTCCGTATTGAGTATCGTTTGGCGAATGGCACATCGGTTGTGTCCTTTCAGGATGTGATAGCATACATTAATTGTTTCACCGTGGGTGAGGTTGATTGCTTGGGTTCAGACCTAGATCTGTGCGTGGATGACCTTTTTGAGCTTGGTAACTTGAGGTGTTTCATGAGTAATAGTGTTTGGATAGAATCATAAATTGTGGCAAGGCCACATGATGTTATGACCTCTCGAGGAGGATTCAGGTACTTTATTTCTATAATGCGAGACGCGGTCTCAGTTCTATATTATGATGGCACAGAGGGATTAAATTGCAGCTCTATTTGCTGGAGACAGTTGTCATGAATTGAGTTGTCATGATTCGAGTGTGTGCATACGTTTCTATTGGAGCCTATGTTGTGCTCGTCGTGGCTTAGGCCGGTGTTGAGGTGTTTATCACCAGTGTGGTGTGTTATAATCGAAATGACCGTTGGAGTCATTAATGAATACGAGCATATTGGATCTTAGCTTGTTAGAAAGGTAGAAACCGAGGTTTGGCTCCGAAACCTATCGTGATATGAGTTTTAAAAAGGGAAATAGATTCACGAATGGTTAACCCGAGAGATGGGTTCGGTATATCGCGTGCTTCAGCTACCGTGGGCAGGATATGGAGGTGTTGGAATAAGACTCTATCTAATGAAAGAGGTTTTCAGCTAGTATTTGGTGATTGTGGCCAGTTGTTGTGATTAGAGACTATCGTCTCGAGTGATTGGGTTGTTTGATACATCATATGATCTCACCCGGAGTGGTGAGTATGGCTTATTGCAGTGGATTCTAGTGTATCCCGAGTACAGGAATGGGATTAGCAATTGGTATATGATTTCAGAAAGTGCAATGTGGTTTATGGTTAAGATGGTCCGTGAGATTTCAGCTATATGGTGTTTCAGGCTTATGAGAGATAGGGCGACGTGTGATCGCCCGAATATATGCTGGGTAAGGTCATTCAGCTATTGAGTTGCTTCTAGTACCACTCTGGTACGCTCGAGGACGAGCGTTTGTTTAAGTTGGGGAGAATGTAACGACCCGGCCCGTCGTTACGGGAATTACCACCCCGTTATGTTGAAATTGTATGTTTTATGCTTTTATATCGGTGTTAAAGTCTATCGGGTGAGTTAGGAGTGATTTGGATTGGAAATGAGGCATATAGCCTTTGTGAAGGGAACTTGAATAAGGAAAGTCAACCCGGAGTTGACTATTTGGTTAGAGGGCTCGGAATCGGATTCTGATGATTCGGTTAGTTCCGGGAGGTGATTTGTGACTTAGGGGAGCGATCGGAATTGAATTTGGAGGCCCGGTGTAGAAATAGGCTTGAATTGGCTAAGGTTGAATTTTGGCGAAATCCGAACGGTAGGTGAGATTTTGATCCGGGGGTCGGAATGGAATTCCGACAGTTGCAATAGCTTCGTTAGGTGATTTTGGATGTGCCTGCAAAATTTCAGGTCATTCGGACGTCGTTTGGTCGGGTTTTTGATCGAATGTGTAATTCGGAATGTTTTAAGGAATTTAGGCTTGAATTTGATGTGAATTATGGGTTTTGGTGTTATTAGACGTGTTTTGAGGATTGGAGCAAGTTCGAATAAGGTGTTAAGATGTGTTGGTGTGTTTGGATGAGGTCCCGGGGGCCTCGGGGTGTTTTCGGATGGTTAAACGGAAGAAAATCATGGAAATTGCAGGTTGAAGAGTTCGGGTTCTGTCATTTTCGCCCCTGCGGAAAGCTGGGCGCGGAGGCGAGTCCGCAGGAGCGGACGAGGTGCGCAGGAGCGGCTGGTTACGCAGAAGCGGAAGTCATTCCACTGAAGCAGCATCGCTGGTGCGAGCCGGTGATCGCAGAAGCGAAGGGGAGAAAAAGGGGCATGGTCCGCAGAAGCGGACATTTGACCATTTGGGCGAGACCGCAGAAGCGGACAATGGTTCGCAGAGGCGGGAAAACCCGCAGGAGCGAGAGGATCTCCGCAGAAGCGGACACGCAGAGGCGGCCCGTATATCGCAGAAGCGGAATTGGCCGGCTAGGCCTGGAATCGCCGAAGCGACCCTTTGGTCGCGGATACGGGTGCATAGGAGCGGAAAATATTCCGCAGAAGCGAAAATCGCTGTAAGTAAGTGTATCCGAAGTTAGAAAAATTTCAGAACATTTCACACATTTTGGGTCTCGGCTTTAGAGGCGATTTGGGCGATTTTGAAGAGAAACTCAAGGGAAATCATCAGGTAATCAACTATGGACTTAAACTATGATTAGTATTGGTAATATTATGCAATTATATCATGAAAATGGAGGAATTTGGGGTAATTTATGGAGGATTTAGCCCTAGGCTTGAACTTTAGAAAATCAAGGTTTTGAATGGGCAAATGGAGTCCGAATTTGGTAAAATTGATATGCTTAGACTCGTATTGAGATGAGGGTTCCGAATATGTGACTTTCGTGATTTTTCGATAAGCGTACCGAAAGTCGGGTTTTGACAACTTTGGGAATTTTGATGTAAATTGAGTTGTATTTATTGGGTGTAGTCCCATTGGCCTAATTTGTTGTATTTCTACTGTATTTGATCGGATTCTACGCGTGCGGAGCTTGATTCTCGTGGCAAGGGCATTGCGGAGTAGTCGTCGCGCCGTATTGAGGTGAGTAATAGATGTGGGTGATGACCAGCGGGTTCGAAACCCCGGTATACCACTTTGTGACGCTGTATAGCGGCGAGACACGCACACTCTCGAGAGTGCGGGGTCGATCATGAACTGGAGACTATATATTAGTCCGACCTATTGATATTGTATTATTGGCTATTCTCGAGCCGTCGAACCTCCTTCTCGGATGGTTGCATATATATATATTGTGATAATGGCCACTCTTGAGCCGAGGAACCCCTTCTTGGGCGGTTGAGTATACATGTGGGCCGTGAGCCAGTTATTGGATCCCGCGAGGATCGTTATCATTGTCTTATCATATAGACATGCTAGTTTACTACTAGTCCGCAGCTATTTTTGTTATTATGCCAATTCCAATCTCTGGAACTTGACATTACTGTTTTCCAACTGAAAAATGATAAAAGAGTTTTCAAAAACTATTTTTGAGCCTGCGAGGCCGTATCTGCATATTAGCTGACTAGTAGTGGATCGGGCTGCGCGCCGCAGCAGGATATATGTTGGATCGGACTGCACGCCGCAGGAATATCTCTATGAGATGTGCTTGGGCTGTAGGAGCCCCTCCGGAGTCTGAACCCCCACGGTGAGCACGGGTACCCAAAATTGGAGTCGGGCTACGCGCCGTAGCGGTCATATCATGCATTGCATTGCATTTAGCTACATCCGCTAGCTGTTATGCTATTTATTGGTATTTGTTGGTACAGGTACAGTGAAGATTGATTCTATGACAGGGTAGCTGATTATAGCTTTACATAGTGCTTTATTGCGGATTTCTTATCTCCGCTGTCTTACCCTTGTTTATTACCACTGAGTCTGGCAGTACTCATTTTACTCCCTGCACCTTGTGTGCAGATCCAGGTACCTCTCAGCAGTGATCCAGTAGTTGTGCGAGGCGACATCTGTGGGATATACGAGGTAGCTGCAGAGTCCGCAGGACCCGATATTCCTTCTTACTGTCTTTTGATTTTGTATTGACATTTCTTTCCGCACTTGGTATCTTGTAAACCTTTATACACTCATGTTCGGTAGAGGCTCATGACTCTTGACCCTTGGTCTATGGGAGTTGATGTATTATGGGACTTGGTTCCCCGTTTTCGTTATATGTATCGTTGTTGCTTCGTGAATTAATATGCTTAAATGGGCTAAAGAGAGCTTCTAGCTCCGTTGTTTATATTGATTGGTCAGGCTGGCTTAGCAATGTGCTGGGCGCCATCACGACCAGATTTGGGGTCGTGACAAGGCTCCGCTTCAGCGGTCTAGCCCGCTTCTGCGCCTTCTTGTCCGCTCCTGCGGACTCGCTCCTGCGCCCCCATTTCCGCAGGAGCGAAAACAACAGAAGCAGTGCACCAGTTCTGCAATTTTCCACATTTTCTCTCGTTTAGCCATCCGAAAACACCCCGAGGCCCCCGGGACCTCATCCAAACACACCAACACATCTTAATACCTTATTCAAACTTGCTCCAATCCTCAAAACACGTCTAATAACACCAAAACCCATAATTCACATCAAATTCAAGCCTAAATTCCTTAAAACATTCCGAATTACACATTCAATCAAAAACCCGACCAAACGACGTCCGAATGACCTAAAATTTTGCGGGCACATCCAAAATCACCTAACGGAGCTACTGCAACTGTCGGAATTCCATTCCGACCCCCAGATCAAAATCTCACCTACCGTTCGGATTTCGCCAAAATTCAACCTTAGCCAATTCAAGCCTATATCTACACCGGGCCTCCAAATTCAATTCCGATTGTTCCCCTAAGTCACAAATCACCTCCCGGAACTAACCGAACCATCAGAATCCGATTTCGAGCCCTCTAGCTAAATAGTCAACTCCGGGTTGACTTTCCTTATTCAAGTTTCCTTCACAAAGGCTATATGCCTCATTTCCAATCCCAATCACTCCTAACTCACCCGATAGACTCTAACACTGATATAAAATAATAAAACATGTATTTACAACATAAAGGGGTGGTAATTCCCGTGACGACGGGCCGGGTCGTCACATGACTAGTGCCAACAATTATCAAGAAGTTCAAGTAGGACAATTAGGCAATTAGACAGATAAATCCTACCTAATCATGCTTCCCTAACGAATACCAGGTAAATGTCACAATTTAATAAATTAAGAACAGGAATATCACGAATTGAACAATTCAAGTAAAGTGAGTTATAACAACCAGCGCATGTACACGCCCATCACCTCGCGTACAAGGCATTTAAACTATCACATAATATCCTAGGGGTAAAGGTTCCCCCACACGAGGTTAGACAAGCCACTTACCTCGATTCCGGTACAAAACCGCTAAGAGACAACCCTCTTGCCGCGAATATCCGACTCCGAGTGACCCGAATCTAGTCAAACCAATTACACAGTATAAATAACATCGCAAGTAACTAATTACAATGATAAAATTACAGCTACGGCGCGAAAGTGGGTGAAATGACCAAAATACCCCTGAATCCATCGGCTCGGAATTGAAATATTTTTACGTTTTCAGAACCCTCGTACTCTCACGAGTTTAACCATATAAAAATCTCCCAAATCGGACCACAAATGGCCCTTCAAATCCCAAATTTAAAGTTTTTGCTCCAAGCCCTAATTTCTTACAATTTTGCTATATTTTCATAAATTTCAAGGATGATTCTTCAATAAAATCATGTATTTAGTTCATAGGACTTACCTCTAATCACTTCTTGTCAAAACCCCTTCAATTCTCGTCCAAAAGCTCTCAAGAATGACCAAAAATGGTGGAAAAATGGTTTTGGTTCGCGGATGAAATATTTTAAAACTTTCTGTCCAGGTATTTTGTTCACTGCGATCGCGAGAAATGCTTCGCGATCGCGGAGAACAAATTCTAGCCCAAAAATTACCCTTCGCGATCGCGGGAAATGCCTCGCGATCGCGGTGAACAACTTCCAGTTCCTCCGGACAGGCTTCAGTAAAATGGTCATAACTCTTTACACACAACTCCAAATGACGAATGGTTTGATGTTCTAGAAACTAGACACATAGGTCTATAACTTTCATTTGTTGATCATTTCCTGAATACTTATACATTTCGAGATACAAGCTTCCAAATCCATTTATGTGTTTTAGATATCCTTCTCGGACAGCATAGAGTGTAACATATATAACTTTTGCTACAAATTTCCAAATGTTGATTTCTTTATCTTTCTGAAAGCTAGACACGATGATCTACAACTTTCGTTTTTGAATCACCTCAAAATACCTTTTAGATAAAAAGATATGATCTTCCAAAGTAGGGCCTGCGCGACAGAATTTTCTTCTTCGCGATCGCGAAGCAATCAACGCGATCGCGGTTCATTAGCTTTTGTCTCAGATTTTGCTCACCGCGATCGCAACCAATACCCCGCGATCGCGTAGAACACTGCTGTAGCCAAAAACCAGCAGTGAAAAATGGCCTAGAAATGGTCCGAAACCACCCCGAAACTCACCCGAGGCCCCCGGGACCTCAACCAAAAACACCAACAGTTCCTATAACCTTATTCAAACTTGTTCCAATTATCCAAACACGTCCATAAACACAAAAATTATCAATTTACAACGGATTCGAGCCTAAATTTCTTAAAACTTTCCGAATTTCACATTCGATCTAAAACCCGAACAAACGACGTCCGAATGACCTGAAAATTTGCGGACATATCCAAAATCACATAACGAAGCTACAGAAATTGTCGGAATTCCATTCCGACACCCGGATCAAAATCTCACCTATCGTTCGGATTCGCCAAAATTTCAAACTTCGGCATTTCAAGCCTAATTGAGCTACGAACCTCCAAAATACTTTCCAAACGTGCTCCCAACCCCAAAATCACCTAACGAAGCTAATGGAACCATCGAATTTCCATTTCGAGGTCGTCTTAACACTGTTCCGGCTACGGGCCATTTTCTAACTTTAAAGCTCTCATTTAGGGACTAAGTGTCCCAAAATACTCCAAATTTCAGAATCGACTCTCCCGGCAAACCACAATAGCAGAAATGAACTTAGGGGAACTATTAAATTGGGGATTGGGGCATAATTTTCTAAAACGACCGGTCGGTTCGTTACATCTTCCCACCCTTAGAAGATTCGTTCGTCCTTGAACGAGCATAGAAAACATACCGGAGTAGTGAAAAGATGAGGGTACCGGCTGCGCATATCCTGCTCAGTCTCCCAAGTTGCCTCCTCGATCGGCTGGCCCCGCCACTGAACCTTTACCGAAGCGATGTTCTTTGACCTTAGCTTTCTGACCTGCTTGTCTAGAACGGCTACTAGCTCCTCAACATAAGACAGATCCTTGTCTAGCTGAATCGAAGTGAAATCCAACACATGCGATGGGTCACCATGGTATCTCCGGAGCATGGAGACATGAAATACGGGGTGAACTCCGGCCAGACTGGGAGGTAAGGCCAACTCATAAGCAACCTCCCCAACACGCCTCAAAATCTCAAAAGGGCCAATAAACCTAGGACTCAACTTTCCTTTCTTCCCTAACCTCATAACGCCCTTCATGGGCGAGACTCGAAGCAGAACCCGCTCACCAACCATAAAAGCCACATCGCGAACCTTCTTGTCCGCATAACTCTTCTCTAGACTGGGCTGCACGAAGTCTGTCCTGAATCACCTTGACCTTATCCATTGCATCCTGAACCATATCAGTACCTAGCAGCCTGGCCTCGCCCGGCTCGAACCAACCCACGGGAGACCTGCACCTCCTACCATATTGGGCCTCATACGGTGCCATCTGAATACTGGACTGGTAGCTATTGTTATAAGCAAACTCCGCCAGTGGCAGAAGTGATCCCATGAACCTCCAAACTCAATCACGCACGCACGGAGCATATCCTCCAAAAACTGAATAGTGCGCTCGGACTGCCCATCAGTCTGGGGGTGAAAGGCTGTGCTCAGCTCCACCCGAGTACCTAACTCCTGCTGTACAGCTCTCCAGAACCGTGTAGTGAACTGAGTGCCTCTATCAGAAATGATGGAAACTGAAATACCATGCAGCCGAACTATCTCCTTGATATAGATCTCCGCCAGTCGCTCCGATGAATAAGTAGTGCTCACCGGTATAAAATGGGCGGACTTGGTCAACCGATCCACAATAACCCAAATGGAATCAAACTTCCTAACAGTCCGTGGAAGCCCGGATACAAAGTCCATGGTGATGCGCTCCCATTTCCACTCTGGAATCTCAATCCGCTGCATCAATCCACCCGGGTGCTGATGCTCATACTTCACCTGCTGGCAGTTGAGGCATCTGGAAACATAATCAACTATATCCCTCTTCATCCACCTCCACCAGTAATGTTGTCTCAAGTCTTGATACATCTTCGCGGCACCCGGATGGATGGAATACCGTGAGCTGTGGGCCTCTGCTAGAATCAGCTCTCGAAGATCATCTACATTGGGCACACAGATACGCCCCTGCATCCTCATAACTCCATCATCCCCAATGGTAACATCTCGAGCATCACCACGCCGAACTCTATCCCGAAGGACAAGCAAATGAGGGTCGTCGAACTGAAGCTCCCCGATGTGGTCAAATAGAGAAGACCGAGAAACCACACAAGCCAGAACCCGGCTAGGCTCCAAAAGATCCAGTCTAACAAACTGCCCGGCCAAAGCCTGAACATCCATCGCCATAGGCCTCTCCGAAGCTGGTAGATATGCCAAACTCCCCAAACTCTCTGCCCGACGACTCAAGGCATCGGCAACCATATTAGCCTTGCCCGGATGATAGAGAATAGTAATATCATAGTCCTTCATTAGCTCCAACCATCTCCTCTGACGCATATTCAGGTCCTTCTGCTTAAGCAAGTGCTGCAAGCTCCGGTGATCAGTGTAGATCTCACAAGGAACCCCATATAAGTAATGACGCCAAATCTTCAAGGCGTGAACAATGGCAGCTAGCTCTAAATCATGAACAGGGTAATTCTTCTCATGCACCTTCAGTTGTCTCGACGCGTAGGCAATCACCCTACCGTCCTGCATCAATACCGCACCGAGTCTAACTCGTGAGGCATCACAATATACAATATAGGACCCCGAACCGGTAGGCAACATCAATATAGGGGCCGAAGTCAAAGCCGTCTTGAGCTTATAAAAGCTCGCCTCACACTCGTCTGTCCACTGGAAAGGGGCACCCTTTTGGGTCAATCTAGTCATAGGTGCTGCAATCGAAGAGAACCCCTCTACAAAACGACGGTAATAGCCCGCCAAACCAAGGAAACCGCGAATCTCAGTAGCGGAGGAGGGTCTGGGCCAACTCTGCACGGCCTCCACCTTCCCCGGATCTACTCGAATACCATCACTCGACACCACGTGGCCCAAAAATGCCACTGAACTCAACCAGAATTCACATTTAGAGAACTTGGCATAAAGCTGCTTCTCCCTCAGGATCTGAAGCACTATCCTCAAATGTTGCTCGTGCTCTTCCCGGCTCCGGAATATACTAGAATATCATCAATGAAAACAATCACGAACGAGTCCAGATAAGGCCTGAACACACTGTGCATCAAATGCATAAAGGCTGCTGGGGCATTAGTCAGCCCAAATGACATCACGAGGAACTCATAGTGACCATACCGAGTCCTGAAGGCAGTCTTCGGGATATCTGGCTCCCGAATCTTCAGCTGGTGATACCCAGAGCGCAAATCAATCTTAGAAAACACCTGTGCGCCCTGTAGCTGGTCAAATAAATCATCAATACGGGGCAAAGGATACCGGTTCTTCACTGTAACCTTGTTCAGCCGACGATAGTCAATACACATACGCATAGAACCGTCCTTTTTCTTCACAAACAATACAGGAGCACCCCAAGGCGAAACACTGGGTCGAATAAAACCCTTGCCCAATAACTCCTGTAATTGATCCTTCAACTCCTTCAACTCGGGAGGAGCCATACGGTACGGTGGAATAGAAATGGGCTGAGTGCCCGGCAACAAATCAATGGCAAAATCAATATCTCTGTCGGGCGGCATGCCCGGAAGATCAGCTGGAAATACATCAGCAAAGTCACGTACCACAGGAACAAAATCAATAGAGGGAGTGTCAATACTAACATCCTGCACATAGGCTAGATAAGCTGCACACCCCTTCTCAACCATACGTTGAGCTCTAAGAAAGGAAATAACACGGCTAGGGGTCTGATCTAGGGTACTACTCCACTCAATACGTGGAATGTCTGGCATAGCCAGCGTCACAGTCTTGGCGTGACAATCAAGAATAGCATAATGGGGCGCAACCAGTCCATGCCCAGAATAATATCAAAATCGACCATCCCGAGCAACAATAGATCCGCTCTGGTCTCAAAATCACAAATGGTAACCAAACACGACCGATATACACGGTCCACAACCAAAGAATCACCCACCGGAGTGGAAACATAAATGGGGGCACTCAAAGAATCCCAAGGCACACCCAGATGAGAAGCAAAGTAAGAGGACACATATGAAAAAGTGGAACCAGGGTCGAATAGAACCGATGCCTCCCTGTAACTAACCAGAATAATACCTGTGATAACAGAATCAGATGCAACAGTTGCAGCGCGATCATGAATAGCATAAAATCTGGCATGACCCCTCTCTTGAGGACGGCCTCTAGCACCCTGATCCCCGCCCCTGGCTGGCTGAGCAGGTGGAGTGGCAGCTGGGGCTGGAATGATGGCCTACTAGCCTTGAGAACCACGCTGAGGCTGCAAAGACTGTGGAGGGCGAGTATCCCCGCACTCAAAGTAAGCTCTGGGAGGATGCAGTGGCTATGACTGACCGGCCTCACCCCCACTAGTCTGACCCCTGGAGGTACCCCACGCATGAGGCGCACTGGAAACTGGGGGAGCATAATAAGGCTCCTGAGGTGCTGGGACATCTGGAGTACTACTGGCTGCTGGCAATGCTGAATGAACTGGACGACCAGAATAACCCCTGCCAAAATGACTGGCTGCTGAAGTGCGGGCACCAGAGAAATGGCCCGACTCACGAGACCTCATGGCCTCCCTCTCTCCTCGCTCTCTAGGGAGCATACTCTCGATCCTCCCGGCAATGCTCACCGCCTGTTGATAAGGTATATCCGTCTCCAACTCTCTGGCCATGCTGGACCGGATCGGCGGAATAAGGCCCTCAATAAATCTCCGCACTCTCTCCCGGACCGTGGCTACCAAAGCCGGTGCATGCCTGGCTAGACGAGTGAAACTGATAGCATACTCCGATACTGACATGGAGCCCTGTCGCAATCACTCAAACTCCGAGCGCCAAGAATCCCTAAGGCTCTGGGGAATAAACTCCCTCAAAAACAGATCTGAAAACTGCGTCCAGGTCAATGAAGCAGACTCCTCCGGACTATCCAACTCATACGTGCGCCACCAATCATAAGCGGCCCCACGAAACTGAAAAGCAGTGAAGGAAACCCCGCTGGTCTCCACTATCCCCATGGTACGAAGAATACGGTGACACCCCTCCAGAAAACCCAATGCATCATCCGTATCCAAACCGCTGAACACTGGAGGATCATATTTCTTGAACCTCTCCAACCTACGTTGCTCGTCCTCGGAGGTAGCTGGCCCACCTCTGAGCTATAGTGGTGCGGCAGGAGGCATAGTAATAATCTCCGGCACCTACCCCACGGGCACTCGCTACTCAGGTGTACCAGCTGCGGGAGTCTGGGCCCTTCCCCCAGCCTGAGATGTAGCCGCAGTGAGAGGAAGCAACCCCGCCTGAGCTAGAGTAGTATACATACTCATGAACTGGGCCAGGGTCTCCTGTAGTGCTAGAGTAGTAGCAGCTGTAGTCGGTGTACCGGGTGCCTGCGCTCCAACCTGGTCTACCTGTGGCACCTCAGCGGCAGCGCGCGCGGGTGCTGTGGCTGCACCTCGGGCGCGTCCTCGTCCTCTACCTCGGCCCCGGCCTCTGACGGCGGCAACAGGGGGCGCGGGTACCTGATCGTCGCGAGTAGCTCGTGTCCTCACCATCCGTGAGAGAATAGAAAGCAATAGTTTAGATTTTTGATGCCGAAAATGTCGCACGACAAGGAATCCAAAAGAAATGAAGAGTTTCCTAAACAGTTACATAGCCCCTCGTAGATAAATACGGACGTCTCCATATCGATCAGCGAGACTCTAAATAACCGGTCTGTGTCCCGTGACTCCTATAAACCTAGAGCTCTGATACCAACTTGTCACGACCCTAGTTCACCAATCGTGAATATGTCGTGATGGCACCCAGTCTCCACGACTAGGTAAGCCTAACACGTTGCGGAATATACAAGTTTATGCACATTTAATAAGAATTAGCGGGAAATGAGATAAAAGGAATGTAATCCGTGCCACTTGGCACATACACCCGTCAAATACACTGTATAAAACACTACCAAGACCCGGAATCCCACGGGTAACACAGACTAAAAAAGAGTACATACAACTGTAGCTCTATCTATAAAGAGTATCTAACAACGGAATGAAGGAAGAAAAAAAAACATCTACTAGCACTAGAATAGAAGGAAGGCCTCCGGATCCGCGGACGTAGCAGATCATACCTCGAGGTCTCCCAAAGCGCTGCTGAATCACCTGGTGTAAGCCTGTCCTGATGTACCTGGATCTGCACAACAAAAGTGTGCAGAAGAGTAGCATGAGTACACCACGACGGTACTCAGTAAGTGCCAAGCCTAACGTCGATGGAGTAGTGACGAGGAAGGTCAGGGCCCTACTGAGAAAAACAATAATATCATGGAAGTAACAATAATAAGCAGTTTAAATGATAAAAATCCCGAAATAGCAACAATAAAATGATTACTGCAACCGTCTACAATTAGGCTAACAACAAGTAACCAACTCAATAAAACAAGTCCAGGACCTGTGGGAATTGAACCCACGGTCCCATTGACAGTACCCATGGGTCTCCGGGAATCGAACCCGCAACCCATGTCTCAGTAAATCTCTGGATCTCCGGGAATCGAACCCGCAGTCCACATCTCAATAAATCTCAGGATCTCCGGGAATCGAACCCGCAGTCCATATCTCATTAACTCAGGATCTCCGGGAATCGAACCCGCAGTCCACAACAATATCACTCCGGGTCTCCGGGAATCGAACCCACAGCCCTGGGATCTCCGGGAATTGAACCCGCAGTCCACCAACACAACAATTAAAGAAAACGCACACGAAAAATATAATATGCTTAACTACAACTTCACCGAGGACTAGTGCCAACAATTATCAAGAAGTTCAAGTAGGACAATTAGGCAATTAGGCAGATAAATCCTACCTAATCATGCTTCCCTAACGAATACCAGGTAAATGTCGCAATTTAATAAATTAAGAACAGGAATATCACGAATTGAACAATTCAAGTAAAGTGAGTTACAACAACCAGCGCATGTACACGCCCATCACCTCGCGTACAAGGCATTTAAACTATCACATAATATCCTAGGGGAAAAGGTTCCCCCACACGAGGTTAGACAAGCCACTTACCTCGATTCTGGTACAAAACCGCTAAGAGACAACCCTCTTGCGCGCGAATATCCGACTCCGAGTGACCCGAATCTAGTCAAACCAATTACACAGTATAAATAACATCGCAAGTAACTAATTACAATGATAAAATTACAGCTACGACGCGAAAGTGGGTGAAATGACCAAAATACCCCTGAATCCATCGGCTCGTAATTGAAATATTTTTACGTTTTCAGAACCCTCGTACTCTCACGAGTCTAACCATATAAAAATCTCCCAAATCGGACCACAAATGGCCCTTCAAATCCCAAATTTAAAGTTTTTGCTCCAAGCCCTAATTTCTTACAATTTTGCTATGTTTTCATAAATTTCAAGGATGATTCTTCAATAAAATCATGTATTTAGTTCATAGGACTTACCTCTAATCACTTCTTGTCAAAACCCATTCAATTCTCGTCCAAAAGCTCTCAAGAATGACCAAAAATGGTGGAAAAATGGTTTTGGTTCGCGGATGAAATGTTTTAAAACTTTCTGTCCAGGTATTTTGTTCACTGCGATCACGGGAAATGCTTCGCAATCGCGGAGAACAAATTCTGGCCCAAAAATTACCCTTCGCGATCGCGGGAAATGCCTCGCGATCGCGGTGAACAACTTCCAGTTCCTCCGGACAGGCTTCAGTAAAATGGTCATAACTCTTTACACACAACTCCAAATGACGAATGGTTTGATGGTATAGAAACTAGACACATAGGGCTATAACTTTCATTTGTTGATCATTTCCTGAATCCTTATACATTTCGAGATACAAGCTTCCAAATCCATTTATGTGTTTTAGATATCCTTCTCGGACAGCATAGAGTGTAAAATACATAACTTTCGCTACAGATTTCCAAATGTTGATTTCTTTATCTTTCTGAAAACTAGACACGATCCGTTACAACTTTTGTTTTTGAATCACCTCAAAATACCTTTTAGATAAAAAGATATAATCTTCCAAAGTAGGGCCTGCGCGACAGAATTTTCTTCTTCGCGATCGCGAAGCAATCAACGCGATCGCGGTTCATTAGCTTTTTTCTCAGATTTTGCTCACCGCGATCGCAACCAATACCCCGCGATCGCGTAGAACACTGCTGTAGCCAAAAACCAGCAGTGAAAAATGGCCTAGAAATGGTCCGAAACCACCCCGAAACTCACCCGAGGCCCCCGGGACCTCAACCAAAAACACCAACAGTTCCTATAACCTTATTCAAACTTGTTCCAATTATCCAAACACGTCCATAAACACAAAAATTATCAATTTACAACGGATTCGAGCCTAAATTTCTTAAAACTTTCTGAATTTCACATTTGATTTAAAACCCGACCAAACGACGTCCGAATGACCTGAAAATTTGCGGACATATCCAAAATCACATAACGAAGCTACAGAAATTGTCGGAATTCCATTCCGACACCCGGATCAAAATCTCACCTATCGTTCGGATTCGCCAAAATTTCAAACTTCGGCATTTCAAGCCTAATTGAGCTACGAACCTCCAAAATACTTTCCGAACGTGCTCCCAACCCCAAAATCACCTAACGAAACTAATGGAACCATCGGATTTCCGTTTCGAGGTCGTCTTAACACTGTTCCGGCTACGGGCCATTTTCTAACTTTAAAGCTCTCATTTAGGGACTAAGTGTCCCAAAATACTCCAAATTTCAGAATCGACTCTCCCGGCAAACCACAATAGTAGAAATGAACTTAGGGGAACTATTAAATTGGGGATTGGGGCATAATTTTCTAAAACGACCGGCCGGGTCGTTACATCTTCCCACCCTTAAAAGATTCGTTCGTCCTCGAACGAGCATAGAAAACATACATGGAGTAGTGAAAAAATGAGGGTACTGGCTGCGCATATCCTGCTCAGTCTCCCAAGTCGCCTCCTCGACCGGCTGGCCCCGCCACTGAACCTTTACCGAAGCGATGTTCTTTGACCTTAGCTTTCTGACCTGCTTGTCTAGAACGGCTACTAGCTCCTCAACATAAGACAGATCCTTGTCTAGCTGAATCGAAGTGAAATCCAACACATGCGATGGGTCACCATGGTATCTCCGGAGCATGGAGACATGAAATACGGGGTGAACTCCGGCCAGACTGGGAGGTAAGGCCAACTCATAAGCAACCTCCCCAACACGCCTCAAAATCTCAAAAGGGCCAATAAACCTAGGACTCAACTTTCCTTTCTTCCCTAACCTCATAACGCCCTTCATGGGCGAGACTCGACAGAACCCGCTCACCAACCATAAAAGCCACATCGCGAACCTTCTTGTCCACATAACTCTTCCGTCTAGACTAGGCCTGCACGAAGTCTGTCCCGAATCACCTTGACCTTGTCCATTGCATCCTGAACCATATCGGTACCTAGCAACCTGGCCTCGCCCGGCTCGAACCAACCCACGGGAGACCCGCACCTCCTACCATATAGGGCCTTATACGGTGCCATCTGAATACTAGACTGGTAGTTGTTGTTATAAGCAAACTCCGCCGGTGGCAAGAAGTGATCCCATGAACCGCCAAACTCAATCACGCACGCACGGAGCATATCCTCCAAAATCCGAATAGTGCGCTCGGACCGCCCATCGGTCCGGGGGTGAAATGCTCGTGCTCAACTCCACCCGAGTACCTAACTCCTGCTGTACAGCTCTCCAGAACCGTGAAGTGAACTGAGTGCCTCTATCAGAAATGATGGAAACTGGAATACCATGCAGCCGAACTGTCTCCTTGATATAGATCTCCGCCAGTCGCTCCGATGAGTAAGTAGTGCTCACCGGTATAAAATGGGCGGACTTGGTCAACCGATCCACAATAACCCAAATGGAATCAAACTTCCTAACGGTCTGTGGAAGCCCAGATACAAAGTCCATGGTGATGCGCTCCCATTTCCACTCTGGAATCTCAATCTACTACATCAATCCACCAGGACGCTGATGCTCATACTTCATCTGCTGGCAGTTGAGGCATCTAGAAACATAATCAACTATATCCCTCTTCATCCGCCTCCACCAGTAATGCTGTCTCAAGTCTTGATACATCTTCGCGGCACCCGGATGGATGGAATACCGCGAGCTGTGGGCCTCTGCTAGAATCAGCTCTCGAAGATCATCTACATTGGGCACACAGATACGCCCATGCATCCTCATAACTCCATCATCCCCAATAGTAACATCTCGAGCATCACCACACCGAACTTTATCCTGAAGGACAAGCAAATGAGGGTCGTCGAACTGACGCTCCCTGATGTGGTCAAATAGAGAAGACCGAGAAACCACACATGCCAGAATCCGGCTGGGCTCCGAAAGATCCAATCTAACAAACTGCCTGGCTAAAGCCTGAACATCCATCGCCATAGGCCTCTCTGAAGCTGGTAGATACGCCAAACTCCCCAAACTCTCTGCCCGACGACTCAAGTCATCGGCAACCACATTAGCCTTGCCCGGATGATGGAGAATAGTAATATCATAGTCCTTCAGTAGCTCCAACCATCTCCTCTGACGCATATTCAGGTCCTTCTGCTTAAGCAAGTGCTGCAAGCTCCGGTGATCAGTGTAGATCTCACAAGGAACCCCATAAAAGTAATGACGCCAAATCTTCAAGGCGTGAACAATGGAAGCTAGCTCCAAATCATGAATAGGGTAATTCTTCTCATGCACCTTCAGTTGTCTCGACGCGTAGGCAATCACCCTACCGTCCTACATCAATACCGCACCGAGTCAAACTCGTGAGGCATCACAATATACAGTATAGGACCCCGAACCGGTAGGCAACATCAATATAGGGGCCGAAGTCAAAGCCGTCTTGAGCTTATGAAAGCTCGCCTCACACTCGTCTGTCCACTGGAAAGGGGCACCCTTTTGGGTCAATCTGGTCATAGGTGCTGCAATCGAAGAGAACCCATCTACAAAACGACGGTAATAGCCCGCCAGACCAAGGAAACTGTGAATCTCAGTAGCGGAGGAGGGTCTGGGCCAACTCTGCACGGCCTCCACCTTCCTCGGATCTACTCGAATACCATCACTCGACACCACGTGGCCCAAAAATGCCACCGAACTCAACCAGAATTCACATTTAGAGAACTTGGCATAAAGCTGCTTCTCCCTCAGAATCTGAAGCACTATCCTCAAATGTTGCTCGTGCTCTTCCCGGCTCCGGGAATATACTAGAATATCATCAATGAAAACAATCACGAACGAGTCCAGATAAGGCCTGAACACACTGTGCATCAAATGCATAAAGGCTGTTGGGGCATTAGTCAGCCCAAAAGACATCACGATGAACTCATAGTGACCATACCGAGTCCCGAAGGCAGTCTTCGGGATATCTGGCTCCCGAATCTTCAGCTGGTGATACCCAGAGCGCAAATCAATCTTAGAAAACACCTGTGCGCCCTGTAGCTGGTCAAATAAATCATCAATACGGGGCAAAGGATACCGGTTCTTCACTGTAACCTTGTTCAGCTGACGATAGTCAATACACATACGCATAGAACCGTCCTTCTTCTTCACAAACAACACAGGAGCACCCCAAGGCGAAACACTGGGTCGAATGAAACCCTTGCCCAATAACTCCTGTAACTATAACTAATCCTTCAACTTCTTCAACACAGGAGGAGCCATACGGTACGGTGGAATAGAAATGGGCCGAGTGCCCGCAACAAATCAATAGCAAAATCAATATCTCTGTCGGGCGGCATGCCCGGGAGATCAGCTGGAAATACATTAGCGAAATCATGTACCACAGGAACAGAATCAATAGAGGGAGTGTCAATACTGACATCCCGCACATAGGCTAGATAAGCTGCACACCCCTTCTCAACCATACGTTGAGCTCTAAGAAAGGAAATAACACGGCTAGGGGTGTGATCTAGGGTACCACTCCACTCAATACGTGGAATGTCTGGCATAGCCAGCGTCACAGTCTTGGCGTGACAATCAAGAATAGCATAATGGGGCGACAACCAGTCCATGCCCAGAATAAGGTCAAAATCGACCATCCCGAGCAACAATAGATCCGCTCTGGTCTCAAAATCATAAATGGTATCCAAACACGACCGATATACACGGTCCATAACCAAAGAATCACCCACCGGAGTGGAAACATAAATGGGGGCACTCAAAGAATCCCGAGGCACACCCGGATGAGAAGCAAAGTAAGAAGACACATATGAAAAAGTGGAACCAGGGTCGAATAGAACCGATGCCTCCCTGTGACTAACCAGAATAATACCTGTGATAACAGAATCAGATGCAACAGCCGCAGCGCGATCAAGAATAGCATAGAATCTGGCTTGTCCCCCCTCTCGAGGGCGGCCTCTGGAACCCTGACCCCCGCCCCTGGCTGGCTGGGCAGGTGGAGTGGCAGTTGGAGCTGGAATGATAGCATGCTGGCCCTGAGAACTACGCTAAGGCTGCGAAGACTGATGAGGTGCTCCCCTCCTACGCCTGGGTCACTCCCTAACCAGATGGGGAGTATCCCCGCACTCAAAGCAAGCTCTAGGAGGACGCGGTGGCTGAGACCGACCGGCCTCACCCCTACTAGTCTGACCCCTGGAAGTACCCCGCGCAGGAGGTGCACTAGAAACTGGGGGAGCATAATAAGGCTCCTGAGGTGCTGGAAGAGCTGGAGTACTACCGGCTGCTGGCAATGCTGAATGAACTGGACGACCGGAATAACCCCTGCCAAAACGACCGGCTGCTGATGTGCGGGCGCCAGAGAAATGGCCCGACTCACGAGACCTCTTGGACTCTCTCTCTCCCCGCTCTCTAGGGAGCATACTCTCGATCCTCCTGGCAATGCTAACTGCCTGCTGATAAGATATATCTGTCTCCAGCTCTCTGGCCATGCTGGATCGGATAGGCGGAATCAAGCCCTCAATAAATCTCCGCACCCTCTCCCGGACTGTGGCTACCAAGGCCGGTGCATGCCTGGCAAGACGGGTGAAACTGATAGCATACTCCGATACTGACATGGAACCCTGTCGCAACCGCTCAAACTCCAAGCGTCAAGAATCCCTAAGGCTCCGAGGAACAAACTCTCTCGAAAATAGATCTGAAAACTGCGCCCAGGTCAATGAAGCAGTCTCCTCTGGACTATCCAACTCATACGTGCGCCACCAATCATAAGCGGCCCCACGAAGGTGAAAAGTAGTGAAGGAAACCCCGTTGGTCTCCACTATCCCCATGGTACGAAGAATACGGTGACACCCCTCCAGAAAACCCAATGCATCATCTGTAGCCAGACCGCTGAACACTGGAGGATCATATTTCTTGAACCTCTCCAATCTACGCTGCACGTCCTCGGAGGCAACTGGCCCACCTCCGGGCTGTGCTGGGGCGGCATGAGGCATAACAATAATCTCTGGGACCAGTCCCACTGGCACTCGCTGCTCAGGTGTAGCGGCTGCGGGAGTCTGGGCCCCTCCCCCGGCCTGAGATGTAGCTGCGATGAGAGGAAGCAATCCTGCCTGAGCTAAAGTGGTATACATACTCATGAACTGGGCCAGGGTCTCCTGTAGTGCTGGAGTAGTAGCAGCTGTAGTCGGTGTACCGGGTGCCTGCGCTCCAACCTGGTCTACCTGTGGCACCTCAGCGGCAGCGCGCGAGGGTGCTGTGGCTGCACCTCGGGTGAGTCCTCGTCCTCTACCTCAGCCCCGGCCTCTGACGGCGGCAACAGGGGGCGCGGGTACCTGATCGTCGCGAGTAGCTCGTGTCCTCACCATCCGTGAGAGAATAGAAAGCAATAGTTTAGATTTTTGATGCCAAAAATGTCGCAACGACAAGGAATCCAAAAGAAATGAAGAGTTTCCTAAACGGTTACATAGCCCCTCGTAGATAAATACAGATGTCTCCATATCGATCAGCGAGACTCTAAGTAACCGGTCTGTGTCCCGTGACTCCTATGAACCTAGAGCTCCGATACCAACTTGTCACGACCCTAGTTCACCAATCGTGAACATGTCGTGATGGCACCCAGTCCCCACGACTAGGTAAGCCTAACACGTTGCAGAATATACAAGTTTATGCACATTTAATAAGAATTAGCGGGAAATGAGAAAAAAGGAATGTAATCTATGCCACTTGGCACATACACCCGTCAAATACACTGTATAAAACACTACCAAGACCCGGAATCCCACGGGTAACACAGACTAAAAAAAAGTACATACAACTGTAGCTCTATGTATAAAGAGTATCTAACAACAGAATGAAGGAAGAAAAAAAAACATCTACTAGCACTAGAATAGAAGGAAGGCCTCCGGATCCGCGGACGTAGCAGATCATACCTCGAGGTCTCCCAAAGCGCTGCTGAATCACCTGGTGTGAGCCTGTCCTGATGTACCTGGATCTGCACAACAAAAGTGTGCAGAAGAGTAGCATGAGTACACCACGGCGGTACTCGGTAAGTGCCAAGCCTAACCTCGATGGAGTAGTGACGAGGAAGGTCAGGGCCCTACTGAGAAAAACAATAATATGATGGAAATAACAATAATAAGCAGTTTAAATGATAAAAATCCCGAAATAGCAACAATAAAATGATTACTACAACCGTCTACAATTAGGCTAACAACAAGTAACCAACTCAATAAAACAAGTCCAGGACCTGTGGGAATTGAACCCACATTCCCATTGACAGTACCCATGGGTGTCCGAAAATCGAACCCGCAGCCCATGTCTCAGTAAATCTCAGGATCTCCGGGAATCGAACCCGCAGTCCACATCTCAATAAATCTCAGGATCTCCGGGAATCGAACCCGCAGTCCATATCTCATTAACTCAGGATCTCCGGGAATCGAACCCGCAGTCCACAACAATATCACTCCGGGTCTCCGGGAATCGAACCCACAGCCCTGGGATCTCCGGGAATTGAACCCGCAGTCCACCAACACAACAATTAAAGAAAACGCACACGGAAAATATAATATGCTTAACTACAACTTCACCGAGGACTAGTGCCAACAATTATCAAGAAGTTCAAGTAGGACAATTAGGCAATTAGACGGATAAATCCTACCTAATCATGCTTCCCTAACGAATACCAGGTAAATGTCACAATTTAATAAATTAAGAACAGGAATATCACGAATTGAACAATTCAAGTAAAGTGAGTTACAACAACCAGCGCATGTACACGCCCATCACCTCGCGTACAAGGCATTTAAACTATCACATAATATCCTAGGGGTAAAGGTTCCCCCACACGAGGTTAGACAAGCCACTTACCTCGATTCCGGTACAAAACCGCTAAGAGACAACCCTCTTGCCACGAATATCCGAATCCGAGTGACCCGAATCTAGTCAAACCAATTACACAGTATAAATAACATCGCAAGTAACTAATTAAAATGATAAAATTACAGCTACGGCGCGAAAGTGGGTGAAATGACCAAAATACCCCTGAATCCATCGGCTCAGAATTAAAATATTTTTACGTTTTCAGAACGCTTGTACTCTCACGAGTCTAACCATATAAAAATCTCCCAAATCGGACCAGAAATGGTCCTCCAAATCCCAAATTTGAAGTTTTTGCTCCAAGCCCTAATTTCTTACAATTTTGCTATGTTTTCATAAATTTCAAGGATGATTCTTCAATAAAATCATGTATTTAGTTCATAGGACTTACCTCTAATCACTTCTTGTCAAAACCCCTTCAATTCTCGTCCAAAAGCTCTCAAGAATGACCAAAAATGGTGGAAAAATGGTTTTGGTTCGCGGATGAAATGTTTTAAAACTTTCTGTCCAGGTATTTTGTTCACTGTGATCGCGGGAAATTCTTCGCGATCGCGGAGAATAAATTCTGGCCCAAAAATTACCCTTCGCGATCGCGGGAAATGCCTCGCGATCGCGATGAACAACTTCCAGTTCCTCCGGACAGGCTTCAGTAAAATGGTCATAACTCTTTACACACAACTCCAAATGACGAATGGTTTGATGTTCTGAAAACTAGCCACATAGGGCTATAACTTTCATTTGTTGATCATTTCCTGAATTCTTATACATTTCGAGATACAAGCTTCCAAATGCATTTATGTGTTTTAGATATCCTTCTCGGACAACATAGAGTGTAACATACTTAACTTTTGCTACAAATTTCCAAATGTTGATTTCTTTATCTTTCTGAAAACTAGACACGATGTGCTACAACTTTTGTTTTTGAATCACCTCAAAATACCTTTTAGATAAAAAGATATGATCTTCTAAAGTAGGGCCTGCGCGACAGAATTTTCTTCTTCGCGAACGCGAAGCAATCAACGCGATCGCGGTTCATTAGCTTTTTTCTCAGATTTTGCTCACCGCTATCGCGACCAATACCCCGCGATCGCGTAGAACACTGCTGTAGCCAAAAACCAGCAGTGAAAAATGGCCTAGAAATGGTCCGAAACCACCCCGAAACTCACCCGAGGCCCCCGGGACCTCAACCAAAAACACCAACACTTCCTATAACCTTATTCAAACTTGTTCCAATCATCCAAACACGTCCATAAACACAAAAATTATCAATTTACAACGGATTCGAGCCTAAATTTCTTAAAACTTTCCGAATTTCACATTCGATCTAAAACCCGACCAAACGACGTCCGAATGACCTGAAAATTTGCGGACATATCCAAAATCACATAACGAAGCTACATAAATTGTCGGAATTCCATTCCGACACCCGGATCAAAATCTCACCTATCGTTCGGATTCACCAAAATTTCAAACTTCGGCATTTCAAGCCTAATTGAGCTACGAACCTCCAAAATACTTTCCGAACGTGCTCCCAACCCCAAAATCACCTAACGAAGCTAATGGAACCATCGGATTTCCGTTTCGAGGTCGTCTTAACACTGTTCCGGCTACGGGCCATTTTCTAACTTTAAAGCTCTCATTTAGGGACTAAGTGTCCCAAAATACTCCAAATTTCAGAATCGACTCTCCCGGCAAACCACAATAGCAGAAATGAACTTAGGGGAACTGTTAAATTGGGGATTGGGGCATAATTTTCTAAAACGACCGGTCGGGTCGTTACAATACTCTTTGACTATCAACTGTAGTAACTCTCAATAATCCAATTTTCGTTTCCTTTTATTTCGTTTCTGTCGGTTTGGAACCAAAACAGCGAGGGGAGTAGATCCGAGGCTCACGTCCTAGTTCACTGCCCAGCAGCAGGTCAGTGATTCGGGACCTTTTCTTCTTATTTCTTTAAAATCATGAGCTATTAGTTGTCTTATTTTTGTGTATAGAAGTCATCATTGAGGACTTCTTTGAAGTGATTATATATTCTGGCCGGGTTAATTTAAATGAGAATGACATGTCTTTGATTAGTTATTAACATGAATCTGTCTCTTAAAAGAAAAAGACGATTGTGAAGACTTAAATAGCATGATCGCTGACATTGATTGAGCTGTTAAAGAATGTTAGCGCCTCTGTTACTATTTCAAAATTTATCTTCGGTACCATAACTGAAGGAATATGTGATGCTTAAAATGTTGCCTGGTTTCATATTTTGAGAATCGCATAAGTCCAAATATTTAGCCGAAGCCATGAAATTTCCTTTAATCCTTGTGTATTAGTAAGGATTATGTACATAGGTATCTATCTCTGTAGGCTAGCTTTTGATGGGAATCTATATAATATTTTCGATTGTACATGAAAGACCATGATTTAGATACTTTCTATATTATAAAGCATGTACTAAGGTTCTTTTATTATGAGATTGTAGAAATCATGGCATTGGTATACCATCTTATACAATTAATTGTTAGAGTAGAATGGCTAATGTGAAGAACCTTTCATATCAGCAACTTTGAAATATACCTCTAACTAAAGAAATAATCCATTAGCTAGTATAACTTTTAGAAAATGTCACTTCTAGGCTTAAGTCCATAGCTTCAGTTTTTTTGCTCAGAACTTAGCAACTAGTCTAACATTTAGCAATGACCTTATCTGGATAGCTATAGTGTGTTTGCAGTAGTATATCATTATATGATTTGGACAGCATTCTCTGTATCTTGGTATATACTCTTTGTCTATTTTCTTCTTCTAGCAAGAATGTGTATTCTCCTTCTAACCCCCATTTTCTTATTTTCCTTTCTTTGCATGTACATTTTGGAGCAAATGGAGTCTTAATTTGAGGCTCTTGTAGTAGAGTCTCATAACGACTCAATGCTACCACCACCATATGGAGTCATCACATCTCATCTTCCTTAGATTCACCGGATAACAAGAAAACAAGCGAATCGCTTGGGGTTGCCTATGGCGGCTTTTGTTTTTACTTACTCTACATGTTTGTTGTGATTTGCTTCATTTGAACCTATGATTGATGATGATTTTTTATCATTTAAAATTACAACTTTAGTTTTGGCAAAGTATTCTAAAGACTTAAAAGGATACAATGCACTCGGCGTTATGTGGGTATTTGTTTTCCCATATGATTCATCCTAGGATAGATCATCTTTAAAACTTGAGAACTCAAGCTTCACAATTAGCAAGATACTTCGAGAGATCTGGAGAATAACTCTAGGAAGATGAATATTATTTTACCAAACTTGCTATCGTATATGGTCGTCCAGAGTTTCCAGATGATTATGTTTGGTGTGATCTTTACTGGAAAGGCTATAATGTTGTTGATGCCTAAAAAATAAAACTATTTTTTTTCTCCTCATTATATCTTTATAACTATATTAACATGGACTGCTACTTTTCTTTGTAAAAGACGTGAAAGTTTTCAAGAATTGAAAATTGGTTGGCTTTCTTTTTAAAATTATAGATTTCAATAATTTTGGTTCTTTATCACATGGGAGTTTATACAAAATTATTTGTTTCAAAATTCAATTCTAAACGGAGTTTTCTTAACTTCTATGCAGTTATGAATTTTATCCGGGCATTTAGAAATATTTTTTTTTCTCAAATTAAATCATTTAATTACGCTCCAAACATTTTTTTAGTCAATTCACCTAAGTTTGGTTGGTAACTATTTTATAATGGATCTTAAAAGGTGCCTTACCCCTTCCTTTTGAGATAACTAGAACCCTTACCCATAATCTTAAGGTTAAGCAGGTCGTAAAAACATAGTTAACTTTAATCACTACTTAGTTAAAAATTGGTGTCCTAATTCACCCTTATATAATTAGGTGGCGACTCTCTTAAAATTAATTAAACCTTTAGAATTGCCAATATGTTATACTCTACTTTGACCCTTGTTAAAATGGGGTATAACAGCCGTTAGTTTTTAAAATGAAGTCATCTTTCCTCTAGTTAAAGGCATAAACTTTAATATTTTTATTGCTTACATTTTTTTTATCAGTGCCCTCTCGCTGTCGACACCTTTAGCAACATGTTGCCATTTAAATCTAAATCCCAACTAAATTCTTTTTTTCTTTTTAATTCTTTAGTAAAAACTTTAAGTTTCTGCTCCATTTTGCACCAAGTGGAATCATATAACTCGATAATACTTGTATTTAAACTATTGTACTTTATATGCTTATCGAGTATTTCAATTTTTTTTTTTACTATTGTGTACCTAATTCATTTGACTTTATTAAGAAAAATAATTTTCTTTACCCCAATAAATGTCTTGTATTACTTCCGCTGTATTGTTTTTGTATCTTGCTTTACTATTAAAGCTATTTTATGATTTAGTTTTTGGATAGGCTAGATAGGAACATGGGGACCATGAGTCAGACAATTGACTTATTTGGAACATATAAAAAGCTCTCAAAGTTTAAAAGATTTACAGAAGCAAAGAGGTCATTTGAAGTAATAAAGTTATAAATCAAAGGTATAAATAAATAATAGGTGTGAACGCATGAGATGGACATTGAGATGGTTCTCTTGTTATAGTTGAGCTCTCAATTTCATCAACATGCCTGCTTAGGCTTTTAGGTGTGGACTCCACTAGGGTGATGAGTTGGCCACAAAAAATCACTCCAAATGCCAACTATTCACTTGAATTCAAGAGTCTTAATTTTGAAATTGGGGGCTGCCACGTTAAGCCCCCTTAAACTTATCCAAATTGTTTTAATTTCTTAATTAGCTTCATTACTTAATTAATCTCTCATTAATACAGCAATCAATTAATTACCCACGTAATTAAGAATCACCTCAAGCCTTTTAAGCACTTGTCGTGTGTGCTATTAAATACACTATATATTTATATATTATAATCAAAGACTATGATTCTCTGGACAAGGCATGTCTACTCCTGAAACTTTAGTTTCTTTTTTAAGCATATATAAGGAGGGTAGAGGTGTCCGCGGGTCGTTCTGCTTTTGCAGGTTTCGACAATGATCCTTCCGCAGGTTCACCTACGGAAACCTTGTTACGACTTCTCCTTCCTCTAAATGACAAGGTTCAATGGACTTCTCATGACGTCGCGGGCAGTGAACCACCATTGAGATGGTTCTCTTATTATAGAAGCGATAGTTGAGCTCTCAGTTTCATCAACATGCTTGCTTAGGCTTTTAGGTGTGGGCTCCAAATGCCAGCTATCCAAATTGTTTTAATTTCTTAATTAGCTTCATTACTTAATTAATCTCTCATTAATCCAACAATCAATTAATTACCCATGTAAATAAGAATCATCTCAAATTGTTTAAAATACTACTTACTTTTAACACACCTTATACACCTTATTATCATGGTCATGTGGTAACTTGTATGGCACTAATCCATAAATACCGGATATTTTAGCTCGGGCCGTATTTTATCCCAAAATTCCAACTTTGACAAAAGGTTTATAATTTTAATTAAATTTATTTTTCTCTAAGCATTCCAAATTACCATTTATATACCATAATTCAAATTAAGGGTATATTTTTTTCCTACATTGTCCTTGGAGTTAATGGTGTTGGAATATGTGTTAGGAGTGTTTATGTGAGATAGTAAAGGTTAATATGGTCAATTCCATTGCTAATTATTGCTAAAAGGTAGATTTCTTAATATGCATGAAAACATTCAAAAAATCACTTATTTTGGATCGGAAGGAGTATTTGGATATGCATGTCTCCTGAAAAAATGTTATAGTTAAGTGAGTCGGGAAAAAATATTTCTGAAAATTTTGAAAAAGAGTTTAAAATTACTTTTTGATTTTAAAAAAACTTATATGTAATACTTTTTCAAAAACTTGCAAAATGTCATGGAATATTTTTGAAATATTTTTTTCTTTAAAAGGAACTTTTTTTTATGGACAAACGGGGCCTATATTTCTTGTGTGGTCCGTAATATTTGATTTTTTCATATGTGAATTTTCAGGGATATATCTGTAAATTTTCAGAGTGAAAGTCAGGAACAATTGTCTCCTATGGGATAGCATATCTCAGTGGTAAATAGGTCATTTTATTCTTTTACTTCTTTTAAATTATAGTTTCACGAATTTAAATCAAAGAGAATAAATGGACTTTCCTACTTCTATTATAACATAAACATAATTAGGATTTTCTATTCTATACTCAAGATAACTATATCAAAAAAAAAAAAAACAATTGCAAGTTCGTAGTATTATTATTTAATAAAATTATTTAGTTTTTCAAATGCATTATAACCCCATATAATATATGACATCGCGTTTTTAATGGAACAATTCAATGTGGTCAAATGGTTTTGTGGGTATTTACAGACTTGTATTTAGTTTTATGATCCTCTCTTTTTCTTAACATATGAGAGATTTTGTCACAACCCCAAACCCGGTCGTGATGGCGCCCAACACACTGCTAGGCCAGCCCGACCAATCCATAACAAATATGGAGCCATGAGCTCGCCTTATCCCATTTAAGCATAACAAGTTATAAGACAACAGTGATAGATTTATCAGAACAGGGAACCAAGTCCAACACATGTCAACTCTCATAGACCGAAGAGTCAAGAGTCATGAGCCTCTAAAGAACATAAGTGTAATAAGGTTTAGAACTAACTGAGTACGGAAAGAAAGACAACATGAAATGAAATGACAGCTAGAAGGGGAGTCAGGTCCTGCGGACACTGCAGCTACCTCGACTGTCCCGCACAATGCCTCTGAGCGGCTACCGAATCAGGTCTGCTGAGAGGTACCTGGATCTGCACACAAGGTGCAGGGAGTAAAATGAGTACTGCCAGACTTAGTGGTAATAAACAAGGGTAAGACAACGTAGAAAAGAAATCCACAGTAAAGCACAATGTAAAGCTATATCCAATACCCTGTAGTAGTTCAATATCAACAGTAGAGAGCCAACAATATCAACAACAAGTATAACAGCTAGTAGATGTAGCTAAATGCAATGCAATGCATGAAATGATCGCTACGGCGTGTAGCCCGATCCAATTTGGGTACCCGTGCTCACTGTGGGGGTTCAGACTCCGGAGGGGCTCCTACAACCCAAGCACAATATCATGAATATACGCTACGGCGTGCAGCCCGATCCACTACCAGTCAGCTAATATGCAAATGCAGCCTCGCGAGCTCAAAAGTAGTTTTGAAAACTCTTTTATCATTTTTTTTCCATTTGAAAACAGTAATATCAAAGTTCCAAAGATTGGAAAATCATGATAACAATAATAGCTACGGACTGGTAGTAAAACTAACATGTCAATATCACAAAACAATGATAACGATCCTTGCGGGATCCAATAACTGTAATGACCCGGCCAGTCGTTACGGGAATTTACCACCCCGCCATGTTGCAATTACATGTTTTATGCTTTTATATTAGTGTTAGAGCCTATCGGGTGAGTTAGGAGTGAATTGAATTGAAAATGAAGCAAATAGCATATTTGAAGGAAGTTTGAATATGGAAAGTCAACCTAGAGTTGACTATCGAGTTAGAGTGCTAGGAATCAGATTCTGATGATTCGACTAGTTTCGAGGGATCATTTATGACTTAGGAGAGCAATCGGAATTGAATTTGGAGGCCCGGTGTAGAAATAGGCTTGAATTGGCTAAGGTTGAATTTTGGCGAAATCCGAACGGTAGGTGAGATTTTGATCCGGGGTCGGAATGGAATTCCGACAGTTGCAGTAGCTCCGTTAGGTGATTTTGGATGTGCCTGCAAAATTTCAGGTCATTCGGACGTTGTTTAGTCGGGTTTATGATTGATTGTGTAATTCGGAATGTTTTAAGGAATTTAGGCTTGAATTCGATGCGAATTATGGGTTTTGATGTTGTTAGGCGTGTTTTGAGGATTTGAGCAAGTTCGAATAAGGTATTAAGATGTATTGGTGTGTTTGGATGAGGTCCCGGGGGCCTCGAGGTGTTTTCGGATGGCTAAACGAGAGAAAATGTGGAAAAATTGCAGGTTTTGACTCTGGTTCTGTTGTTTTCGCTCCTGCAGGAGCGGACGAGGGGGCACAACAGCGCTTGGCATCGCAGAAGCGGAATCTTTTCCGCTGAAGCGGCGTCGCTGGTACGAGTGGGTGACCGCAGAAGCGGACTTGTTGAGTAAGGGGAAAGTCCGTAGAAGCGGATTCTTGACCGCATAGGCGAGTCCGCAGGAGCGGACTCTGGAGCGCAGAGGCGGAAAGGACCGCAGGGGCGGAAGAAATTCCGCAGAAGCGGACGCGCAGGGGCGGTTAGTGGATCGCGAAAGCGGGATTTGCCAGATAGGCCTGGTTTCGTAGAAGCGACCAATTGGTCGCAGAAGCGATTCCGCAGGGGCGGAAAATGGTCCGCAGAAGCGAAAATCGCAGTGAATTAATTGTATGAGAAGTTAGAAAATTTCAGAAACATTTCACACATTTGGGTCTCGGCTTTAGAGGCGATTTGGGCGATTTTGAAGAGAAACTCAAGGGAAATCATCAGGTAATCAACTATGGACTTAAACTATGATTAGTATTGATAATATTATGCAATTATATCATGAAAATGGAGGAATTTGGGTAATTTATGGAGGATTTAACCCTAGGCTTGAACTTTAGAAAATCAAGGTTTTGAATGGGCAAATGGAGTCCGAATTTGGTAAAATTGATATGCTTAGACTCGTATTGAGATGAGGGTTCCGAATATGTGACTTTCGTGATTTTTCGACAAGCGTACCGAAAGTCGGGTTTTCACAACTTTGGGAATTTTGATGTAAATTGAGTTGTATTGATTGGGTGTCGTCCCATTGGCCTAATTTGTTGTGTTTCTACTGTATTTGATCAGATTCTATGCGTGCGGAGCTTGATTCTCGTGGCAAGGGCATTGCGGAGTAGTCGTCGCGCCGTATTAAGGTGAGTAATAGATGTGGGTGATGACCAGCGGGTTCGAAACCCCGGTATACCACTTTGTGACGCCTGTATAGCGGCGAGACACGTACTCTCTTGTGAGTGCGGGGTCGATTGTGATTGGGGACTATGGCTTAGTCCGACTTGTTGATATTGTATTATGATATTAGGCTATTCTTGAGCCGTCGAACCTCCTTCTCGGATGGTTGCATATTATATATTGTGATAATGGCCACTCTTTAGCCGAGGAACCCCCATCTTGGGTGGTTGAGTATAATTGTGGGCCGTGAGCCAGTTATTGGATCCCGCGAGGATCGTTATCATTGTCTTATCATATTGACATGCTAGTTACTACCAGTCCGTAGCTATTTCTGTTATCATGCTATTTCCAATCTCTGGAACTTGGTATTACTGTTTTCCAACTGAAAAATGATAAAAAGGTTTTCAAAACTACTTTTGAGCCTGCGAGGCTGTAATTGTATATTAGCTGACTAGTAGTGGATCGGGCTGCGCGCCGTAGCGGTACATATGTTGGATCGGACTGCACGCCGCAGTGATATTGTGCTTGGGCTGTAGGAGCCCCTCCGGAGTCTGAACCCCCACGGTGAGCACGGGTACCCAAATTGGATCGGGCTACGCGCCGTAGCGGTCATATCATGCATTGCATTGCATTTAGCTACATCCGCTAGTTGTTATACTGTGTTGCTGGTACTTGTTGGTACAGGTACAGTCGATATTGATTCTGTGACAGGGTATTTGATTACATCTTTACATAGTGCTTTATTGCGGATTTCTTATCTGCGCTGTCTTACCCTTGTTTATTACCACTGAGTCTGGCAGTACTCATTTTACTCCCTGCACCTTGTGTGCGGATCCAGGTACCTCTCAGCAGTGATCCAGTAGCTGTGCGAGGCGACATTTGTGGATATTCGAGGTAGCTGCAGAGTCCGCAGGACCCGATATTCCTTCTTACCGTCTCTTGATTTTGTATTGACTTTTCTTTCCGCACTTGGTATCTTGTAAACCTTTATACACTCATGTTCAGTAGAGGCTCATGACTCTTGACCCTTCGGTCTATGGGAGTTGATGTATTATGGGACTTGGTTCCCCGTTTTCGTTACATGTATCGCTGTTATTTCGTGAATTAATATGCTTAAATGGGCTAAAGAGAGCTTCTAGCTCCGTGGTTGATATTGATTGGTCGGGCTGGCTTAGCAATGTGCTGGGCGCCATCACGACCGGATTTGGGGTCGTGACAAGTTGGTATCAGAGCCTAGGTTTACTAGGCCTCATGAGTCTTGAGCCGGTTGGTAGAGTCTTGTGGATCGGTACGGGGACGCCTGTACTTATCCTCGGGAGGTTGCGAACCTTTAGGAAACACTTCACATTTCTTGGAATTCTTATCGTGCGCACTTGATTCAGCTTGAGATATAATTTTTGAAATTCCTTCCACACGTCTGTGTACGCATCGAGCGCTCAACAATATAATTGCCTTATGGCTTGTGATTTCCTTGAGCGATGGGCGAGATATAATCTCTGTGAGTTCATGTTGGGCCAGTCGGGATGACTTGAGGCCGGACCTTGTTTATGACTTGAGCATCGAGGTGCTGATTTTGTGAGTGGAGGCAAAAGATGATGTACTGAGGGTTTGAAACCCCGTATTTGCACTATACAGTGCTGTGCTGAGATGGAATATACGTCATGTGACAAGCGTGGTGGTATTATGACTGGGGATTGGACTTGATCCTTCCCAATTGATAAATTACTGTGTAAAGTGACTGAGACTCGGGCTTATATCTATGTACTTGGGCTAGTAGCCATGTTTGGGGCCTTGTGCCGATCTGTAGAGTATTAGGGAGGCTTACTAATGGATGAGCTGTTAATTGTTCGACTCTTATCTAAACTGTTGTGTAGCCCTGAGCTATGGGCGTGGTGAATATTTATCATATCTCGTAAGGGGAAGGTAAAATGCCTTATGTGTAGTGGAACAAGTTTAAACTCAGGAAGACTAAAGTGATTTTGCTATGTGTATCCTGGTGGAAGGTATTGTGATGAAATGCTAAATTGAGAAAAAGTAGGAGGGTTGATCCTCATGTGTAATTGAAAGGTATTTGATATGTGTTATGATTCGAGCAGGTACAGCGCAGGTTCAAGTATAAATTGTGATAAAATGATTCGTATAGTATTGAGATTTAATGTTGTTGAAATACATTGTGATATCTTGTTGAGTTGTGGGTGTATTGTTAGAATGGTTTGGTGATTCTCTTGCAGGTGGATAAGCCAATTTACAAAGGAAACTCTGCCGAATTCTTTTTTTTTTTGGAAAATTTGGGACTTAGAAAAGCTTTTTGTCACCTAAAGAGTGGGCGTAACTGTTGTGTGTGAATGAATGCAAGAATTGCAAAAGAATAAATATTTCTAATGATTCGAACCTCCGCCGAAGCTTGTAAATGACTTGAGTTTAATCTAACTAGAACTTTGTTGCATCTTTTGAGTAAGAAGGCTATGAGTGGCTAAAAGTGCTTTGATGTATGACTCCGAGCTAAGTTGGGGAGGTTGTTATGATTAACTGATTGCATTGTCGTGTGTTGTGTTGGCTCTGTCTCTAGGTATGTTGGGAAATTTTGATAAAGGTTATGGTGCTTCGTAGATATGAAGAAATACTAGGATGTTGTGAACTTATGTTGGTGAAGAATGTTCGGTGTATAGAAAAGAAAGATAGCTAATTGTATCGGTATGTAATCATGTTTTGCGGTGTCAAAGTTCTAGCAAGGAACGAGTGGTTATGTTCAATAAGACAGTTGAATTACAACTGAATAAGGGTAAATGACGCCCGAGAATAGTCCTGTGGTGTTCCAGATTTTGCTTGTAACGGATGCCTTAAGATTATGTATGTGACTAAAGATGGTGTTTTCGTTAGAAGAGATCAAGACTTGTTCTATGTTAGGTGAATGATGGGATTCTATGTATCCGTATTGGAAGGTAATAATACTAATTCAAAAATCGCATGAAGTTCTTCAAAACAAGTATTGTAGAATGTGGTACTCCTCGGAAACATTGAGAGTGGCCTATGGGTTTTAGACCGTGTGGTCTTATGTACGAGTCCCGTGTGGTAACATGGGTTGAGTTATGGTAGTACTACAGTAAAGACTGATATAAAATTAGTGATGAATCAGAAAGGACACTGGGTAAATAGAACAACTTGTTAATAAACCAAAATGGTATAAAAAGGAATACGATTGATTCCTGATATGTGGTTGGAGTAATGAGACTTACAGACATTGCAGCAAAGCTCTTGAGTGCTGGCAGTTGTGTAACTTGATATGGGTATAAGGACTCAGTCCTGGCAGTTAAACTTATGCAAAAAATGGGAAGAAATAGTTTGTGATGTGTTTTATCATGGTTTGAAAAATGAGTATACTCCTGTCGGTATGCGAAGCGTGGAATGTGTAATGAGTTTTCTTCTATATGGGATCACGAAAGTCCTTGACTAGTGGAGTGCGTCGATGTTGAGGCGGAGGAAAGGGATATGAATTTCTATGTTGTCTTAGTGTAATATGGTATACACGATGTGTTATGGAAAGTTGATAATAGTATATTCTAGGTTTTGAGATCATTTCATAATATATGGGAAGTCAATAACATTATTGAGCAGCGCGGACAGCTGCAGGTGAATTAAGAATCGATCTTTCTGATGATTTAAGAAAATGGTACTGCTATCCTATTAACTTGGCAGGGAATATGATCCAAAAAGGACAAGGTAATGTAAACTAATAACATCTAATAGTATGGTGGTATTCTCTTGTTGGATCAACTATAATAATTGAGTCGTTGATGACATAGTGAAGTTTCTGAATGGCTTTCATGGTATGAATGGACGCTTGATGTGCGTTATGTATTTGTACAGTGAAGTACGGGATCAGGCATTGTGATTCATGTGTTATATATGTGTTAGAGACTTGAAGTTCTCGTTAGTCCGCCTATGTAGTGGTTGTATATCATGTGTATCGGCACCGTTTTGTGATTATCAAAAATTAGAAGCTCTAGTGGCTTTCTCTCTCAACTTGATATGACGAATTTGGATTATGATACTTGATTGCTGACCGGTCATCATTGGGCCAGGTTGTCTAGACTAATGTGATATAGACTATGATGGTATGTCACAAATTTGTAG
This sequence comes from Nicotiana noctiflora, assembly GCA_032618575.1. NCBI lineage: Eukaryota > Viridiplantae > Streptophyta > Magnoliopsida > Solanales > Solanaceae > Nicotiana > Nicotiana noctiflora. Next base: position 375,909 of record JASVEL010002790.1, read on the forward strand.
CAGAGTGCATCAGAGTATGCTCCAGCGGGGTAGTTGTACCTCAGGACCAGCAGACGGCTGGTGGGTATTGCTTTGTCGGTTGGGCCTTCGTGGCGGATATCAGTGCAGAGGTTTCTATCGTTGATTTGGTTATGGTATTGAGTAACTTTGTCGGATACGTTTCTTGTGGCCGAACTTGAGGCTATATATGTTTACCATAATGAGCAACTTGACTCGACGCGCATTTCTTTGGCGAGGGTCCTATATGGATCGGGTGGCGCGCCGCCACAGGTACTGTTATTTGGATCGGGTGGCACGCCGCCACGAGTATGGTATTTGGATCGGGTGGCACGCCGCCACGGGTATGTCATTGGAGCGGGTTGCACGCCGCAACAGTGGAATGTGAAAATAAAGTTAGTTATATGTTACCTGGTATACAATACCTCCTGGCTTCTGAGGAAGAGTTGTATTGAGTATCGCTTGGAGAATGGCACATCGGTTGTGTTCTTTCACGATTTGATAGCATACGTTAATTGTTTCTCCGTGGGTGAGGTTGATTGCTTGGGTTCAGACCTAAATATGTGTGGGGCTGATCGTTTTGAGCTTGGTAAATTGAGGTGCTTTATGAGTAATAGTGTTTGGATAGAATCATGAATCGTGGCAAGGCCACGTGATGTTATGACCTTTCGAGAAGGAGTCATGTACTCTATTTCTATAATGCAAGACGCGATCTCAATTCTATGTTATGATGGCACAAAGGAATTGAATTACAACTCTCTTGTTGAAGACATTTGTCATGATTTGAGTATGTTCGGATGTCTCTATTGGAGCCTGTGTTGTGCTCGTTGGGGCTTAGGCCGGTGTTGAGGTGACATATCACCAGTGCGTGTGTTATAATCGAAATGATCATTTGAGTCATTATGGAGAGCAAGCATATGTGATTTCAGTGGGCTAGAAAGGTAATACCGAGATTTGGGTCCGAAATCTGTTGTGGTATCAGTTAAAAGTGAAATGGATTCATGAATGGTTGACCTGAGAGATGGGTTCGATATACCGCGTGTTCAGTTGCCATGGACATGATATGAAGGTGTTGAAAAAAGACTCTATCTAATGAAAAAGGTTTTTCAGTTGGTATTTGGTTATCGTGAGAAATTATTGTGATTAGAGACTATTGTCTCGAGTGATTGGGTTGTTTGATACATCATATGATCTCACCCGGAGGGGTAAGTGTGGGTTATTGCAGTGGATTCTAGTGTATCCTGAGTATAGGCATGGGATTAGCAATTGGTATATGATTTCGGAAAGTGCAATGTGGTTTATGGTTCAGATGGTCTGTGAGATTTCAGCTATATGGTGTTTCAGGCTTATGAGATATAGGGTGACGTGTGATCGTCCGAATATATGCTTGGTAAGGTCATTCAGCTATTGAGTAGCTTCTAGTACCACCCTGGTACGCTCGAGGACGAGCGTTTCTTTAAGTTGGGGAGAATGTGACGACCCGGCCCGTCGTTACGGGAATTTACCACCCCGTCATGTTGCAATTACATGTTTTATGCTTTTATATCGGTGTTAGAGCCTATCGGGTGAGTTAGGAGTGAATTGAATTGAAAATGAAGCAAATAGCATGTTTGAAGGAAGTTTGAATATGAAAAGTCAACCAGGAGTTGACTATAAAGTTAGAGTGCTCGGAATCGGATTCTGATGATTCGACTAGTTTCAAGGGATCATTTATGACTTAGGAGAGCAATCGGAATTGAATTTGGAGGCCCGGTGTAGAAATAGGCTTGAATTGGCTAAGGTTGAATTTTGGCGAAATCCGAACGGTAGGTGAGATTTTGATCCGGGGGTCGGAATGGAATTCGACAGTTGCAGTAGCTCCGTTAGGTGATTTTGGATGTGCCTGCAAAATTTCAGGTCATTCGGACGTTGTTTAGTCGGGTTTATGATTGATTGTGTAATTCGGAATGTTTTAAGGAATTTAGGCTTGAATTCGATGCGAATTATGGGTTTTGATGTTGTTAGACGTGTTTTGAGGATTTGAGCAAGTTCGAATAAGGTATTAAGATGTGTTGGTGTGTTTGGATGAGGTCCCGGGGGCCTCGGGGTGTTTTCGGATGGCTAAACGAGAGAAAATGTGGAAAAATTGCAGGTTTTGACTCTGGTTCTGTTGTTTTCGCTCCTGCGGAAATAGGGGCGCAGGAGCGAGTCCGCAGGAGCGGACGAGGGGCGCAGGAGCGCTTGGCATCGCAGAAGCGGAATCTTTTCCGCTGAAGCGGCGTCGCTGGTGCGAGTGGGTGACCGCAGAAGCGGACTTGATGAGTAAGGGGAAAGTCCGCAGAAGCGGATTCTTGACCGCATAGGCGAGTCTGCATGAGCGGACTCTGGAGCGCAGAGGCGGAAAGGACCGCAGTGGCGGAAGAAATTCCGCAAAAGCGGACGCGCAGGGGCGGTTAGTGGATCGCGGAAGCGGGATTTGCCATATAGGCCTGGTTTCGCAGAAGCGACCAATTGGTCGCAGAAGCGATTCCGCAGGGGCGAAAAATGGTCCGCAGAAGCGAAAATCGCAGTGAATTAATTGTATCAGAAGTTAGAAAATTTCAGAAACATTTCACACATTTGGGTCTCGGCTTTAGAGGCGATTTGGGCGATTTTGAAGGGAAACTCAAGGGAAATCATCAGGTAATCAACTATGGACTTAAACTATGATTAGTATTGATAATATTATGCAATTATATCATTAAAATGGAGGAATTTGGGGTAATTTATGGAGGATTTAGCCCTAGGCTTGAACTTTAGAAAATCAAGGTTTTGAATGGGCAAATGGAGTCCGAATTTGGTAAAATTGATATGCTTAGACTCGTATTGAGATGAGGGTTCCGAATATGTGACTTTCGTGATTTTTCGACAAGCGTACCGAAAGTCGGGTTTTGACAACTTTGGGAATTTTGATGTAAATTGAGTTGTATTGATTGGGTGTCGTCCCATTGGCCTAATTTGTTGTGTTTCTACCGTATTTGATCAGATTCTACGCGTGCGGAGCTTGATTCTCGTGGCAAGGGCATTGCGGAGTAGTCGTCGCGCCGTATTGAGGTGAGTAATAGATGTGGGTGATGACCGGCGGGTTCGAAACCCCGGTATACCACTTTGTGACGCTGTATAGCGGCGAGACACGTACTCTCTTGTGAGTGCGGGGTCGATTGTGATTGGGGACTATGGCTTAGTCCGACTTGTTGATACTGTATTATGATATTAGGCTATTCTTGAGCCGTCGAACCTCCTTCTCGGATGGTTGCATATTATATATTGTGATAATGGCCACTCTTTAGCCGAGGAACCCCCATCTTGGGTGGTTGAGTATAATTGTGGGCCGTGAGCCAGTTATTGGATCCCGCGAGGATCGTTATCATTGTCTTATCATATTGACATGCTAGTTACTACCGGTCCGTAGCTATTTCTGTTATCATGCTATTTCCAATCTCTGGAACTTGGTATTACTGTTTTCCAACTGAAAAATGATAAAAAGGTTTTCAAAACTACTTTTGAGCCTGCGAGGCTGTATTTGCATATTAGCTGACTGGTAGTGGATCGGGCTGCGTGCCACAGTAATATATATGTGCTTGGGCTGTAGGAGCCCCTCCGGAGTCTTTACACACCCCCTAGAGAGCGACGGGTACCCAAATTGGATCGGGCTACGCGCCGTAGCAGTCATATCATGCATTGCATTGCATTTAGCTACATCTGATAGTTGTTATACTGTTTTGCTGGTACTTGTTGGTACAGGTACAGTTGATATTGATTCCGTGACAGGGTATTTGATTACAGCTTTACATAGTGCTTTATTGCGGATTTCTTATCTGCGCTGTCTTACCCCTGTTTATTACCACTGAGTCTGGCAGTACTCATTTTACTCCCTGCACCTTGTGTGCGGATCCAGGTACCTCTCAGCAGTGATCCGGTAGCTGTTCGAGGCGACATCTGTGGGATATTCGAGGTAGCTGCAGAGTCCGCAGGACCCAATATTCCCTCTTACTGTCTCTTGATTTTGTATTGACTTTTCTTTCCGCACTTGGTATCTTGTAAACCTTTATACACTCATGTTCGGTAGAGGCTCATGACTCTTGACCCTTCGGTCTATGGGAGTTGATGTATTATGGGACTTGGTTCCCCGTTTTCGTTATATGTATCGCTGTTATTTCGTAAATTAATATGCTTAAACGGGCTAAAGAGAGCTTCTAGCTCCGTGGTTGATATTGATTGGTCAGGCTGGCTTAGCAATGTGCTGGGCGCCATCAAGATCGGATTTGGGGTCGTGACAATAACTGGCTCACATCCCACAAATATACTCAACCGTCCAAGAAGGAGGTTCGACGGCTCAAGAGTAGCCAATATCACAATATAGTATGCAACCATCCGAGAAGGAGTTTAGACGGCTCAAGAATAGCCAATATCATAACACAGTACCAACAAGTCGGACTAAGCCATAGTCCCTAAACACAATCGACCCCGCACTCACAAGAGAGTACGTGTCTCGCCGTTATACAGCGTCACAAAGTGGTATACCGGGGTTTCGAACCCGCTGGTCATCACCCACATCTATTACTCACCTCAATACGGCGCGACGACTACTCCGAAATGCCCTTGCCATGAGAATCAAGCTCCGCACGTGTAGAATATGATCAAATACAGTAGAAACACAACAAATTAGGCCAATGGGACGACACCCAATCAAAACAACTCAATTTACATTAAAATTCCCAAAGTTGTCAAAACCCGACTTTCTATACGCTTCTCGAAAAATTACAAAAGTCACATATTCGGAACCCTCATCTCAATACGAATCTAAGCATATCAAACTTACCAAATTCGGATGCCATTTGCCCATTCAAACCCTTGATTCTCTAAGGTTCAAGCCTAGGGCTAAATCCTCCATAAAATGCCCCAAATTTCTCATTTTCATGATATAATTGCATAATATTATCAATACTAATCATAATTTAAGTCCATAGTTGATTACCTGACGAATTCCCTTGAGTTTCTCTTCAAAATCACCCAAATCGCCCCTTAAGCCGAGACCCAAATGTTTTGAAATGTTTCTGAAATTTCTAACTTTTGATACAATTAAACCCTCTGCGATTTTCGCTTTTGCGGACAATTTCCGCCTCTACGATACCGCTTCCACGACCAATTGGTCGCTTCTGCGGATCCCAAGCCTAACTGGCCAATTCCGCTTCTGTGAGCCATGGACCGTTTCCGCGCGTCCGCTCATGCGGAATTACCTCCGCTCCTGCGGGACTTCCCACTTCTACGGATAAGAGTCCGCTTCTGCGGACTCGCTTAAGCGGCCAGCACTTCCACTTCTGCGGATCTCCCCCTCATGACCCTGGACCGCTTCTGCGACACTCCTTCCGCACCAGCGATGCCGCCCCTGCGGACCAAGCTCAGCTTCTGCGATCACCAGCGCTTCATCGCCCCCTTGTCCGCTCCTGCGTACTCGCTCCTGCGCTCCCATTTCCGCAGGAGCGAAAACAACAGAACCAACAATTTTCAAACTCGCAATATCCATGTTTTCTTCCGTTTGACCACCCGAAAACACACCGAGTACCCCGGGACCTCATCCAAACACACCGACACCTCCTAATACCTTATTCGAACTTGTTACAATCTTCAAAACACGTCTAACAACACCAAAACCCACAATTCACATCGAATTCAAGCCTAAATTCCTTAAAACTTTCCGAATTACACATTCGATCAAAAACCCGACCAAACGACGTCCGAATGACCTGAAAATAAGCGGACATATCCAAAATCACATGACGGAGCTACAGGAATTGTCGGAATCCCACTCTGACCCCCGGATCAAAATCTAACCTACCGTTCGGATTTCGCCAAAATTCAACCTTAGCCAATTCAAGCCTATTTCTACACCGGACCTCCAAATTCAATTCTGATCGCTCCCCTAAGTCACAAATTGCCTCCCGGAACTAACCAAATCATCAGAATCCGATTCCAAGCCCTCTAACTAAATAGTCAACTTCATGTTGACTTTCCATATTCAAGCTTCCTTCAAAAAGGCTATATGCCTCATTTTCAATCCAAATCACTCCTAATTCACCCGATAGACTCTAACACTGATATAAAAACATAAAACACATAAATGCAAGGTAACAGGTTGGTAATTTTCATGACGATGGGCCGGGTCGTCACATTCTCCCCAACTTAAACAAACGCTCGTCCTCGAGCGGACCCAGAGTCGTACTAGAAGCAACCCAATAGCTGAATGACCTTACCAAGCACATATTCGGGCGATCATACGGTACCCTATCTCACATAAGTCTGAAAACACCATATAGCTGAAATTTTCACAGACCATCTGAACCACAAACCACATTGCACTTAATAGAAACGTAGGCTCCAATAGAAACGTCTGAACACACTAAATTCATGACAACTGTCTCCAACAAAAGAGCTGCATTTCAATTCCTTTGTGCTATCACAACATAGAACTGAGATCGCGTCTCGCATTATAGGAATAGAGTACATGAATCCTCCTCGAGTGGTCATAACATCACGTGTCCTTGCCACAATTCGTGATTCTATCCAAACTCTATTACTCATGAAGCACCTCAAGTCACCATGCTCAGAACGGTCAGCCACGTACAGATCTAGGTCTGAACCCAAGCAATCAACCTCACCCACGGTAAAACAATTAACGTATGCTATCAAATCCTGAAAGGACACAACCGATGTGCCATTCGCCGAGCGATACTTAATACGGACTTTTCCTTAGAAGCCAGGAGGTATTGTATACCAGGTAACATTTAACTAACTCTATTTTCACATTACACTGTTGTGGCGTGCAACCCGCTCCAATGACATACCCGTGGCGGCGTGCCACCCGATCCAGATACCATACATGTGGCGGCGTGCCACTCGACCCACGCATAAATCTCAAAAAAAGGAATTGCACACGGAGTCGAATTACTCATTACAGTAAACATATATAGCCTCAAGCCCGACCACAAGAAACGCACCCGACAGAGTTCCTCAATACCAGAACTAAATCAATGGTAGAAACCTCTACACTGATATCTGCCACGAAGGCCCAACTGACAAAGCAATACCTACCAGCCGTCCACTGGTCCTAAGGTACAACTACCCCGCTGGAGTATACTCTGATGCACTCTGCTACGCAATTCGTGCCATCCCATCATAGTCCATATCACATTAGTCTAGACAACCTGACCCATGACAACCAGTCAGCAATCAAGTATCATAATTCGAATTCGTCATACCAAGTTGAGAGATAGTCACTAAGGCTTTTGATTTCCAATAATCACAAAACGGTGCCGATACACACGATATACAACCATTGCATATGCGGACTAACGAGGACTTCAAGTCTCCAACACATATATAACACATGAATCACTATGCCATCAACGACTCAATTATTACAGTCGATCCAACAAGAGAATACCACCATACCACTAGATATTATCAGTTTACATTACCTTGTCCTTTTGGACCATATTCCCTGCCAATTCACTAGAATAGTTGTACCATTTTCCTTAATCACTAGAAAGATCAATTCTTAAATCACCTGCAGCTGCCCGCGCTGCTCAATAGTTTTAATGACTTCCCATATATTATGAACTGATCTATAAACCTTGAATATGCCATTATCAACTTTCCATAACATATCGCATATACCATACCACACCAAGATAACATGGAAATGTCTATCCCTTTTCTACGCCGCAACATCGACGCACTCAGCTAGTCAAGGACTTTCATGATCCCATATAGAGGCAACTCATTACACATTCCAAGCTTTGCATACCAACAGGATATACACTCATTTTTAAACTACGGTAAAGCACTTTACCAACTCTTTCTCCCAATTACATTGCATAAGTTAAACTGCCAAGACTGAGTCCTTATACCCATATCGAGTTACACAACTGCCAGCACTCAAGAGCTTTTGGTGCACAATATATGCGAGACTCATTACTTCAAACATATACCAGGAATTAATCGTATTCCTTATCATACCATTTCGGTTTATTAACAAGTTGATCCATTCACCCAGTTTCCTTTCTGATTCATCCTTAATTTAATATTAGCCATTACTGTAGCACCATAATACATCAACTCATGTTACCACACAAGACTCGTACATAAGACCACATGGTCTAAGACACATAGGCCACTAAATACTCTCTCAGTGTTTCCCAGAAATACAACATTCTACAATACGTTATTTTGGAGAACTTCCTGCGATTTGAATTCGTTATCATTACCTTCCAATACGGTTACATAGAACCCCATCATTCACATAATATAACTCAAATCTTGATCTCTTCTAACGAAACCACCGTCTTTAGCCACATGCACAATCTTAAGACACCTGACTGTTACAAGCAAAATCTTGAACACTGTAAAACAATTCTCGGGCGTCATTCACCCTTATTCAGCTGTAATTCAACTGTCTTATTGAACAAAACCACTCGTGCCTTGCTAGAACTCTGACACCACAGAGCATGATTACATACAAATACAATTATCTATCTTTCTTTTCTATACACCGAACATTCTTTACCAACATAAGTTCACAACATCATAGTATTTCTTCACATCTACGAAGCACCATAACCTTTATCAAAATTTCCCAACATATCTAGGGACAGAGCCAACATAGCACACAACAGTGCAATCAGTTAATCAATAACAACCTCCCCAACTTAGCTCGGAGCCATACATCAAAGCACTTTTAGCCACTCATAGCATTCTTACTCAAATGATGCCACAAAGTTCTAGTTAGATTAAACTCAAGTCATTTACAAGCTTCGGCGGAGATTCGAATCATCAGAAATATTAACTCTTTTGCAATTCTTGCATTCATTCACACACAACAGTTAAGTCCACTCTTTAGGTGACAAAAATCTTTTTAAGTCCCAAATTTTCCAAAAATTTTGACAGAGTTTCCTTTGTAATTTGGCGTATCCACCTGTCATAGAATCACCAAAACCATCCTAGCAATACATTCACAACTCGACAAGACATCACAATGCATATCGACAACATTAGTCTCAATACTACATAAATCATATTATCATAATTATTACATGAACATGCGATGTACCTGCTCGAATCATAACACATATCAAATACCTTTCAATTACACATGAGAATCAACCCACCTACTTCGCCCCAATTAGCATTTCAGCACAATACCTTCCACCAGGATACACATAGCATAATCACTTTAGTCTTCCTGAGTTTGAACTCGTTCCACTACACATAAGGCACTTTACCTTCCAATTAAGAGATATGATAAATATTCACCACGCCCATAGCTCGGGGCTACACAACAGATTAGACAAGAGTTGAACAATTAACAGCTCTTCCATTAGTAAGCCTCCCTAATACTCTACAGATCGGCACAATGCCCCAAACATGGCTACTAAACCAAATACAAAGATATAAACCCAGTCTCAGTCATTATACACAGTAATCTATCAATCGGGAAGGACCAAGTCCAAATCCCCAGTCACAATACCACCACGCTCGTCACATGACGCGTGTATCATCTCAATATAGCACTATATAGTGCAAATACAGGGTTTTAAACCCTCAGTACATTATCTATTGCCACCACTCACAAAATCAACACCTCAATGCTCAAGTCATTGACAAGGTCCAGCCTCAAGTCATCCCGACTGGCCCAACATGAACTCACAGAGATTATATCTCGCCCCTCAATCGGGGAATCACAAGCCATAAGGTAATTATATTACTGAGCGCTCGATGCGTACATAGATGTGCGAAAGGAATTTCAAAAAGTATATCTCAAGCTGAATCAAGTATGCACGATAAGAATTCCAAGAAGTGTGAAGTGTTTCCTAAAGGTTCGCAGCCTCCCGAGGATAAGTACATGCGTCCCCGTACTGATCCACAAGACTCTACCAACTAGCTCAAGACTCATGAGGCCTAGTAAACTTAGGCTCCGATACCAACTTGTCACGACCCCAAACCCGATCGTGATGGTGCCCAGCACACTGCTAGGCCAGCCCGACCAATCCACAACAAATACGGAGCCATGAGCTCGCCTTATCCCATTTAAGCATAACAAGTTATAAGACAATAGTGATAGACTTATCAGAACATGGAACAAAGTCCCAACACATGCACCCTCCAATAGACCGAAGGGTCAAGAGTCATGGGCCTCTAAAGAACATAAGTGTAATAAGGTTTACAACTAACTCAGTACGGAAAGAAATACAACATGAACTGAAATGACAACTAGAAGGGGAGTCAGGTCCTGCAGACGCTGCAGCTACCTCGACTGTCCCGAACTATGCCTCTGAGCGGCTACCGAATCAGGTCTGCTGAGAGGTACCTGGATCTGCACACAAGGTGCAGGAGTAAAATGAGTACTGCCAGACTCAGTGGTAATAAACAAGTGTAAGATAGCGTAGATAAGAAATCCACAGTAAAGCACAATGTAAAGCTATAACCAATACCCTGTAGCAGTTCAATATCAATAGCAGAGAGCCAACAATATCAACAACAAGTATAACAGCTAGCAGATGTAGCTAAATGCAATGCAATGCATGAAATGACCGATACGACGCGTAGCCCGATCCAATTTGGGTACCCGTGCTCACTGTGGGGGTTCAGACTCCGGAGGGGCTCCTACAGCCCAAGCACAATATTATGAATATACGCTGCGGCGCGCAACCCGATCCACTACCAGTCAGCTAAATGCAAATGCAGCCTCGCAGACTCAAAAGTAGTTTTGAAAAATCTTTTATCATTTTTCAGTTGAAAACAGTAATGTCAAGTTCCAGAGAGTGGAAATACCATGATAACAGTAATAGCTACGGACTGGTAGTAAAACTAGCATGACAATGTCACAGAACAATGATAACGATTCTCGCGGGATCCAATAACTGGCTCACAGCCCACAAGTATACTCAACCGTCCAAGAAGGAGGTTCGACGACTCAAGAGTAGCCAATATCACAATATAGTATGCAACCATCCGAGAAGGAGGTTAGACGGCTCAAGAATAGCCAATATCATAACACACAGTACCAACATGTTGGACTAAGCCATAGTCCCCAAACACAATCGACTCCTCACTCACAAGAGAGTATGTTTCTCGCCGTTATACAGCGTCACAAAGTGGTATACCAGAGTTTCGAACACGCTGGTCATCACCCACATCTATTACTCACCTCAATACAGCTCGACGACTAGCCCGCGATGCCCTTTCCAAGAGAATCAAGCTCCGCACGCGTAGAATCTAATCAAATGTAGTAGAAACACAACAAATTAGGCCAATGGGACGACACCCAGTCAAAACAACTCAATTTACATCAAAATTCCCAAAGTTGTCAAAATCCAACTTTCGGTACGCTTCTCAAAAATTACAAAAGTCACATTTTCGGAACCCTCATCTCAATACGAGTCTAAGCATATTAAATTTACTAAATTCGGACTCCATTTGCCCATTCGAAACCTTGATTTTCTAAAGTTCAAGCCAAGGGCTAAATCCTCCATAAAATGCCCCAAATTCCTCCATTTTCATGATATAATTGCATAATATTATTGTAAGGCCCCGAAAAATTTCGCTAAGTAATTTAGGATTTCGTAGTGTCACACAGGCTTATTATAATATTTTTATATAATATTAATATGGTGGTCATCAATTATACTTGGTAAATATGAGTATAATTATTATGGTAAGTTATCTGAGGTCCAAATGGAAGCCTAGGTGTGCGCCAAATGGGAAAATTTTCGAAATAGTCCAAAATTCCAAAAGGATTCGCACATGGATCCACTTCAAAGGATCATATTTAATTATGTATAAGGTTTTATGTGGTGAATATCATATCAAATGAAAGCCCTTTGAGTCTAGTTTCCAACGCTTCAAACAGTTCGTCATTTGGACATTCCTACACAATGTTATGATCAAATTACCAAAGGCTAGAAAATGCTGTCTTGTGCCAAATGTGCGACCGCATTCCTGTCGCATTTTTAACACTGCGGTCGCATTTCTGTCGCAAATTGAACCAGAGAAGCCTAGTTAATTCTTCTATTTTTATAACCCGACCTCATTTCAATATATAGGCTTTGGGGTTCATATTGGGATATTTCTTACTCATTTTAGAGAGTGGTGAGAGCATTTTAGAGAGAGAAGGAGGAACCCAACTTTTAAATCATCCAAATCTTGCATCAATCGTCAAGAATCACGAACCCAATAGCAAGTTCTTCATCTAAGAGGTAAGATTTTATACCCTAAGGTTTAATTTCGAGTTTGGTGTATAAGATAAGTTATTGAGGTATGATTCTTGGGTTTATTCTTAGTGTGTATACATGCATGTACAACTTAGGTTTATGGGAAGATTGTTTAACTTAAATAAGTAAAGATTGGGTTAGGGATTCGAAATCAAGATACTCAACTAGTGTTTAATAAAATGTTCGAATGAGCAAGTTTCATGAATATCTTTCTAATTTGTGTTTAATTTTGTTATGTCTCATAGTAGGTTGGAATTGCTAGAGTTTTTGGAGTGTTGTAGTAACTTAAGGAAAGCTCAATCGAGGTATGTATGGCTAATTTTGATTCTTATAGAATCGCCCATATGTGTGAAATTGTTTGGCATGTGTTAATTTGAGAGCTTGTATGAAATTCTTCGATGTCATTGTTGGGTATTAAATTGATGTTGAACTACATGTGGTGTGGTATGCAATTTGAATTGAAAGATAATAAGGGAATTGGAATTGGTAAAGAACTGAGAACAATTGTTGTGGTGGCATATATGGTTTCTTGTGGAAAGAGATGAAACACTTGAATTGTGGTAAATTGTTGAACATACTTGTGTGAGTAATCTCGAATATGGAAACATGGTAACTTGGTTGTGATATTAGTTTGAAAAGTATTTGAGAAAATGAATCGAATTATAAGTTGCTTATTTGAAATTGTTGTAATTGTGTGTAGTGCCTTATTTGCTGTGTGTGATTGTTGTGTTTGAAACTGTATGGTGGGATCGGGTTGCGCGCCGCAACACAAAGTAATAAGGTGTGGGTTGGGTGATAAGGGTGGCCGAGGTAATAAGGGTGGACGAGGTAATAAGGATGGAAAGCGATCGAAATCGCTATTGAAATTGATATAAAATCATTGATGTGAAATTGTGAAAGGAGACAGCAGGAGAGTTTGCAACATGTGGGGCACCGATTGCCCCTTTGTTTGACTACTTGTATTTTACGTGATTGATTGGTTGTTGTTCTCCTTGTTGATATTAAATTGTGTTTTGTGTTGAGAATTATTTGAAATGAGGAAAATGTGGAAAACATGGTTGTCTGGCTTAATTAATTCTTGGTGCAATTTATTGGTTGGCTTATCATCGTGATTATTTGTTTAATGGCTTGAGTTTACTTGGGACAAAGTTTGTCCATACATACCAGTACAATTCCAGTGTACTGACGTCCCTTTTGCCGGGGCGTTACATTCGTGTTATGATTGTAGATGGATCAGTAGCAGGCACTTCAGCTCACCGGCAATAGTATCATTCATCTTCCATTGCCCGTTTTGGTGAGCCCTTTCCTTCCTCGGGGCCCTGTGTGGCTCCCGCCACTTCTATTTTAGACTTTGTTTTGGATTTTTTTTAAGGTATAGCCGGAGCCTTGTTACTGGTAAGTATTATATCCTCCTTTGTAATCCTTGAGGCTCTGTAGACAGTAAACTGTGGGACTATGGCCTATGTATGTATATGTATATGTCGGCGTTGTAAATTGTAACTTGTTAGTTATGTTAATAATGTGGTTATGTTTGTACATTGTGAAATTAGTTATAATTGGTAAGATATTTGGTTTATAAGAAATAATCAACACAGGGGTAACACGTGGGATAGAAAGGCACCCAGGTCCGCTTGACTGGGGCTACCCGGTCAGGCGCCGGTCATGTCCCTCGATTTGGGGCGTGAAAAACTTGGTATCAGAGCCTAAGGTTTTTTAAGTGTCCTAGGATGTTTCGGAGCCGTGTCTAGTAGTGCCCTTCTTATTGGTGTGTTATCGACCACATCATATAAGTTGCGGGCTGCACGGACATTTAGGAATTTACCCATTTCTTTGATATTCAAGATCGTGCGATATGGCTCAAGACATGGAGCTAATTTCCTCTCTAAGTATTACCCTCAAGATTGGTAATTTTCATACCATAATCTATGAATTTGAAGCATGTAAGGTGGGATTTATCCCACCATTGAGTCCAAGTGGATCACCCAAGGACTTGTAAGAAGAATGTGTTGAGCCATGGAGTGATTGGTAGAATTTGTTAATAAGGAGAGTACCTTTGTTCCTACTAATCCCAATGCACCACCAGACCATGTAGTATATCATCAGTATATACGGCTAAAACCCCGTCTCTTAGAAATTAAGCTTCAATGGTGCCCACATAAATGCTGTAGGTTCAAATTATAATTGATGCAGTACCCGTGTTATTATGTTAAGTGAATTATTGTTGTGAAAATATATGTAGGAGGTATTTCTTCATTTGTTTAATATATTATTCTTGGTAGATGAGGATATGTAAAGAATGTGAACTATGTGCTAAAATGCCTAGACTTCAAGACAAGTTTGAATTGATATTTTGATGCCAAATTTTGTGAGAAAACTTGTTATGGTTGATTCTTCCAAAATGTTCTTACGTGTACCAAAGGTATTTGATTGATTGCGTCTAGTTGTTGGTAATGTATGAAGATGTTTGGAAATGAAGTAATTGACTGTGTAAATGTGGTAAGACTAAATGTTGGACTCTAGCTGTGATTGATACTTTACATGAATTGGTGTTGTGACCCGATATTTGTGAAATATGCATTCCAATATGATCAATGTGCTATTATTGACAACTTAAAATGGGTGTAAGGGGTATGAATCATGTATTGAAATGTGAAGGCCTTAAATTGAAATTGAAGCAGCATATATTAAATAAAACTGTGTGATGTCCTCTGTGCATAGACATGTTGAAATAAGTCAAATGTTTTTGAGAAATAGAGTATAGACAATGTGTCACGAACTCGAAATAAAATTGTACCTGGCGATACTTGTGACATGAGAGAATATGAAACGAATTATGATGTTGATGTGAAATATGCGGAAATGATGTGAAATGTGGGGAAGAAGAGACTGTGTTATGGAATGTAGCCTAGTGCCAAGTCTGATGTGATAATTATGGCCCCAAGAGCCGGCATACTAATATACGTAAGAATGGCATGATTCTTTTATTCGATAATGTGGTGAACATCTAAAGTGTTTGATTTGTACTTGTGATTTTCTTATTATTGTATGAAGCGTGTAGGTGAATAATTTGATATGTGAACCCTATGGAAGTGCTATGAAATGCGGCCTAGAGGTATAGAAATTATGTGAAAGCTATGTGATCTCTTTCTATTTGGTAATGTGGTGATTATTTAATGCTTTTGTTAAACCCTTATAACTTCCTTGTCGCATAGATATATTCTTAAAAAGAATCCAAATTACAAAACAGATCATGCACATGCATAATCTTTGAATGAGACGTATTATCTACAAAGTCTCCCTATCATAGTTCTGTTGTTTACAACCTCCTATGGAATTGAGCTCTATAATCATGTTCCAGAATTGAGTTATAGCACTATTGATACTTCCTACTTGCTTTTCCTAAATTCTCAACAAAGGACTATTCCCGATGAATTTCTTTCAGAAACGTCTCATTTAAATTGACAAGATCTGCTCACTTGTGCCTATACATGCACCATCGTAAAGTTTGTACATGTGGTGTCAAGATCCATGCAAAGCATCCAAGATTTGTGATCCTTCTCGAGTCACTCTTTTACTTAGTTGTGTGTGTCTTATATGGCTCGATCAACCAATCTACTCTCTTACGAGTAACATCATGAAACCTTTTCACTGTCTAGTAACATATATGCACATCTCAGTGCCTATCATATGAGTGCATATCAATTGAAATGGTCACCGTGTTCATAAGTTCTCTCTAAAAAAATTGAGATCCTCACATCCCCATCATATATATTTTGTGTCGCCATGGTTTTCGTGCCCACTTAGGATATCTCGCAGTAAGTAGCTCACTCTGTCCTAGCATTGTGGTTGCTCGTGGCATGGTCATGTATTGCAGTGGGGAGTTAATATAGTAGAAGTGTGTCCAACTTATAACCAATGATTATTTTCTCATTATGAGTCCACAATGTTTTAATTGTATTCCTTATTTAGTGAATTCATTGTGCTAGTTCCCTACACTTGTACGACAACCATAAGAGAACATTCCCTTCTATGTATCACTATGACACTTCATTTTTCAAGTCAAAACCTATGGAGATCTCATCATGAACATCTACAAACCTTCAGCGATTATTGTGCACTGTCTCATTGTGTTTGGTTTTCTTCACACCCTCAACTTCTAGAATCATGGACTATGTCATTGTCATGTGTGGAGAGTTTTACTACCCTTTGTATCTCACCTTCTTGGCAAGATATGAGTGTTATTTGCCTTCTCCCTGGAGCGTCGTGGTAACTATTAGAACCATCTAACCAATTCATGATTTTGTCCCAATATAAAGATTTCCTAGCTATTGAGTTTCACTAGTGAAAGGGTGAGATTAGATAACTTAGGATTTTTGTACATATCATGAACATGTTGATTTGAATGAAAAAAATGGTCGTAATTTTTAGTTTCCTCATATATGATCAATTACCAAGAAGTGTTAAGTTGTCTAGAATATGGTAATCTCATAAGCGTTCAATTCTTTTCATCCTTATAGGCTTGTGGCATAGATTATGCGCGTCAAGTAATGTAAAGAGTGCAATTCAACTTCATGTATTTTGAATCTCATATCACATTCAAGGTGCTAGATTATTCCTATTCGGGGTCGACGGATTTTCCCTACACTTTAGAAACTGAGTGGTTCACGTACCTGAGTATTCCTCCTTAATGATTCCTATTTCCCTTGTAGTACTTACTCCTATGCCTCATTTGTGTATTAATTGAGGTAGTCACAGTGATTAACCATGTCAGTATTGTTAGTAGTAATATTTTGTGTCTCTTAGTATACGACCTCATGAAGTACTCTACCCAGTGCATTAATGGATTCCTAAAGAACTCCAGCCTCATCTTGAACTCTGTTGTTCCTCGTTGTATTAGATCATTGGGTATTGTAAGTTCAGACAAGTCAAAGATAAAGTTTCATAGTATGATCACATATATATTGGATAGATAAAATTATGGTCAGTTTATGATATCACATCTTAGGGTAACTATAAAGGGTCATCAAAGGTTTAGTGTGAGTGTACCCCTGAAAATGTTATGTGAGTTGATAATAAAGGTAACATGACTGTATTACACATTAGGTTGCAATAGGTGTATGATATTCCCTGTAACTGTTCCTCGTGTACTTTGTGTTTCAATATGCTTATGCCTAAGAAGATAGTGATAAAACAAATGTGGGTGCAAATTGACTTGATTGAACTATATGATCATGATGCACTGCTAGCAAGACTCATGATGGCTTGACTTCATATGGACTGTTGATTGAAATGAAATTATATTGTTATTGATGAACACCTTTGCGATTATATTAATGGCTGCTAAGGACTATTATGAACACATGATTGTTTGTTTACTATGAACTGACATCCTTGATGGTATGATGCCAAGTTATGGAATTGTGGGTTATTGTGGTTATCATGAATTGCAATATCCAGTGGAGTGTAAATTGTACAGTAGATGTTATCAAAAGGTAAAGTCAATGGATAGTTATCTCATGCAAGATGTTTATCTGTCATCCTTGTTATGTATGTTTGAGAGTTGATATTATTTTTGAGAAGGTGTTATGACAATGCTTGTAAGTCGATAATGTCGCGTGGAAGGATAAATGTGTCGTAAAAGGAAAGTACTTTCGTTTGATCGAATACCAGTTAGTTTTGACTTGGAATGTACCATATAGGTATTTTGATGTAAAACTGTGCAGTCCATGTTCTTGTATCCATATATTAATGTAGTGCTTGTAATACTGGGATTAGGATTGTGGATATATACATTGTGGTGCTATGTACAGTGGTGGATGTGTGGTTAAGACGATTTTGGTGATTCTCTGGCAGGTGGATATACCTAGTTACAAAGGAGACTCTGCCGAAATTTCTGAAAAATTTAGGAGTTGGTGAAAATTTAAAGATTGGAGGTAGGTTAGAAAAGAGATGTGTGATGTTAAAGTGTTTGGGAAAGACTATACTCCTCATTCGAGGACGAATGATCCTAAGGGGGGGAGAATGTAAGGCCCCGGAAAATTTCGCTAAGTAATTTTGGATTTCGTAGTGTCACACAGGCTTATTATAATATTTTTTATATACTATTAATATGGTGGTCATCAATTAGACTTGGTAAATATGAGTATAATTCTTATGGTAAGTTATGTGAGGTCCAAATGGAAGCCTAGGTGTACGCCAAATGGGAAAATTTTCGAAATAGGCCAAAATTCCAAAAGGATTCGCACATGGCTCCACTTCAAAGGATCATATATAATTATGTATAAGGTTTTATGTGGTGAATAGAATATCACATCAAAGCCCTTTGAATCTAGTTTCCAACGCTTCAAACCGTTCGTCATTTGGACATTCCTACACAAAGTTATGATCAAATTACCAAAGGCTAGAAAATGTTGTCTTGTGCCAAATGTGCGACCGCATTCCGGTCGCATTTTTAACACTGCGGTCGCATTTCTGTCGCAAATTGAACTAGAGAAGCCTAGTTAATTCTTCTATTTTTATAACCTGACCCCATTTCAATATATAGGCTTTGGGGTTCATTTTGAGGTCATTTTAGAGAGTGGTGAGAGCATTTTAGAGAGAGAAGTAGGAACCCAACATTTAAATCATCCAAATCTTGCATCAATCTTCAAGAATCACGAACCCAATATCAAGTTCTTCATCTAAGAGGTAAGATTCTATACCCTAGGGTTTAATTTCGAGTTTGGTGTATAAGATGAGTTATTGAGGTATGATTCTTGGGTTTATTAGTAGTGTGTATACATGCATGTACAACTTAGGTTTATGGGAAGATTGTTTAACTTAAATAAGTAAATATTGGGTTAGGGGATGAAAGAAGTCTTCAAAAAGGGATTCGAAATCAAGATACTCAACTAGTGTTTGATAAAATGTTCGAATGAGCAAGTTTCATGAATATCTTTCTAATATGTGTTTAATTTTGTTATGTCTCATAGTGTGACGACCCGGCCCGTCGTCACGGGAATTTCTACCCCATTATGTTGTAATTACATATTTCATGCTTTTATATCAGTGTTAGAGTCTATCGGGGAAGTTAGGAGTGAATTGAAATGAAAATGAGGCATATAGACTTTTTGAAGGAAACTTGAATAAGGAAAGTCAACCCGGAGTTGACTATTTAGTTAGAGAGCTCGGAATCGAATTCTGATGATTCGGTTAGTTCCGGGAGGTGGATTGTGACTTAGGGGAGCGATCGGAATCGAATTTGGAGGCCCGGTGTAGAAATAGGCTTGAATTGGCTAAGGTTGAATTTTGGCGAAATCCGAATGGTAGGTGATATTTTGATTCGGGGGTCGGAATGGAATTCCGACAATTTCTGTAGCTTCGTTATGTGATTTTGGATGTGTCTGCAAATTTTCAGGTCATTCGGACATCGTTTGATCGGGTTTTGGATTGAATGTTAGTTTTGAAAGTTTTGAAGAAACTTCGGCTTGAATTCGTGTAGAAATGGTGATTTTGATGTTTAGTGTGGTGTTTTTATGATTGGAACAAGTTCGTATCATGTTTTGGAGTATGTTGGTGGTTTTTGTTGGGGTCCGGAGGGTCTCGGGATGAATCCGGGGGTCCAAACGGACCATTCTTGGCCAAAGAAGAGAGCTCGTTTGCTGTCATAAGTGCAGCAGAATTTTACCCTTCGCGATCGCAGAGATAGGGACGCGATCGCGTAAGGTCAAGAACGGAAGCGACGCGATCGCAAGAGCACGGATGCGATCGCGTAGAGTTAACCGGGTGGTCATCGCAATCGCATGAGCATCTACGCGATCGCGTAGAAGAGAAATGGGGTCCAGGGAAAAATGTGCTACGCGATCGCAGGAAGAGGGACGCGATCGCGTGAGGCCGGATGGTTGTACATCGCGATCGCGTGAGGAGAGTCGCGATTGCGTGAGGGCGAAATGTTTGAACATCGCGATCGCGTGAGTAGAGTCGCGATCGCGTAGAGCAAATGGGTCCTGGCAGAGAATTTAATCACAGAACAGAGGGGCTACGGGTTCATTAACCCAAAATGCCATTTTTGAGTTCTAGAGAGAGAAACTCACGGGAATTGCTGGTAATTCATCGGGGATTCGTTGGAGGTAAGTTTTGTGGCTTAATTACATCATTTTAATATGAAATCCTTGGTTAAATCCCTGTAAATGGAAGATTAAAGGTGGGTTTGAGCCCTAGGCCTAAATTAAAGAAAAACACTGATTTGAGTGGGCAAATGGAGTCCGATTTTGGTAAATTTTTTATGCCTAGACTCGTATCGAGATGAGGATTCCGAATATGTGATTTTTGTAATTTTTCGACAAGTGCACCAAAAATCGGGTTTTGACAACTTGTGGGTTTTGATATAATTTGGGTCGAATGAATTGCGTGAAATTAGCATATATTGATGCATTCTCTATGATTTTGAGCAGATTTGGCAACCGAGGAGGTGGATTTGCGAGGCTAGCGCAAGGCGGATTGAAGCTTTTACCGGTTCGAGGTGAGTGGTAGTAGTAAACAATGTACTGAGGGTTTGAAACCCCGTACTAGCACTTCACAGTGCTATGTTGAGATGAGACACACGTCTTGAGACGAGCGTGGTGACATTGTAATTGGGGACTTGGACTTGGTCCTTCCCGGCTAATAGAATACTATGTTTTATGACTGTTAATGAGATTATAACTGTACAATTGGGGCTAATAGCCATGTTTGGGGCCTTGTGCCGATCTGTAGAGCATTAGGGAACCTATAGAGCTAGGTGACCCTTATATCGTGTTGGAAATATTCACTCAGCCGTAGCTCTAGCTGTATAGCATAATATGAGCCAGTACTAGATGTGTACATTGATAAAGCTTATCTAGGGTGGAATTTCCCGTTCTAGCTGAGTGGGCCTGAAAGGCCAAGTCTATATTGACTGAGACAGGGTCAAGGACCCGCTGTGATATATTATATTGGGCCTGAGAGTCCAAGTATATACTGGCTGGGATAGGGTCGAGGACCCATTATGAGGTATTATATATATATACCTATATTGGATCGGGCTGCACGCCGCAGCAGTATATATATTGGATCGGACTGCACGCCGCAGTAATATACATGTAATATACATATAATATACATGTGGGACGGACTGCACGCCGCAGTATTATTGCGCTTGGGCTGTAGGAGCCCCTTCGGAGTCTGAGTCTGCACACATTCTCAGTGAGCACTAGTGTATATTATGGGATCGGGCTGCGCGCCGCAGCAGTATAAATCTATATATATATATATATTGGATCGGACTGCACGCCGTAGTAATACATGTGTGGATCGGGCTGCACGCCGCAGTAATACATGTGTGGATCGGGCTGCACGCCGCAGTATAATAGTGCTTGGGCCTAGGGAGCCCCTCCGAAGTCTGTATACACCCCCAGTGAGCGCCGTCGACGTTAAATGGAGCGGGCTGCGCGCCGCAGCGGTATGTGTATCGGAGTGGGCTGCACGCCGCAGCATTATACTTAATCATATCCTACTATCTACTTAAATACTTATACATTATAGACATAAGTATGTGTCTTTATATGTTGAGATGGCCGTACACCGTAGGGATACGAGTGAGGGTTGGTTCAGTGTAGAATCTTGTAGAGATAAACGTAGATTGGAGGTTAGAGTACTACTATGGTGATGACGTACCTGTGAGGGTTGCCTTAGAACCTGCTAAGTGATAGCACAGGAGTTCTTACCTTCGGTTATTATTTATTATTGTTACTCACTGAGTTGAAATATACTCACCCCACTCCCCTGCACTTTCTGTGCAGATCCACAGGTGCCCGAGAGCAGTTGAGACATTGTAGCTGCTGATCCTTATCTACTTTTGCGGAGATTACGAGGTAGCTGCCAGCATCCGTAGAGCTTGTTTTCTCCTTCTTTATCATCTTGTTGATTTCCTATTTGCCTAGACTTGGTTGTATTAGGATGCTATTCTGTAGAGGCTCGGTCTCGTGACACCACGATATGGTTGGGACCGTATTTTGTATGTTTTACATTTCGGTTATCACCTGATATGATCATTTAATGTTTAAGTTTAATTTGATTAATAACTGGTTGGGTTAAAGGATAATATGGTCGGGCTTGCCTAGCATTGTGTTGGGCGCCATCACGACCAGGGTTTGGGTCGTGTCACATAGTAGATTGGAATTGCTAGAGTTTTTGGAGTGTTGTAGTAACTTAACGAAAGCTCAATCGAGGTATGCATGGCTAATTTTGATTCTTGTAGAATCACCCATATGTGTGAAATTGTTTGGCATGTGTTAATTTGAGAGCTTGTATGAAATTCTTCGATGTCATTGTTTCGTATTCAATTGATGTTGAACTACATGTGGTGTGGTATGCAATTTGAATTGAAAGATAATAAGGGAATTGGAATTGGTAAAGAACTGAGAACAATTGTTGTGGTGGCATATATGGTTTCTTGTGGAAAGAGATGAAACACTTGAATTGTGGTAAATTGTTGAACATACTTGTGTGAG
Source organism: Nicotiana noctiflora (assembly GCA_032618575.1). Taxonomy (NCBI): domain Eukaryota; kingdom Viridiplantae; phylum Streptophyta; class Magnoliopsida; order Solanales; family Solanaceae; genus Nicotiana; species Nicotiana noctiflora. Next base: position 398,701 of record JASVEL010002790.1, read on the forward strand.
TACTCTCGAATATGGAAACATGGTAACTTGGTTGTGATATCAGTTTGAAAAGTATTTGAAAAAATGAATCGAATTGTAAGTTGCTTATTTGAAATTGTTGTAATTGTGTGTAGTGCCTTATTTGCTGTTTGAGATTGTTGTGTTTGAAACTGTATGGTGGGATAGGGTTGCGCACCGTAACATGAAGTAATAAGGTGTGGGTTGGGGTGATAAGGGTGGCCGAGGTAATAAGGGTGGACGAGGTAATAAGGATGGAAAGTGATCGAAATCGCTATTGAAATTGATATAAAATCATTGATGTGAAATTGTGAAAGGAGACAGCAGGAGAGTTTGCAACCTGTGGGGCACTGATTGCCCCTTTGTTTGACTACTTGTGTTTTACGAGATTGATTGATTGTTGTTCTCCTTGTTGATCTTAAATTGTGCTTTGTGTTGAGAATTATTTGAAATGAGGAAAATGTGGAAAATATGGTTGTCTGGCTTAATTAATTCTTGGTGTAATTTATTGGTTGTCTTATCATCGTGATTACTTGTTTAATGGCTTGAGTTTACTTGGGAAAAAGTTTGTCCATACATACCAGTACAATTTCAGTGTACTGACGTCCCTTTTGTCGGGGGCGCTACATTCGTATTATGATTGTAGATGGATCAGTAGCAGGCACTTCAGCTCATCGGCAATAATATCCTTCATCTTCCACTGCCCGTTTTGGTGAGCCCTTTCCTTCCTCGGGGCCCTGTGTGGCTCCTGCCACTTCTGTTTTAGACTTTGTTTTGGATTTTTTTAAAGGTATAGCCGGAGCCTTGTTACCGGCAAGTATTGTATCCTCCTTTGTAATCCTAGAGGCTCCGTAGACAGTAAACTGTGGGACTATGGCCTATGTATGTATATGTATATGTCGGGCGTTGTAAATTGTAACTTGTTAGTAATGTTAATAATGTGGTTATGTTTGTACATTGTGAAATTAGTTATAATTGGTAAGATATTTGGTTTATGAGAAATAATCAACACAGGGGTAACACGTGGGATAGAAAGGCACCCAGGTCCGCTTGACTGGGGCTACCCGGTCAGGCGCCGGTCATGTCCCTCGATTTGGGGCGTGACAATTATCAATACTAATCATAATTTAAGTCCATAGTTGATTACCTGACGAATTCCCTTGAGTTTCTCTTCAAAATCGCCCAAATCGCCCCTTAAGCCGAGACCCAAATGTTTTGATATGTTTCTGAAATTTCTAACTTCTGATATAATTAAACCCTCTGCGATTTCCGCTTCTGCGGACAATTTTCGCCTCTGCGATACCTTTCGCGACCAATTAGTCGCTTCTGCGAATCCCAGGCCTAACTTGCCATTTCCGCTTCTGCGAGCCACAGACCGCTTCCGCGCGTCCGCTCTTGCGGAATTACCTCCGCTCCTGCGGGACTTCTCGCTTTTCCGAGTAAGAGTCCTCGTCTGCGGACTCGCTTAAGCGAACGACCTTCCGCTTCTATGGATTCTTCACTCCTCGACCCTGGACCGCTTCTGCGACACTCCTTCCGCACCAGCGATGCCGCCCCTGCGGACCAAGCTCCGCTTTTGCGATCACCAGCGCTTCAGCGCCCCCTTGTCCGCTCTTGCAGACTCGCTCTTGCGCTCCCATTTCAGCAGGAGTGAAAACAACAAAACCAACAATTTTCAAACCCGCAATATCCATGTTTTCTTCCGTTTGACCACCCGAAAACACCCCGAGGCCCCCGGGACCTCATCCAAACACACCAACACCTCCTAATACATTATTCGAACTTGTTCCAATCTTCAAAACACGTCTAACAACACCAAAACCCACAATTCACATCGAATTCAAGCCTAAATTCCTTAAAACTTTCCGAATTACACATTCGATCAAAAACCCGACCAAACGACGTCCGAATGACCTGAAAATTTGCGGACATATCCAAAATCACATGACGGAGCTACAGGAATTGTTGAAATCCCATTCTGACCCCCGGATCAAAATCTCACCTACCATTCGGATTTGTCCAAAATTTAACCTTAGCCAATTCAAGCCTATTTCTACATCGGACCTCCAAATTCAATTCTGATCGCTCCCCTAAGTCACAAATCACCTCCTGGAACTAACCGAATCATCAGAATCCGATTCCGAGCCCTCTAACTAAATAGTCAACTTCAGGTTGACTTTCCATATTCAAGCTTCCTTCAAAAAGGCTATATGCCTCATTTTCAATCCAAATCACTCCTAACTCACCCGGTAGACTCTAACACTGATATAAAAACATAAAACACATAAATGCAAGGTAACGGGGTGGTAATTCCCGTGACGACAGGCTGGGTCGTCACAGATTTACTTATATATATATAACAAATTTATCTATTACACATAAAAAAATCTAAAAAGATACGTATTAAATTTGAACATTGTAAATTGCTATGAAAGCTCATTTCCTCAATGGTTACCAATACCCTTCAAATTGTAATATTCTACGTTCGAATTTCATTTTGAGAAATTACGCAACACATCAAATATTTATACTGTATTTATTATTTATGGCCCTAGTATATGAATGAAATTATATTCATAGACGGTCAATTACAAAATAACAACCACGATATATAAAAGGACAATCCAATAGGGTTTTGAAAAATAGTATATGCATATATAAAAAGAGGAAATTCACAATTAATACGATTGTAGTCATAAGACCTTCCGTTTATATATCGTGGTTATTATTTGGTAATTGACCATCTATGAATATTATTTCGTTCATATACTAGGATGCATCGGCCTAGGACAACCACATAAGTCCATTGGACTAATACGATTGTAGTCAACCAATTATTTAGTGATTGCAGAATAGTGTATTCCCCTACACTTAGCCCTGCACTTGCAATTAAAAGGACAAAACTTATCTGAGTGGGAAGGCTGATTCCTTTGATCATGCCATGCATTCGGCTAACCGACCCAGTCTGTCCAACCAAATCACTTACCGACTTAATTTCTCTTTTCAACAACCCAAACTTTACTTTCTTTGCCGCTTTGGGGTAATAGGTGCTAGGAATTTTGGTTATTTTATGAAGGTGCATAATTACTTTCACAGTGCAACTATTTGAAGTAGATGTTCTAGATGAATATAGCAAGCAAATTTTACAAAAAAATGCATAATTACTTTCACAGTGCAACTATTTGAAGTAGATGCTCTAGATGAATATAGCAAGCAAATTTTACTAAAAAATAGGAGAACACATGAAATTATATGTTGTTCTAACATGGGGAGGAATGTTTTTAATAAGCCTAATGGATTCTTTTTGTGTTTCAAATTAATCTTTTGCCTTTTCTTCTTACTGGAAATGCTGCAACTTCAGATTTTTTTCCTTTTCAGAATTTTGAATTAAATGCAAAGATTCTTCCTTCTTATTGTATGCCTACAATTGCGCGCGAAATAATGGCCAGAATCTCGTTAGAATCTTGTTAATTAGGGTTTGGTATATAAATTGTAGACAAAATGTAAACAGATCGGGTAATTTACTAAATTTGCACATTTTTTATAATAATGTTTACTGTAGGGTACAAGTATGAAAAAATCTCATCTAGTAATACCATACATTACTAATGATAGCCCAATTATATATAACAACATATCTATGTTAACATAGGTATGACATATCCCTGTCATGTATATATCCGTACTAATTAGTATAATAATCGGATATAATATTGTATTACTATATTAATATTGAAGGGAACTAGTAATCGATTCACGAGGACTTGACTAGTGGTATTAAGGCCTATATGGACCTAATTATTCATATGTTTCTACCCATATACATTCCATATAGTTGGATAATTGTATATAGAATGTAATCCTATTCATTTTGACACAAGCTCCCAATAGTGAGCTTATATCTTACTAGGACGCATGAATAATATTCAGATAGGGATTCCTATCTAAATATTCAGATAGGGATTCCTATGCCACTAATTTACACATAGGGTGTGTTTGGTATGAAGGAAAATGTTTTCCATGGAAAATGTTTTCCTAGAAAATGTTTTCATGGAAAATGAGTGATTTTATCACTTATTTTCTCTTGTTTGGTTGGTAAGTGGAAAACATTTTCCGGAAAATATTTTTTATGTTTGGTTAGAGAGTAAAAAATAGTTTTTTTAGAATTTTTTTTTTGCAACTCTCCTACCCCTCCCCCTCCCACCTCCCCCACCCCTCCCTTCCCGAAGTCTCTAAAAATTGACACAATCTAAAGGAACTAATGTGATGCTTTACTTTTTAACGCAAAAATCGCGTATTTTCGAATCGATAAATTTATAATTTCTAAACCCGTAAACTTCCGAACTCATAATTTTGGAACTTGTAAAATATTGAGTCTTTAAATGATAAATAATAAAATTAAAAACTGAAAAATATATTTTAAAATTTTTTCGGGGGGGGGGGGGGAGGGGGGGGGGGGGGGGGGGGGGGGGGGGGTGGCAGTAAATCGAAAAAAATAAAAATTTAAATTACAAAAAAAAAAGTAATTTTTTTGTGGGGGGTGTGGGGGAGGGTGGGGGTGGGGGGTAGGGGGAGGGGGTAGGGAGTGGGGGTGGGTGATGCAAAAAAATAAGAAAACAGAAATTTAAAATTATAGAAAAAAAATTAAGGTAAAAGAAATTTTTTTGCGGGGTGGGGTGGAAGGGTAGTAGGGTGGATGGTAACGGAAAAACTGAAATTTTTTTTTTGGGAGGGGATGTGGTGGATTAGTGAGGCGATAAAGGTTGAGAAGGAGCTTTGGAAAATGTTTTCCCTTCTTTGATAAGGAAAACATTTTCCTCCAATTGGAGGAAAATGAATTGATAAGGAAAATGTTTTCCAAAACATTTAAGCCAACCAAACATGGGAAAATTGGAAAACATTTTCCAGAAAATGTTTTCCTTCATACCAAACACACTCATAGTAATATGTAAATTATTTCAATGGTGATACTTATATAACACTTATATAAGAGATATTGTTCATTATATGAGGCAATAGATATGGTTCGGACTATATGGTCTTCTGAATAACATTACTCCCAATACGATATATAAACGGAACGTCCTATGACTACAATCGTATTAGTCAGATGGACTTATATGATTGTCGTAGGCCGATGATATTAAATGACATATAGATTTGTAATTAGTCAAGGATATATGCACCATTATCCTCTATCAAATTTTCCGATAGATTTAAATACTATATACTATGACCGGTATTATTATTTTAATAAACGGAAGTTGGTTATAGATATGAGTACGCACCATATACCATTAATATCGGTCCCCTCGTCCATACAAGTTGGTTATAGATATGAGTGGCCATAACTAATGTTATTGGTTAAGGAGTAGTATAATACTATGTGGTTAGTAAATATTATACCACATAATATATATGGTATAATACGTCCATATAATATAAATGTCACATAAATATATATTACTATATATTATATCTTATAATATATAGTCTCATACTATATGTTAATAGGTGCATACTAGGTTATTAACGAATTACTTATATTTGTAGTATGATCATATGTTAATATGCTATTTCATATGTGTATTAGATATACACTGAATACTATAATATCGTCCTAGTATACGATTTATACAGATTGGTTGCTCCGTATACATACATAACAGATCATGGTTCCATTGTATTTCCTTTGGACTAATCGTAGCAAGCTCTCCCTAAAGCACGAAACCAGGCCATAAATCGACTCTCAGACGTAACATGTAGTATATGTACTCACTATCAGACCATAATTATGTGGTAGTTTGTATATACGATTTGTATTATGAATGACACTATATCGTTCATAATATAATTCAGAAGTTCATATACTGGACATGCAAATTGAGTGCCACAATTGATATATAAATGGAAGGTCCTATGACTACAATCGTATTAGTCCAATGGACTTGTGTGGTTGTCGTAGGCTGATGCGTCCTAGTATAAACGTATGACATTACTCCGTTTATATATTCATTATGTAATAGGTCCTAAGTCCATGTTGTAATATTACATAGTTTGATAGGCGTATACTAGGAATTAATAGGTTATAAACTATTATTGGTAGAATTACTATCATAGTATGGTGGTTGTATTAGGACTAGGTCAATACAACCTCATATTTAAGGCAAAATATACGGAATAATAATTAGATAATAGTGGACTATACCGGATATGGTGGTTACTGTAACAAATGTCTAAACAATGTTGAGTGTATTATCAAATGACATTGAATATAATACTATATAGTAATCATTGTGTGTATCATACGATAACTATATATACACTATGGACCTTGATAAGTATAGTTATATAATCTACTTATATCCCACCTATACGTAGTCATTATACCATGTGTAGTAATAGGACATGGTATATATGACAGGACATATACCTATCCAATAGTATATAGGGAGATACCATTTAGGAATAATTAGTACGGATTAGTTACTAGGATTGTTAAATTATTTAGTATACGAGGGATCATGTGTCTATTATACAACAACAACAACTACCCAGTATAGTCCCACAAGGTGGGACAATTATCATATATATGTTATTCCTATAACAAATATAGACTGTGTCATAATTATGTCACGACCCAAATCCGGTCGTGATGGCGCCCAACACTTAAGCTAGGCCAGCCGGACCAGCAATTACTTATCACAACGACTATCAGTCCCAAATGGACATTTCCAAGAACAATATATGAGTCAAAGAACTCCAATAATAATATTAATGAACAAAATACTAACACTCCCAAAGATCCGGAGTCACAAGTCTAGAGCCTCTAACAAAACCCAACAGGAATAGAGAGTACTGTATAGAAATACTCAAGTCTGAATACAAAATACAAATAACAACTGGAAAGGAGAGGAGAAGCTAGGTTCTGCGAACGTAGGCGGCTACCTCAACAACTCGATATGACACTTCAAACGCTGGAAATGCCTGACTACTGCTCCTAAGTACCTGAGTCTGCACACAAAAGGTGTAGGGAGTAGGGGTGAGTACTAAGTACTCGGTGAGTAATAAATATATACAAGTAGCTGAAAATAAGAAATCCACAGAATACCACATAATGAAGCTAAACTACAGTTCGATTCCTCCTACGAACTAGCATTAACAGTACAATACAGCTACCACAGAGTAATTCAACAAATAAAGATGCAATGCAAAGCACATAACCGCTACGACGTGTAGCCCGATCCAATTTAACGTCGACGGAGCTCACTGGGGGTGTGTACAGACTCCGGAGGGGCTCCTACAGCCCAAGCGCAATACTGCTGCGGCGTGCAGCCCAATCCATCCTCAGTCCATATAAATCAGATAATTCACAAAACAGTTCATTTATCTTAATTCCAGTTTCCAGTTCATAATTTATGAAAACTACTTTAACTTTATTAAATTTGCAAAAGCTGGTGACTTAGCATATCAATAATGTGATTTCAATTTTCAGGACTGAGATCAGTGATTAAGCAAATATAGCTATCACATAAATATTATCCTCTAAGGACGCTACAGGTCGGCACAAGGCCCCAAACAAGGCTTATCGCCTACAAATATATCAAATACAGTGTATTTCCAACACTAATAGCATATTACTTACATCCAGGATGGACCAAGTCTCAATCCCTAGTCACAATCAATCTCGCACCTGCCACGGTGTGCGAGCCATGCCCTACTAGCGTCACAATGTGCTAAGTCGGGGTTTCGAACCCTCAGGCTATCATATACACTAACTATTCACCTCTAGCCGGCCGTAGACTCATCCGCGATGCCTTTTCCTTTGCAATTCGCTGCCTCGTGCGTAGAATCTAGTCAAATCACAATAATTATATCAAATACGGGTCAAGGAATCATAACCCATTTCAATTTACATGAAATTCGCATAAATACACTAAGTTGGTAAAACCCGACCCCGGGCCCACTGCTCGGAAAATTCCGAAATTAGTACCAACGCGACCCTCGTCTCGCCACGAGTCCGTGCATATAAAATTTATCGAAATCGGAGTTCAAATGGCCTTCCAAAACTCAAAATCCCGTTTTCAATACCTAGGCCACAATTCTTCAAGATTTCTACCCAATTTCATGAAGATTGATGTTAATTCTACCATAAAATGATGTTTTTGAGTCAAGAATCTTACCTCCGATGAATACCCGATGATTTCTCAGTGATTTCCTCGAGTTTTCTTCTCTCTATGGCTCAAAATTGTGTTTTGGGTGAATGAACCCGCGACCCCTCTGTTCTGTGATTTAATTCACTGCCAGAGCAATTTGCTCTACGCGTTCGCGATGCTCGGCTTCCAGTTACCCTTCGCGAACGCGACGCCAACCACGCGTTCGCGATGCTCAAACTCCCAGCCGCCCAAATTCCTTCTACGCGTTCGCGACTCCCAGTCACGCGAACGCGATGGTCCACTCCAACTGACCTACGCGAATGCGACCTCAGGAACGCAATCGCGAAGCACAAGGCTCCTGGCCTACGCGAACGCGACGCACCTGATCGCGAACGCGATGCATTGATCCTCCTGGCCTTCGCGAATGCCGCCCATGCCACGCGAACGCGAAGGTCTAATTGACTGGGCAGAAACCTGCAGTTTTCTCATTTTTCCCAAAAATGGTCCGTTTGGACCCCCGGATTCATCCCGAGACCCCCGGACCCCAACGAAAACCACCAACATACTCCAAAACATGATACGGACTTGTTCCAATCACAAAAACACCATCCTAAACATCAAAATCACCATTTACACACGAATTCAAGCCTAAGTTTCTTCAAAACTTTCAAAACTAACATTCAATCCAAAACCCGATCAAACGATGTCCGAATGGCCTGAAAATTTGCAGACATATCCAAAATCACATAACGAAGCTACAGAAATTGTCGGAATTCCATTCCGACCCCCGGATCAAAATCTCACCTACCATCCGGTTTCTGCCAAAATTCAACCTTCGCCAATTCAAGCCTAAAGCTACATCGGACCTCCGAATTCAATTCCGATTGCTCTTCTAAGTCATAAATGATCCCCCGAAACTAGTCGAATCATCGTAATCCGGTTCCGAGCACTCTAACTCAATAGTCAACTCTAGGTTGACTTCCCATATTCAAGCTTCCTTCAAACATGCTATTTGATTAATTTTCAACCCGAATCACTCCTAACTCACCCGATATACTCTAATACTGATATAAAAGCATAAGATACGTAAATGCAAGGTAACGGGGTGGTAATTCCCGTAACGACAGGCCGGGTCGTTACATTCTCCCCAACTTAAACAAATGCTTGTCCGCGAGCAGGTCAAGAAACATACCTGGAGCATCAAACAAGTGAGGATATCTGCTCCGCATCTCCTGCTCGGTCTCCCAAGTTGCTTCCTCCACGGGACGACCTCTCCACTGCACTTTCACTGAAGCTATATCCTTGGATCTCAGCTTACGAACCCGTCGACCCAAAATGGCTGCTGGCTCTACATCATAAGTCAAGTCTTCATCTAGCTGTATCGTGCTGAAGTCTAACACATGAGACGGGTCTCCGACATACTTCCGGAGCATAGATACATGGAACACCGGGTGAACTCCCGACAAACTGGGTGGCAAAGCAAGCATATAGGCCACCTCCCCAACTTTCCTAAGCACCTCAAAAGGTCCAATAAACCTTGGGCTCAACTTCCCTTTCTTTCCAAACCTCATAACACCCTTCATAGGCGAAACCTTCAACAACACCTTCTCACCCACTGAATAAGACACATCTCGGACCTTCCGGTCCGCATAACTCTTCTGACGTGACTGAGCTGTGCGAAGTCTCTCCCGAATTACCTTCACCTTGTCTAAGGCATCCTGAACTAACTCTGTCCCCAACAACCTAGCCTCGCCGGGCTCAAACCAACCGACTGGAGACCTACACCGCCTCCCATATAAAGCTTCATACGGTGCCATCTGAATGCTGGACTGATAGCTATTATTATAAGCAAACTTCGCAAGAGGCAAATAATCAGCCCACGAACCACCGAAATCAATGACACAAGCACGCAACATATCCTCTAATATCTGAATAGTACGCTCAGACTGCCCATCCGTCTGTGGATGAAATGCTGTGCTCAGCTCTACCTGTGAACCCAACTCTCGCTGAAATGTCCTCCAGAACTGAGAAGTGAACTGGGTACCTCTGTCCGATATAATAGAAATGGGAACTCCATGCAATCTCACTATCTCACGGATGAATATCTCTGCCAACCGCTCTGAGGAATAAGGTAGTACACACTGGGATGAAGTGAGCTGACTTAGTCAGCCTATCCACCACCACCCAAACCGAATCAAACTTCCTCGCTATCCGAGGGAGTCCACTAACAAAGTCCATAGTTATTCTTTCCCACTTCCACTCCGGAATATCAATACGCTGGAATACACCACCAGGTCTCTGATGCTCATACTTGACCTGCTGACGGTTTAGACACCGAGCCACATGGCTCACAATATCTTTCTTCATCTTTCTCCACCAGTAATGATGCTTCAAATCCTGGTACATCTTTGCGGCTCCTGGATGAATAGAATACCGCGAGCTATGGGCCTCTTCCAATATCAACTCACGAAGGCCGTCAACATTGGGCACGCATATCCGGCCTTGCATCCTCAATACACCATCACTATCAATAGTGACATCTCTGGCATCATCATACTGAACTCTGTCCTTAAGGACAAGTAAGTGTGGATCATCATACTTGTGAGCACATGATTTTTGCCCTATACGAGAATTACTCCCAAAAGATTCAAAATAAAATAGTTTTGTGTTATATCTGATTTTTGTGGATTTCGTACTATCTTTCTTGAGCATTAGCATTGGTATGGGTGTGTTTGTTTAGCTAGAAAATACAAATATATATATATATATAAATACGCGTTGCATATTCGTGGATTAATTTATATATATATATAAATACGCGTTGCATATTCGGGGATTAAATGAGCGTTCATAAGAATAAATTGGTCATAGGAATTAATCATAAGAAAATCACGAAAAATGTGCATTTTTGTTTCTTGGTCATCATGTGATTTCATTTGAATGTGTAAGTTGTGTTAGTTGTTAAATGTTAACTCTTAAGGTGTAATCCCATTTCCTTTAATTTGATTTGTTTGAAGTGGCTTTGTAGTTTAATTGGGGGTTATTTAATAAAGTTGAAAAGTGGCTAAAAATACAAGGGAAATCAGGCCCAAATCGACCATTGGCCCAGTCTAGAGACCTGGTCTCAGAGGCGTCCGAACGACGTCGTCCCAGGCCCTCCATCAGGACCGTTGATCAAATAGATCTAACGGTCCAGTTCATCTCTAGCATCGTGGACACGACACCGTCTCGGGTGTTTAATCTGAGCCGTCCACTTTCCTTTTGATCTGACGATCCCAGGCTACTCTCATTAACCCGGTCCGTTTCGATCTGGGGCAATCCGTTGCCCAAACGGCGTCGTCCAACTTAAGTGAAAGATCCAGGCCGTTGATCTCATTTGATCAAACGGCCAGGATTAAATCCCAGCCCCACTATATATACCTAATTCCCTACCCCGCCCCCTTTCAGACCCCCCACCCCTCGACCGTCTCTAATCTCTAGAGACGGTTTCACCAGCCTCCACCCATCTCCGTCTTTGACCGCCGGCAGGATATCGCCTCTGCCGGCGGCCGGTGTCCAATCCCTCCCATCTTAACACCAAATGACCCTCCGAATGCCCTGAGCCCAAATCCACAAACCATTTTCTTCGAATTATTCCCTGTCTTCTCGAATCTTCATTTGAATATTCGAGCTAAAACCAAACTTATGCCAAACCACCCCAAACTCACCCCAAGCTCTCCCATGACCTCCCTCATAACCCTACTAACCTTGGTTTAGTTCGAATCAAGCCCGAACCACTCAAGCCCCAAATTCGAGCCCCAAGAACCCTAATTTTCAAGAAGCCCAATTCGAGCCGGATTAGTCGTCGATTGAGGTCCAAGGGACTTTAGTCTAGGTGTTCTCAATCGAGAACATCTCGATTAAAGCCTGTTTGGCTTCAATAGTTCCAAACCAAGATCGAACCGGGGTTGACGGATTTTGCCTGAGGTAATTCATTCCCTTATGTCTATTGTTTGCATTCTTCATGCGTATTTTTGTGTTTTAGTTTTAGAGTCTGCCTTTTCTTAGCATTGTCTACTCTTCCCATCTCGACAGACCTTTTATTTGGTCAATTCATTTTGCTCTTGTCTATTTCGACTCGTATTTGTTGTTGTGATTACATTGTGTGTTTAATCTAGTTAAGGTCGTCGAAGAGTGAATTTGGATTAGTAGTCCCTGATTCTGCCCGAAAACTATGAATCGAATTCGTAGGTCAATTACTTGTTATCAGTTATACGTGTGGTAATCGATTAGACGAACGCCGTCGATTAGTTGTATGGGTATGTTGGTCGGAACAATATAGCAGTGAAACTCAATATTGGTTCCGGAATAACTGTTACATAGGATGTTTGGATATAGTTGATAGTGATTTAATTAGTATTAGCATTTTTTGGATTTTAAAAGTACCGTGCCCATAAAAGGGATTAGTGGAACCTGCTGCAGCAGGGCATGGCTGTTGCAGACAACAACAACAACAACAACTACCCAGTATAGTCCCACAGGGTGGGGTCTGGGGAGGGTAATATGTACGCAGACCTTACCCCTGCCCGATATAGCAGGGAGGTTGTTTCCAATCGAACCCCGGGGCAAACTGTTGTAGACAATAGTTTAAAATAGTAAAACCCACACTTAGACAGGGTTTAGTGCTAAAAACAGAGAGGGGATGGACTGGGCAGAGAGAGCCTCTGACGTTGGGGAGTAACCTTAGGGGCTGTTGGTCTCAACTATAAGTATAGGTAGAAGTCAATAGAGGGAAAAAGGAAGAAAAAAGCTTAGAATCTGAAAGAGCAGACCCTTGAGAGAATTCTGAAACACAGAGAGAGACAGATACACACAAAAGGAGAGAAATACAATTCTGAAAAGAAGCCTGAAAGTGTTGTTGTGACGACCCGGCCCGTCGTCACGAGAATTTACCACCCCGTTATGTTGAAATGGCATGTTTTATGATTTTATATCGGTGTTAGAGTCTATCGGGTGGGTTAGGAGTGAATTGGATTGATTATGAGGCATATAGCCTTTTTGAAGGAAACTTGAATAAGGAAAGTCAACCCGGAGTTGACTATTTGGTTAGAGGGCTCGGAAACGGATTCGATGATTCGGTTAGTTCCGGGAGGTGATTTGTGACTTAGGGGAGCGATCGGAATTGAATTTGGAGGCCCGGTGTAGAAATAGGCTTGAATTGGCTAAGGTTGAATTTTGGCGAAATCCGAACGGTAGGTGAGATTTTGATCCGGGGACGGAATGGAATTCCGACAGTTGCAGTAGCTCCGTTAGGTGATTTTGGATGTGCCTGCAAAATTTAAGGTCATTCGGACGTCGTTTGGTCGGGTTTTTGATCGAATGTGTAATTCGGAATGTTTTAAGGAATTTAGGCTTGAATTTGATGTGAATTACGGGTTTTGATGTTGTTAGACGTGTTTTGAGGATTGGAGCAAGTTCGAATAAGGTATTAAGATGTGTTGGTATGTTTGGATGAGGTCCCGGGGGCCTCGGGGTGATTTCGGATGGTTAAACGGGAGAAATTGTGGAAGAATTGCAGGTTGGGATCCTGCTTCTGTTGTTTCCGCTCCTGCGGAATTTTGGACGCAGGAGCGTGTCCGCAGAAGCGGACGAGATGCGCAAGAGCGGCTGGTTACGCAGAAGCGGAAGCCATTCCGCTGAAGCGGGGTCGCTGGTGCGAGCCAGTGATCGCAGAAGCGGACGGGGAGAAATTGGGCAAGGTCCGCAGAAGCGGACATTTTTCCGTTTGGGCGAGACCGCAGAAGCGGTCAATGGTGCGCAGAGGCGGATGTTTCCGCAGAAGCGGAAGTTCCTTCGCAGAAGCGGGCCCGCTTAAGCGGCCCTTTGTTCGCAGAAGCGGAAATGGCCGGCTAGGCCTGGAACCGCTGAAGCGACCCTTTGGTCGCGGATACGGGTGCATAGGAGCGGAAAATATTTCCGCAGAAGCGAAAATCGCTGTAAGTAAGTGTATCAGAAGTTAGAAAAATTTCAGAACATTTCACACATTTTGGGTCTCGGCTTTAGAGGCGATTTGGGCGATTTTGAAGAGAAATTCAAGGGAAATCATCAGGTAATCATCTATGGACTTAAACTATGATTAGTATTGGTAATATTATGCAATTATATCATGAAAATAGAGGAATTTGGGGTAATTTATGGAGGATTTAGCCCTAGGCTTGGACTTTAGAAAATCAAGGTTTTGAATGGGCAAATGGAGTCCGAATTTGGTAAAATTGATATGCTTAGACTCGTATTGAGATGAGGGTTCCGAATATGTGACTTTCGTGATTTTTCGATAAGCGTACCGAAAGTCGGGTTTTGACAACTTTGGGAATTTTGATGTAAATTGAGTGGTATTGATTGGGTGTAGTCCCATTGGCCTAATTTGTTGTATTTCTACTGTATTTGATCAGATTCTACGCGTGCGGAGCTTGATTCTCGTGGCAAGGGCATTGCGGAATAGTCGTCGCGCTGTATTGAGGTGAGTAATATATGTGGGTGATGACCAGCGGGTTCGAAACCCCGGTATACCACTTTGTGACGTTGTATAGCGGCGAGACACGCACACTCTTGAGAGTGCGGGGTCGATCATGAACTGGAGACTATATATTAGTCCGACCTGTTGATATTGTATTATTGGCTATTCTAGAGCCGTCGAACCTCCTTCTCGGATGGTTGCATATATATATATTGTGATAATGGCCACTCTTGAGCCGAGGAACCCCCTTCTTGGGCGGTTGAGTATACATGTGGGCCGTGAGCCAGTTATTGGATCCCGCGAGGATCGTTATCATAGTCTTATCATATAGACATGCTAGTTACTACAAGTCCGCAGCTATTTTTGTTATTATGCTAATTACAATCTCTGGAACTTGATATTACTGTTTTCCAACCGAAAAATGATAAAAGAGTTTTCAAAAAAAAAACTACTTTTGAGCCTGCGAGGCTGTATCTGCATATTAGCTGACTAGTAGTGGATCGGGCTGCACGCCGCAGCGAGGTATATGTTGGATCGGACTGCGCGCCGCAGGAATATCTCTATGAGATGTGCTTGGGCTGTAGGAGCCCCTCCGGAGTCTGAACCCCCACAGTGAGCACGGGTACCCAAAATTGGAGTCGGGCTACACGCCGTAGCGGTCATATCATGCATTGCATTGCATTTAGCTACATCTGCTAGCTGTTATGCTATTTATTGGTATTTTGTTGGTACAGGTACAGTGAATATTGATTCTATGACAGGGTAGCTGATTATAGCTTTACATAGTGCTTTATTGCGGATTTCTTATCTGCGCTGTCTTACCCTTGTTTATTACCACTGAGTCTGGCAGTACTCATTTTACTCCCTGCACCTTGTGTGCAGATCCAGGTACCTCTCAGCAGTGATCCAGTGGCTGTGCGAGGCGACGTTTGTGGATATTCGAGGTAGCTGCAGAGTCCGCAGGACCCGATATTCCTTCTTACTGTCTTGATTTTGTATTGACTTTTCTTTCCGCACTTGGTATCTTGTAAACCTTTATACACTCATGTTCAGTAGAGGCTCATGACTCTTGACCCTTCGGTCTATGGGAGTTAGTATATTTTGGGACTTGGTTTCCCGTTGTTAGTATAAGTATTACTATTGTTTCATATTTTGAAATGCTTAAATGGGTTAAAGAGAGCTTCTAGCTCTGTTGTTAATATTGATTGGTCAGGCTGGCTTAGCAATGTGCTAGGCGCCATCACGACCGGATTTGGGGTCGTGACAAGTTGGTATCAGAGCCTAGGTTTACTAGGCCTCATGAGTCTTGAGCCGGTTGGTAGAGTCTTGTGGATCGGTATGGGGACGCTTGTACTTATCCTCGGGAGGCTGCGAACCTTTAGGAAAACTTCACTTTTCTTGAACTCTGTCGTGCGATCTTGTTGTTCGAAGAACTGAACTTCTATATTCTATTCTCCCGCAGATGGCGAGAACGCGAGCTTCAGGACAAGGTGGACGACCTCCATTGCCACCTGTTAGAGGCCGTGGGCGCGGTCGTGCTAGAAGTAGAGGTAGGGCGGCTGAGGCAGTGGTTGAAGCTCCAGCAGTCCCAGTTCAGGGCCGGACTATATCTATTGCTATTCCTGGTCTTCGGGAGACTCTTGCTCAAATATTATCGGTGTGTTCCGGTTTGGCTCGGGTAGTTTCAGCTACCGCTACCGTAGCGACATCTCAGTCGGGGGTGGTCATTGGACCCTCGCAGCTCGCACACCGACCCGGTTGTTCGGGGACTTCGGACGCCGAGGCGGTCCCCGCTCGGTGGTTGCACCGGTTATTCCTCCGGTTGCACCGGCTCCGGCTCCAGAGCATATGGTTCGGGTTATGCCCGAGGACGAGCAGCGTCGTCTTGAGAGATTTGGTAGACTTCAGCCCCCCCATTTCAGTGGCGTTGAGGGCGAGGATGCCGAGGGTTTCTTGGATAAGTGTCAGAAGATGCTGCGTACGGCTGGTATTCTTGAGTCCGGCGGAGTTTCATTTACTACATTTCAGTTCACCGGTCCCGCATTTGATTGGTGGGAGGAGTTTGAGAGGCGTAGGCTTGCAAGAGCAGCACCTCTCACATGGCAGCAGTTCTCTACTCTCTTTCTAGAGAAATATGTACCTCGGTCTCGTCGCGAGGAGCTACGTCGCCGGTTCGAGTGGTTGATTCAGGGCGACATGTCTGTGACTCAGTATGAGCTTAGATTCACTCAGTTGGCTAGGCATGCCACATGGATGATCCCCACCGAGAGGGAGAGGATCAGGAGGTTCATTGATGGCCTCAACTACTCTATCCGTATTCTTATGACCAGCGAGCGAGTTCTGTCATCATCATTTGAGCAGGTTGTTGATATGGCACGCTCCATTGAGGCGGATCGTCGCCGAGAGAGAGAGGAGCGGGAGGCCAAGAGGCCTCGTGGTTCGAGCAGTTTCAGTGGTGCTCCATCTAGAGGGCATTCCTAGTAGAGCAGAGGTCGCTCATCTAGACCTTCTCATTCAGGCCGCCCAGAGCAGAGCGGAGGTTCTTATGGTCGTGGTCGACAGGGGTTTCAGCAGGGTCAGTCATCACTTAGTGCCCTCCCAGCCCAGAGTGCAGTACCTACTTCTCCAGCACCAGGTGCATGTTATGAGTGTGGTGAGTTTGGCCACATGAGGAGACATTGCCCTCGACTACGTAGGGGCAGGACTCAGCAGAGGGATCAGCCCTCCTCTTCAGCACCATCTCAGTCTAGTAGAGGTGGAGGTCGGTCTTCTCGTGGACGCCCCAGGGGCGAGGAGAGATCTGGTGGAGGCCAGGCACGGTTCTATGCACTTCCTGACAGGCGTGATGCGGTTGCCTCCGATGCAGTGATTACAGATATCATTTCTGTCTGTCACCGAGATGCCTCTGTCCTATTTGATCCAGGGTCCACATATTCTTACGTGTCCTCTTATTTTGCACATTATTTGGGTGCGACTCGTGGTAGTCTTGATTTACCTGTTCATGTATCCACCCCCGTGGGTGATACGATTGTTGTGGATCATGTCTATAGATCCTGTGTTATATCTATCGGGGGTCTGGAGACCCAGGCAGATTTGTTATTGTTGGGTATGGTGGACTTTGATGTTATACTGGGTATGGACTGGTTGTCTCCGTATCATGCTATATTGGACTGTCATGCTAAGACAATTACGTTGGCCATTCCTGGTATTTCTCAGATAGAGTGGCGGGGTTCGACCGATTTCGTCCCTAGCCGTGTTATTTCATTTCTAAAAGCTCAGAAGATGGTTGAAAAAGGGTGCTTATCGTACTTAGCTTTTGTGAGAGATGTGGGAGCTGAGTCTCCTAGCATTGATTCTGTACCTGTTGTGAGGGATTTCCCAGATGTATTACCCTCAGACCTGCCGGGCATACCGCCGGACAGGGATATTGATTTTGGCATTGACTTGGTGTCGGGCACTCAGCCTATATCCATTCCTCCTTATCGGATGGCACCGGCTGAGTTGAAAGAACTGAAAGAGCAGCTTCAGGAGCTTCTGGATAAGGGTTTCATCCGCCCTAGTGTGTCTCCGTGGGGTGCGCCGGTATTATTTGTTAAAAAGAAAGATGGTTCCATGCGAATGTGTATTGATTATAGGCAATTGAACAAAGTGACAGTGAAGAACAAGTACCCTCTACCGCGCATAGATGATTTGTTTGATCGGTTACAGGGTGCGAGGGTGTTTTCTAAGATCGATCTTCGTTCAGGCTATCATCAGCTGAAGATCAGGGACTCGGATATTATGAAGACTGCATTCAGGACCCGATATGGTCATTGTGAGTTTCTTGTGATGTCGTTTGGGCTGACCAACGCCCCAGCAGCATTTATGCATCTGATGAACAGTGTGTTCATGCCTTATTTGGATTCATTTGTGATTGTGTTCATTGATGACATTCTAGTCTACTCCCGTAGTCAGGAGGAGCATGCTCAGCATTTGAGTATTGTGTTGTAGAGATTGAGAAAGGAGAAGCTATATGCTAAATTCTCCAAGTGCGAGTTTTGGCTCGAGTCCGTAGCATTTATGGGACATGTGGTGTCTCGTGATGGTATTCAGGTTGATCAGAAAAAGATAGAGGCGGTGCAGAGTTGGCCTAGACCGTCCTCAGCTACAGAGATCGGGAGTTTTCTTGGCTTGGCGGGGTATTATCGCCGGTTTGTTCAGGGATTTTCATCCATTGCTTCTTCATTGACTAAATTGACCCAGAAGGGTGCACCATTCGTGTGGTCGGATGAGTGCGAGGAGAGCTTTCAGAAGCTCAAGACAGCTTTTACCACAGCTCCAGTGTTAGTATTGCCATCAGCTTTAGGTTCATATACCGTTTATTGTGATGCCTCGAGAGTGTGGATAGGTTGTGTGTTGATGCAGGAAGGTAAGGTAATTGCTTATGCTTCTCGGCAGTTGAAGCCACATGAGAAGAACTATCCTGTTCATGATTTGGAGCTAGCCGCCATTGTTCATGCATTGAAGATTTGGAGACACTATTTGTATGGTGTGTCTTGTGAAGTGTATACCGACCATCGTAGTCTCCAGCACTTGTTCAAACAGAAAGACCTTAATTTGAGACAGCGGAGATGGCTAGAGTTGCCGAAGGATTATGACATTACTATATTATATCATCCGGGGAAGGCCAATGTGGTGGCCGATGCTTTGAGCCGGAAGGCGGTCAGTATGGGGAGCTTGGCATATATTCCAGCTGAGGAGAGGCCATTTGCTTATGACGTTCAGGTGCTAGCCAATCGGCTAGTGAGGTTAGACATTTCGGAGCCGAGCAGGGTATTGGCTTGTGTTGTATCTCGGTCATCTCTATATGATCGTATTCGTGAGCGCCAGTATGATGATCCACATTTGGCTGTCCTTAGGGACGGAGTTCAGCATGATGATGCTAGAGATGTCACCATTGACAGTGACGGCGTATTGAGGATGCAGGGCCGGATATGTGTGCCCAATGTCGATGGCCTTCGTGAGTTGATTTTAGAGGAGGCCCATAGCTCGCGGTATTCTATCCATCCAGGAGCCGCGAAGATGTATCAAGATTTGAAACAACACTATTGGTGGAGAAAGATGAAAATGGACATTGTCGGACATGTAGCACGGTGCCTCAACTGTCAGCAGGTTAAGTACGAGCATCAGAGGCCCGGTGGTGTATTTCAGCGCATTGTTATTCCTGAGTGGAAATGGGAGAGAGTCACTATGGACTTTGTTATTGGACTCCCTCGGACGGCGAGGAAGTTTGATTTTGTATGGGTGATTGTGGATAGACTGACCAAGTCAGCTCACTTCATTCCAGTTAGTACTACCTACTCATCAGAGCGGTTGGCAGCGATCTTTATTCGAGAGATTGTTCGGTTGCATGGAGTTCCGGTGTCTATCATATCCGACAGGGGTACTCAGTTCACTTCTCAGGTTTGGAGAGCATTTCAGCGAGAGATGGGTACGCGGGTTGAGTTGAGTACAGCATTTCACCCCCAGACAGACGGACAGTCTGAGCGCACTATTCGGATCTTGGAGGATATGTTGCGAGCTTGTGTGATTGATTTTGGTGGTTCGTGGGATGAGTTCCTACCACTTGCCGAGTTTGCCTACAACAACAGTTATCAGTCGAGTATTCAGATGGCCCCGTATGAGGCATTGTATGGCAGGCGGTGTAGATCCCCCGTGGGATGGTTTGAGCCTGGTGAGGTTAGATTGATAGGGACTGAGTTAGTCCAGGATGCTCTGGATAGAGCAAAGTTGATCCAGGAGAGGCTTCGTACAGAACAGTCTCGTCAGAAGAGTTATGCGGACCGTAGAGTTCGGGAGTTGTCTTTCATGGTTGGTGACAGAGTATTGTTGAAGATTTCACCTATGAAGGGTGTCATGAGATTTGGGAAGAAAGGAAAGTTGAGTCCCAGGTACATTGGTCCTTTTGAGATACTTAGGAGAGTTGGAGAGGTGGCATATGAGTTGGCCTTGCCGCCCAGCTTATCCAGCGTTCATCCAGTATTCCATGTGTCTATGCTCCGAAGTACATTGGAGATCCGTCTCATGTATTAGATTTCAGCACCATTCAGCTTGATGGTGATCTATCCTATGATGTGGAGCCTATTGCCATTTTGGGACAGTCAGGTGAGAAAATTGAGGTCTAAGGAGATTGCATCGGTTAAGGTTCAGTGGAGAGGTCGACCCGTGGAGGAGGCCACTTGGGAGATCGAGCGGGAGATGCGGAGCAGATATCCTCACTTGTTTGAGACTTCAGGTATGTTTCTTGACCCGCTCGAGGACGAGCGTTTTCTTAAGATGGGGAGAATGTGACGACCCGGCCCGTCGTCACGAGAATTTACCACCCCGTTATGTTGAAATTGCATGTTTTATGATTTTATATCGGTGTTAGAGTCTATCGGGTGAGTTAGGAGTGAATTGGATTGAAAATGAGGCATATAGCCTTTTCGAAGGAAACTTGAATAAGGAAAGTCAACCCGGAGTTGACTATTTGGTTAGAGGGTTCGGAATCGGATTCTGATGATTCGGTTAGTTCCGGGAGGTGATTTGTGACTTAGGGGAGCGATCGGAATTGAATTTGGAGGCCCGGTGTAGAAATAGGCTTGAATTGGCTAAGGTTGAATTTTGGCGAAATCCGAACGGTAGGTGAGATTTTGATCCGGGGTCGGAATGGAATTCCGACAGTTGCAATAGCTCCGTTAGGTGATTTTGGATGTGCCTGCAAAATTTCAGGTCATTCGGACGTCGTTTGGTCGGGTTTTTGATCGAATGTGTAATTCGGAATGTTTTAAGGAATTTAGGCTTGAATTTGATGTGAATTACGGGTTTTGATGTTGTTAGACGTGTTTTGAGGATTGGAGCAAGTTCGAATAAGGTATTAAGATGTGTTGGTATGTTTGGATGAGGTCCCGGGGCCTCGGGGTGATTTCGGATGGTTAAACGGGAGAAATTGTGGAAGAATTGCAGGTTGGGATCCTGCTTCTGTTGTTTCCGCTCCTGCGGAATTTTGGACGCAGGAGCGTGTCCGCAGAAGCGGACGAGATGCGCAGGAGTGGCTGGTTACGCAGAAGCGGAAGCCATTCTGCTGAAGCGAGGTCGCTGGTGCGAGCCGGTGATCGCAGAAGCGGACGGGGAGAAAATGGGCATGGTCCGCAGAAGCGGACACTCGACCGCTTGGGCGAGACCGTAGAAGCGGTCAATGGTGCGCAGAGGCGGATGTTTCCGCAGAAGCGGAAGTTCCTTCGCAGAAGCGGGCCCGCTTAAGCGGCCCTTTGCTCGCAGAAGCGGAAATGGCCGGCCAGGCCTAGAACCGCTGAAGCGACCCTTTGGTCGCGGATACGGGCTCGTAGGAGCGGAAAATATTCCGCAGAAGCGAAAATCGCTGTAAGTAAGTGTATCCGAAGTTAGAAAAATTTCAGAACATTTCACACATTTTGGGTCTCGGCTTTAGAGGCGATTTGGGCGATTTTGAAGAGAAATTCAAGGGAAATCATCAGGTAATCATCTATGGACTTAAACTATGATTAGTATTGGTAATATTATGCAATTATATCATGAAAATGGAGGAATTTGGGGTAATTTATGGAGGATTTAGCCCTAGGCTTGGACTTTAGAAAATCAAGGTTTTGAATGGGCAAATGGAGTCCGAATTTGGTAAAATTGATATGCTTAGACTCGTATTGAGATGAGGGTTCCGAATATGTGACTTTCGTGATTTTTCGATAAGCGTACCGAAAGTCGGGTTTTGACAACTTTGGGAATTTTGATGTAAATTGAGTGGTATTGATTGGGTGTAGTCCCATTGGCCTAATTTGTTGTATTTCTACTGTATTTGATCAGATTCTACGCGTGCGGAGCTTGATTCTCGTGGCAAGGGCATTGCGGAATAGTCGTCGCGCTGTATTGAGGTGAGTAATAGATGTGGGTGATGACCAGCGGGTTCGAAACCCCGGTATACCACTTTGTGACGCCGTATAGCGGCGAGACACGCACACTCTTGAGAGTGCGGGGTCGATCATGAACTGGAGACTATATATTAGTCCGACCTGTTGATACTGTATTATTGGCTATTCTAGAGCCGTCGAACCTCCTTCTCGGATGGTTGCATATATATATATTGTGATAATGGCCACTCTTGAGCCGAGGAACCCCTTCTTGGGCGGTTGAGTATACATGTGGGCCGTGAGCCAGGTTATTGGATCCCGCGAGGATCATTATCATGGTCTTATCATATAGACATGCTAGTTACTACTAGTCCGCAGCTATTTTTGTTATTATGCTAATTCCAATCTCTGGAACTTGATATTACTGTTTTCCAACCGAAAAATGATAAAAGAGTTTTCAAAATCAAAAACTACTTTTGAGCCTGCGAGGCTGTATCTGCATATTAGCTGACTAGTAGTGGATCGGGCTGCACGCCGCAGCGAGGTATATGTTGGATCGGACTGCGCGCCGTAGGAATATCTCTATGAGATGTGCTTGGGCTGTAGGAGCCCCTCCGGAGTCCGAACCCCCACAGTGAGCACGGGTACCCAAAATTGGAGTCGGGCTACACGCCGTAGCGGTCATATCATGCATTGCATTGCATTTAGCTACATCTGCTAGCTGTTATGCTATTTATTGGTATTTGTTGGAACAGGTACAGTGAAGATTGATTCTATGACAGGGTAGCTGATTATAGCTTTACATAGTGCTTTATTGCGGATTTCTTATCTGCGCTGTCTTACCCTTGTTTATTACCACCGAGTCTGGCAGTACTCATTTTACTCCCTGCACCTTGTGTGCAGATCCAGGTACCTCTCAGCAGTGATCCAGTAGCCGTGCGAGGCGACGTTTGTGGATATTCGAGGTAGCTGCAGAGTCCGCAGGACCCGATATTCCTTCTTACCTGTCTTGATTTTGTATTGACTTTTCTTTCCGCACTTGGTATCTTGTAAACCTTTTTACACTCATGTTCAGTAGAGGCTCATGACTCTTGACCCTTCGGTCTATGGGAGTTACTATATTTTGGGACTTGGTTTCCCCGTTGTTAGTATAAGTATTACTGTTGTTTCATGTTTTGAAATGCTTAAATGGGTTAAAGAGAGCTTCTAGATCCGTTGTCGATGTTGATTGGTCAGGCTGGCTTAGCAATGTGCTGGGCGCCATCACGACCGGATTTGGGGTCGTGACAGTTGCTTCACTACTAATTTTTGAGTTTCATTTGCAAAAATTATCCAAAGCATTGCTGCCTAGTTCTCCAGTTCAAAACTGACCCAGTTTTCCCTTTTCTTGATTGTTGAAGTTCATTTGAAATACATTTGTGGGAGGGTTTAGCTGAGTGTTTGGTTCTGTTAAGTCATTCAGGACTGGGGTTTCAGGTTGTTGGCATTGTTCAGTTGTTTGTTGGTTTATCTCTGTTAACTCGAGATCAGTTGGGCATAATTGGGCATATCTGTGTTGCTGCTTTGGTATTTCCTGGAATTTACAAACTGGTTTTCAAGTGTGCTGGATTTCTTTTGCTGTTTGCAATTACTTTGGTATTCTCGGATTAGAATTGGTATTCTTGGGAATTTGGTTACTGCCTTGAGATTGTTTCTGTCACTGCTGTTAGTTCAACTGTTGCTACTGATCCCTTCCGTTCTCCTTCTTCTATTGTCATCATCCAGGTACACAATTCAAATCTAATGCCAATGTATCTCTTTCGGATGTTGAAATGAATTGCAATATTGGTTTAAACTGTCTTAGGAGTTTTTATCTATCTGTATTAATAGTTAAATAGGTATTCTATAGCAGTATGAATATTGGTAAATTATATGTGTTTAGAATATTCCAGAAAATGATATAGGACTTGTGTTACTTTGGTGTTGGTCCATTTGTAAACGTGATAGTTTGGGTATTAGATAACTGTTTGCTATGGTTCAAATTGGAATATTTTGGCAAAATCTAAACTTGTGTTGCATAAACTGCATAAATTGCTTTTGATATTCATGTTTCAAATTTTTAGTTGATGGGATAAAGTGAACATCGATTAGAGTAGATTATAAATGAACATGCTCTTTAGGTTTAATTCAAACATGTAAATCGCATCTATAGATTAGTGGTATAGTAAGTTTTCGTACTCTCAGTGAATATTGAATACGCTATTTAAACCATTGATTTTCGCAATTATTAGCAAGATTCTGTTAAAATTTGATTAGCACATAGGAAAAAAATTGAATTGAATTTGACAAAACCGGAAAGCATCTGAGGAAGTCGTTAATGCATAAAAGGTTTAGCTCGATTACTTCACAAATATGTTTATTGGGCTTGCAACAAGGGCTTAAGGGTAAACAACATGTTAGCAAAAGGCGGTTAAAGTTTTTCTTCAAATCACAAATACGTTAGTCATTTTAGGTGTGATTTTCATCATTTTTACCTTTCTTAAATACGAGTGTGCATTTCATGCAACTCAAATCCAACAACGTTGAATAAGAATGTGTCGAGGATCCGGGTGCATTTCATGTGACGTGATCCGAAAATGTGTTCTTAGACAATGTTCATTTTCTTAAGCTCTAATAACTGACAAAAAGCGGTAAGTAACGTTAAAATTGCACTGTAGGATAATATGTTGTAAATCGGGTTAATAAGCCAAAATATGACAGTTGAGCGACCGTGCTAGAACCACGGAATTCGGGAATGCCTAATACCTTCTCCCGAGTTAACAGAATTCCTTATCCGGATTTCTGGTATGCAGACTGTTTAATAGAGTCATTCTTTTCCTCGATTCGGGATTCAACCGGTGACTTGGGACACCATAAATCTCCCAAGTGGCGACTCTGAATTAATTAAATAAATCCCGTTTCGATTGTCCTTTAATTGGAAAAACTCCTACGCGACGTCGCGGGTCAGCGGAAAAAGGAGGAGTGACAACTCTGGCGACTCTGCTGGGGATGCTCAAACCCAGAACCACTGGTTCAGGGTTTAAGAATTCGAGCTTTGAATAATTGTTGTATTTGGCTTATTATTATCTGATTTTATTATATGTTTGTATTTAATGTGCTAAATGTTGCTTTTACCGCTTTGATATTTTGTGAATTGTACATATAAATTGTGCCGAAACCAATCTCCTCTCTGAGTCTTCTAAATCATGAAGAAGGGTGCACTTCGTGTGACTTCTTTTCTGTATAGTGTCTAATTCCCACTTTAGAACGAGGTTTGGATAAGTTGCAAAACCGGTGAAGCTTCTGTATTCCCGGGTTGCTGCCTCCTCCTCGGCTCGAGTTGTCCGTTCGGGTAAGCCAGGTCTAGAACAATAAACCCGGGTTTTTAAACCTAGAATAACAAAGCTTCATGCCGGATCCCTAGTAGGAACGTTTATTTGCATCATGTTGCATTTGACTTAGGGGACTCAACACAGGGGTTGGGTCCGTCTAGGACAGGTGACATGAAATGAAAAGACTATCCTGCTGCATCCTGTTTGTTTTACGCATTTATTTGCTTTAGACTTGCAGGCTAACCGATTTTTTTTATATTGAGGCAAATGGAAAAAAATATAGTTTCAAAATAGTTTGTTTTTTTTACTTGAAAAAAAAAGAAGAAAAAAAATTTAAAATTTAAAAAAATGTGTGGAAAAATAATAATAATAATAATATGCAGTTTGTTTCATTTACAGATGTAGTTTGTTTTTATTTGACCGAACTACGCAGGTTTGATTCTCGCCACTAGGTGGGATACGTAGGCAACCCTCATTGGGTCCAACCACCCCTTTCAAAAAATTCAAAAAAATGTGTGTGTTTAATTTTGTCAATAAAATCAGAGTGATGCCGTTTTTGAAAATAGCCGAAGGTTCCGAAAGGACGCCGGAAGGCTGTTTTTGCAAAAATAGCCACTTTGAATCATTGTAAATAATTTTTGGGCACAACCTTGAAACATTCCCTCGCGGAAATGTTGAAAGGTCGTAGCCGCAAAATAAAGTTTGGGTTACCACCCCTTTCAAAAAAATAACCAAAAAATGTCAAATTTTTTATTTTGTTATAAATAAATTGGGTGATGTTATTCTTGTTTAAAATAAGCCGAATGTTCCCCAAAAGGACGTCGGAAGGCTATTTTTGCAAGAATAGCCACTTTGAGTCTTTGTAAATAATTTTTGGGCACAACCTTGAAATATTCCCTCGTGGAAATGTTGAAAGGCCGTATCCGCAAAATTAAGTTTGAGTCATCACTCAACTTTGCAAAAAATAAATAAATATATATATATAATCACTTTATCAAATAAGCCATTACATGGCCGGTTTTGCTAAAATAGCCACATTTGGCATTTAAACTTTCTCCACTTTATCAAATAAGTCATTACATGGCCGGTTTTGATGAAATAGCCACATTTGGCATTTAAACTTTCTCAGTCTTGTGTTGGCCTGTGTCGGTGTTGAACGATGCCCCATGGGCCCCAAGATGAAAATTTTTGAAGTTGTAGTCTCTTAAATAAATTTTGCAAAAATAGCCGCTTTGTCAAATAAGCCATTACATGGCCAATTTTGTAAAAATAGTCAATTGACATTAGAAACTTCTCAGTCTTGTGTTGGCTTATGGCGATGCCGAACGATGCCCCATGAGCCACAGGATGAAAAAAAAATAATTCAAGTTTATCTTTCTTAAGCCATTACATGGTTAATTTTGTAGAAATAGTCATAATTGGCGCTAAAAATATTCTTATTCTTGTAGAAATCTCCGGCACAAAGTGTGAAAGTTTTTCATCTTAGTTTTTAGTTGGAGTCGGCTTTTACAATTTTCAAAAAAAAAAGAAGAAAAAAAAACAAATAAACATCTCTTTATTTCTTGCATTAATTTGCAAGAACTACGCTCGGTCTGATTCATGCGGGGTCATGATACGTAGGCAATCCACATAGGATTCGACCATTTCCATAACCAAAAGAAAAAAAAATGGAAAAACTACAAAAAGAAAAATGGAAAAATAAAATGAAAAAACCATAAAAAAAAATTAAAAAAAAATAGCAGAAAAAAACAAAGGAAATCAATAAGCGGAATACCTTAATGCTAACATGGTGGCTTCGTTTTGTTGTGTCGATTTTCAGAAAGGTGGCTGGTTGTGGTTCTAAAATAACTCTTCCCTGTAACACAAAGTGAGAGGACAATGGCAGAGAATCTCAAGACTAAGTGGGTTGGTACCGATACCTGACAACAACTGGCTGAACGGAACCACGGGTTAGTAGAAGAAGTCAGAATATTGAGACAACATGTGGCTGACATGTATCGGGCGTGGATGGATGGAAAAGCACCACCCCCGCCACCACCTAGCTTCCCGGACTCTGTCCTTACCCGTACACTGAACCCGATGCCAGATGATACCTGCCTATCACAGCTTTTCCAGCCACTCGAGTAGCTCAATTACTCGTCCCCCGGCTATGTTTTCCCTATGCTACTCCCGTCCCCAACACCACTACTCTCCCCGGGACACCCAAAATCGTACTTCACCTTCCAGGTACCCAGCTCCACAAAAAGCCCTACCAACCCCCACGAACATACCGGAAACCCCCCGGGTCAGGTTTCAGGCCAAATAAGGCGTTTAGGGAGGAGAGGTTGCTGAAGCGAGAAAAGGCGCTCACCCCTATCGGAGAATCCTATGCAAGTCTGTTTGAAAAGTTAAAACATGTCGGCCTGATTACACCGCTCCCCGAATATACTCCCGATCCACGTGCAAGAAGCTTCGATCCTACTGCACGATGTGCATACCATTCCAATGTCAGAGGGCACGATATTGAGTGTTGTCGTACCTTGAAAAAGGAAATAGAAAGAATGATTCAAAAAGGATGGTTAATTGTGATCAATGACGATGACAGGGAGCACACGAATCCTCTAGGGGGTATATTGACTGAAGCTAAAAATGTTGAAGCAGATGGAAGCCTCATCAATATTGATGCAGAACTTAGTGGCTAAAATGTTGTGCTTGGTAGTTGGAAAGACACTCCGTTTTTGGGTCAGCTAGATGGAGTTTTGGTGGTTCATTTTTGTTGACATTTCTGCCGTCCAAGTTATTTTCAAGATTGTGATTCTGATTTTGTCTTGGGGTCAAACCCTCTTGTCCTTCCATTTTTGTCCTAGCAGTTTGCTTTGGTCTCGCCTAGTTTTGTTTCAGGGCTGTACTCTGGTTTGTTTTGCTTGTTTTGTCATTGAACCATTTCGTCATTAGTTTAATGAAGCTTTCGGTCTTTTTGTTACTTCCGGTCATCTTATTTGTTTAGTTCTTTTTACCCTTTAGATTTGTCTTGTGTTCAAACGCCGAATCTAGTAACACGACATGCGCACACATAATTGTGGCTTAATTCTAAAAGTTAATCATGAAGCAATTGGAAGATGATCGGGTCATTTAAAGGAAATGAAAACAATTTGAGATTGTCTGGACCCCGAGTCATGTGAAACCGGGGCAATTAAAAAAGGAAACAATCAAAGGCAAGCTGGCCAAATCGACGCGGGGTCGTTCATAATAACGAAGATGAGAGTGTTGTCCAACTGTGCTTTAAAGATATGACGAATGTTAACCGCGTTGTTTGCATTTGGTATGTTTTTGAAGATTGGAATGACGAAGGCATTTTGTTCTGCTACCCAAACACTTTATCCTTCGTTAACCCTTCGAGCCTTATTTTTGATTTCTTTCATACCCCTCCTTCGGAATTAGTTGCAAAGACTAGAAACACAAGTTTGAAAGGGATAAAGAAAAAGTAAAGAAAAAAGAAAACAAAAAAAAAGCTTGAAAAGAGGAATTGGGAACTACGTTTGACCCGATTCCTCAAAGAGGATACGTAGGCGCTTCACAGCTCGGTCATAGTGTAAATAAAAACCAAAAAAATCCCCGAGCAAGAAACAGGGGCAGTAAAAAAAATGTGTTTATGTAAGGAAAATATAGGATTCCGAAGGTTGTAATTTTGAACCCAATTTGTTTTATTTTGAGCCTTTATTACCCTTTCTTTCTAGCCCTGTCCAAACCCACATTACGGTCCAAAGAAAGACCTTTTGACCAATTTTCAAAAGAGGTTGAGTTAGGCAAATGAGAGAAGTTTCATCGGGACATAACACTCTGATTCCCGGCAGAAAGACTCCGATCTCCAGCAGAAAATAGGAGAGTCTTAGCAGTAACACCACCAATCCCCAGCGGAAAAGTAACACAAATGAGAGAGTCTTAGCGGTGAAAACCTTCACAGGCACCATAAGGCGATGAAAGCTGAGAGAAAAACCGAAATGAGAGAGGCTTGGTAGTGAAAACCCCTCGGGCACTACAAGTCGAACGGAGATTGGAAATCATATGGGAAAGCCCCAGGCGAAGATTACAAAAGGCGGTTTAACGATGGAGGATAGGCTATATGTGCATGTCATGTCCATTAGAGTTGGTATCCACGTTTGATAGGTTTACTTTATAATTTTTCTTTTTAGAGAGTCATCTTCCTTTTTGTCTTTTATTCTGTTTCCTCTTATCTTTCTCCTTTCATCAAAATTCCCTAATAGAGTCTGTTTGCAAGAAATGACTGCGAAATTTTCCATCAGCTTTCCAATTACGCAAGACGGGATTTTGATTGGTACTTCCAAGTGGTATAAGTCAGGAAGGATCAAGCGCAAGGCCAGTGTCCGGAGAGATATTCCCCAACAATAGGAAAACGACGAAGGGAGGGATTAATGTCAATAAGGATATCTCAAGAAAAGTTAATGACCTCAAGCAAGGTTAATGAGACTTAAAGGTTGGAAAATGCCCAGTCCTTAGATATGCCGCAAAAGAAGGAGAGATATCCCCATCAGAAAGGTATTTTCAGTGAGAAGGGTGACCAAAGAAAATGGTTCACCAGTAAAACATGCAAGGTCTTCACGCAGGGTCACTATCATAGGAATTCGGGTGGTCAGGATACCAGTGGAAAACCGCAGGGAAAGGCTCGCGAATAAAGAGTCGTTAAGGAAGGCGGGGAAGCGAGAAAGAAGAAAACTATCCCCGGCATGAATATCTTCAAATGATAACATCCCCAGTAGGGTCTGACAATGAAACGCAGAGCAGGGAAAGAGGAAGAGAACCATCCCCAGCAGGAGCACCACAACCAGCCACCACATTTTAAAACTAAACAATTTTTCTTTGATTTGAAACAGGAAAAATAGGGGTTGTTGGCAGAAAAGCATGCCACGAAGAAGATTCTCAAACTGGGGCAGAAAAGTTTCTCCCGTTGCGAAAATTTTCTCGAAACCAAATACCCGGTTGGGGAAAGAAGCCAGATAACGCGAGGAAATGATCTTTGAACACGGTTATCCCCAGCAGCTTTGAAAGAAAGAAAACAACAAGCCGTGATAGAGGAAATTATACCCCCAGCAGACAGGGCAAAATGAGGAAACTTGTGTTCGGAAAGCCAGGAGCCCGGTATCATCCCCAGCAGTTCTCGGAAAAATGAAACACTGATTTCGAGATTTCCCCGCCAGCATTATATCCTACAAGTTTTTCAAGGGAGCAAAGCGCGAGTCCCGAAGGAGGAAAAGAAAAAGGGATTCCCCGATAGGGTAATCCCCAGCTAATGACATTTCAATCCCCAGCGAGCCCGGGAGAGAATAAAGGTTTTGAAAGAAGTAGAAAAGGAGGAAATAAAGAAGATTTCCCCAGCAGCATTATCCCCAGCAGGTAAGTAAACAATTCCAAAGATATCCCCATCAGTCAAGGGAAAATAACACGACCCAGGAGGAAAGCAATTTCGAAACAAGGTAACACAGAAGAAAGGATGACCCAAGAGGCGATGCATGAAGGAGAAAATGGTCCAGGAAGCAAAAGAAGGCAACATGGATGGGTTGGGTTAGTGAGTTGATGTTGAAGTCAGGTGCCCGCCTGAAGAATGGAATGGCGATTTATTTTCAAAAAGATGTTGAGGTCAGGAGCCCGCCTGAAGAATGGAGTGGCGATTTATTTTCAGAAGATGTTGTTGAAGTCAGGAGCCCGCCTGAAGAGAGGAATGGCGATTAATCTTTCAAAGTTGATGATTGAAGTCAGGAGCCCGCCTGAAGAGAGGAGTGGCGATTTATTTTCAAAAGATATTGTTGAAGTCAGGAGCCCGCCTGAAGAGAGGAATGGCGTTTAAATTTTCTAAGTTGATGATGAAGTTAGGAGCCCGCCTGAAGAGAGGAATGGCGATTTATTTTCTAAGATGTTGTTGAAGTCAGGAGCCCGCCTGAAGAGAGGAATGGCGATTAATTTTTCAAAGTTGATGATTGAAGTCAGGAGCCCGCCTGAAGAGATGAATGGCAATTTATTTTCAAAAGATGTGAAGTCGGGAGCCCGCCTGAAGAGAGGAATGGCGATTTATTTTGTTGAAGTCAGGAGCCCGCCTGAAGAGAGGAATGGCGTTTAATTTTCTAAGTTGATGTTGAAGTCAGGAGCCCGCCTGAAGAGAGGAATGGCGAGTTATTTTCAAAGATGTTGTTAAAGTCAGAAGCCCGCCGGAAAAGTAGAACGGCGTCTCAGTTTCTAAGATTTGATAAGGATAGTGAACAATCGGAAAGTGACAGAGTACAAAGGAAATCCCTAGCATGAATCCAAGTTCATAATCAGAAGAAAGGCAACAAGGATCAGAAAGATAGATTCAGACTTCTAAGGAAAATAATTCGAAGATCACAAGAAAGAGACCAATGGCCAGAGGTCGGCAATCAGGATAGGCCGAAATAACAATTGTCATAAGAGAAGAAACAGCAAAGCCAGCAGGATCACAAGGAAACATGACGAGATCAAGTTGAAAAGATAGACAAGAATTTGCAATGTTGTAACTTAGTCTAGCTTCTTATTTTTATTTTTAGCACGGTGTAATAAGGAGATCAGTTAAGCAGTGGCATCAGCAGCAACAACAGTAACAGCAAGATCACAGCAGTCATGGTAGTCCCAGCTACCAAAACTTCCCGAACTACATTGACCTGATTCCCTTTTAGCCGGGGATATGTAGGAGATCTTCTAAAGCAAAGGTTCGGTCAAACTTTTCCAAAAAAATGCTTCATACGGAGTGCTTAAACGGGCAAAAAATCGCTCGTATTCGCTCACTTATCTTTGCACGAAAACTCTCCATGTTTCCGCGCAAAGAGGGGCAGCTGTGAGCACGTGATTTTTGACCTATACGAGAATTACTCCCAAAAGATTCAAAATAAAATAGTTTTGTGTTATATCTGATTTTTGTGGATTTCGTACTATCTTTCTTGAGCATTAGCATTGGTATGGGTGTGTTTGTTTAGCTAGAAAATACAAAAATATATATATATATATATATATATATAAATACGCGTTGCATATTCGGGGATTAATTGAGCGTTCATAAGAATAAATTGGTCATAGGAATTAATCATAAGAAAATCACGAAAAATGTGCATTTTTGTTTCTTGGTCATCATGTGATTTCATTTGAATGTGTAAGTTGTGTTAGTTGTTAAATGTTAACTAATAAGGTGTAATCGCATTTCCTTTAATTTGATTTGTTTGAAGTGGCTTTGTAGTTTAATTGGGGGTTATTTAATAAAGTTGAAAAGTGGCTAAAAATACAAGGGAAATCAGGCCCAAATCGACCATTGGCCCAGTCTAGAGACCTGGCCTCAGAGGCGTCCGAACGACGTCGTCCCAGGCCCTCCATCAGGACCGTTGATCAAACAGATCTAACGGTCCAGTTCATCTCTAGCATCGTGGACACGACACCGTCTCAGGTGTTTAATCTGAGCCGTCCACTTTCCTTTTGATCTGACGATCCCAGGCTACTCTCATTAACCCGGTCCGTTTCGATCTGGGGCAATCCGTTGCCCAAACGGCGTCGTCCAACTTAAGTGAAAGATCCAGGCCGTTGATCTCATTTGATCAAACGGCCAGGATTAAATCCCAGCCCCACTATATATACCTAATTCCCTACCCCGCCCCCTTTCAGACCCCCCACCCTCGACCGTCTCTAACCTTTAGAGACGGTTTCACCAGCCTCCACCCATCTCCGTCTTTGACCGCTGGCCGGAAATCGCCTCCGCCGGCGGCCGGTGTCCAATCCCTCCCATCTTAACACCAAATGACCCTCCGAACGCCCTGAGCCCAAATCCACAAACCATTTTCTTCGAATCATTCCCTGTCTTCTCGAATCTTCATTTGAAGATTCGAGCTAAAACCAAACTTATGCCAAACCGCCCCAAACTCACCCCAAGCACTCCCATGACCTCCCTCATAACCCTACTAACCTTGGTTCAGTTCGAATCAAGCCTGAACCACTCAAGCCCCAAATTCGAGCCCTAAGAACACTAATTTTCAAGAAGCCCAATTCGAGCCGGATTAGTCGTCGATTGAGGTCCAAGGGACTTTAGTCTAGGTGTTCTCAATCGAGAACATCTCGATTAAAGCCCGTTTGGCTTCAATAGTTCCGAACCAAGATCGAACCGGGGTTGACGGATTTTGCCTGAGGTAATTCATTCCCTTATGTCTATTGTTTGCATTCTTCATGCGTATTTTTGTGTTTTAGTTTTAGAGTCTGCCTTTTCCTAGCATTGTCTGCTTTTCCCATCTCAACAGACCTTTTATTTGGTCAATTCATTTTGCTCTTGTCTGTTTCGACTCGTATTTGTTGTTGTGATTACATTGTGTGTTAATCTAGTTAAGGTCGTCGAAGAGTGAATTTGGATTAGTAGTCCCTGATTCTGCCCGAAAACTATGAATCGAATTCGTAGGTCAATTACTTGTTATCAGTTATACGTGTGGTAATCGATTAGACGAATGTCGTCGATTAGTTGTATGGGTCTGTTGGTCGGAACAATATAGCAGTGAAACTCAATATTGGTTCCGGAATCACTGTTACATAGGATGTTTGGATATAGTTGATAGTGATTTAATTAGTATTAGCATTTTTTGGATTTTAAAAGTACTGTGCCTATAAAAGGGATTAGTGGAACCTGCTGCAGCAGGGCATGGATGTTGCAGACAATAGTTTAAAATAGTAAAACCCACACTTAGACAGGGTTTAGTGCTAAAAACAGAGAGAGGATGGACTGGGCAGAGAGAGCCTCTGACGTTGGGGAGTAACCTTAGGGGCTGTTGGTCTCAACTATAAGTATAGGTAGAAGTCAATAGAGGGAAAAAGGAAGAAAAAAGCTTAGAATCTGAAAGAGCAGACCCTTGAGAGAATTCTGATGCACAGAGAGAGACAGATACACACAAAAGGAGAGAAATACAATTCTGAAAAGAAGCCTGAAGGTGTTGCTTCACTACTAATTTTTGACTTCCATTTGCAAAAATTATCCAAAGCATTGCTGCCTGGTTCTCAAGTTCAAAACTGACCCAGTTTTCCCTTTTCTTGATTGTTGAAGTTCATTTGAAATACATTTGTGGGAGGGTTTAGCTGAGTGTTTGGTTCTGTTAAGTCATTTAGGACTGGGGTTTCAGGCTATTGGCATTGTTCAGTTGTTTGTTGGTTTATCTCTGTTAACTCGAGATCAGTTGGGCATAATTGGGCATATCTGTGTTGCTGCTTTGGTATTTCCTGGAATGTACAAACTGGTTTTCAAGTGTGCTGGATTTCTTTTGCTGTTTGCAATTACTTTGGTATTCTCGGATTAGAATTGGTATTCTTGGGAATTTGGTTACTGCCTTGAGATTGTTTCTGTCACTGCTGTTAGTTCAACTGTTGCTACTGATCCCTTCCGTTCTCCTTCTTCTATTGTCATCATCCAGGTACACAATTCAAATCTAATGCCAATGTATCTCTTTCGGATGTTGAAATGAATTGCAGTATTGGTTTAAACTGTCTCGGGAGTTTTTATCTATCTGTATTAATAGTTAAATAGGTATTCAATAGCAGTATGAATATTGGAAAATTATATGTGTTTAGAATATTCCAGAAAATGATATAGGACTTGTGTTACTTTGGTGTTGGTCCATTTGTAAACGTGATAGTTTGGGTATTAGATAACTGTTTGCTATGGTTCAAATTGGAATATTTTGGCAAAATCTAAACTTGTGTTGCATAAACTGCATAAATTGCTTTTGATATTCATGTTTCAAATTTTTAGTTGATGGGATAAAGTGAACATCGATTAGAGTAGATTATAAATGAACATGCTCTTTAGGTTTAATTCAAACATGTAAATCGCATCTATAGATTGATGGTATAGTAAGTTTTCGTACTCTCAGTGAATATTGAATACGCTATTTAAACCATTGATTTTCGCAATTATTAGCAAGATTCTGTTAAAATTTGATTAGCACATAGGAAAAAAATTGAATTGAATTTGACAAAACCGGAAAGCATCTGAGGAAGTCGTTAATGCATAAAAGGTTTAGCTCGATTACTTCACAAATATGTTTATTGGGCTTGCAACAAGGGCTTAAGGGTAAACAACATGTTAGCAAAAGGCGGTTAAAGTTTTTCTTCAAATCACAAATACGTTAGTCATTTTAGGTATGATTTTAATCATTTTTACCTTTCTTAAATACGAGTGTGCATTTCATGCAACTCAAATCCAACAACGTTGAATAAGAATGTGTCGAGGATCCGGGTTCATTTCATGTGACATGATCCGAAAACGTGTTCTTAGACAATGTTCATTTTCTTAAGCTCTAATAACTGACAAAAAGCGGTAAGTAACGTTAAAATTGCATTGTAGGATAATATGTTGTAAATCAGGTTAATAAGCCAAAATATGACAGTTGAGCGACCGTGCTAGAACCACGGAATTCGGGAATGCCTAATACCTTCTCCCGAGTTAACAGAATTCCTTATCCGGATTTCTGGTATGCAGATTGTTTAATAGAGTCATTCTTTTCCTCGATTCGGGATTCAACCGGTGACTTGGGACACCATAAATCTCCCGAGTGGCGACTCTGATTTAATTAAATAAGTCCCGTTTCGATTGTCCTTTAATTGGAAAAACTCCATCGAACTCTGTCCTTAAGGACAAGTAAGTGTGGATCATCATACTGGCGCTCTCGAATACGATCATATAAAGAAGAACGAGCTACTACACAAGCCATCATCCGACTGGGCTCATAAATATCCAGCCTTACCATCTGATTAGCTAACGCCTGAACATCAACTGCTAGGGGTCTCTCCCCAACTGGAATATACGCCAAACTGCCCATACTAATAGCCTTCCGGCTCAATGCATCAGCCACTACATTGGCTTTCCCGGGATGGTACAAGATAGTAATATCATAGTCTTTAAGCAATTCAAGCCATCTCCGCTGCCTCAAATTTAGATCTTTCTGCTTAAACAAATGCTGAAGGCTGCGGTGGTCTGTATATACATCACAAGATACACCATATAGGTAATGCCTCCAAATCTTCAAGGCATGAACAATAGCAACTAACTCCAAATCATGAACAGGGTAGTTCTTCTCGTGGGGCTTTAGCTGACGAGAAGCATATGCAATAACTCTACCCTCTTGCATCAACGCACAACCGAGCCCAACTCTAGAAGCATCACAATACACCGTATATGACCCCGAGGTTGATGGCAACACAAGTACTGGAGCTGTGGTCAAAGCCTCCTTGAGCTTCTGGAAGCTCTCCTCACATTCATCAGACCACACAAATGGAGCATTCTTCTGTGTCAACTTAGTCAACGGTGAAGCAATAGATGAGAAACCCCGAACAAACCGGCGATAATAGCTTGCCAAGCCGAGAAAACTCCGAATCTCGATAGCTGAGGAAGGTCTGGGCTAATTTTGCACTGCCTCAACCTTCTGTGGATCAACCCGAATACCATCACTAGACACTACATGTCCCAGAAAACCCACAGTATCAAGCCATAACTCACACTTAGTGAATTTTGCATAGAGCTTCTCTTCTCTCAACCTCTGCAATACCACCCTCAAATGTTGTGCATGCTCCTCCTGGCTGCGTGAATACACCAGAATATTATCAATAAACACAATCACAAAACAATCAAGGTACGGCCGAAATACACTATTCATCAAGTGCATGAATGCAGCTGGGGCATTAGTCAGCCCGAAAGACATCACCAGGAACTCGTAGTGCCCATATCGCGTCCTGAACGCTGTCTTCATAATATCTGAGTCCCTGATCTTCAACTGATGATAGACCGATCGAAGATCAATCTTAGAAAATACACTAGCTCCCTGGAGCTGATCAAATAGGTCCTCAATACGAGGCAATGGGTACTTATTCTTCACTGTTACCTTGTTCAGCTGCCTATAATCAATGCACATTCTCATTGTGCCATCTTTCTTCTTCACGAATAACACCGGTGCACCCCAAGGTGACACACTCGGGCGAATGAAACCCTTATCTAAGAGTTCTTGAAGCTGTTCCTTCAATTCTTTTAACTCTGCTGGTGCCATGCGATAGGGAGGAATAGAAATGGGCCGAGTGCCCGGCACCAAGTCAATACCAAAGTCAATATCCCTGTCAGGCGGCATGCCCGGCAGGTCTGCTGGAAATACATCCGGAAACTCCCTCACGATGGGGATCGAATCAAGACTGGGTGTCTCAACCTCAACATTTCTAATGAAGGCCAAATAAGATAAACAACCCTTTCCAATCATTCGTTGGGCCTTTATATAAGAAATCACCCTGTCGGACACATAATCAGTCAAGCCACGCCACTCGATCCTCGGATTACCTGGAATAGCTAGTGTGATTGTCTTGGCATGACAGTCCAGAATCGCATGCTAAGGAGATAGCCAATCCATGCCTAGAATTACATCGAAATCTACCATGCCCAGTAGTAATAGATCAACTCGGGTCTCCAGACCCCTAATAGTAATAAGACAAGATCGATATACCTAATCCACAACAACGGTATCCCCCACTGGGGTAGACACATGTACGGGCAAAGCAAGAATACCACGGGTCACACCCAAGTGATGTGCAAAATAAGTAGAAACATAAGAATGGGTGGATCCGGGATCAAATAAGACAGAAGCATCCCTATGGCAGACTGAGATAATACCTGAAATGACCGCATCTGAAGCTCTAGCATCCTTCATATCCGGAAGAGCATAGAAACGAGCCTGGCCTCCACCAGTACGATCCTCGCCCTTAGGGCGACCTCTGGATACCTGGCCACCAGTCCTAGCCGACTGTGCTGGCGCTGAAGAAACAGGAGTAGAAGACGAGGGCCGATCCCTCTGCTGAGACCGCTTACGAAGCCACCTGAGGACACTCTCTCCCGATATGGCCCAAATCACCGCACTCAAAACAACGGCCCGAAGATGGAAGAAGGGGCCGTTGAGGACCCCTCGCTGCGGATGAACCCCGTGCCGAGGAAACAGGAGCGCAGCTCGAGCCGGAAGAGCACTCGGCGCGAGCCGACTCGCCGACGGCTCGCCGACCCCGATAACCCCGATGGCCACGACGACCACGATCTGATGAAACCCCACTGGACTCTGCACGTCCAGACTGATGAGACCTGAAAGAACGACCTCTGCTATGCTGAGGTTGGCCCCTAGACGGAGCACCACTGTAACTGCCAGTGCCACGAGGCCTCTTAGCCTCTCTCTCCTCCCGCTCTCTGCGGCGATCTGTCTCAATGTGACGGGCAGCATCAACCACCTCCTCAAAGGTAACTGCCGAAGCTCTCTCCTGGTCATCAATATGCGGATGGGATAAATAAGGCCATCGATAAATCTCCGAATCCTCTCTATGTCTATAGGAACCATCCACATGGCATGACGGGCCAACTGTGTAAATCTCATCTCATACTGAGTAACCATCATATCTCCCTGCTTTAGCCACTCAAACTGACGTCGCAGCTCTTCTCTCTGAGATTGAGGCACGTACTTCTCCAAAAATACCATGGAGAACTGCTGCTAAGTGAGGGACGCTGCCCCAGCGGGCCTACGCCTCTTGAAATCCTCCCACCACTGAAATGCTGCACCTGTGAACTGAAAAGTGGTGAATGAAACACCGCTGGACTCTAGAATACCCGCGGTGCGAAGCATGCGCTGACATCTGTCAAGAAAACCCCGGGCGTCCTCGCCCTCCGCACCACTGAATGTCGGAGGCTATAGCCTCTCAAATCTCTCCAAATGACGCTGCTCATCGTCGGGCATAGCTGGAACCATATAAGCAGGAGCTGGTGCAACGGGCGCAACTGGCTGAACTGGCTCGGGTGTGTGAGCCACGGTGGTCTGATTCCCTCCCCCTGCCTATGAAGAAGATGCTGCAACAGTAGCTGCAACTACCCGAGCCAAGCCTGTGCATACTGATAAGATCTGAGCCAAGGTCTCCTGAAGACCCGGTATCACAATGGGCACTGCCGGTGCCTGAACCTGAGTTGTCGGAGCGTCTGCAGCTGGAACCTGATCCTGAACCTGGGCCACCGGTGCTGGAATCTGACCTTGAGTCTGGTCACCTG
Source organism: Nicotiana noctiflora (assembly GCA_032618575.1). Taxonomy (NCBI): domain Eukaryota; kingdom Viridiplantae; phylum Streptophyta; class Magnoliopsida; order Solanales; family Solanaceae; genus Nicotiana; species Nicotiana noctiflora. Next base: position 438,684 of record JASVEL010002790.1, read on the forward strand.
GTGGGTGAGCAGGTGCTGGTACCGCTGCTCTACCTCTACCACGACCACGGCCTCTGGGTGCCAATGGTGTTCCTGCGCCACGTCCGCTAGCACGTGTTCTCGCTATCTGCGAGAGAATAGAATATGGAAAAATTTAATTTCATGATAACACAAATCGCACGATATGAATCCAAGAAAATGAGGTTTTTCCTAAAGTTTCCGTAGCCCTCCGAGGATAGATACGGACGTCTACGTACCGATCCGCGAAAGCCTACTAAACCGGCTCATGACTCGCGAGTCCTAGTAAACCTAGGCTCTGATACCAACTTGTCACGACCCAAATCCGGTCGTGATGGCGCCCAACACTTAAGCTAGACCAGACGGACCAACAATTACTTATCACAACGACTATCAGTCCCAAATGGACATTTCCAAGAAGAATATATGAGTCAAAGAACTCCAATAATAATAATAATGAACAAAATAGTGACACTCCCAAAGATCTGGAGTCACAAGTCTAGAGCCTCTAACAAAACCCAACAGGAATAGAGAGTACTGTATGGAAATACTCAAGTCTGAATACAAAATACAAAATAACAACTGGAAAGGAGAGGAGAAGCTAGGTTCTGCGAACATAGGCAGCTACCTCAGCAACTCGATATGACACCGCAAACGCTGGAAATGCCTGTCTACTGCTCCTGAGTACCTGAGTCTGCACACAAAAGGTGCAGGGAGTAGGGGTGAGTACTAAGTACTCAATGAGTAATAAATATATAAAAGTAGCTGAAAATAAGAAATCCATAGAATACCACATAATGAAGCTAAACTACAGTTCGATTCCTCCTACGAACTAGCATCAACAGTACAATACAGCTACCACAGAGTAATTCAACCAATAAAGGTGCAATGCAAAGCACATAACCGCTACGGCGTGTAGCCCGATCCAATTTAACGTCGACGGCGCTCACTGGGGTGTGTACAGACTCCGGAGGGGCTCCTACAGCCCAAGCGCAATACTGCTGCGGCGTGCAGCCCGATCCTCATATCAACCACTGCGACGTGCAGCCCGATCCATCCTCAGTCCACATAAATCAGATAAGTCATAAAATAGTTCATTTATCTTAATTCCGGTTTCCAGTTTATAATTTATGAAAAATACTTTAACTTTTATTATTTTTGCAAAAGCCGGTGACTTAACATATCAATAATGTGATTTCAATTTCTAGGACTGAGATCAGTGATTAAGCAAATATAGCTATCACATAAATATTGTCCTCTAAGGACGCTACAGGTCGGCACAAGGCCCCAAACAAGGCTTATCCCACACAAATATATCAAATACAGTGTATTTCCAACACTAATAGCATATTACTTACATCCGGGATGGACCAAGTCTCAATCCCTAGTCACAATCAATCCCGCACCTGCCACGGTGTGCGAGCCACGCCCTACTAGCGTCACAATGTGCTAAGCCGGGGTTTCGAACCCTCAGGCTACCATATACACTAACTACTCACCTCTAGCCGGCCGTAGACTCGTCCGCGATGCCTTTTCCTTTGAAATTCGCTGCCTCGTGCGTAGAATCTAGTCAAATCACAATAATTATATCAAATACGGGTCAAGGAATCATAACCCATTTCAATTTACATGAAATTCGCATAAATACACTAAGTTGGTAAAACCCGACCCCGGGCCCACTGCTTGGAAAATTCGGAAATTAGTACCAACGCGATCCTCGTCTCGCCACGAGTCCGTGCATATAAAATTTATCGAAATCGGAGTTCAAATGGCCTTCAAAAACTCAAAATCCCGTTTTCAATACCTAGGCCACAATTCTTCAAGATTTCTACCCAATTTCATGAAGATTGATGTTAATTCTACCATAAAATGATATTTTTGAGTCAAAAATCTTACCTCCGATGAATACCCGATGATTTCTCAGTGATTTCCTCGAGTTTTCTTCTCTCTAGGGCTCAAAATTGTGTTTTGGGTGAATACCCTTCGCGAACGCGACGCCAACCACGCGTTCGCGATGCTCAAACTCCCAGCCGCCCAAATTCCTTCTACGCGTTTGCGACTCCCAGTCACGCGAACGCGATGGTCCACTCCAGCTAACCTACGCGAATGCGACCTCAGGAACGCGATCGCGAAGCACAAGGCTCCTAGCCTACGCGAACGCGACGCACCTGATCGCGAACGCGATGCATTGATCCGCCTGGCCTTCGCGAACGCGGCCCATGCCACGCGAACGCGAAGGTCTAATTGACTGGGCAGAAACCTGCAGTTTTCTACAGATTTTGCCAAGTCCCATATGCCCGGTTGATGGTCCGAAATCATCCCGAGGCCCCCGAGACCCCAACGAAAACCACCAACATACTCCAAAACATGATACGGACTTATTCCAATCACAAAAACACCATCCTAAACATCAAAATAACCATTTACACACGAATTCAAGCCTAAGTTTCTTCAAAACATTCAAAACTAACATTCAATCCAAAACCCGATCAAACGATGTCCTGAATGGCCTGAAAATTTGCAGACATATCCAAAATCACATAACGAAGCTACAGAAATTGTCAAAATTCCATTCCGACCCCCGGATCAAAATCTCACCTACCATCCGGTTTCCGCCAAAATTCAACCTTCGCCAATTCAAGCCTAAAGCTACACCGGACCTCCGAATTCAATTCCGATTGCTCTCCTAAGTCATAAATGATCCCCCGAAACTAGTCGAATCATCGTAATCCGGTTCCGAGCACTCTAACTCAATAGTAAACTCTAGGTTGACTTCCCATATTCAAGCTTCCTTCAAACATGCTATTTGATTCATTTTCAACCCGAATCACTCCTAACTCACCCGATATACTCTAATACTGATATAAAAGCATAAGATACATAAATGCAAGGTAACGGGGTGGTAATTTCCGTAACGACGGGCCGGGTCGTTACAAATTATGTAATATAAACGTCAATGTATGAAGGCTATAATAGTATTATGGTAAAAAATATAGCGATATACGGTTAGTAATAATAGTTTGTAATACATTCACAGTATTAGTTATTCCTAAATGGTATCTCAATTTGTATATGTGACGACCCGGCACGTCGTCACGAGAGTTACCACCCTGTTACCCATTAATTATGTTGTTTCATGTTTCTTTACCTGTGTTAGAGTCTATTGAATGAATTGGGATTGATTCTGGTTGAAAATGAGGCATATACCTTTTTGAGTGAAGCATGTTTATGAAAAGTCAACATGGAGTTGACTATATGGTTAGAGGGCTCAAAATCAAATTCTCGTGATTCGGTCATCTCCGAGAGGTCATTTATGGCTTAGGAGAGTGATCGGAATTGAATTTGGAGGTCCGGTGTAGTTTTAGGCTTGAATTAGCTAAGGTTGAATTTTGGCGAAATCCGAACGGTAGGTGAGATTTTGATCCGGGAGTCGGAATGGAATTCTGATAGTTGCAGTAGCTCCGTTAGGTGATTTTTGATATGCCTGCAAATTTTTCAGGTCATTCGGACGTCATTTGGTCGGGTTTTGATTGGATGTTATTTTCGGAACTTCTAGTTGAAACTTAGGCTTGAATTCGCCTTGAATTGATGGTTTCCGTGTTTAAGGGCGTGTTTTTATGATTGGAACAAGTTTGTATCGTGTTTTGGAGTAGGTTGGTGGTTTTCGTTGGGATCCCGGGGGCCTCGGGATGAATTCGGGGGTCCAAACGCACCATTTTGAGCCAAATTGAACTGCTGAAATGCTGCAATAAAATTGCAGGTTATTTGTTCTCTGCGATCGCGTACATGGCCACGCGATCGCGTAGTGTAACAGAGAGAGCTGGGAAGTTTGCTTTTCGCGATCGCGACATAAGGGATGCGATCGCGTAAGGTTAAGGGTTTGTTCATCGCGATCGCGAGGCTATTGATGCGATCACGTAAGGTTTGATTCGAAAGCAGTGCGATCGCGGTCGATATGATGCGATCGCGTAAAATGGTCAGGATGAGCACTGCGATCGCGGCTGAGCCCACACGATCGCGTAGAAGGAAATTCGGTCGCCCAGATTTTTATACATCGCGATCGCGTGCCAAGGGCCGCGATCACATAGAATATTTTGGAGCCCAAGAAATTTTGTACATCGCGATCGCGAGCCAATGGCTACGATCGCATAGTGTTAACTTCCTGTCAGTAATATTAAAAACCAGAACAGTGTATTCGCAACTCATTCACCCAAAACCCCCATTGTTGAGTTAATAGAGAGCAAGGTGACGGGAAATTGCGGGGGTTTCACCGGGTAATCATCGGAGGTAAGTTTTATGATTCAAATATGTATTTTTATCTTAGAATCCTCCTCTATTTCACTGAAATTGGGAGAATTAATGGGGGAATTTTGCCCTAAGCCTAGGTTATGGTAAAATGTTGATTTGAATGGGCAAACAGAGTCCAATTTTGATAAACTTTATATGTATGGACTCATGTTTAGATGAGCAATCCGAATATGTAACTTTTGTAATTTTTTTAGAAGCGTACCGAAAGTCGGGTTTTGGAAACTTTGTGGTTTTTCATGTAATTTGATTGTGTTCGATTAGGTGTTGTTCCGTTAGCCTATTTTGATATAATTTTACTGAATTTGGTTAGTTTTGACGTGCGTGGATGCTGGTTCGAGGAGCTAAGGCGTCGCGGAGCTTGTGTTTTCGCCGGATCGAGATGGGTAATACTTGTAAATGATGTCCTAAGGGTTAGTAAACCTAGGACTTGCACATCCTAGTGCTGTCTTGAGGTGACTTGCACGTGGGATAACGGGCGTGGAGTGTAGCACCATTGGGGATTGTGACTTGGTCCATCCCGCTTAATAAATAATAACACCTAATTGTTTGAAATTGAATTGATATCCTAATAAAAGATATTAATTATCATGAATTGGACTGATTATCATGCTTGGGCTTCGTGCCGATTATTTGAATCCTTTAGGGATTGGTATCACTGTCTTGATAACATTGTGCATATTTTGTCTCAATCTAAGGTTTTAAATAATATTTTGCTATTCAGCATTTTTTATAAGGTTATGAAAAACTTGAACAAGGTCTTAATGATATTTCTAGCGGTGAGCTAATATGATACTGCTGCCCGAGGGCCTTTCTTGATTATTCGTTAGACTGATTGGGGCCGAGGGCCATATGTGAGAGCATGACGATTTATGTGAGCATATGCATATACATGCATGGATCGGATTACACGCTGCAGTGGTATATGGATCGGGCTGCGCGCCGCGGCAGGTGTGATATTGATATTGCGCTTGGGATGTAGGAGCCCCTCCAGAGTCTGAACCCCCACAGTGAGCACGGGCGCCCTTGCATGGATCGTGTTGTACGCCACAGCGTCATTATGCATTGCATGGCATACATACATTGGTTTATTTGTACGACGTGGCATAACATATAGTACTCATACATTATTGGCACACATGCATTATTTGCCTTATTGACCAGATCCCCTGGTGGAAATTGTTAAGGAGTGCTGAGCCCAAGGGGCCGATTTGAGTGCAGTCTTGTACCGCTTGAGGTTGTACCCATGTATTGGTATGTTATCATTAAAGAAAGAGAAGTTAAAAATGAAAATTTTAAATAATCTACTCACATATGCTGAAAGGGAATAAAATGATAGTGTATTGAAGTTTAAAGGTAGTTATGTATTGTGTAGCATGAGATAGTACTTTGCGTGGTTTTCTTTTCTTCAGCATTATTTACTTTTATTACCGCTGAGTTGGAAGTACTCACACCCGACTCCCTGCTCCTTGTGTGCAGATCGAGGTACATCACAGCAGATCTGAGTCTATAGCTACTTGGAGATTGCTTTGGACAGTCGAGGTAGCTGCCAGCGTCTGCAGGACCCGACTCTCCAATTTATCTTTATTTTTGTTCTGTCTATCCCACACTTGTGCACAATTGTATACACTATCACAGCTTAAAAATTCTGGTAGAGGCTCATGACTTATGACTCCTGATTCTGTGGGAGGTTGTACTGGTTTGGGATGTCTAATCCCGGTGTTTGGGTATTTCTTTATGATTATTCTATCGTTGTTTATGCTTAAAAGGGGTTAAATGTGAGCTGATAGCTCCGTGTTTCTGTTGATTGGTTGGGCTGGCCTAGCAGTGTGCAGGGCGCCATCACGACCGGGTTTGAGGTCGTGACAGTATAGTCGGATGGATCGATCAACGGATTGTTCCAATAATAGGACATATACCACGAGCTATAGTATTTCGTCAATGGTATGGTAATTATACTCAAATATGTGTTCATGTATATATAGTCTAATACGTATATATATACTATGAATACTATTACCTTATAATATTGGAGCATAGTTCAATACGTATATATTAGAAATAGTCCAATATATAGGAATTCATATATAAATCACCTAATTGATTGATATTAGTATATGTTATTAGTCTAAATAGTATATTACCCATTGGTCATTCAAGTATTACTAATGTCTTATACGAATTATACCATAGTTAAGGTCTATCCAATCATATACGCATTCATCTAACAAATGTCTTGACATTAAGACATACGATATATTAGATTACCAATACTGATATGCATAATGCCCTAGTGTAGGCCATTACGTATAGTGTGGCTATAATTACTATAAATTATAACCTAATATAGTATACGCTATCACCCCGTATTATACATATTATGTTACGAAGGTGAACTATATTTATAACTGATAATACGTTAATTTAGATACACCCAAGTATTCATACCATTACGTATATGTAGTAGGTTGTCAATTAGTTTAACATGGTATATCCATAGGACATGTTCCTAACTCATAACATATGGGAGTGTTAAATTATATTTGGGTGTATTAATATACGTCCAATTAGTATAATACCAAGTATAACTAGGTCTTATGCATATACTAATACAACCACATAGATCTTTAGTACTCATAACAACATGAGTCTATATATGTATTTTATTAGGCATGAATATACGATGGAGTATATGATAAATTACATTGTTCCCTACGTGAATAGTTTAGGTACCATAGGCATATACTATTACAAGCTCCCCGTATTACTAGGTCATAATGTTCATTTATTATGTCATCCATATGACTATATGTAAGACATTACTCCCAATCTGGACATATTCCTATAGGAATGATAAATGTAATATAATTATACATGATAAATGGACCTATTATTGGACAATATGTATTATTAATATAGTATTATGTTAGATACACCCAAGTATTCATACCATTACGTAATAGTGTCAGCATGTTACGTAATATAGATATTAATTTTAGGTTATACGACATATAAACGCATAGTTTTTGTCACCATATAGTAATGTCATAGTATAATACGATGACACTATAAGCCCGATTGTAGTCATAGGAACTAAATAATATTTCTCTCATTCACATTGTATATATATGAGGGCTCATATAATTCAACCTAGCCAATCACGTATATATACTATAGTCATAATATCAGGTATTACCAATTCTAAGTATTATTGTAGTCAATATGGTAAGTCATTAGTTACTCCCATTGCTATAGAACAATGACATACGATATATTAGATTACCAAACTCTCCGCAACGGTATATAGACTACTATATACGAATCAGTATATACGTAATATTACTATCGTATACAATTAAGATAAGTGTTGAATACGCATTATTAGAATTGATAACATTGACGAAATACTATAGATCGTGGTATATGTCCTATTATTGGAACAATTCGTTAATGGATCCATCCGACTATACAAATTAAGATACCATTTAGGAATAATTAATACTGTGAATATGTTACAAACTATTATTACTAACCGTATATCGCTAGATTTTTTAGTCAAAATTTCATGGTATAGCCAGTTTTCACACTGGTCAATGAAAAATAGCCATTATTTACCGAAGTCAATGAAAAATAGCCACTATTTTGCTGCAATAGGGACCGGTCCCGTATAATATACGGGAGTTCTAGTGCATTTGTGTACGAACTCCAGTATATTATGCTGGACCGGTATACTTTGCTAACTCTTGTAAAATTTGCGGGAGACTAGAGCACTATTGCTCTAAACTCCAGTATATTATACTGGACAATTATACTACTGGAACTCCCGTAAAATTTGCGGGAGTTCCAGCATAATTATGCTTGAACTCCATTAAAATTTGCGGGAGTTCCAGCATAGTTATCATGGAACTCCCGTAAAATTTACGGGAGTTCAAACATATTTATGCTGGAACTCCAGTAAAATTTGCGGGCATATTTTTCTAGATTTTGAACAGTGTTTTCGCTCAGATTAAAGTGGCTAAATTTCGATAACTTTTGAAATTTGGCTATTTTTCAACGACCAGTGATAAATCTGGCTATTTTTGAATTTTTCCCGATTTTTTACCATAATACTATTATAGCCTTCATACATTGACGTTTATATTATATAATTAGGACACAATCTATATTTGTTATAGGAATAACAAATATAGATTGTACTTTAGGCGTATACTAGGAATCAGATATTCCATTAATTAGTTTCTAAATTACATTGTTCTCTACGTGAATAGTTTAGGAATAATCTTCTACTATACGTATATGTCCTATCATTATTCCCTAATATTAATTGGCATCGTATATATAAGTATACGTATAATCCTATTAAACGGATTATATATATACCATGTGTAGTATATCAACTAATTATGTGATTGTGAAGTAATCCATACATTAGTTCCGTATAATAGGCCTACACGGAATAAAAAATCTAATCCGTAGGACATGTTCCTATATGGTGATAATGGGTCTATTGGTATGCCTACTCATACCAATACATTGACGGATTTATTAGGAATGTATTATACTGATTAGTTATAATATTACAATCGGATATGATCATTATACCTTCCGTTATTTCATTACTCCCAATACAATTAATACGTATTATTTAACATAATATAAACGAACGGATTATATTATTATCACATCTACTATTATATATATCAATACTAGTTCCTATGTAAATAAGATATTCGTATAGTTATAGTGATAGTATAAATCGTATAGGACCAGTTCTAACGTATTGTATCATTAATGCGGCAATTACAAATTAAAGAGTATATATGGACTACATGTATGCGATTCCGGGCATTACTCCATATGTAGTTACCCGATTAGTATTACTCTATATGACTAATATTAGTATCACAACTATAATGCAGTTAATATTGTCACGACCCGGATTTTTCCCCCAATATCGGGATCGTGATGGCGCCTACTCATGGTAGCTAGGCAAGCCACTGTATTCATACTATCCTGTTTTAACACAATTTTAATTAAATAAATGCGGAATACTTTATCGAAATGGAAATAACTAATTACAAAGTGAAAATCATACTGAAATCCTCTACCCAAGACGTGGAGTCACCAACTCACAAACTACTATGGAATACTACACATAAAAGTCCGAAAGAAATATAACACAATTCTGTTTGTCTCGGAACAAAGAGACTCCAGCTAATAACATAAATAAAGAGAGAGACGCCGGGCCTGCGGACGTCTGCAAGCTACCTCGGTCTCAAATATGATCAACTCCCACGCAATCTATTTACTCCTGCTGCTGCTCCTGATCGTAACCTGGACCTGTGCAAAAACGCACAGAAGTGTAGCATCAGCACAACCGACCCCATGTGCTGGTAAGTGCCTGGCCTATCCCGGCGAAGTAGTGACAAGCCTAGGACCAGACACTCACATAAACCTGTGCAATTCAATATATATATGTGTACCACAAAATAACAAGAAATAATCAAGTATTAACACAATAAGGAATATCTTAAAGAATTCAACAATTAACCACAGTTAATAATTTCACAAGGAAAAATAAAGTATAATGTAAACACAAGTAATATCAATTCAAGAAATAGCAAGCAGTTGCACGGCATCACCCTTCGTGCTTTTACTCTCATCCTCACCAAATAAACAAATAAAGTACACGGTATCACCCTTCGTGCTTTTACTCTCATCCTCACATCCATAGTACGGCATGATCCTTCGTACATGGTTCAATAACAGAGGGCACGACATAATCCTTCGTGCATAATCAATAAATAAACATGGCACGGCATTAACCTTCGTGCATAAATAAATAAACATGGCACGGCATCACCCTTCGTGCATTATCACTCTTCCTCACCCAAATAACAATCACAGTTAAGGGCAAAGAAAGAAACAATAATTCATAAACCGTCCCATCAAGGGCAATCAATAATTATCTTCACAACAAGTCCCAACAAGGGAGAACAATAACAATTCATCTGTAATATATCTCAAAATAATCATTTTCCAACGACTCACGGTCATACTAGACGCCAGTGTATGGATGCTCGTCACCACAGCCCATACACCGCACTCGATCACATAACACATAACACATAATCCTATTCCCTCAAGCTAGGATAGAACAAACACTTACCTCGAGTGTTTATGAACAATTCAATCTGTGGAAATGTCTTTTTCTTTCAACTTTGGCTCCAATCCAATCGTATCTATACATAATTGATTTAATATCATCAATTCTACTCAACAAACTAATTCTTAAAACCAAATACAACTTTTACAACATTCTGCCCGGAATAGTAAATTTCAACCCCGGGCCCACATGGTCGGAACTCGGGGTTAGGACCAAAATCCGGTTACCCATCCCCCCACGAGTTCATGTATATGATTTGTTTCAAAATCGGACCTCAATTCGAGGTCCAATTCCCTAATTATGAAAAACCCTATTTTCTAACAAAAACAAGAATTCTACCATGAAAATCATTGATTTTTAATGAAAAACATGTTTAATGATGTTAGGAAATGAAAGAATTAAGTAAAAAGTGACTTACAATCGTTTTGATGAAGAAGAAATCCGTGAAGAATCGCAAATGGGTGTTTTTGTGTTGTAAAAAGTGAAGAAATGACTGAAAATCGTGTTTTACAGGTCTCTGTGTTCGCATTTGCGAACATGGGTTCGCAATTGCGAACCCCGACCAATTTCCGGAGTTTGAAAAATAAGCTAAGGCTGGGAAGTTCGCATTTGCGAACATTTGTTCGCATTTGCGAACACTGGCAGACAAAGGGATGTTCGCATTTGCGAACTAATGTTCGCATTTGCGAACACATGCTGTATAAGGCAGTGTTCGCATTTGCGAACAATGGTTCGCATTTGCGAACCAAGGCAAGTATGGGGAATGTTCGCATTTGCGAACTTTTGTTTGCATTTGCGAACATAGGCAGGCACTGGGGACCTTCGCAAATGCGAACAATTGTTCGCATTTCCGAACAAGGCTGGGTCAAAGGGGGTTTCGCATTTGCGATAAAGGTTCGCATTTGCGAGCCTTGCCTTACACTGTCCCCTTCGCAATTGCGAGAAATACTTCGCAATTGCGAAGCCAACAGCTGGGTGAAAAACCAGCAGTTCAAAAATTCAGAATTTCATCCAACGGCCTATCAAATCTTTACCCGAGCCCCCCGGGCTCCAAACCAAACATGTACATAACCTCAAAAACACATTATGAACTAGTTCGTGCGATCACATCGCCAATATCACTTCGTTTTAATCAAATCAAGCCTCAAACTCATGATTTTCATACTTTTGATTTTCAAAACTTCTTAACTTGGAACTTAAGGTCCAAAACATCTCAAACGACATCCGAATGTCACCAAACTTTACAGAAATCACATATATAATATTTAAGACTTGTACCGGGCGTCGAAACCAAAAGACGAGCCCGATACCAAGGTCAATTAATTTATTTCCTTTAACAATTACATCAAAAACAATTTCATAGAAAAATTCATAACTTGGGCTCTAGGCCTCGAATTCGACTCCGGACACATGTCCAAGTCCCATATTTTCCTACGGACCTATCGGGACCATCCAATCTCGGGTCCGGATCCGTTTACCAAAAATGTTGACCGAAGTCAACCATATCAATATTAATATCATTTTTATCCAAATGTCTCATAGAATTCATATTTTCTATCACAAAATCTTTCCGGCTATATGCTCGGATCGTGCACGTAAATTGAGGCAACATAGAATGAGATTTTCAAGGCCTCAGAAGCTCGAAATGATTAATAAAATAAGTGATGACCCTTTGGGTCGTCACAATCTCCACCTCTAAAACAACCGTTCATCCTCGAACGGACAAAAGAAAGAAGTACCCGAGTCAGGAAACAAGTGTGGGTAGCGGCTCCGCATATCAGACTCGGACTCCCAGGTCGATGCCTCAGGAGGCTGACCTCTCCACTGAACGCGCACAGAAGGATAACTCTTCGACCTCAACTGTCGAACCCGCCGGTCTAGAATAGCCACCGGCTCCTCCTCGTAAGATAGATCATTGTCCAATTGGACAGTACTGAAGTCTAACACATGTGTGGGATCGCCGTGGTATCTCCGAAGCATAGATACGTGAAAAACTGGATGCACGGCCGATAAGCTAGGCGGCAAAGCTAATCTGTAAGCCACCCCTCCCACTCTGTCTAGAATCTCAAATGGACCAATATACCTAGGGCTGAGCTTGCCCTTCTTCCCAAACCTCATCACATCCTTCATAGGTGACACCCGGAGCAATACTCGTTCACCAACCATGAAATCTACATCTCGAACCTTACGATCCGCATAAGTCTTCTCTCTGGACTGAGTGGCACGCAATCTCTCCTGGATAATTTTGACCTTATCCAAGGCCTCCGGAACTAAGTCTGTACCCAACAACCGAGCCTTCCCCGGCTCAAACCATCCGACTGGAGATCGACATCGCCTACCATACAACGCCTCATACAGGGCCATCTGGATGCTGGACTGGTAGCTATTATTGTAGGCGAACTTTGCTAATGGCAGAAACTGGTCCCACTAACATTCGAAATCAATGACACAGGCTCGAAGCATGTCCTCTAGAATATGAATAGTCCTCTCGGACTGACCATCTGTCTGAGGATGGAAAGCTGTACTCAGCTGAACCTGGGTGCCTAACTCCTGCTGGACCACTCTCAAGAACCGCGAGGTAAACTGTGTACCCCGATCAGAGATAATAGACATCAGCACCCCGTGAAGTCGAACAATCTCTCTAATATAAATCTGTGCTAACCTCTCTGATGAGTAGGAGACAGATACTAGAATGAAGTGTGATGACTTGGTCAGCCTATCAACAATGACCTAAATAGCATAAAATTTCCTCCGAGTCAAAGGAAGTCCCGTAATGAAGTCCATAGTGATCCGCTCCCATTTCCACTCAGGAATCTCAATCCTCTGGAATACACCACCAGGCCTCTGGTGCTCATATTTCACCTGCTGATAATTTAGACACCGAGCGACATACGCAACGATATCTTTCTTCATTCTGCGCCACCAATAGTGCTGCCGTAAGTCCCGGTACATCTTCGCGGCGCCCGGGTGAATAGAATACCGCGAACTGTGGGCCTACACTAAGATCAACTCTCGAATCCCTTCGACATTGGGCACACAAACTCGGCCCCTGCAATTTCAATACCCCATCATCATCTAGATTTACCTGTGTGGCACCTCCCCGCTGTACTGTATCTCTCAACTCACGTAAATGAGGATCATCAAATTGCCTCTCACGGATACGCTCTAATAATGAAGAGCGAGCGACCGTGCAGGCTAACACTCTTCTAGGCTCAGAAATGTCTAATCTCACGAACCGGTTGGCTAAGGCCTGGACATCTAGAGCTAATGGTCTCTGATTGACCGGAATATATGCAAGACTACCCATGCCGGCATACTTTCTACTCAATGCATCGGCCACCACATTGGCCTTACCTGGGTGATATAATATAGTAACATCATAGTCTTTTAGCAACTCTAACCATCTCCGCTGTCGTAGATTCAACTCCTTCTGTTTGAACAAGTACCGTAGGCTTTTGTGATCGGTGTACACCTCACATGTCACACCATATAGATAATGCCTCCAGATCTTTAAGGCATGAACCACTGCTGCTAACTCAAGATCATGAATTGGATAATTCTTCTCATGTATCTTTAATTGCCTCGAAGCATAAGCGATAACCTTACCATCCTGCATCAATACCGCTCCAAGCCCTGTACGAGATGCGTCACAATAAACTGTATAAGGCCCTGCACCTGTAGGTAGTACCAACACTGGTGCGGTGGTCAAGGCTGTCTTGAGCTTCTGAAAGCTCGCCCCACACTCCTCTGACCAATGAAACTGGACACCCTTCTGGGTCAACCTGGTCATCGGGGCTGCAATAGAAGAAAACCCCTCTACAAATCGACGGTAGTAACCTTTTAATCCCAAGAAACTCCGGATCTCAGTCACTGAAGCTGGTCGAGGCCAATTCTGGACTGCCTCAATCTTCTTTGGGTCTACCCGAATACCTTCCACCGATACAATGTGACCCAGAAATGCTACCGAACTCAGCTAGAACTCACATTTAGAAAATTTGGCATATAGCTGGTTATCTTTCAGAGTCTGAAGAACCACTCTGAGGTGCTGCTCGTGCTCTTCCTGGCTGTGGGAGTATACCAGGATGTCATCTATGAAGACTATCACGAACAGATCTAAGTAAGGCCTGAATACCCGATTCATCAACTCCATGAATGCTGCTGGGGCATTGGACAACCCGAAGGACATGACCAAGAACTCATAATGCCCATATCTAGAGCGAAAGGTCGTCTTAGGAATGTCAGCCGCCCTGATCTTCAGCTGATGGTAGCCTGACCTCAAGTCTATCTTAGAAAATACCCTCGCTCCCTGGAGCTGGTCAAACAAATCATCAATCCTCGGCAGTGGATATTTATTTTTGATAGTCACCTTGTTTAACCGCCGGTAATCAATACACATCCGCATCGAGCCATCCTTCTTCTTTACAAATAATACAGGTGCTCCCCAGGGGGAAACACTGGGCCTGATAAAGCCCTTCTCAAGAAGGTCCTGCAACCGATCTTTCAACTCTTTTAGTTCCGGCGGGGCCATACGATAGGGTGGAATAGAGATGGGCTGAGTGCCCGGTGCCAAATCAATACAGAAATCAATATCCCTGTCGGGTGGCATGCCCGGCAGGTCTGAAGGAAAAACCTCAGGAAACTCCCGTGCAATAGGGACCGACTCAATGGAAGGAACTTCTGCGCTGGAATCACGAACATAAGCCAAATAAGCTAGACACCCCTTCTCGACCATACGTCGAGCCTTAACATAAGAAATAACAATGCGAACGGAGTGGCTTGAGGTACCTTTCCACTCAAGTCGGGGTGATTCGGGCAAGGCTAAGGTCACCGTCTTAGCATGGCAATCAAGAATAGCATGATATGGGGACAACCAGTCCATTCCCAATATGACATCAAAATCTACCATATCCAAAAGCAACAGATCAACACGGGTCTCAAGACCCCCAAATATAACTACGCACGAACGATGCACCCGATCGACTACAATAGAGTCACTCACTGGTGTAGCCACATAAACTGGAATATCCAGAGCATAGGCGGGCACGACCAAATACGGTGCGAAGTAGGAAGACACATAGGAATATGTAGATCCAGGGTCAAATAATACCGAAGCACCTCTGCCACACACAAGAATAGTACCCGTAATCACAGCATCTGATGCCTCTGCCTCTGGCCTAGCCGGTAAAGCATAGAATCGGGGATCCGCACCTCCCCTCCGAGCCGCGTCTCTAGGACGACCATCAACTAGCCGACCTCTACCTCTCGCCGGACGGTCTCCACCTCTACGGTCTCGTCCTCCACCTCTATAATCTCTACCCCCGCCTCGGCTGGCTGGGCAGGCTGAGGGTCGGCTGGGGCTCGAATCATGAGACGAGGACCTCGCCGCCGAGAGTTGCCCGCCGCTAGAGGGCAATCCTCGATAAAATGACTCGGGTCACCACAACCGTAGCAACTCTTGGACCGATAGGGCCGCTGGCCCCGACGACCCGAATGGCCTCCACGAACACTCCGAAGAGGCCGAGCATTAATAGGAGACCGGTCCGAATAATGCCCTCGAAAACCACGATCACCTGATCGACCCTGTGAAGCTCGAAGGGCGGAATGAAAAGGCCCGGAGGACCGGCCTCTATCAAAGGATTCTCTCCCACCACAGGAAGAACCACCAAACCTACTCGAATGACGAGGCCTCTTATCCGAAGAATAACCGCCTCCCTAGCAAGAGCCATCTCAACTCGCGTGCCGCATTGGCCGCCTCCCGAAATGATATGTCACTCCCAACGCCCATAGCCATCCGGAGTCTAATCGGCCGATTAAGCCCATCTATAAATCGCGGACCCTCTCCCGCTCCGTGGGAAGTATCACCACCGCATGACGAGCCAAGTCGATAAATCTCGTCTCATACTGTGTAACTGTCATAGTGCCCTGATGGAGGCGCTCAAACTGCCTCCGAAGTACATCCCGCCGAGTAGCAGGGAGAAACTTCTCCATAAATAGTTCCGCAAACTGATCCCATGATAAAGCTGGGGACCCTGCTGGTCGAGTCAAGCAATAATCTCTCCACCAAGTCTTGGCGGATCCTGCAAGTCTGAAGGTACAGAAGTCAACTCCGTTTGTCTCCACGATCCCCATAGTCTTGAGAATCTCATGGCAACCGAATAAGAAGTCCCGAGGATCCTCTGATGTGGCACCGCTGAATGTAGTGGTAAACAGCTTGGAGAACCGATCAAGTCTCCAAAAAGAATCAGAAGTCATGGCCGCTCCATCTCCGGCATAAGCCGTGGTACCTGACTGAGTGGCCACAGCTGGCTGAACCACTGGTGCCTGAGGCTGAGGAGCCACCGGCTCCGGAGTATGAGCAACAGGAGTCCGGGCCCCTCCTCCACCCTGAGAAGTGGCTGGGGCAACCGATAATAGACCCGCTCCGGCAATGCTGTCCATGAATCCTGCTATTCTGACCAAAGCATCCCGGAGATCCGGGGTAAATAAAGCCTCTCCTGGGACCTGAGCTGGGCCCACTGGAGCTGCTGGAACCGGAACCTCCTCGTCAATCTCAATATGAGGCTCCACCTCTGGGGTAGCTGCCTGGGGCTGAGCTCTACCCCTACCACGGCCTCTGATACGGCCTTGGCCCCTGCCCCTCACGGGAGCTGCCTGGGGCTCGGGCTGCTGGTCAGCGGACGAAGAAGCGCGTGTCCTCACCATCTGCGAAAGGACAGAATAGAAATCCAATCAGCAATTGAGGAACAAGTCGCACGACAAGAAAGAACAAATGAGAGACTCTTTCCTAACTCAATAGACTCGGGAGGACAAGTACAGACGTCTCCGTACCTACCTCTCAAACTCTACTAAGCTTGTTCGTGAGTGGTGAGACCTATGTAACCTAGAGCTTTGATACCAACTTGTCACGACCCGGATTTTTCCCCCAATATCGGGATCGTGATGGCGCCTACTCGTGGTAGCTAGGCAAGCCACCGTATTCATACTATCCTGTTTTTAACACAATTTTAATTAAACAAATGCGGAATACTTTATCGAAATGGAAATAACTAATTACAAAGTGAAAATCATACCGAAATCCTCTACCCAAGACGTGGAGTCACCAACTCACAAACTACTACGGAATACTACACATAAAAGTCTGAAGGAAATATAACATAATTTTGTTTGTCTCGGAACAAAGAGACTACAGCTAATAACATAAATAAAGAAAGAGACGCCGGGCCTGCGGACGTCTGCAAGCTACCTCGGTCTCAAATATGATCAACTCCCACGCAATCTATTTACTGCTGCTGCTGCTCCTGATCGTAACCCGGACCTGTGCAAAAACGCACAGAAGTGTAGCATCAGCACAACCGACCCCATGTGCTGGTAAGTGTCTGGCCTATCCCGGCGAAGTAGTGACAAGCCTAGGACCAGATACTCACACAAACCTGTGCAATTCAATATATATATGTGTACCACAAAATAACAAGAAATAATCAAGTATTAACACAATAAGGAATATCTTGAAGAATTCAACAATTAACCACAATTAATAATTTCACAAGGAAAAACAAAGTATAATGTAAACACAAGTAATATCAATTCAAGAAATAGCAAGCAGTTGCACGGCATCACCCTTCGTGCTTTTACTCTCATCCTCACCAAATAAACAAATAAAGTACACGGCATCACCCTTCGTGCTTTTACTCTCATCCTCACATCCATAGTACGGCATGATCCTTCGTACATGGTTCAATAATAGGGCACGGCATGATCCTTCGTGCATAATCAATAAATAAACATGGCACGGCATTAACCTTCGTGCATAAATAAATAAACATGGCACGGCATCACCCTTCTTGCATTATCACTCTTCCTCACCCAAATAACAATCACAGTTAAGGGCAAAGAAAGAAACAGTAATTCATAAACCGCCCCATCAAGGGCAATCAATAATTATCTTCACAACAAGTCCCAACAAGGGAGAACAATAACAATTCATCCGTAATATATCTCAAAATAATCATTTTCCAACGACTCACGGTCATACTAGACGCCAGTGTATGGATGCTCGTCACCACAGCCCATACACCGCACTCAATCACATAACACATAACACATAATCCTATTCCCTCAAGTTAGGATAGAACAAACACTTACCTCGAGTGTTTATGAACAATTCAATCCGTGGAAATGTCTTTTTCTTTCAACTTTGGCTCCAATCCAATCGTATCTATACATAATTGATTTAATATCATCAATTCTACTCAACAAACTAATTCTTAAGACCAAATACAACTTTTACAACATTCCGCCCGGAATAGTAAATTTCAACCCCGGGCCCACATGGTCGGAACTCGGGGTTAGGACCAAAATCCGGTTACCCATCCCCCACGAGTTCATGTATATGATTTGTTTCAAAATCGGACCTCAATTCGAGGTCCAATTCCCCAATTTATGAAAAACCCTATTTTCTAACAAAAACAAGAATTCTACCATGAAAATCATTGATTTTTAATGAAAAACATGTTTAATGATGTTAGGAAATGAAAGAATTAAGTAAAAAGTGACTTACAATCGTTTTGATGAAGAAGAAATCCGTGAAGAATCGCAAATGGGTGTTTTTGTTTTGTAAAAAGTGAAGAAATGACTGAAAATCGTGTTTTACAGGTCTCTGTGTTCGCATTTGCGAACATGGGTTCGCAATTGCGAACCCCGACCAATTTCTGGAGTTTGAAAAATAAGCTAAGTGTGGGAAGTTCGCATTTGCGAACATTTGTTCGCATTTGCGAACATCTCGCATTTGCGAACTAATGTTCGCATTTGCGAACTAATGTTCGCATTTGCGAACACATGCTGTATAAGGCAGTGTTCGCATTTGCGAACAATGGTTCGCATTTGCGAACCAAGGCAGGATGGGGAATGTTCGCATTTGCGAACTTTTGTTCGCATTTGCGAACATAGGCAGGCACTGGGGACCTTCGCAAATGCGAACAATTGTTCGCATTTGCGAACAAGGCTGGGTCAAGGGGGCTTCGCATTTGCGATAAAGGTTCGCATTTGCGAGCCTTGCCTTACACTGTCCCCTTCGCAATTGCGAGAAATACTTCGCAATTGCGAAGCCAACAGCTGGGTGAAAAACCAGCAGTTCAAAAATTCAGAATTTCATCCAACGGCCTATCAAATCTTTACCCGAGCCCCCGGGCTCCAAACCAAACATGTACATAACCTCAAAAACACATTATGAACTTGTTCGTGCGATCACATCGCCAATATCACTTCGTTTTAATCAAATCAAGCCTCAAACTCATGATTTTCATACTTTTGATTTTCAAAACTTCTTAACTTGGAACTCAAGGTCCAAAACATCTCAAACGACATCCGAATGTCACCAAACTTTACAGAAATCACATATATAATATTTAAGACTTGTACCGGGCGTCGGAACCAAAATACGAGCCCGATACCAAGGTCAATTAATTTATTTCCTTTAACAATTACATCAAAAATAATTTCATAGAAAAATTCATAACTTGGCTCTAGGCCTCAGAATTCGACTCCGGACACATGTCCAAGTCCCATATTTTCCTACGGACCTCTCGGGACCATCCAATCTTCGGTCCGGATCCGTTTACCAAAAATGTTGACCAAAGTCAACCATATCAATATTAATATCATTTTTATCCAAATTTCTCATAGAATTCATATTTTCTATCACAAAATCTTTCCGGCTACATGCTCGGATCGTGCACGTAAATCGAGGTAACATAGAATGAGGTTTTCAAGGCCTCAGAAGCTCGAAATGATTAATTAAATAAGTGATGACCCTTTGGGTCGTCACAAATATATGTATAAATATATTACTTACAATGATATATTTACAATCAGTTTACACAATATTGTACATAATACATGATCAAACCTAGTACATTTATCATAATTAGTATAATATGTATCATACATCTATAGTAAATACGGTTGTTATCATATGATAGGGACTATACTTACGGTTGTGATTCGTAATTAATATACATCATAACTACTATACGATTCAGGATACTATATAGACCATTGTGCCTATAATATATATCATATATGTGGTCCACGAATCCTAGGACATATACCTACTTATTATGTATCGGCCTACGACAACCACATAAGCCCAACGTATTAGTCCAATGGTCATATTCTCCACAGATACATGACTAATATGTAACCACATAAGTGGTAATTACTAGTAATTATATTCAGATTGACTACGATGATATCCACGTCCTGACTATATTATTGCATTATGAACAAATCTGATATCGGTCCAATAGTATAAACGGAATTTGTTTTCCTATTACTCCTAATAAGATAAAGAAATTTGACTACAGCCATTAAATATTACCATTTGACTAATATATCTATAATGAATGAACGTATGGCATTACTCCCAACCAAATATAATAGTCATAACCACAAATCATACTAACTCATACGTAACAATATTTACTTTGAATATAAGATTACATCCATGAACCGTATACCTACGCCCGATCCATTCAGTAAGTATATATTCATTTGAAATACCAATGGACCACATTACTAGTATTATCAAATGACATTGAACATATTACGTGTATTAGGACGATTACTATCCTAACTCCTTATTTAAATGATATTGCTAACAATTATAATATAACAATATACCCTGTGCTTGATCTTACGATAGTCCAAGTGGGTAATGATACACTGCGTATGACATATAATACGCAATTTCTAATCGACTGTGTAATGAGTATTTTTCCCATATATGAAATATCTATTATGTATATTTAGTTCCAAATGACCAATAACAACCATAGACTATATATCGTTAGTATGATTGTTAGTAATACGCATTGACTGTATCATAGATAATTGGTCCAATGGACATATTCATTCACCATCTTCCTATAGTTAATTACGATCAACCTATTATTCAATATCAATTCATAATTATGGGCCAAAATATTACTCCAAAAATCATGTATATTATATAGTCATATACATATTAACTGTCGACAACCACAAGTATGTATTAGTCCTAATATATACTACTAATAGTTACTATTAATGGAAGTATTGGAGACATACTTCCACTATTGTATATTAATGTACAATAGTAATTTGGTCCATTATGAATGATTAGTATGACATAATAATATTTGACCTAATTGGACCATTTCATCAAATGGACATAAGTCTATGGTGGCCGATATTATACTCCTAATGATATATATAAGTTCATATTATCCATGCATTTCGATTTCATGAGGAATTATAAGTTCACTTTCGGAGTATGATGTACTTATAGGATCTTAACAAGTAATTAGGACAATGCGTTTCGTAGGCCCTAATACATTCATATACTATCTATTGTTACATAATAGATTAATAATGAATCGTATAACGCATGTATTCATAACATAAGTCCATATATAAATATTACGTCTTATAATGGGTCTGTATTAACGATTCGGGTCATTGCATTTCACAACCAATAGATTATGAATTATGTATATGAATGAATCATATCCTTCAATATACGTTCATATGGTGTACACATAAAAGGTGACTACCGATTACATACTCATTTATTATATTAATACAACCATATAAAGTGCATATTGTCCCACTTTACATTATACTAATACAACCATATAAAGTGCATATTGTCCCACTTTACATTAACCTACACATTAGTATGAATATATAGGCCCGTATATATTCATACTGACCGTATCATAATGTCATATTATTCATTTACAATGTATAGGACTTACCTAGAATATATGATTGGTAACCTAGGCCTAACGTATTATGAACAACTATAATATATGGACCTTCGATATGTAATACCATTTACGTAAATCATACATGTAGTAGTTAGTAACAACCACATATATCGTATGAATGGACCAATTAAGTAAGTGGTTGATATTATACTATAAGTATAGGTATCAGTCCAATTGTTCGTGGTTGTATGAATATACAATGGACTATACACGATAGTATATGAATGAAATCATATCGTTCATACTATGCGTATTTCATTATAATGAACCATTACGATTGGGAGTAAATAACGTATTTAGGAAGGTGAACATGGCCCTACGATTACGTTAAATCATATTCATAATTACGGAACAAAATAGCCACATGATTACGTTTATAGAATAATTGACCGTCCATTGGTCATGTGATAAATACGATATATACTAGTCAAATGGAAGTAATATTCATTCACGATCAATTACTTATAATATGAATATGATACTATATACTATAAGATTAGGGATAGGTATAAATATTTGACATTACTATTAGAGTATGCCATTGGACTCATATAGTATATATATTTATACTAGTTATATATACTCCAACCGATATACTAGGCTAACTTAGTAGTGATATATTAGTAATATAATGAGTACGCCATATTATCGTATTGGACTTAGTCATTCACATATCCTAATATCTTAATGACTCCCAGAATAATGCATTAACTTATCCCTAGTATACCCTTAAGGACATTATATTTAAACGTTAAATGAACAATATGAATATGGGTAAGTCTTTGTATGAACATCATCATGGCACGGGTATGGCTATATAAATATTAAATTGTAGTCCGTGATAATAACATATAGCCACACATAGTCATAGGACTGATTTAACATATACCCATATATCTAATTGTATGTGGACCACGTACCCACGGAATAACATAGTATAATATATGTTAGAGAAAATGCATAAAGTACCCATTAAACTTGTCTGAAAAAGTCATTTACACACCTAAACTTTACGGGCAACCTTTTACCCCACTATTCTAAACTTAAGTAAATTTAATACCCCGTTCAAAATACTGAACCAGTCTTGTGGTGGCTGTGTTTACACGCGCCATACCATAAATCCATCAGCTGTCATGGGCAAAAGACAAACTACTGTTGACCTTCTCTACCTTGTGCTATGGCACTCTTCTACAATTTTTTTGTTGAATAAAAATGTAACATACTAAAGAAAATGAAAGGCAATTTATGGCATCACTTAAGAAAAATGCCACCAAAGTCATTCATCTCACCTTTGGTGCAGATGACTAAAAGGACAACCGAAGAACATCATATGGACAGACCCAAAAACTATCAGCATCTCCAAAAAGAGAAAACTAATAAGGCAAAATTCAAAAATTTTGAGCATTTGTAGAAACATGCCGAACTAATAGTACATATTTTTTTGCTCTTCTCCCTTCTTCATCCTCATAACGGTCATCATCTTCTTCAATATCTTCAAATTCATCCCCTGCAAGAGCCTCGCCATATTCCTCTCGCAACACAGGGTTCTCCGGAAAGTTTGGTATCATCTGTACCACATTTTTTGACAAGTTGGGTTTGTGCTCTTAATTCCCTTCGCCTGGATTTCCTTAGTAGAGTTTTTGTCACTTTATTTCTCCTAGTTTTATATTGGAAAAGTGAACAAAATCTGAGATATAGAGCCACTGGTTAAGGACCTAAAAATTTTCTCCGGCCGGAGAATTTTCCGGTGACACCTTGTCTTCTTTTCAACACTATTTTTGGTTCTAACGAGATATTTTTCAGTAAATAGATGAAAAATCAGATGGAGAAAATCTCAATTAAAGAAGGACGGAGATAAGATTAAGGCCACCGAAAATAGATATTTTAGCCAAGCTAGAACCATTGATTCACTGCTTCTGTTAAATGAAGAAAGGGATAAAAAACGAAAAAGAAAAGAGAAAAATAATAATATTAAGTTAATTAGTTATAATATTCCATAGGAAAGTGACATCTGGACCACTAAATTAGTTTTAGTTTTTATTTTTTCCGTCACGCGCCGCTACAAAATTAAGTACACGTCTTGCGCTAGGTCATCACTGAAGGGGGTATTAAATTCACTTAAGTTTAGAAAAGTGGGGTAAAAGGTCGCCCGTAAAGTTTAGGTGTGTAAATGATTTTTTCGGACAAGTTTAATGGGTACTTTATGTATTATCTCTATATGTTATAAATAGTTCATTTAACGTATGGCCTAGTATATGGTTGTCGGCCTATGACAGTAATGATTACTCTTGGATATTCTAATCCATTAGTAGGTAGTATTAATATTAAATAGGCCATACACATTTATTATGATAAACGTAAAATAATAGTAATAGAGTATCTCACTAGTCCTAGTAACTAAATATGGATGACAGTGAATATATACGTCACATCTACTATTATACTATATATTAATAGTAGATGATTTCAATGTTTACTAATTTTTAGTAGAACGGCACAATATTAGTCCATTTATCATATTCTATTAAATACGGATTAGGTATGACTAATTAGTATTACTTAGTATACTATAATCGGCATACCAATATGATTACATTATTATATAATATTGTACCTAGTGATAATAGGTCCATTTATCACTATTGTAATAATTATAACATAGCCTATTGTAATTATCTAGAATACATTCATTTATATTGACGGATTATTCCATTTAGTCATTCCTAAATTAAGTCGGATGGGTTTAATGGATCATATTCCGATAAACGTAATCCATTATTGATATAATATTCCGATGCGATTATCACTATGAATAATGTAGGATTCATAATACTATGACAGGAATACAATTTCATATACTCCCTAATACCATAATACATTCTCTACTCTATGAATGCCATGGACTAGACCTATTCGACCATTTATATTTAATTCCATATATAATGCATATCCTAGTCATTTGAACACAATATGGTTACGATATTTAGTATATTTGGGAAAATCAGATTTTTTATGACATATAATTGTACTCCATAATACGATACTCATATACAATACACATATAATGGTCGTTTTGAACATATATGGAACATCGTGATATAGGCCTGTAGTAGTGTACTGGACTAATATGATTAAATAGGCCATACATATTTATGATATACTTAAATTAAATGACATATGTGAGTTGTCATACCAATATTAGGCCACATATGGGCCCATATATCACATAAGTTACTAATATACGATGGTATAAATGTCCAAACACTAATAACATTTATCTAGTATATTGGGAGATATATGTGATTACTATGTATATTATGGGTCTTCCTTGATTCAATTGTATATTATAGTATTCATACATGATAAACATTTGGGTCCTAGTACCAATTATTCATATAACATTTTGATACTTATACTAGATAAATAGGCCTAATAACATGATAAATCCCGATATGAAATACATATGTAATGTCATTTAGCAAATAAGCCACACTATCTACGGTATACGACATATGGTGACAACTAAATATTTAGTTATTAGATATTTGACCTACTATTTAGTTATATCAAAATTATTACTTATTAAGGTATTTGCTAATACTATCAAATACTAGTAGGTATTTGATATACGTTCATATTGTATACTATAATTAGTTGTCAATATACTTAAGATGGATAGGCTAGTAGGTATATGTCCTATAATAATATACCGATCATAATATATGTATATGTCAACCATATATTACTAACATTATGTATGGAATTAAATATAAATGATCGAATAGGTCTAGTCCATGGCATTCATAGGTTAGAGAATGTATTATCACATCTACTATTATATATTAGTTAATATATAATTTAACACTATTACGTAATGGTATGAATACTTGGGTGTATCTAACATAATACTATATTAATAATACATATAATAGGTCCATTTATTATGTATAATTATATTACATTTATCATTCCTATAGGAACATGTCCAAATTGGGAGTAATGTCTTACATATAATCATATGGATGACATAATAAATGAACATTAGGACCTAGTCCTAATAATACGAGGAGCTTGTAATAGTATACGCCTATGGTACCTAATAGTTATATTTGTTTAATATGGACAATGGGTCTTACTACTATAAATTAATATCGTATATACTATACTCCTAGTAGTAACATATTATCTAGTATAAGTATGACTAGGATTATATTATTTCTAGTCAATAGTATGTTTAATACATACATATTATTGATACTGTTAATGGTCGTAACATAATATAGTTTAATTGAACATAGGCATAGTTTATATACTAGTTGAATATAATATTCCTTAATATATACTAGTTAAGTACACCGTTTATATACTTATGTCACCACTATAACCACGATTTATGTGGTTGTCGTAGGCCGATACATAATAAGTAGATATATATCCTATAATAATATATTATTGTGATATACATGATTAAAGTCAACTATTAGGGAACGGATTCTAGAAGTTGATATAAGGACTAGGTTATTATGAGTACAAGACTATAAACGGTCTTATCGTTTAGGAATATTTGATTCCTAGTATACGCCTATCAAACGATAAGTTTAATATGAATTGATATTATCTATTCATTGTTTAGATATTCTTATAACCAGACTATACAACTTACTAGTTATACGTCATTTAGGCCAATACCTATCCCACTAGCATATATGACTAATCACTGTACTAGTTATATGATTGTTTAATTACTTCTCTGATAATTAAGGGGATAGGTATATCAGTATTAACTAGTATTATATTACCATAAGTTCATTTGACTAATAAAAGGTCGAATATAGGTTGAATACGGTTAACAATGGACTACGCATTGTAATAAACATATTAATGATTAATATCCTATCATACGCATGTAGTTATCATACGAGTGATGGTATTAAATATTTACAATCATAGGGTATTGATAATGTATGGCCTACAATGTATATATTACTTAGGAACCTTCAATAGAGAATGTATTATCACTACGTATTATGTTAGATAACCTTATAGATTATAGTATATTAAGACATATAGTCATAGGGGTATTCCCGTTCTATTTATATATGATTACTAGCTGTGGTATGAACGTATGTGACGACCCAAAGGGTTATCACCTGTTTTCCTCACTTGTTCCGTACTTCCGAGGCCTTGAAAACCTCATTTTATGTTGCCTCGATTTACGTACACGATCCGGGCATGTAGCCGGGAAGATTTTGTGATAGAACATATGAATTCTATGAGAAATTTGAAGAAAAATAATATTAATATTGTGATGGTTGACTTCGGTCAACAGTTTTGATAAACGGACCCGGACCCGTGATTTGACGGTCTTAGAAAATCCGTAGAAAAATATGGAACTTGGGCGTATGCCCGGAATTGAAATCCGAGGTCTAGAACCCCGGTAAAAGAATTTTTCTGTTAAATTGTTTTCTGAAAATGATTAAGGAAAATGAAACTGAAATTTGATTAAAAAGTGATGGTATCGGGCTCGTATTTTGGTCCGACGCCCGGTACAAGTCATATATATTGGTTAAGCACTTCCTGTAAAGTTTGGTTGAAAACGGACGCCGTTGACGTGCTTCGGCCTTAAGTTGGAAATTTTGAAAGTTATGAAAATTTGAAAGAATTCTTGAGTTTTAAGGCCCAATTCATTGATTTTGATGTTATTTTAGCGATTTGATCGCGCGACCAAGTTCGTATGATGTTTTTGAGTCAGTGTACATACTTGGTTTGAATCCTCGAGGGCTCGAGTGAGTTTCGGATAGGTAACGAGATGGTTTTGGACTTGAAAATGCAGCAGAAATTCTGCAATTTTTGCACAGAGATTTTCTTCTATGTGATCGCATAGGTGTAGCTGCGATCACATAGAGCAAAGATTAGGGGTCCCAAAATCCTTCTTTGCGATCGCAATAGTGCCCATGCGATTGCGTAACTTTAACTTTCCCTCCTATGCGATCGCACAGTATCCTTCGCGATCGCATAGAGTAAGACTTGAGGCCTAGAATTTCCTTCTATGCGATCACATACCAATCCCTGTGATCGCATAGAGTAATTTCAGCTCCCCATTTTCCTTCTATGCGATCGCATTTGTCCTCCGCCATCGCATAGAGCAATTTTGCTGTCCCCTTATTTTCTTCTATGCGATCGCATCACAGGCCCTGCGATCGCATAGAGTAAATTTGCCTAGTGATTTTAAGTTCTGCAAAAATAGAACAGACGAGATTTTATCCCATTTCTCCCAACTCTCTCTTCTCCGAACAGCTTATTCGGGCGATTCTTGGGCGATTTTCATCAAAACTTCTTGGGTAAGTGATTCTTAACTCTTTTTCTTTATTTTCCATCAATATTATTTGAATTCCTAAGCCTAAATATGTGTAAATGGGTAGAAAAATTAGAGAATTGAGTTTTATAAGGGTTTCAAAGAATTTACGATCTAGACCTCGTTTTGAGGTCGAACTTAAGAACAAATTGTATATTTGAACTCGTGGATGATTGGTTGAATTTATTTTGGCTCGAAACTTGAGTTTCGATTATGTGGGCCCGGGGTCGATTTTTACTATTCCGGGCAGAATGTTGTAAAAATTATAATTGGCCATATGAATTAACTTGTTGAGTAGTATTGATGATATTAAATCAATTGTGTATAGATACGATTGGATTGGAGCCAAATTTGAAAGGAAAATGCATTGCCACAGATTGAATTGTTGGTAAACATTCGAGGTAAGTGTTTGTTCTATCCTAGCTTGAGGGAATAGGATTATGTGCTATGTGCTATGTCATCGAGTGCGG
Source organism: Nicotiana noctiflora (assembly GCA_032618575.1). Taxonomy (NCBI): domain Eukaryota; kingdom Viridiplantae; phylum Streptophyta; class Magnoliopsida; order Solanales; family Solanaceae; genus Nicotiana; species Nicotiana noctiflora. The sequence continues at coordinate 467,781 of JASVEL010002790.1, forward strand.
TGTATGGGCTGTGGTGACGAGCATCCATACACCGGCGTCTAGCTTGACCGTGAGTTGTTGTTGATACTTGTTGTGAGACATATTGAAGATAAATTGTTAAACCCTTGCCGGGTTGTAGAGTTGCTATTGTTCTCCCTTGTCGGGACTTGTTGTGAAGTGAGCTAATGATTGCCCTTGTCGGGACTTTGTTGTGATGATTATTGTGTCCCTTACCAGGACGGTTCATGATTTATTGTTTTCTTTCTCTGCCCTTAACTGTGATTGTTATTTGGGTGAGGAAGAGTGATAATGCACGAAGGGTGATGCCGTGCTTTGATTTATTGATTATGCACGCAGGTTAATGTCGTGCTTTGATTTATTGATTATGCACGAAGGTTAATGCCGTGCCTTGTTATTGATTATGCACGAAGGTTAATGCCGTGCCATGTTATTGATTATGCACGAAGGTTAATGCCGTGCCATGCTATTGATTATGCACGAAGGATCATGCCGTGCCTTGTTATTGAACCATGTACGAAGGATCATGCCATACCATGGATGTGAGGATGAGAGTAAAAGCACGATGGGTGATGGCGTGCACTTTATTTGCTTATTTGGTGAGAATGAGAGTAAAAGCACGAAGGTTGATGCCGTGCAACTATTTGCTATTCCTTGACTTGATATTACCTGTTTTCCATTATACTTTGGTTTTTCCTTGTTAATTTAATAACTGTTGTTAACGGTTGAGTTCCTTTGAGATATTCCTTGTTGAGTTGTTACTTGATTATTTTCTCGTTATCTTGTGGTGTATATATATACATAGAAATGTACAGGTTTATGTGAGTGTCTGGTCCTAGGCTTGTCACTACTTCGCCGGGATAGGCCAGGCACTTACCAGTACATGGGGTCGGATTGTGCTGATACTGCACTTCGTGCGTTTTTGCACAGGTCCAGGTTTTGAGCAGGAGCAGCAGCAGTAGTAGATTATATTCGTGGGAGTTGAGCATTCCGAGACTGAGGTAGCTTGCAGGCGTCCGCAGGCCCCCGGCGTCTCTTCTTTTTACTTATGTTATTAGCTGTAGTCTTCTTGTTCCGAGACAAACAGATTATGTTATATTTCATTCAGACCTTTATGTGTAGTATTCAGTAGTAGTTCGTGAGTTGGTGACTTCACGTCTTGGGTAGAGGATTTCGGTATTGTTTTACTTTGAAACTGCTTATTTCTCTTTCGATAAAGTCTTCCGCACTTATTTTAATTAAGGGTATGGTTTGGCTGATAAATTGAATATGAATTATTGCTAAAAACTGGATATTTTGAATAAAGTGGCTTGCCTAGCTACCACGAGTAGGCGCCATCACGATCCTGATGTTGGGGAAAAATCCGAGTCGTGACAAGTTGGTATCAGAGCTCTAGGTTACATAGGTCTCACCACTCACGAACAAGATTAGTAGAGTTTGAGAGACAGGTACGGAGACGTCTGTACTTGTCCTCCAGAGTCTATTGAGTTAGGAAAAAGTTTCTCATTTGTTCTTTCTTATCGTGCGAATTCGTTCTTCAAAATGTTAAGTTGAATTTCCACTCTCGTCTTCCCACGAATGGCGAAGTCACGTACCGCTTATCCAGCCGAACAATGACGTGGGCTGGTGATAGATTAACTATGCCTTCAAAAGTCTTACGGAGGACGGATAGGTTTCACCAAACTCTTCGCTGCCACCTTCAACGATGCATCTTTTGAGGACCCACGGGATTGTGCTTGACCGTTGTTGTGAGGAATTACAGAACGTGAAAATAGTCGAATGCGAGGGGTTGGTTTTACTGTGCTTCGGATGGCAGACGGAAGTAGTGGGAAGATAATGTATTTACCACGCCAGTTGTGGTTCTGACGGAAGATGCAATTATATCAGGAAATCACCTACTGCATTGTGTGGGGTTTGAACGGACCTTGACGTCCGGTGGATTTGTTGGAGTTGTGAAGGACAAATATTGTGAACTATTGGGATGCATATATACGGTAGGGAAAGGTCCTCCAAATAACTTATACATATTTAAGGTTGGTTCCTTTCATGGTGTAAGAATCGCCCCAGAGAGTAACGAAGGGTATGTGAGTAAACGGGGTAGCTCAGCAGTGTTAAGCCAACATAGCAAAAGAGGAACTTGGCCTTCGATGTTTGTGGCAAGTCCACGAAGAGGGCAAGCCGGCCAACGCAACGCTGGTTACTAAATGCTATTTTAAGAAGATGTTCGGAAGACGTCACCCCCCAGATTCTCTGCAATATGTAGTATATGCGATCTGAACGGTTGTACCAGGTCACAATGACTGTGTCCGAATATGTATATTGTCATGAGCAATAAGTTAACTGAGCCTTAAAGGAATTGCTGTGAATGTGGAGTTTTGGAGAAATGTAATTTTAGGAAAGCACTCAGGCTACACGCTCAATTGCAGCTAATATTTATCCTACATGGCCAGCCAGATGTAGAGGTCAGGATGTTAGAGGTGGAGGTGAAAATCCTAGAGGTGGAGACCCAACCATTGATATAATATTTATGATATGAGGGAGGTCACTACACCAAATGTGGTCATCGCACGTATAATTCAGATTGTTATAGACAAAATAATTATCCCTTAATTTGATTTGGTTTTTGAAAGAAAATTTAGGCGAGTCCTTTTAACATGCTCCATTCATGAGCGAGCATCGTAATCATCAAATCTGCTTATGGAAATACCCATGTTGGGATATTACATGAGGATAGACATCCCTATTATTAGGTGTTAGTCACTAAAATATCCATGAGGCTAAGAGTGACTTTATATTACTTATTACAGTGGGTTTTGATATAATTCTCGGAATAACTAATTTTAATCGTTAATTGTGCGCCCTATCAGTATGAGGGTTCATTTTATGTCGTGATTATCTTTGACGGACAATTATTGAAAGGAAGAAAGAAATGAAATGAAAAATTTCAGATGATATAATGTGCAAGCACTGTGATTCAGAGTTGAGGATGAGATCCTCCAATTTTTGGCATAATGTGAAATATTTCTAAGTCGAGCTTCAAGCTGCGGTGGATATCATATGAGGACTCGATCCTGGTAGTAAGAGTTTATGTGTTTAAAATTCTCCTTTTATGAAATTAATATTTTTGTATTACATTTTTTAAATGAGATTTATGCTTGTTAGGACTATTTGACCATTTTTTTTGTATAGTTCCTATTCATATCTAGCCATTTGTATTTTGAAACCGTTGAGTTTAGCCTTTGAGACGAGAACCCAAGTGCAGATAAATATGACTCATCAATTCGAAAAAGTAATCACGGGGTCTCCATACCTCATTCTGAGTAATGTGGGAGCTTTGGAATAAGGTATTTGATAACACATAGTTAATTGGCAATGTTGTAATTTAGGGACGACTCTTATGGCCAAAGTCATGGTTATGTGTATAAGTACGTGGTGTTCATGCCCTAGTTAGACTGGCTCGTGATAATACCCATGGATAACGTATTGTTATGCTTCCGCAGTTAGGAAGAGCATACACAACATCTCAGAGTGGCTCTCCAGACTTTGGAAAGGTAGTCAGCTATATGCAGATATCTCAAGAGTGTGAGGTCTGACTAAGTATAGTTGCATCACTAGGCCATGTTGTGACGGCAGAAGGTATACATGTCGATCCAAGGAAGATGGAGGCAGTCAAGGACTGGCCTAGACTAAGATCAACCACCAAGATCCGGAGTTTCTTGTGGTTAGCAGGCTACTACCATCGATTTGTAGAGGAGTTCTCTTCTATTGCAGCCCCGATGACCAGGTTGACCCAGAAGGGTGCCCAGTTCCAGTGGTCAGATGAGTGTGAGGCGAGCTTTCAGAAGCTCAAGACAGCCTTGACTACGGCACCAATGTTGATACTACCTACGGGTGTAGGGCCTTATACAATTTACTGTGACGCATCTCGTACAGGGCTTGGAGTGGTGTTGATGCAGGATGGTAATGTTATTGCTCATGCTTCGAGACAGTTAAAAATACATGAGAAGAATTATCCAGTTCATGATCTTGAGTTAGCAGCAGTGGTTCATGCCTTAAAAATCTGGAGGCATTATCTATATGGTGTGACATGTGAGGTGTACACCGATCACAAAAGCCTACAGTACTTGTTCAAGCAAAAGGAGTTGAATCTACGACAGCGGAGATGGTTAGAGTTGCTGAAAGACTATGATGTTACTATCCTATATCACCTAGGTAAGGCCAATGTGGTGGCCGATGCTTTGAGTTGGAAGTCTGCTAGCATGGGTACTCTTGCATTCATTCCAGTCAGTCAGAGACCATTTGCTCTAGATGTCTAGGCCTTAGCCAACCAGTTCGTGAGATTAGACATTTCTGAGCCTAGCAGGGTGTTAGCCTGCACGGTCGCTCGTTCTTCTCTATTAGAGCGTATCCATGAGAGGCAATTTGATGATCCTCATTTGCGTGACTTGAGAGATACAGTACAACGGGGAGGTACCACGGAGGTAAATCTAGATGATGATGGGTTATTGAGATTGCAGGGTTGAGTTTGCGTGCCCAATGTTGAAGGGATTCGGGAGTTGATCTTAGCGAAGGCCCACAGTTCGCGGTATTCTATTCACCCGGGCGATGCGAAGATGTACCAGGACTTACGACAACATTATTGGTGGCGGATATTGTTGTGTATGTCGCTCGGTGTTTAAATTGTCGACAAGTGAAATATGAGCACCAGAGGCCTGGTGGTGTATTCTAGAGAATCGAAATCCCCGAATGGAAATGGGAGAGGATCACTATGGACTTTATTACTGGACTTCCTTTGACTCAGAGGAAATTTGATGCTATTTGGGTCATTGTTGATAGGCTGACCAAGTCAGCACACTTCATTCCAGTATCTGTCTCCTTACTCATCGGAGAGGTTAGCAGAGATTTACATCAGGGAGATTGTTCGTCTTCATGGGGTGCCGGTGTCTATTATCTCGGATCGGGGTACGCAGTTTACCTCGTGTTTCTGGAGAGCGGTCCAGCAGGAGTTAGGCACCCAGGTCTAGTTGAGTACAACTTTTCATCCTCAGACAGATGGCCAGTCCAAGAGGACTATTCAGATTCTAGAGGACATGCTTCGAGCCCGTGTTATTGATTTCGGAGGCTCGTGGGACCAGTTTCTGCCATTAGCAGAGTTCGCCTACAATAACAGTTACCAGTCTAGCATCCAGATGGCTCCCGTATGAGGCGTTGTATGGTAGGCGATGTCGATCTCCAGTCGGATGGTTTGAGCCGGGAGAGGCTCGGTTGTTGGGTACAGACTTAGTTCAGGAGGCCTTGGATAAGGTCAAGACTATTCAGGAGAGATTGCATTCAGCTCAGTCCAGCCTGAAGACTTATGCGGATCATAGGGTTCGAGATGTAGATTTCATGGTTGGTGAGCGAGTATTGCTCCGAGTGTCGCCTATGAAGGGCGTGATGAGGTTCGGGAAGAAGGGCAAGCTCAGCCCTAGGTATATTGGTCCATTTGAGATTCTAGACCGAGTGGGAGGGGTGGCTTACAAACTAGCTCTTCCGCCTAGCTTATCAGTCGTGCATCTAGTCTTTCAGGTATCTATGCTTCAGAGATACCACGACGATCCCACACATGTGTTAGACTTCAGCACTGTCCAATTGGACAATGATCTATCTTACGAGGAGGAGTCGGTGGCCATTCTAGACTGGCAGGTTCGGCAGTTGAGGTCGAAGAGTTATCCTTCTGTGCGTGTTCGGTGGAGAGGTCAGCCTCCTGAGGCATCGACCTAGGAGTCCGAGTCTGATATGCGGAGCCGCTACCCACATTTGTTCCCCGACTCACGTACTTCCTTCTCTTGTCCGTTCGAGGACGAACGGTTGTTTTAGAGGTGGAGAATGTGACGACCCAAAGGGTCATCACCTGTTTTCCTCACTTGTTCCGTACTTTTGAGGCCTTGAAAACCTCATTCTATGTTGCCTTGATTTACGTACACGATCCGGGCATGTAGCCGGGAAGATTTTGTGATAGAATATATGAATTCTATGAGAAATTTGAAGAAAAATGATATTAATATTGTGATGGTTGACTTTGGTCAACATTTTTGGTAAACGGACCCGGACCCGTGATTTGACGGTCTTAGAAAATCCGTAGAAAAATATGGAACTTGGGCGTATGCCCGTAATTGAAATCCGAGGTTTAGAACCCCGGTAAAAGAATTTTTCTGTTAAATTGTTTTCTGAAAATGATTAAGGAAAATGAAACTGAAATTTGATTAAAAAGTGGTGGTATCGGGCTCGTATTTTGGTTCCGATGCCCGGTACAAGCCATATATATTGGTTAAGCGCTTCCTGTAAAGTTTGGTTGAAAACGGACGTCGTTTGACGTGTTTCGGCCTTAAATTGGAAATTTTGAAAGTTATGACAATTTGAAAGAATTCTTGAGTTTTAAGGCTCAATTCATTGATTTTGATGTTATTTTAGCGATTTGATCGTGCGAGCAAGTTCGTATGATGTTTTTGAGTCAGTGTACATACTTGGTTTGAATCCCCGAGGGCTCGGGTGAGTTTCGGATAGGTAACGGGATGGTTTTGGACTTGGAAATGCAGCAGAAATTCTGCAATTTTTGCACAGAGATTTTCTTCTATGCGATCACATAGGTGTAGCTGCGATCGCATAGAGCAAAGATCAGGGGTCCCAAAATCCTTCTATGCGATCGCAATAGTGCCCATGCGATCGCATAACTTCAACTTTCCCTCCTATGCGATCGCACAGTATCCTTCGCGATCGCATAGAGTAAGACTTGAGGCCCAGAATTTCCTTCTATGCGATCGCATACCAATCCCTGCGATCGCATAGAGTAATTCCAACTCCCCCATTTTCCTTCTATGCGATCGCATTTGTCCTCCGCGATCGCATAGAGCAATTTTGCTGTCCCCTTATTTTCTTCTATGCGATCGCATCACAGGCCCTACGATCGCATAGAGTAAATTTGCCCAGTGATTTTAAGTTCTGCAAAAACAGAACAGACGGGATTTTATCCCATTTCTCTAAACTCTCTCTTCTCCAAACAGCTTATTCGGGCGATTCTTGGGCGATTTTCATCAAAACTTCTTGGGTAAGTGATTCTTAACTCTTTTTCTTCATTTTCCATCAATATTATTTGAATTCCTAAGCCTAAATATGTGTAAATGGGTAGAAAATTTAGAGAATTGAGTTTAATAAGGGTTTCAAAGAATTTACTATCTAGACCTCATTTTGAGGTCGAACTTAAGAACAAATTGTATATTTGAACTCGTGGATGATTGGGTGAATTTATTTTGGCTCGAAACTTGAGTTTTGATTATGCGTGGTCAATTTTTACTATTCCTAGGAGAATGTTGTAAAAATTATAATTGGCCATATGAATTAGCTTGTTGAGTAGTATTGATGATATTAAATCAATTGTGTATAGATACGATTGGATTGGAGCCAAATTTGAAAGGAAAAGGCATTGCCACGAATTGCATTGTTGGTAAACATTCGAGGTAAGTGTTTGTTCTATCCTAGCTTGAGGGAATAGGATTATGTGCTATGTGCTATGTGATCGAGTGCGGTGTATGGGCTGTAGTGACGAGCATCCATACACCGGCGTCTAGCATGACCGTGAGTCGTTGTTGATACTTGTTGTGAGACATATTGAAGATAAATTGTTGAACCCTTGCCGGGTTGTAGAGTTGCTATTGTTCTCCCTTGTCGGGACTTGTTGTGAAGTGAGATATTGATTGCCCTTGTCGGGACTTTGTTGTGATGATTATTGTGTCCCTTGCCGGGACGGTTCATGATTGATTGTTTTCTTTCTCTGCCGTTAACTGTGATTGTTATTTGGGTGAGGAAGAGTGATAATGCACGAAGGGTGATGCCGTGCTTTGATTTATTGATTATGCACGAAGGTTAATGCCGTGCTTTGATTTATTGATTATGCACGAAGGTTAATGTCGTGCCTTGTTATTGATTATGCACGAAGGTTAATGTCGTGCCATGTTATTGATTATGCACGAAGGTTAATGTCGTGCCATGCTATTGATTATGCACGAAGGATCATGTTGTGCCTTGTTATTGAACCATGTACGAAGGATCATGCCATACCATGAATGTGAGGATGAGAGTAAACGCACGAAGGGTGATGCCATGCACTTTATTTGCTTATTTGGTGAGAATGAGAGTAAAAGCACGAAGGGTGATGCCGTGCAACTATTTGCTATTCCTTGACTTGATATTACCTGTTTTCCATTATACTTTGGTTTTTCCTTGTTGATTTAATAATTGTTGTTAACTGTTGAGTTCGTCTGAGATATTCCTTGTTGAGTTGTTACTTGATTATTTTCTCGTTATCTTGTGGTGTATATATATATATAGAACTGCACATGTTTATGTGTGTGTCTGGTCCTAGGCTTGTCACTACTTCGCCGGGATAGGCCAGGCACTTACCAGCACATGGGGTCAGATTGTGCTGATACTAGAATTTCTAGGAATAGAAATAGATAAAAGTGGAATTATGTAACGACTCAACCGGTTGTTTTGAGATACGACGCGTCATTCAGCAGTTTGAGGCCATGAGCAACTTCATCTCAAGTATATTGACTTGTGTGTATGGTCAGAATTAAAATTCAAGAAGTTTGGAGTCAAATTTAAATGAAAATTCTTATTTCCAAAGCTTAAAACTGAAGAAATGAACTAGGATTGGAATTTTGAGTATACGACCTCGGAATTGAGATTTAAAGGTTCCAACAGGTTCACATGATGATTTCGGACTTGGGCGTATGCCTGGATCGGGTTTTGGATAACCCGGGAGCGTTTTGGTGCTATTATGGAAGATAGCATTTTAGAAGAATTGCATCAATTTGGCTTAAAATGCATTTTTAGTGTTATTAATGTCCGTTTGGGATTCCGAGACTGGGAGTAGCTCCGTATGGTTATTCTGGATTTGGGAGCGCGATCGGAAGTGAATTCGGAGGTCCGTGGGTCATTTTGGAGTCGTTTGGCGAAAGATAGAAAATTGAAGGTTTTTGAGAAAATTTGACCGGAAGTGGAAATTTTGATATCGGACTCAAAATGAAAATCTTATGGTTCGGATAGCTTCGTTAGGTGATTTGGGACTTAGGAGTGTGTCCGGAATATTTTTGTGATGACCGGTGTAGAATTAAGCTTGAAATGCCGAAGTTTGAAATTTTGGCGAATCCGAACGATAGGTGAGATTTTGATCCGGGGTTCGGAATGGAATTCCGATAATTTCTGTAGCTTCGTTATGTGATTTTGGATATGTCCGCAAATTTTCAGGTCATTCGGATGTCGTTTGGTCGGGTTTGTGATTGAATGTTGATTTCGAAAGTTTAGATGAAAACTTAGGCTTGAATCCGCTATAATTCAATGTTTTCCGTGTTTAAGGACATGTTTTTATGATTGGAACAAGTTTGAATAACGTTATAGGATGTATTGGTATTTTTGATTGAGGTCCCGGGGCCTCGGGGTGATTTCGGATGGCTAACGGGAATTTTTGAGTTGAAAAATGCAGCAGAAAAATTGCAGAGAAATTTTGTTCTATGCGATCGCAATGCTCGAATGCGATCGCATAGTGTTAGCTACAGTGCCCGGAGAGTTTGTTCTATGCGATCGCAATGCACGGATGCGATCGCATAGTGTTAGCTACAGTGCCCGGGATTTTGTTCTATGCGATCGCAATGCTCTGATGCGATCGCATAGTGTTAGCTACAGTACCCAGGATTTTGTTCTATGCGATCGCAATGCTCTGGTGCGATCGCATAGTGTTAGCTACAGTAACCAGGATTTTGTTCTATGCGATCGCATAGGCTTAGCTACAGTGCCCGGCAAATTTGTTCTATGCGATCGCAATGCTCTAATGCGATCGCATAGTGTTAGCTACAGTACCCGGACAGAATGTTAAAAACATTTCAGTCGCGAAACCAACTCATTTTCCACCATTTTTGGTCATTCTTGAGAGCTTTTGGACGGGAATTGAAGGGATTTCGACGGGGAATCGTTGGAGGTAAGTTTTATGAGTTAAATACATGTTTTTATACAAGAATCATCCATGGAATTCATGAATTTATAGCTAAAAATCAAGAAAATAGGGCTTGGAGCAAAAACCTTAAATTTGGGATTTGAAGGACCATTTGTGGTCCGAATTGGGAGTTCTTGGTATGTACGGACTCGTGGCGAGACGAGGATTCCGAAAATCTGAATTTCAGAATTTTTCGTGACGTGGGCCCCGGGCTCGGGTTTTGCGAATTTCGTGATTTTGAGTATTTTTCGAGTTCTTTCGATTGGGTTATGTCCCATTAGCATATTATGAAGTATTACTTATGATTTTGGATAGATTGGACCTGTGGAGGCCGACATTCGTGGCAAGAGAGAGTTGTCTCTTAGCGGTTTTGTACCGGAATCGAGGTAAGTGTTTGTTCTATCCTAGCTTGAGGGAATAGGATTATGTGTTATGTGTTATGTGATCGAGTGCGGTGTATGGGCTGTGGTGATGAGCATCCATACACTGGCGTCTAGTATGACCGTGAGTCGTTGGAAAATGATATTTTGAGATATATTACAGGTGAATTGTTATTGTTCTCCCTTGTTGGGACTTGTTGTGAAGATAATTGTTGATTGCCCTTGATGGGACGATTTATGAATTGTTGTTTCTTTCTCTGCCCTTAACTGTGATTGTTATTTGGGTGAGGAAGAGTGATAATGCACGAAGGGTGATGCCGTGCCATGTCTATTTATTTATGCACGAAGGTTAATGCCGTGCCATGTCTATTTATTTATGCACGAAGGTTAATGCCGTGCCATGTTTATTTATTGAGTATGCACGAAGGATCATGCCGTGCCCCGTTATTGAACCATGTACGAAGGATCATGCCGTACTATGGATGTGAGGATGAGAGTAAAAGCACGAAGGGTGATGCCGTGTACTTTATTTGTTTATTTGGTGAGGATGAGAGTAAAAGCACGAAGGGTGATGCCGTGCAATTGCTTGCTATTCCTTGACTTGATATTACTTGTTTTTCCATTATATTTTATTTGGGTGATGCCGTGCAACTATTTGCCATTCCTTGACTTGATATTACTTGTGTTTTCTATTATACCTTGTTTTCTTTGTGAACTTATTTGATTGTTCTTTGGGTGAGGAAGAGTGATAATGCACGAAGGGTGATGCCGTGCCATGTTTATTTATTGATTATGCACGAAGGATCATGCCGTGCCCTGTTAATGCCGTGTACTTTATTTGCTTATTTGGTGAGGATGAGAGTAAAAGCACGAAGGGTGATGCCGTGCAACTGTCTGCTATTTCTTCAATTGATATTACTTGTGTTTACATTACACTTTGTTTTTCCTTGTGAAATTATTAACCGTGGTTAATTGTTGAATTCTTTAAGATATTCCTTATTGTGTTAATACTTGATTATTTCTTGTTATTTTGTGGTACACATATATATATATATATTGAATTGCACAGGTTATGTGGGTGTCTGGTCCTAGGCTTGTCACTACTTCGCCGGGATAGGCCAGGCACTTACCAGGACATGGGGTCGGTTGTGCTGATGCTACACTTCTGTGCGTTTTTGCACAGGTCCAGGTTACGATCAGGAGCAGCAGCAGCAGTAAATAGATTGCGTGGGAGTTGATCACATTTGAGACCGAGGTAGCTTGCGGACGTCCGCAGGCCCGGCGTCTCTTTCTCTATTTATGTTAATAGCTGTAGTCTCGTTGTTCCGAGACAAACAGAATTATGTTATATTTCTTTCAGACTTTTATGTGTAGTATTCCATAGTAGTTTGTGAGTTGGTGACTCCATGTCTTGGGTAGAGGATTTCAGTATGATTTTCACCGTGTGATTTGTTATTTCGCATTTATTTAATTAAAATTTTGTTAAAAACAGGATAGTATGAATACAGTGGCTTGCCTAGCTACCACGAGTAGGCGCCATCACGATCCCGATGTTGGGGGAAAATCCGGGTCGTGACAAACAGCAGTAGATCTTTTGCGTGGGAGTTGAGCATATTGAGACCGAGGTAGCTTGCAGGCGTCCGCAGGCCCGGCGTCTCTTCTTTTTACTTATGTTATTAGCTGTAGTCTCCTTGTTCCGAGACAAACAGATTATGTTATATTTCATTCAGACCTTTATGTGTAGTATTTAGTAGTAGTTCGTGAGTTGGTGACTCCAGTTCTTGGGTAGAGGATTTCAGTATTGTTTTACTTTGAAACTACTTATTTCTATTTCGATAAAGTCTTCCGCACTTATTTTAATTAAGGGTATGGTTTGGCTGATAAATTGAATATGAATTATTGCTAAAAACAGGATATTGTGAATAAAGTGGCTTGCCTAGCTACCACGAGTAGGTGCCATCACGATCCCGATGTTGGGGAAAAATATCCGGGTCGTGACAATAATAATATGCTGATATAAATATTGATATATCACATTATAATATACGATATAATACCTACAATTGACAGTCTTTTTCTGATATAGTATGGTAATATACCACAATCTAGGTTATGAAATCATAATAGTTATCATAAGTTGAATTACTCTAAGTTCCTATATGGTGAACACTAGCATATTTGTATTATAATGGTAATCGTCATATTATCATGTTATTACTATTATATAATAACAACCGATAATGTGGTCATAGGATATACATGTATGACATATCATGTTATAGTATTACAACATGTGATATACCTAGTATATCAAATAGAACAATGTAATATATTATTTATTACATATATTAGCCATAATATATGGCTAATAGCCACACTATCATTATATTCATTTGTACTTAATGATGGGTATCTAGTAATCCATTTGTACTATAAGTATTATACTTATTAGTATAATCTGTCATAGGATTTGTGGTTGACCGTCTTGGACATCAGAGTAATCTAGTATTGGCATAGTGAACCATTTATATTAGTCTACTATTATTCATATGAGTACGATATTATTACTCACATAATTTCATTATAATCTATTGACTTTAATTATGTATATCACAATTAAAGGCTAATCATTCCTCGTAGGTTTGACCAATTGATGAATATTTACAATAGATTGATATATGTTTTATAATAAATATGTAATTTATACAATACTTTATAATATTAGTGCTACAATCAATCTGTTATATCATATAGTTCATTGGACTAATACGATTGTAGTTCCAATGAATCAATATTACTGGTAAGGCCATATAATATATTGATTCCTTGATTATTACTATTGTCAATCGTGGAGTATATTCATATATCACCCCTATATTCATGAGTATATTATCATAAGTATGACATGATACTATAGGTACTATAAACGCATACTAGTGGTTGTTATTAGGATTATATCTTACATATAGTCATAATAATCGTGAATTGATATAGGACATATACCGCGTATAGTAATAGAGATATATTATGTAATGGCATATGATTGTATTAGTAACATCTACTATTACTCCTACGGTTTAAGTATATCGTGTGGTAATGGCATATGATCCCATTATAAAATAATACATAATTAAAGTCAATAGTCATACTACAGTATTATCAATACAAATAAATGAATAGTATATTACGTTTATATATCGTGATTGTTATTTAGTAATTGACTTATGAACGTATGATTACTCATATACTAAGACGCATCGGCCATACGCCAATTAATACTCACGATCATTCATATATAGCGTATATTAGTATCGTGGTTACTCCTATTACCTTACGAAATAACATAGTATATGTGTACTATTTGTCACGACCCAAACCCGATCGTGATGGCGCCCAATCCTAAAGCTAGGCAAGCCAGATCAACAACTGTTTCCACAGTTAAAGACCAGTCCCAAAAGGACAAATTTCAAGAAAAATATAAGAGTCAGTAATAATACTCCAATAATAATAGTATAATTGAATATTGAGAAGTGCGAACAACGAAATAACACTCCCAAAAGATCTGGGGTCACGAGTCTAGAGCCTCTAAGCAAAAACTGAATAGTAATATGAATACCGATCAAAATACTCAAGTCTGGAAGTATATGGTAAATAAACTGAAATAAAGAGAGAAGCTAGGTCCTGCGAACGCCAGCAACTGCCTCACCAACTCGAATATACTCTGAATACGCTGGAAAGCTCGTCTAACCCTCCTGTATACCTGGATCTGCACACAAAGGTGCAGGGAGTAGGGGTGAGTACTAAGTACCCAGTGAGTAAAAAGTATATACTAATAGCTGAAAGCAGGAAATCCACAAAATACCATAGAGTTAAGCTAAACTACAGTCCGATACCTACCACGAACTAACAACAACAGCAAGTCCCAATTACCACAAATAGTTCAACAGATAAAAATGCAATGCAATTCATATAATCACTACGTCGTGTAGCCTGATCCATTTAACGTGGACGACGCTCACTGGGGGTGTGTACAGACTCCGGAGGTGTTCCTTCAGCCCAAGCGCAATATCATATCATCTGCTACGGCGTACAACCCAATCCTTATATCATCTGCTGCAGCGTGCAGCCCGATCCATCCGCAGTCCACAACATGCATATGAGTCACACAACAATTCTAATTATTTATTTCCAGGTTCCAGTTCATTAATAATGAAAATACTTAAATTCTATTTTATTTTCCAAGAACAAGTGACTTAGCATTTCATAATAGTGATTTCAAACCAGGAATGAGATCAGTGATTAAGCAAACCAAACAATCACATATATATCTATCCCCTAGGGATACTACAGGTCGGCACAAGGCCCCAAACATGGCTTATAGCCCACATATATACTATACACAGGGTGCGTTTCAACCGCTAATATAATATTATTCATATTCGGGATGGACCAAGTCTCAATCCCCAGTCATAACCAATCCGCACCTGCCATGGGGTGCGATCCACGCCCTAATAGCGTCACAATGTGCTAAGCCGGGGTTTCAAACCCTCAGGCTACCATATTGTCACGACCCAAATCCGGTCGTGATGGCGCCCAACAATTAAGCAAGGCCAGCCAGACCAACCAATTACTTATCACAACGACTATCAGTCCTAAATGGACATTCCAAGAAGATTATATGAGTCAAGAACTCCAATAATAATCATAATGAACAAAATACTGACACTCCCAAAGATCCGGAGTCACAAGTCTAGAGCCTCTAACAAAACCCAACAGGAATAGAGAGTACTGTATAGAAATACTCAAGTCCGAATACAAAATACAAAATAACAACTGGAAAGGAGAGGAGAAGCTAGGTTCTGCGAACGTAGGCAGCTACCTCAGCAACTCGGTATGACACTACAGACGCTGGAAATGCCTGTCTACTACTCCTGAGTACCTGAGTCTGCACACAAAAGGTGCAGGGAGTAGGGGTAAGTACTAAGTACTCAGTGAGTAATAAATATATACAAGTAGCTGAAAATAAGGAATCCACAAAATACCACATAATGAAGCTAAACTACAGTTAGATTCCTCCTACGAACTAGCATCAACAGTACAATACAGCTACCACAGAGTACTTCAACAAATAAAGATGCAATGCAAAGCACATAACCCCTACGGCGTGTAGCCCGATCCAATTTAACGTCGACGACGCTCACTATGGGTGTGTACAGACTCCGGAGGGGCTCCTACAGCCCAAGCGCAATGCTGCTGCGGCGTGCAGCCCGATCCTCATATCAACCACTGCGGCGTGCAGCCCGATCCATACTCAGTCCACATAAATCAGATAAGTCACAAAACAGTTCATTTATCTTAATTCCAGTTTTCAGTTCACAATTTATGAAAAATACTTTAACTTTATTAAATTTGCAAAAGCCGGTGACTTAGCATATCAATAATGTTATTTTAATTTCCAGGACTGAGATCAGTGATTTAAGCAAATATAGCTATCACATAAATATTGTCCTCTAAGGACGCTACAGGTCGGCACAAGGCCCCAAACAAGGCTTACAACCCACAAATATATCAAATACAGTGTATTTCCAACAGTAATAACATATTATTCATTTCCGGGATGGACCAAGTCTCAATCCCCAGTCACAATCAATCCCGCACCTACCACGGTGTGCGAGCCATGCCCTACTAGCGTCACAATGTGCTAAGCCGGGGTTTCGAACCCTCAGGCTACCATATACACAAACTACTCACCTCTAGCCGGTCGTAGACTCGTCCGCGATGCCTTTTCCTTTGAAATTCTCTTCCTCGTGTGTAGAATCTAGTCAAATCACAATAATTATATCAAATACGGGTCAAAGAATCATAACCCATTTCAATTTATATGAAATTCGCATAAATACACTAAGTTGGTAAAACCCGACCCCGGGCCCACTGCTCGGAAAATTCCGAAATTAGTACCAACGCGATCCTCGTCTCGCCACGAGTCCGTGCATATAAAATTTATCAAAATCGGAGTTCAAATGGCCTTCCAAAACTCAAAATCCCGTTTTTAATACCTAGGCCACAATTCTTCAAGATTTCTACCCAATTTCATGAAGATTGAAGTTAATTCTACCATAAAATTATGTTTTTGAGTCAAGAATCTTACCTTCGATGAATACCCGATGATTTCTCAGTGTTTTCCTCGAGTTTTCTTCTCTCTAGGGCTCAAAATTGTGTTTTGGGTGAATGAACCCGCAACCCCTCTGTTCTGTGATTTAATTCACTGCCAGAGCAATTTGCTCTACGCGTTCGCGTGAGCTCCCACGCGTTCGCGATGCTCGGCTTCCAGATACCCTTCGCGAACGCGACGCCAACCACGCGTTCGCGATGCTCAAACTCCCAGCCGCCCAAATTCCTTCTACGCGTTCGCGACTCCCAGTCACGCGGACGCGATGGTCCACTCCAACTGACCTACGCGAACGCGACCTCAGGAACACGATCGCGAAGCACAAGGCTCCTGGCCTACGCGAACGCGACGCACCTGATCGCGAACGCGATGCATTGATCCTACTGGCCTTCGCGAACGCGGCCCATGCCACGCGAATGCGAAGGTCTAAATGACTGGGCAGAAACCTGCAGTTTTCTGCAGATTTTGCCAAGTCCCATATGCCCGGTTGACGGTCCGAAATTATCCCGAGGCCCCCGGGACCCCAACGAAAACCACCAACATACTCCAAAACATGATACGGACTTGTTCCAATCACAAAAACACCATCCTAAACATCAAAATCACCATTTACACACAAATTCAAGCCTAAGTTTCTTCAAAACTTTCAAAACTAACATTCAACCCAAAAACCGATCAAACGATGTCCGAATGACCTGAAAATTTGTAGACATATCCAAAATCACATAACGAAGCTACAGAAATTGTCGGAATTCCATTCCGACCCCTGGATCAAAATATCACCTACCATCCAGTTTTCGCCAAAATTCAACCTTCGCCAATTCAAGCCTAAAACCACACCGGACCTCCGAATTCAATTCCGATTGCTCTCCTAAGTCATAAATGATCCCCCGAAACTAGTCGAATATTCGGAATCCGGTTCCGAGCACTCTAACTTAATAGTCAACTCTTGGTTGACTTCCCATATTTAAGCTTCCTTCAAAAATGCTATTTGTTTC
Organism: Nicotiana noctiflora; assembly: GCA_032618575.1. NCBI lineage: Eukaryota > Viridiplantae > Streptophyta > Magnoliopsida > Solanales > Solanaceae > Nicotiana > Nicotiana noctiflora. The sequence continues at coordinate 485,355 of JASVEL010002790.1, forward strand.
ATTTACCACCCGAATCACTCCCAACTCACCCGATATACTCTAATACTGATATAAAAGCATAAGATATGTAAGTGCAAGGTAACGGGGTGGAAATTCTCATAACAACGGGCCGGGTCGTTACATTCTCCCCAACTTAAACAAACGCTCGTCCGCGAGCGGGTTAAGAAACATACCTGGAGCATCAAACAAGTGAGGATATCTGCTCCGCATCTCCTGCTCGGTCTCCCAAGTTTCATCCTCCACGGGACGACCTCTCCACCGCACTTTCACCGAAGCTATATCTTTGGATCTCAACTTACGAACCTGTCGACCCAAAATGGCTACCGGCTCCACATCATAGGTCAAGTTCTCATCCAGCTGTATTGTGCTGAAGTCTAACACATGAGACGGGTCTCCGACATACTTCCGGAGCATGGATACATGGAACACCGGGTGAACTCCCGACAAACTGGGTGGCAAAGCAAGCATATAAGCCACCTCTCCAACTTTCCTAAGCACCTCAAAAGGTCCAATAAACCTTGGGCTCAACTTCCCTTTCTTCCCAAACCTCATAGCGCCCTTCATAGGCGAAACCTTCAACAACACCTTCTCACCTACTGAATAAGACACATCACGGACCTTTCGGTCCGCATAACTCTTCTGACGCGACTGAGCTGTGCGAAGTCTCTCCTGAATCACCTTCACCTTGTCTAAGGCATCTTGGACTAACTCTGTCCCCAACAACCTAGCCTCGCCGGGCTCGAACCAACCGACCGGAGACCTACATCGCCTTCCATATAAAGCTTCATACGGTGCCATCTGAATGCTAGATTGATAGCTATTATTATAAGCAAATTCCGCAAGAGGCAAATAATTATCCCATGAACCACCGAAATCAATGACACAAGCACGCAACATGTCCTCCAATATCTGAATAGTACGCTCAGACTGCCCATCCGTCTGTGGATGAAATGCTGTGCTCAGCTCTACCTGTGAACCCAACTCTCGCTGAAATGTCCTCCAGAACTGAGAAGTGAACTGGGTACCTCTGTCCGATATAATAGAAATGGGAACTCCATGCAATCTCACTATCTCACGGATGAATATCTCTGCCAACCGCTCCGAGGAGTATGTAGTACACACTGGAATGAAGTGAGCTGACTTGGTCAGCCTATCCACCACCACCCAAACTGAATCAAACTTCCTCGCTGTCCGAGGGAGTCCACTAACAAAGTCCATAGTAATCCTTTCCCACTTCCACTTAGGAATATCAATACGCTGGAATACACCACCAGGTCTCTGATGCTCATACTTGACCTGCTGACAGTTTAGACACCGAGCCACGTGGCTCACAATATCTTTCTTCATCTTTCTCCACCAGTAATGCTGCTTCAAATCCTGGTACATCTTCGCGGCTCCTGGATGAATAGAATACCGCGAGCTATGGGCCTCCTCCAATATCAACTCACGAAGGCCGTCAACATTGGGCACGCATATCCGGCCCTGCATCCGCAATACACCATCACTATCAATAGTGACATCTCCTGGCATCATCATGCTGAACTCTGTCCTTAAGGACAAGTAAGTGTGGATCATCATACCGGCGCTCTCGGATACGATCATATAAAGAAGAACGAGCTACTACACAAGCCACCACCCGACTTGGCTCAGAAATATCCAGTCTCACCATCTGATTAGCTAACGCCTGAACATCAACTACAAGGGGTCTCTCCCCAACTGGAATATACGCCAAACTGCCCATACTAATAGCCTTCCGGCTCAAAGCATCAGCCACTACATTGGCTTTCTCGGGATGGTACAAGATAGTAATATCATAGTCTTTAAGAAATTCAAGCCATCTCCGCTGCCTCAAATTTAGATCTTTCTGCTTAAACAAATGCTGAAGGCTACGGTGGTCGGTATACACATCACAAGATACACCATATAGGTAATGCCTCCAAATCTTCAAGGCATGAACAATAGCAGCTAACTCCAAATCATGAACATGGTAGTTTTTCTCGTGGGGCTTTAGCTGACGAGAAGCATATGCAATAACTCTACCCTCCTGCATTAACACACAACCGAGTCCAACTCTAGAAGCATCACAATACACCGTATATGACCCCGAGGCTAATGGCAACATAAGTACTAGAGCTGTGGTCAAAGCCTCCTTGAGCTTCTGGAAACTCTCCTCACATTCATCAGACCACACAAATGGAGCATTCTTCTGTGTCAACTTAGTCAACGGTGAAGCAATAGATGAGAAACCCCGAACAAACCGGCGATAATAGCCTGCCAAGCCGAGAAAACTCCGAATCTCTGTAGCTGAGGAAGGTCTGGGCCAATTCTGCACTGCCTTGACATTCTGTGGATCAACCCGAATACCATCATTGGACACTACATGTCCCAGGATAGTCACAATATCAAGCCATAACTCACACTTAGTGAATTTTGCATAAAGTTTTTCTTCTCTCAACCTCTGCAATACCACTCTCAAGTATTGTGCATGCTCCTCCTGGCTGCGTGAATACACCAGAATATCATCAATAAACACAATCACAAAAGAATCAAGGTACGGTCGAAATACGCTATTCATCAAGTGCATGAATGCAGCTGGGGCATTAGTCAGCCCGAAAGACATCACCAGGAACTCGTAGTGCCCATATCGCGTCCTGAACGCTGTCTTCATAATATCCGAGTCCCCGATCTTCAACTGATGATAGCCCGATCGAAGATCAATCTTAGAAAATACACTAGCTCTCTGGAGCTGATCGAATAGGTCCTCAATACGAGGCAATGGGTACTTATTCTTCACTGTTACCTTGTTCAGTTGCCTGTAGTCAATGCACATTCTCATTGTGCCATCTTTCTTCTTCACGAACAACACTGGTGTACCCCAAAGTGACACACTTGGGCGAATGAAACCCTTATCTAAGAGTTCCTGAAGCTGTTCCTTCAATTCTTTTAACTCTGCTGGTGCCATGCGATAGGGAGGAATAGAAATGGGCTGAGTGTCCGGCACCAAGTCAATACCAAAGTCAATATCTCTGTCAGGCGGCATGCCCGGCAGGTCTGCTGGAAATACATCCGGAAACTCCCTCACAATGGGGACCGAATCAAGACTGGGTGTCTCAGCCTCAACATTTCTAATGAAGGCCAAATAAGATAAACAACCCTTGCCAATCATTCGTTGGGCCTTTATATAAGAAATCACCCTGTCGGACACATAATCAGGTCAAGCCACGCCACTCGATCCTCGGATTACCTGGAATAGCTAGTGTGACTGTCTTGGCATGACAGTCCAGAATCGCATGGTAAGGAGATAGCCAATCCATGCCTAGAATAACATCGAAATCTACCATACCCAGTAGTAATAAATCAACTCGGGTCTCCAGACCCCCAATAGTAACAATACAGGATCGATATACCTGATCCACAACAACAGTATCCCCCACTGGGGTGGACACATGTACGGGCAAAGCAAGAATACCACGGGTCATACCCAAATGATGTGCAAAGTAAGTAGAGACATAAGAATAGATGGATCCGGGATCAAATAAGACAGAAGCATCCCTATGGCAGACTGAGATAATACCTGAAATGACCGCATCCGAAGCGCTAGCATCCTTCCTATCCGGAAGAGCATAGAAACGAGCCTGGCCTCCACCAGTACGATCCTCGCCCCTAGGGCGACCTCTGGATACCTGGCCACCAGTCCTAGCCGACTGTGCTGGCGCTGAAGAAACAGGAGTAGAAGACGAGAGATGATCCCTCTGCTGAGACCGCTTACGAAGCCACTGAGGACACTCTCTCCTGATATGGCCCAAGTCACCACACTCAAAATAACGGCCCGAAGATGGAAGAAGGGGCTGCTGAGGACCCCTCGTTGTAGATGAATCCTGTGCTGAGGAAACAGGAGCAGAGATCTGAGCTGGAAGAGCACTCAATACAGGCTGACTCTGCTGACGGCTCTGCTAACCCTGATAACCCTGATGGCCTTGATGACCACGATCTGATGAAACCCCACTGGACTCTACACATCCAGACTGATGAGACCTGAAAGAACGACCCCTGCTATGCTGAGGTTGGCCCCTAGACGGAGCACCACTGTAGCTGCCAGTACCACGAGGCCTCTTAGCCTCTCTCTCATCCCGCTCTCTACGGCGATCTATCTCAATGTGACGGGCAGCATCAACCACCTCCTCAAAGGTAACTGCCGAAGCTCTCTCCCTGGTCATCAATATGCGGATGGGATAAATAAGGCCATCAATAAATCTCTGAATCCTCTCTCTGTCCGTAGGAACCATCCACATGGCATGACGGGCCAGCTGTGTGAATCTCATCTCGTACTGAGTAACCGTCATATCTCCCTGCTTCAGCCACTCAAACTGACGTCGCAGCTCCTCTCTCTGAGACTGAGGCACGTTCTTCTCCAAAAATACCGTGGAGAAATGCTGCCAAGTGAGGGACGCTGCCCCAGCGGGCCTACGCCTCTCGAAATCCTCCCACCACTGAAATGCTGCACCTGTGAACTGAAAAGTGGTGAATGAAACACCGCCGGACTCTAGAATACCCGCGGTGCGAAGCATGCGCTGACATCTGTCAAGAAAACCCTGGGCGTCCTCGCCCTCAGCACCGCTGAATGTCGGAGGCTGTAGCCTCTCAAATCTCTCCAAACGACGCTGCTCATCGTCGGGCATAATTGGAACCAATGTAAGCAGGAGCTGGTGCAACGGGCGCAACTGGCTAAACTGGAGCTGCCCCAGGTGCCTGAATACCCTGCATCACCGGCTCGGGTGTGCGAGCCACGGGGGTCTGATTCCCTCCCCCTGCCTATGAAGAAGACGCTGCAGCAGTAGCTGCAACTACCTGAGCCAAGCATGTGCATACTGATAAGATCTGAGCCAAGGTCTCCTGAAGACCCGGTATCACAATGGGCACTGCCGGTGCCTGAACCTGAGTTGCCGGAGCGTCTGCCGCTGGAATCTGGTCCTGAGCCTGGGCCACTGGTACAGGAATCTGACCCTGAGTCTAGTCAGCTGGTGGGTCAGCAGGTGCTGGTACTGCTGCCCTACCTCTACCACGACCACGGCCTCTAAGTGCCAATGGTGGTCGTCTGCCGCGTCCGTTAGCTCGTGTTCTCGCCATCTGCGAGAGAATAGAATATGGAAAAATTTAATTTCATGATAACACAAATCGCACGATATGAATCCAAGAAAAGTGAGATTTTTCCTAAAGTTTCTGTAGCCCTTCGAAGATAGATACGGACGTCTACGTACCGATCAGTGAAAGCCTACTAAACCGGCTCATGACTCATGATTCCTAGTAAACCTAGGCCTGATACCAACTTGTCACAACCCCAGTCCGGTCGTGATGGAGCCCAACAATTTAGCTAGGCCAGCCAGACCAACCAATTACTTATCACAACGACTATCAGTCCCAAATGGACATTCCAAGAAGAATATATGAGTCAAGAACTCCAATAATAATCAAAATGAACAAAATACTGACACTCCCAAAATCTGGAGATACAAAATAACAACTGGAAAGGAGAGGAGAAGCTAGGTTCTGCGAACGTCAGCAGCTACCTCAGCAACTCGGTATGACACTACAGACGCTGGAAATGCCTATCTACTACTCCCGAGTACCTGAGTCTGCACACAAAAGGTGCAGGGAGTAGGGGTGAGTACTAAGTACTCACTGAGTAATAAATATATACAAGTAGCTAAAAATAAGAAATCCACATAATACCACATAATAAAGCTAAACTACAGTTCGATTCCTCCTACGAACTAGCATCAACAGTACAATACAGCTACCACAGAGTAATTCAACAAATAAAGATGCAATGCAAAGCACATAACCGCTACGGCGTGTAGCCCGATCCAATTTAACGTCGACGGCGCTTACTGGGGGTGTGTACAGACTCCGGAGGGGCTCCTACAGCCCAAGCACAATACTGCTGCGGCGTGCAGCCCGATCCTCATATCAACCACTGCGGCGTGCAGCCCGATCCATCCTCAATCCACATAAATCAGATAAGTCACAAAACAGTTCATTTATCTTAATTCCAGTTTTCAGTTCACAATTTATGAAAAATACTTTAACTTTATTAAATTTGCAAAAGCCGGTGACTTAGCATATCAATAATGTGATTTCAATTTCCAGGACTGAGATCAGTGATTTAAGCAAATATAGCTATCACATAAATATTGTCCTCTAAGGACGCTACAGATCGGCACAAGGCCCCAAACAAGGCTTACAACCCACAAATATATCAAATATAGTGTATTTCCAACACTAATAACATATTATTCATTTCCGGGATGGACCAAGTCTCAATCCCCAGTCACAATCAATCTCGCACCTGCCACGGTGTGCGAGCCACGCCCTACTAGCGTCACAATGTGCTAAGCCGGGGTTTCGAACCCTCAGGCTACCATATACACAAACTACTCACCTCTAGCCGGTCGTAGACTCGTCCGCGATGCCTTTTCCTTTGAAATTCGCTGCCTCGTGTGTAGAATCTAGTCAAATCACAATAATTATAACAAATACGGGTCAAAGAATCATATCCCATTTCAATTTATATGAAATTCGCATAAATACACTAAGTTGGTAAAACCCGACCCCGGACCCACTGCTCGAAAAATTCCGAAATTAGTACCAACGCGATCCTCGTCTCGCCACGAGTCCGTGCATATAAAATTTATCAAAATCGGAGTTCAAATGGCCTTCCAAAACTCAAAATCCCGTTTTTAATACCTAGGCCACAATTCTTCAAGATTTCTACCCAATTTCATGAAGATTGAAGTTAATTCTACCATAAAATTATGTTTTTGAGTCAAGAATCTTACCTCCGATGAATACCCGATGATTTCTCAGTGTTTTCCTCGAGTTTTCTTCTCTCTAGGGCTCAAAATTGTGTTTTGGGTGAATGAACCCGCAACCCCTCTGTTCTGTGATTTAATTCACTGCCAGAGCAATTTGCTCTACGCGTTCGCGTGAGCTCCCACGCGTTCGCAATGCTTGGCTTCCAGTTACCCTTCGCGAATGCTATGCCAACCACGCGTTCGCGATGCTCAAACTCCCAGCCGCCCAAATTCCTTCTACGCGTTCGCGACTCCCAGTCACGCGAACGCGATTGTCCACTCCAATTGACCTACGCGAACGCGACCTCAGGAACGCGATCGCGAAGCACAAGGCTCCTGGCCTACGCGAACGCGACGCACCTGATCGCGAACACGATGCATTGATCTGACTGGCCTTCGCGAACGCGGCCCATGCCACGCGAACGCGAAGGTCCAAATGACTGGGCAGAAACCTGCAGTTTTCTGCAGATTTTGCCAAGTCCCATATGCCCGTTTGATGGTGCGAAATCATCCCGAGGCCCCCGGGACCCCAACGAAAACCACCAACATTCTCCAAAACATGATACGGACTTGTTCCAATCACAAAAATACCATCCTAAACATCAAAATCACCATTTACACACAAATTCAAGCCTAAGTTTCTTCAAAACTTTCAAAACTAACATTCAACCCAAAACCTGATCAAACGATGTCCGAATGACCTGAAAATTTGTAAACATATCCAAAATCACATAACGAAGCTACAAAAATTGTCGAAATTCCATTCTGACCCCCGGATCAAAATATCACCTACCATCCGATTTTCGCCAAGATTCAACCTTCGCCAATTCAAGCCTAAAACCACACCGGACCTCCAAATTCAATTCCGATTGCTCTCCTAAGTCATAAATGATCCCCCGAAACTAGTCGAATCATCGGAATCCGGTTCCGAGCACTCTAACTCAATAGTCAACTCTTGGTTGACTTCCCATATTTAAGCTTCCTTCAAACATGCTATTTGTTTTATTTACCACCCGAATCACTCCCAACTCACCCGATATACTCTAATACTGATATAAGAGCATAAGATATGTAAGTGCAAGGTAACGGGGTGGAAATTCCCGTAACGACGGGCCGGGTCGTTACACATATACACTAACTACTCACCTCTAGCCGGCCGTGGACTCGTCCGCGATGCCTTTTCGCTTCAAATTTGTCGCCTCGTGCGTCGAATCTAGTCAAAACCGCAGCAATTACATAAATATGGGTCAAAGAAACATAACCCAATCAAATTTACTTGAAAAACGCATTAATACACAAAATTTGTAAAACCCGAGCCCCGGGCCCACTTATCAAAAAATTTCAAAAATCATACCAACGGATTCCTCGTCTCGCCACGAGTCCATGCATATAAAATTTATCGAAATCGGAGTTCAAATGGCCTTTCAAAACCCAAAAATTTGTTTTTATGATTTAGGCTCTAGTTCTTCACAAATTCTACCCAATTTCAAGAATTTTGGTGTTTATTCTAGCATAAAATCATGTTTTTTATTCAAGAAACTTACCTCCAGCGATTACCCATTGATTTCTCTCTTAAACATCGCCTCAGAAGCTTCTTCCCGTTCCAAAATTGGAAGAAAACTCAGCCTGCTCATTATAGGTATACTTTTCACGTGTTTTACTGCTCCCAATGGATTTCTTGTGAAATTCTAATGAATTTAGGCATTTGCATCACTCAATTTGACCTTATAATGAAGAAGATATGTAGGTTTTAAGATGTGCAAATAGTGCAGGTTTTTAATACGCCGTCAAGGGCAGTTTCATCATTAACCTAAAAATCTGGGCAACCTTAGTAAAATGGCCATAAAATCCTCATACGATGTCAAATTTTGATGATTCTTTTTGCTACGGGTCCGTAATTACGATACGGATCTAATGCTTCATTCAAAGCAGTAATCGGAGCTCATTTGTTCAATATAGTACCCCTTTATGTCCAAAGATACGACGTTGAAACATCAAATAAAAGCATGATCTCAACCTGAAACACACCCGAGGCCCCCGGGACCTCAACCAAAGGCACCAACATATCCCAAAATATCATCCTAACATGTTACAATCATCAAAACACACCAATAACAATTAAATCATCAATTCACATCGGATTCAAGCCTAAAGTTTTTTCAAAAACTTCCGAAAAGTGCATTCGATCAAAAACCCACCCAAACGACATCCGAATGACCTGAAATTTTTCACACACATCACAAATTACATATCGAACCTACAGAAACTCTCGGAATTCCATTCTGACCCTCAGATCAAAATCTCATCTATCAACTGAAATTCGCCAAAATCCAACCTTAGCCAATTCAAGCCTAAATCTACATTGGACCTCCGAATCAATTTCGATTGCTCTCCTATGTCATAAATCATACCCCGAAGCTACCCTAATCACCGAAACTAACATCCGAGCCCTCTAACTATATAGTCAACTTCCAGTTGACTTTACCAAAACAAGGTTCCTTCTAAGAGGCTAAGTGCCTCATTTCTAACCGAACTCTATCTGAATTACTTCAAATTCTCCAAACACACATAATGAAACTTATAGAAGCATAAAATGGGGAAAACGCAGCCATAACTCTCGTAGCGATGGACCGGGTCGTTACATCCTCCCCAACTTAAACAAACGCTCGTCCTCGAGCGTATCAAGAGTGGTTCTATAAGCCAACCAGTAGTTGAATGATCTTACCAACCATATATCTGGGTTGATCCCTCGTCACCCTATCTCGCATAGATCAGATACACATTACAGCCAAACTTTCACAGACCATTTAATCCATAAGCCAAACCATAGAACCACGTCGTACTTTCCGAAAATCATACACAAGATCAGAAATTCACATCTGAACTCAAAGTAAGTCCGAACCAGCTGTAATAACCTATACTTGCACCCTCAGGTGAAAACATAAGATATACCGCCTAAACCAAACACTTGGAATCATAACTTCTATTCACAGCAGTTGTCCCTAACAACCAATTACTGGCAGAGAACCTCTTATTAGGTAAAGCCTTATTTCCACACATTCCTATAGTGCTAACGATGAATGAAACACGCTGTAAATCGTAATCATCTCTCAGATCAACCACTCATGAAACCACTTCCCTTAACTAATATCACAACATATTTACGGGTCAAACCTCGATATTATCTTCCTAATAAGCTGAGATCAAATCTGTCCGTATTCATTAATGAACCCAATGATCACCTCGAATCCAACACCACTCTGGTGATATGATACATCGATACAAGTCTAAACCACATCTTGCATAATACACGCACCAGTAAGAAACAATCTGAACACACTCAAATCAGGACAATGACTTAAACGAAAGAGTTGTACCTCAAGCTCATCAATACCATTACAATACAAGGTTGAGACTCCGTCTCACATCATAGAAATAGTATGCCTGAATCAACCTCGAAAGGTCATAATTCCCAAAGCCTCGCTATAATGCGCAATCCTATCCCACCACTGTTACACCTGAAACACCTCAAGTCGCTATGCTCAAAATCAACAACCACATGTCACACCTCCTTTTTTCGCTACCGCACCCCGTGAAGAGTGTGGTAAAGGGAGTTTTTCCAATTTAAGGACAATCGAATGTGATTATTATTAAAGATTCAGAGTTGCCACTTGGGAGAAGGTGTTAGGCATTCCCGAATTCCGTGGTTCTAGTATGGTCACTCAATTGCCATATTTGGCTTAAATATCTGATTTTAACACTCATGAAATTATACGCAATCAAAATTTTTACCGCTTTTATTATTATTATTATTTTAACAAAGAATTGCAACATTGTGAAAACGTATCTCGAACCACGTTACATCAATGTACCCGTGATTATTGACACATTTCGAATCCGTTGAGAATTGAATTTGGGTCACATAAATTTGCACCCATATATAGGGAGGTAATATTATTAAAATGTGCGTCTAAAGCAACTACGCGTTTGCAATTTAAGAGGGTCATGAAATTTGCTAAATGGCACGCCTCGAATTCTAAAGATCAAAACTAGATTAATTAAACGAGGGTCATTATCATTTTTTTTGGCACGACGCACCTCTATTCCTAAACATGCGAGCAAATTTTAATCACTGACGGGCTAAAACTTCCCAATTCCCGCATCCTCATTAATAATTCGAAACAATTCTCTTATCGCCAAACCAATCACCAAATGGATAACGACGTATATGCATCTAAAGAAATTAAAGAAACAAGAATTCACCCTAATAAACTACTCCCAACATTTATGGATATTGTCAAGATTACCTAATGAAACCAATAATTAAAGAATGCCTCAATTCTTATAGAAACTCATGTGTCTAAACCACTGTCCATTTACTCCAAATAAAGGAAATGTAAGTGATACCATTCCAATAAAAAATGAGGCTAAGAAACAGAAACGATTATCAAGCACGGATCATATCTTGCTCAATCATAATTTATATCTAATACATTTAACAAATATGATTTTATATCTAATAACTAGCATATAATTTTATATCTAATAACTAGGTATAAGAACTAGCATATGATTTTATATATAATACATTTAACAAATAAAAAATGCAAACCTTTTATTTCTGCATATTTTTTAACGTTTACAACAAGAAAACGAACCTTTTGTGACGATCTCAACCTTTGACCTCTCCAGATAGAACTCGAATCAGACCGGAACCACGAACAAATGACTCGACGCGAAACCTCGATGAACTCGGAGAACCAACAGGTGGTTCGCTGCTGGAACGAAGACGAAGATGAAGCAGAAGCGGGTGCCGCGGAACGAAGACGAAGATGAAGCAGAAGTGTTTGGTTGTTGTTTGCTGGGTTAATGACGGTGCTGGACGTTTGGGGCTGGTCGACGAAGTGACAGTGGTGGTCGTCAAGTAGGAACGGGCAGTGATGAGGTTATTGGTGTGACAATGGTCGTGCTGTTTGCTGCAGACGAGGGGTTCGTTTCTCAAAGTTCTGCGGCTATAGAGGATGGGTGGTCGACTGGAGATGAACTGGTGGTCTTTTCTGGTTTGGTTGGTCTGCTGGCCGGCGACGATAGATGTCACGACCCCGAATCCGGTCGTGATGGCGCCCAACACATTGCTAAGCCAGCCTGACCAATCAATAACAATAACGGAGCTAGAAGCTCTCTTTAGCCCATTTAAGCATATTAATTCACGAAGCAACATCGATACATATAACGAAACGGGGAACCAAGTCCCATAATACATCAACTCCCATAGACCGAAGGGTCAAGAGTCATGAGCCTCTACTGAACATGAGTGTATAAAGGTTTACAAGATACCAAGTGCGGAAAGAAAAGTCCATACAAAATCAAGACAGTAAGAAGGAATATCGGGTCCTGCGGACTCTGCAGCTACCTCGAATATCCACAAATATCGCCTCGCACAGCTACTGGATCACTGCTGAGAGGTACCTGGATCTGCACACAAGGTGCAGGGAGTAAAATGAGTACTGCCAGACTCGGTGGTAATAAACAAGGGTAAGACAACGCAGATAAGAAATCCGCAATAAAGCACTATGTAAAGCTATAATCAGCTACCCTGTCACTGAATCAATATCAACTGTACATGTACCATCAAGTACCAGCAAAACAGTATAACAGCTAGCAGATGTAGCTAAAATGCAATGTAATGCATGATATGACCGCTACGGCGCGTAGCCCGATCCAATTTGGGTACCCGTGCTCACTGTGGGGGTTCAGACTCCGGAGGGGCTCCTATAGCCCAAGCACAATATCACTGCGGCGTGCAGTCCGATCCAACATATATACTGTTGCGGCGCGCAGCCCGATCCACTACCAGTCAGCTAATATACAAATACAGCCTCGCAGGCTCAAAAGTAGTTTTGAAAACCTTTTTATCATTTTTCAGTTGGAAAACAGTAATACCAAGTTCCAGAGATTGGAAATAGCATGATAACAGAAATAGCTACGGACTGGTAGTAACTAGCATGCCAATATGATAAGACAATGATAACGATCCTCGCGGGATCCAATAACTGGCTCACGGCCCACAAGTATACTCAACCGCCCAAGAAGGGGGTTCCTCGGCTCAAGAGTGGCCATTATCACAATATATAATATGCAACCATCCGGGAGGGAGGTTCGACGGCTCAAGAATAGCCTAATATCATAACACAGTATCAACAAGTCGGACTAAGCCATAGTCCCCAATCACAATCGACCCCGCACTCACAAGAGAGTACGTGTCTCGCCGTTATACAGCGTCACAAAGTGGTATACCAGGGTTTCGAACCCGCTGGTCATCACCCACATCTATTACTCACCTCAATACGGCGCGACGACTAATCCGCAATGCCCTTGCCACGAGAATCAAGCTCCGCACGCGTAGAATCTGATCAAATATAGTAGAAACACAACAAATTAGGCCAATGGGATGACACCCAATCAATATAACTCAATTTACATCAAAATTCCCAAAGTTGTCAAAACCCGACTTTCAGGTACGCTTGTCGAAAAATTACAAAAGTCACATATTCGGAACCCTCATCTCGATACGAGTCTAGGCATATAAAATTTACCAAAATCGGACTCCATTTGCCCACTCAAATCGGTGTTTTTCTTCAATTTAGGCCTAGGGCTCAAACCCACCTTTAATCTTTAATTTACAGGGATTTAACCAAGGATTTCATGTTAAAATGATGTAATTAAGCCACAAAACTTACCTCCAACGAAACCCCGATGATTTCCCCGCAATCTCCCGTCAATTTCTTCTCTTGGAACTCAAAAATAGAGGTTTTGGGTATTAAACCCGTGACTGGTTCTGTTCTGAACTTAAACTCACTGCCAGAGACCTTTCTTCTACGCGTTCGCGACGCCTCTCACGCGTCCACGAAGCTCTGCCCAAAATACCCTTCGCGAACACAACATGCCATACGCGTTCGCGATGCACATTTTTATCAGCCATCCGGAGATCCTTCTACGCGAACGCGGCCACGACCCACGTGAACGCGATGCCTAGTGACTTCCCTCTACGCGAACGCGTCCTTCGCCCACGTTCGCGATGCTTCACGTCCTTGCCAATACGCGAACGCCATTCCACCCTCGCGAACGCGATGCCTGCTGAACTTGGCCTACTCGAACGCGGGCCGTGCCCTCGCGAACGCGAAGGCCAAATCACTGCCCAGTGATCTGCAGATTACAACATGTCTTTTCTTGCTTCCAAATGCCGGATGATGGTCCGGATTCACCGCGAGGCCCCCGGGACCCCAACAAAAACCACCAACATACCCCAAAACACGATACGAACTTGTTCCAATGATAAAAACACCATCCTAAACATCAAAATCACCAATTACCCACGGATTCAAGCCTAAATTTCTTCAAAACTTCCGAATTACACATTCTATCAAAAACCCGACCAAACGACGTCCGAATGACCTGAAATTTTGCGGACATATCCAAAATCACATAACAAAGCTACAGGAATAGTCGGAATTCCATTCCGACCCCCGGATCAAAATCTCACCTACCGTTCGGATTTCGCCTAAATTCAACCTTCGCCAATTCAAGCCTAAAACTACACCGGGCCTCCAAATTCAATTCCGATCGCTCCCCTAAGTCACAAATCACCTCCCGGAACTAACCGAATCATCGGAATCCGATTCCAAGCCCTCTAACCAAATAGTCAACTCCGGGTTGACTTTCCTTATTCAAGTTTCCTTCACAAAGGCTATATGCCTCATTTCCAATCCAATTCACTCCTAACTCACCCGATAGACTCTGACAATGATATAAAATCATAAAACATGTATTTACAACATAACGGGGTGGTAAATTCTCGTGACGACGGGCCGGGTCGTCACATTCTCCCCTCTTAAGCAAACGCTCGTCCTCGAGCGGGTCGAGAAACATACCTGAAGTCTCAAACAAGTGAGGATATCTGCTCCGCATCTCCCGCTCGATCTCCCAAGTGGCCTCCTCCACGGGTCGACCTCTCCACTGAACCTTAACTGATGCAATCTCCTTAGACCTCAATTTTCTCACCTGCTGTCCCAAAATGGCAATAGGCTCCACATCATAGGATAGATCACCATCAAGCTGAATGCTGCTGAAATCTAATACATGAGACGGATCTCCAATGTACTTCCGGAGCATAGACACATGGAATACTGGATGAACGCTGGATAAGCTGGGCGGCAAGGCCAACTCATATGCCACCTCTCCAACCTTCCTAAGTATCTCAAAAGGACCAATGTACCTGGGACTCAGCTTCCCCTTCTTCCCGAACCTCATGACACCCTTCATGGGTGAAACCTTCAACAATACTCCGTCACCAACCATGAAAGACAACTCTCGAACTTTACGGTCTACATAACGCTTCTGGCGAGACTGTGCTGTGCGATGCCTCTCCTGGATCAACTTCGCTCTATCCAGAGCATTTTGAACTAACTCAGTCCCTATCAATCTAACCTCACCAGGCTCAAACCATCCCACGGGGGATCTACACCGCCCGCCATACAATGCCTCATACGGGGCCATCTGAATACTCGACTGATAACTGTTGTTGTAGGCAAACTCAGCAAGTGGTAGGAACTCATACCACGAACCACCAAAATCAATCACACAAGCTCGCAACATATCCTCCAAGATCCGAATAGTGCGCTCAGACTGTCCGTCTGTCTGGGGGTGAAATGCTGTACTCAACTCAACCCGTGTACCCATCTCTCGCTGAAATGCTCTCCAAAACTGAGAAGTAAATTGTGTACCTCTGTTTGATATAATAGAAACTGGGACTTCATGCAATCTAACGATCACCCGAATGAATATCTCAGCTAATCGCTCCGAAGAGTACATAGTATATACAGGAATGAAGTAAGCTGACTTGGTTAGCCTATCCACAATCACCCATACGTAATCAAACTTCCTCGCTATCCGAGGGAGTCCAGTAACAAAGTCCATAGTGATCCTCTCCCATTTCCACTCGGGAATATCAATGCGCTGAAATACACCACCGGGCCTCTGATGCTCGTACTTAACCTGCTGACAGTTGAGGCACCGTGCTACATGTCTGACAATGTCCATTTTCATCTTTCTCCACCAATAGCGCTGTTTCAAATCTTGATACATCTTCGCGGCTCCTTGATGGATAGAATACCGCGAGCTATGGGCCTCCTCCAGAATCAACTCACGAAGGCCATCAACATTGGGCACGCATATCCGTCCCTGCATCCTCAATACATCGTCACTATCAATGGTGACATCTCTAGCATCATCATGCTGAACTCTATCCCTCAGGACAGCCAAATGTGGATCATCATATCGGCGCTCACGAATACGATCATATAGAGATGACCGAGATACAACACAAGCCAATACCCGGCTGGGCTCCGAAATATCTAACCTCACTAGCCGATTGGCTAGCACCTGAACATCATAAGCAAATGGCCTCTCCTCAGCTGGAATATATGCCAAGCTCCCCATACTGACCGCCTTTCGGCTCAAAGCATCGGCCACCATATTGGCCTTCCCCGGATGATATAATATAGTAATGTCATAATCCTTCAGCAACTCCAGCCATCTCCGCTGTCTCAAATTAAGGTCTTTCTGTTTGAACA
Organism: Nicotiana noctiflora; assembly: GCA_032618575.1. Taxonomy (NCBI): domain Eukaryota; kingdom Viridiplantae; phylum Streptophyta; class Magnoliopsida; order Solanales; family Solanaceae; genus Nicotiana; species Nicotiana noctiflora. Next base: position 501,838 of record JASVEL010002790.1, read on the forward strand.
AGTGCTGGAGACTACGATGGTCGGTATACACCTCACAAGACACACCATACAAATAGTGCCTCCAAATCTTCAATGCATGAACAATGGCGGCTAGCTCCAAGTCATGAACATGATAGTTCTTCTCATGTGGCTTCAACTGCCGAGAAGCATAAGCAATTACCTTACCTTCCCGCATCAACACACAACCTATCCCCACTCTCGAGGCATCACAATAAACGGTATATGAACCTGAAGCTGATGGCAATACTAACACTGGAGCTGTGGTCAAAGCTGTCTTGAGCTTCTGAAAGCTCTCCTCGCACTCATCCGACCATACGAATGGTGCACCCTTCTAGGTCAATTTAGTTAATGAAGAAGCAATGGATGAAAATCCCTGAACAAACCGGCGATAATATCCCGCCAAACCAAGAAAACTCCTGATCTCTGTAGCTGAGGTCGGTCTAGGCCAACTCTGCACCGCCTCTATCTTTTTCTGATCAACCTGAATACCATCACGAGACACCACATGTCCCAGAAATGCTACGGACTCGAGCCAAAACTCACACTTGGAGAATTTAGCATATAGCTTCTCCTCTCTCAATCTCTACAACACAATACTCAAATGCTGAGCATGCTCCTCCTGACTACGGGAGTAGACTAGAATGTCATCAATGAACACAATCACAAATGAATCCAAATAAGGCATGAACACACTGTTCATCAGATGCATAAATGTCGCTGGGGCGTTGGTCAACCCAAAAGACATCACGAGAAACTCATAATGACCATATCGGGTCCTGAATGCAGTCTTCATAATATCCGAGTCCCTGATCTTCAGCTGATGATAGCCTGAACGAAGATCGATCTTAGAAAACACCCTCGCACCCTGTAACCGATCAAACAAATCATCTATGCGCGGTAGAGGGTACTTGTTCTTCACTGTCACTTTGTTCAATTGCCTATAATCAATACACATCCGCATGGTACCATCTTTCTTTTTAACAAATAATACCGGTGCACCCCACGGGGACACACTAGGGCGAATGAAACCCTTATCCAGAAGCTCCTGAAGCTGCTCTTTCAGTTCTTTCAACTCAGCTGGTGCCATCCGATAAGGAGGAACGGATATGGGCTGAGTGCCCGGCACCAAGTCAATGCCAAAATCAATATCCCTGTCCGGCGGCATGCCCGGCAGGTCTGAGGGGAATACATCTGGGAAGTCCCTCACAACAGGTACAGAATCAATGCTAGGAGACTCAGCTCCCACATCTCTCACAAAAGCTAAGTACGATAAACACCCTTTTTCAACCATCCTCTGAGCTTTTAGGAACGAAATAACACGGCTAGGGACGAAATCGGTCGAACCCCGCCACTCAATCTGAGAAATACCAGGAATGGCCAACGTAACTGTCTTTGAATGACAGTCCAATATAGCATGGTACGGAGACAACCAGTCCATACCCAATATAACATCAAAGTCCACCATACCCAACAATAACAAATCTGCCTGGGTCGGTCTCCAGACCCCCAATAGATATAACACAGGATCTATAGACATGATCCACAACAATCGTATCACCCACGGGGGTGGATACATGAACAGGTAAATCAAGACCACTACGAGTCGCACCCAAGTGATGTGCAAAGTAAGAGGACACGTATGAATATGTGGACCCCGGATCAAATAGAACGGAGGCATCTCTGCGACGGACGGAAATGATACTCGTAATCACGGCATCGGAGGCAACCGCATCACGCCCGTCGGGAAGTGCATAGAACCGTGCTCGGCCTCCACCGGATCTCTCCTCGCCCACGGGGCGACCACGGAAGACCGACCTCCACCTCTACTAGACTCAGATGGTGCCGAAGATGAGGGCTGATCCCTCTCGCCGAGTCCTGTCCCTACGAAGTCGAGGGCACCTGTCTCCTCATGTGGCCAAACTCACCACACTCATAACATGCACCCGGTGCTGGAGAAGGGGACCGGAGGGAACCTCTCACCGCGAGAAGAACCCCGGGTCGATGAAGTAGGTGCTGCACCTTGGGCTGGAAGGGCACTAAGCGATGACTGACCCTGCTGAAACCCCTGTCGACCACGACCATAAGAACCTCCGCTCTGCTCTGGGCGGCCTGAATGAGAAGGTCTAGATGAGCGACCTCTGCTCTGCTGGGAATGCCCTCTAGATGGAGCACCACTAAAACTGCCAGAACCACGAGGCCTCTTGGCCTCCCGCTCCTCTCTCTCTCGGCGACGATCCGCCTCAATGGAGCGTGCCATATCAACAACCTGCTCAAACGATGATGACAAAACTCTCTCTCTGGTCATAAGAATGCGGATAGAGTAATTGAGGCCATCAATGAACCTCCTGATCCTCTCCCTATCATTAGGGATCATCCATGTGGCATGCCTAGCCAACCGTGTGAATCCGAGCTCATACTGGGTCACAGACATGTCGCCCTGAACCAACCACTCGAACTAGCAACGTAGCTCCTCGCGACGAGACTGTGGTACATATTTCTCTAGAAAGAGAGTAGAGAACTGCTGCCATGTGAGAGGTGCTGCTCCTGCAGGCCTACGCCTCTCAAACTCTTCCCACCAATCAAATGCGGGACCGGTGAACTGAAAGGTAGTAAATGAAACTCCGCTGGACTCAAGAATACCAGCCGTCCGCAACATCCTCTGACACTTGTCCAAGAAACCCCGGGCATCCTCGCCCTCAACGCCACTGAAATGGGGTGGCTGAAGTCTACCAAATCCTTCAAGACGACGCTGCTCGTCGTCGGGCATAACCTGGACCATATGCTCTGGAGCTGGAGCTGGTGCAGCTGGAGGAATAACCGGTGCAACCACATGAGCGGGGACCGCCTCTAGCGTCTGAAGTCCCTGAACAACCGGGTCAGGTGTGCGAGCTGCAGGGGTCTGCTGACCACCCCCTGACTGAGATGTCGCTACAGTAGCGGTAGCCGAAACTACCCGAGCCAAACCGGAACACACCGATAATATCCGAGCAAGAGTCTCCCGAAGACCGGGAATAGCAATAGATATAGTCCGGCCCCGAACTGGGGCCGCCGGAGCATCAACCACCGGGGCCTGCTCCTGAACTGGTACAACGAGGCGGGTCGGCCGGCACCGCTCGGCCGCCCTACCTCTACCTCTAGCACGACCGCGCCCACGGCCTCTAACGGGTAGGCAATGGAGGTCGTCCACCTCGTCCCGATGCTCGCGTTCTTGCCATCTGCGAGAGAATAGAATATAGAAGTTCAGTTCTCAGAACAACAAGATCGCACGACAGAGTTCAAGAAAAGTGAAGTTTTCCTAAAGGTTCGCAGCCTCCCGAGGATAAGTACGGGCGTCCCCGTACCGATCCACAAGACTCTACTAACCGGCTCAAGACTCATGAGGCCTAGTAAACCTAGGCTCTGATACCAACTTGTCACGACCCCAAATCCGGTCGTGATGGCGCCCAGCACATTGCTAAGCCAGCCCGACCAATCAATAACAATAACGGAGCTAGAAGCTCTCTTTAGCCCATTTAAGCATATTAATTCACGAAGCAACAGCGATACATATAACGAAACGGGGAACCAAGTCCCATAATACATCAGCTCCCATAGACCGAAGGGTCAAGAGTCGTGAGCCTCTACCGAACATGAGTGTATAAAGGTTTACAAGATACCAAGTGCGGAAAGAAAAGTCCATACAAAATCAAGACAGTAAGAAGGAATATCGGGTCCTGCGGACTCCGCAGCTACCTCGAATATCCACAAATATCGCCTCGCACAGCCTATCGGATCACCGCTGAGAGGTACTGGATCCGCACACGAGGTGCGGGGAGTAAAATGAGTATCGCCGGACTCGGTGGTAATAAACAAGGGTAAGACAGCGCGAGATAAGAAATCCGCAATAAAGCACTATGTAAAGTCGTAACCAAATACCCTGTCACCGAATTGATATCAACTACACCTATACCAACAATATCAACAACGAGTATAACAACTAGCAGATGTAGCTAAAATGCAATGCAATGCATGATATGACCGCTACGACGCGTAGCTCGATCCAATTTGGGTACCCGTGCTCACCGTGGGGGTTCGGACTCGGAGGGGCTCCTACGACCCAAGCATAATATCACCTGCGGCGTGTAGTCCGATCCAACATATATACTGCTGCGGCGTGCAGCCCGATCCACTACCAGTCAGCTAATATGCAAATACAGCCTTGCAGGCTCAAAAGTAGTTTTGAAAACCTTTTTATCATTTTTCGGTTGGAAAACAGTAATACCAAGTTCCAGAGATTGGACATAGCATGATAACAGAAATAGCTACGGACTGGTAGTAACTAGCATGTCAATATGATAAGACAATGATAACGATCCTCGCGGGATCCAATAACTGGCTCACGGCCCACAAGTATACTCAACCACCCAAGAAGGGGGTTCCTCGGCTCAAGAGTGGCCATTATCACAATATATAATATGCAACCATCCGGGAGGGAGGTTCGATGGCTCAAGAATAGCCTAATATCATAACACAGTATCTTCAAGTCGGACTAAGCCATAGTCCCCAATCACAATCGACCCCGCACTCACGAGAGAGTACGTGTCTCGCCGCTATACAGCGTCACAAAGTGGTATACCGGGGTTTCGAACCCGCTGGTCATCACCCACATCTATTACTCACCTCAATACAGCGCGACGACTACTCCGCAATGCCCTTGCCACGAGAATCAAGCTCCGCACACATAGAATCTGATCAAATACAGTAGAAACACAACAAATTAGGCCAATGGGACGACACCCAATCAATATAACTCAATTTACATCAAAATTCCCAAAGTTGTCAAAACTCGACTTTCGGTACGCTTGTCAAAAAATTACAAAAATCACATATTCGGAACCCGCATCTCGATACGAGTCTAGGCATATAAAATTTACCAAAATCGGACTCCATTTGCCCACTCAAATCGGTGTTTTTCTTCAATTTAGGCCTAGGGCTCAAACCCACCTTTAATCTTTAATTTACAAGGATTTAACCAAGGATTTCATGTTAAAATGATGTAATTAAGCCACAAAACTTACCTCCAACGAAACCCCGATGATTTCCCAGCAATCCCCCATCAATTTCTTCTCTTGGAACTCAAAAATGGAGGTTTTGGGTATTAAACCCGTGACTGGTTCTGTTCTGAACTTAAACTCACTGCTAGAGACCTTTCTTCTATGCGTTCGCGACGCCTCTCACGCGTCCGCGAAGCTCTGCCCAAAATACCCTTCGCGAACGTGACATGCCATACGCGTTCGCGATGCACATTTTTATCAGCCATCCGGAGATCCTTCTACGCGAACGCGGCCACGACCCACACGAACGCGATGCCTAATGACTTCCCTCTACGCGAACGCGTCCTTCGCCCACGCGTTCACGATGCTTCACGTCCTTCCCAATACGCGAACGCGATACCACCCTCGCGAGCGCGATGCCTTCTGAACTTGGCCTACGCGAACGCGGGCCGTGCCCTCGCGAACGCGAAGGCCAAATCACTGCCCAGTGATCTGCAGATTACAGCAGGTCTTTTCTTGCTTCCAAATGCCGGATGATGGTCCGGATTCACCCCGAGGCCCCCGGGACCCCAACGAAAACCACCAACATACCCCAAAACACGATACGAACTTGTTCCAATCATAAAAACACCATCCTAAACATCAAAATCACCAATTACCCACGGATTCAAGCCTAAATTTCTTCAAAACTTCCGAATTACACATTCTATCAAAAACCCGACCAAACGACGTCCGAATGACCTGAAATTTTGCGGACATATCCAAAATCACATAACGAAGTTACAGGAATTGTCGGAATTCCATTCCGACCCCCGGATCAAAATCTCACCTACCGTTCGGATTTCGCCAAAATTCAACCTTAGCCAATTCAAGCCTATTTCTACACCGGGCCTCCAAATTCAATTCCGATCGCTCCCTTAAGTCACAAATCACCTCCCGGAACTAACCGAATCATCCGAATCCGATTCCGAGCCCTCTAACCAAATAGTCAACTCCGGGTTGACTTTCCTTATTCAAGTTTCCTTCACAAAGGCTATATGCCTCATTTCCAATCCAATTCACTCCTAACTCAGCCGATAGACTTTGACACTGATATAAAATCATAAAACATGTATTTACAATATAACGGGGTGGTAAATTCTCGTGACGACGGGCCGGGTCGTCACAATAGAAAGCTGGTCGGGGTTTTCTGTTTTTTGATCCCTGGAGAAGATGAGTGAATAGTGGGGGTTTTCTTTTGTTTTTCGTTTGTGTCCTTTTTTTTCAAAAAAAACCGCTACCCCTGTATGTATTGTATGGTCTCCTTTTAAAATGAAGCAAGCCTTCCTTGTGTTTCTTTGGGTTTTAGAATAAAATAAAGTAGCAGCATAGTGCCCTCATTGGATTTTTATCTGTTTCTTTACTTTTTCAATTGTCTTTTTCATCATTTTGTCATCTTCTTTCTTTCGTTTTCCGTTTTTTCCTCTTGTCTTCTCTTTCTTTACGTTGTGTCCATAGTAGTATGTCTTTGTCAACAATATTTTTTTTTATGTTTTTTTTTCAAAAATGAAGACCACTCAAACGTGGTCCCCCTCCCTTTTCTATTATTTTCATATAAAATATTTTACCCCCTCTCAATTATGTGCATGTGCATGTATTTTCGTCCGTTCTTTTGTGTCTCCCACGTGTGGTGAGCTCGAATTGTTATGGGTTAAGTTCGAAAATTAAGACTAAAATCGGGTAGCTTAAACCCGAATATTATTCTATACCCGGAACCGAGAATAAGAACACGATTTTATTTGATTAATCCTATGTAAGCAAAATAACTATAAAAGTAAAACCGACAATTAAAACAAAACTATTTTTATTTTTTCAAGATTAAAGTAACCATAAAATATTAATTATTATTTTTTATTTTATAATTTTCGTTTTTATAAAAAGATTAAATATAAAGTAATATTTTTTGTATTTTTCAAGTTTAAATTGACTACAAAACACTAATAAAATTATTTTTGTGATTTTCGTTTTTATATAAAAATAAAAATATAAAGTACTATTTTTTGTATTTTTTTAAGTTTAAAAATGACTACAAAACTATATATATATTTTTTTGCTATTTTTTAATTTAAGATAAGAATAAAGTAAAAGAGTCAAAATTAGCTAGGATAGCTATATTAGGACTAAACTAAATATTTTACGCTAAAATATAAAAAATCTCAGGAAGGGTCAAAAATCACGCGTCTACAGCTGCCCCTCTTTGATTGAAAACACAAAGAGTTTTCAGACAAAGAACGACTAGACAAGTGTTTTGACCCGACCTTATTCTGAGAGATTAAACTAAAGAGAAGAGGATGTGACCGAGCCCGGGTATCTGAGCTGCCTACATATCCTTGGCTATAAAGGAATCATGCCACGTGTAGTTCGGAAGTGAGTAAGAATTGGAGTATGCCGAGGTGGAGAGCCAGTCGAGGTGCCATTCCGCCGAGGTTCAGTTCCATCGAGGTTCCAGTTCGTGGTCCTGTTATTACATTAAAAGATCAAAACATGAGAAAGACTAACTGAGCCTATCGGCTACTTGTTACAAGATTCCTATCTATAAGTCTTCTGAAGCTTGATCTTAAGTATTAGTTGGTGCTTCATGCGAACTCTAAATCTGAACCTTGATACTTGCTAGTTGTAGGTGCTAGTTCAATCTTCTTCGGCTTTCTGGATCTGGACCAGGCTTGCAGCTCTTGTGACCTAGATCATGCCTTAAGCAGATCGCATCTTTCCTCCACAACTGCACTTTGGATTCGCTTTTTGTTTTCTTTATTGTGACTAACTTCTTTCGATCATCTCAGACTGTTGGCTCGCATTCTTGAGGCAAGCTTCTACAACTTCTAACTTGGATTGAATGCTGGGGATTTTTGTTGTAACCCTCTGCTCTCCGGGCGAGATCCTTCAACCAAAACAACCAAAACAAACAAAATTTCCTACCTAGCTTGCAATAGGAAGATTTGTGAGTCGTTAGCAAAATTGTAAACCACTTACTCTACTGATGCAATGATGAGAGTAAACTAAAGACTAGACTTGGATGTGCTTCTCTTATGAGTAAAACCAAGAACTTTGACTAGCAAATGTGTCTGCTAAAAATAAAACATGAATGAACCAGGCTTAAGAAGTGCGTCTTATAAAGATGAATTTAAATAACCAAGACTAGGAAGTGCGTCTCCTAGGGGTGAAAGCTTCAGTGACTAAAATTAGGAAGTGCGTCTCCTATAAGAATGACTTGAAAAATCTTGATTAGGAAGTGTATTTCCTATGTTTGAACTGGAATGAACTAAACTAGGAAGTGTGTCTCCTAAGGGTGAATTTAAATTTTGGAAGTGCGTCTCCTATGACTTAACTATTGATTCAGGAAGTGCGTCTCCTATGCACGAAAATAAACTTAGGAAGTACATCTCCTATGGGTAAAAATAAACTTAAGAGGTGCATCTCCTATGGGTGAAACTTTAATGACTTTAAACTAGGAAGTGCGATTCTTATGAATGAAAATAAACATAGGAAGTGTGTCTCCTATGTGTAAAAATAAACCTAGGAAGTGCGTCTCCTATGAGTGAAAATAAACTTAGAAAGTGCATCTCCTATAGGGAAAAATAAACTTAGGAAATGCATCTCCTATGGGTGAAACTTTAATGACTTTAAACTAGGAAGTGCATCTCCTATACGAAATCTTAATTTAGGAAGTGCGTTTCCTATGCGTGAAAATATTGATTTAGGAAGTGCGTCTCCTATGAGTAAAAATAAACTTAGGAAGTGCATCTCCTATAGGGAAAAATAAACTTCGGAAGTGCGTCTGCTATGGGTGAAACTTTAATGACTTTAAACTAGGAAGTCCGGCTCCTATGAATGAAATCTTAATTTAGGAAATGTGTCTCCTATGCATGAAATCTTAATTTAGGAAATGCGTCTCCTATGCATGAAAATATTAATTTAGGAAGTGCGTCTCCTATGAGTGAAAATAAACTTAGGAAGTGTGTCTCCTATGGGTGAAACTTTAATGACTTTAAACTAGGAAGTGCATCTCCTATACGAAATCTTAATTAAGGAAGTGCCTTTCCTATGCGTGAAAATATTAATTTAGGAAGTGCGTCTCCTCTGAGTGAAAATAAACTTAGGAAGTGCATCTCCTATGGGGATAAATAGACTTAGGAAGTGCGTCTCCTATGGGTGAAACTTTAATGACTTTAAACTAGGAAGTGCATCTCCTATACGAAATCTTAATTTAGGAAGTGCGTTTCCTATGCGTGAAAATATTACTTTAGGAAGTGCGTCTCCTATGAGTAAAAATAAACTTAGGAAGTGCATCTCCTATAGGGAAAAATAAACTTAGGAAGTGCGTCTCCTATGGGTGAAACTTTAATGACTTTAAATTAGGAAGTGTGTCTCCTATGAATGAAATCTTAATTTAGGAAATGCGTCTCCTATGCATGAAATCTTAATTTAGGAAATGCATCTCCTATGCATGAAAATATTAATTTAGGAAGTGCCTCTCCTATGAGTGAAAATAAACTTAGGAAGTGCATCTCCTATGGGGATAAATAAACTTAGGAAGTGCGTCTCCTATGGGTGAAACTTTAATGACTTTAAACTAGGAAGTGCATCTCCTATGAATGAAATCTTAATTTAGGAAGTGCGTCTCCTATGGGTAAAAATAAACTTAGGAAGTGTGTCTCCTAGGAATGAAATCTTAATTTAGGAAGTGCGTCTCCTATGCCTGAAAATAAACTTAGGAAGTGCGTTTCCTATGTGTAAAAATAAACTTAGGAAGTGCGTGTTCTAGGGGTAAAAATAAACTTAGAAAGTGCGTCTCCGATTGGTAAAAATACACTTAAGAGGTGCGTCTCCTATGGGTGAAACTTTAATGACTTTAAATAGGAAGTGTGTCTCCTATGAATAAAATCTTAATTTAGGAAGTGCGTCTCCTTATGCATGAAAATGAACTTAGGAAGTGCATCTCCTATGGGTAAAAATAAACTTAGGAAACTTTAATGACTTTAAAATAGGAAGTGCGTCTCCTATGCGAGAAAATAAACTTAGGAAGTGCGTTTCCTATGGGGTGAAACTTTAATGACTTTAAACTAGGAAGTGAGTCTCCTATGAACGAAATGTTAATTTAGGAAGTGCGTCTCCTATGAGTGAAAATAAACTTAGGAAGTGCGTTTCCTAGGGGTAAAAATAAACTTAGGAAGTGCGTCTCCTATGGATAAAAATAAACATAGGAAGTGCGTCTCCTATGGGTGGAATCTCAATGATTTAAATTGGGAAGTGCGTCTCCCTTTTCCTCCTAAACCATTTTCTTTTCCTGAATTACCTTCTTGCAGAACTGTTTCCCTTAAAACTCGTATTGTCTTCCTTCGAAACTGCTAGGGATAACACCGTTGGGGGATTATTTACTTACCTGTTGGGGATAAAAATGTTATCAGCTGGGGATAACGCTGTTGAGGATAACACTGCTCGAGAATTTTTATTTCTTCAAAACTGGTCCTTCACTCTTCTGAAGGCTGCTGGGGATGACACTGGCCTTTTGCTTTTCTGAACACAAGTTTCATCCTTTTTGTTCTATCCGCTAGGGATACAACTCCTTTCATTGAAACTTGATATTTTCTTTCTTTCCACCCTGCTGTGGATAATACAGGTTCAAGGACCACTTCCTTTAAAACTGGTGTTACCTTTCTTCTTCCCCAAATAGATACCTATCTTCCAGAAAATTTTCCAAATGAAAGAAAAATTTTCTGCCCCAGTTTGATAATCTTCCTTGTGGCATGCCTTTCCGCCATCCATGCCATTTCCTTTTCCTGTTTCAATTCAAAGAAAATTTATTAGTTTAAAAACGCAGTGGTTGGTTGTGACGCTCCTGCTGGGGGTGGTTCTCCTTCTCTTTCCCTGCTCTGCATTTCATTGTCAAAACTTGCTAGAGAGGTTAATATTTGTCGGGGATGACATTCCTGCTGAGGATAGTTTTTTCCTTTTCTTGCTTCCCCACCCTGCTTGACGACTCTTTATTCACAAGCCCTTTCCTGTTGTTTTCCACTGGTATCTTGACCACCAAAATTTCTATGACAGCGACCCTGCTTGAGGATCTTGCATGTTTTACTGATGAACCATTTTCTGTGTTCATCCTTGTCATTGGAAATACCTTTTCTGCTGGGGTATCTTGTGGCATATCTAAGGAACGGGCATTTCCCCGACCTTTGAGTCTCACTGGCCTTGGCCTTGAGATGATTAACCTGCGCTTTTTGATGGAGGCATCCTCTGCTGATCCACCCCTTTGTCAATTTCCTCTTGCTAAGGAATATCCTTCTGGACATTGGCCTTGTGTTTTGTTCCCTCCTGACTTATACCATTTGGGTGTACCAATCAGATTCCGTCTTGCATAATTGGAAAGCTGATGACAAATTTTGAAGTCATTTCTAACTTGTTCTGACCAAACAGACTCTACCGGGGAATTTTTGATGAAAGCAGAAATATAAAAGGAAACAAAAATAGAAGACAAAGAACAAAATGACTCTCTAATAAAAGAAACTATAAAATAAAACCCTATGAAACGTGGATACCAACTTTAATGGTCATGACATGCACATATGGCCTATCCTCCGTCGTCAATCGCCTTTCAAGATTTATGTCTGGTCATTTCCATCTGATTCTCACCCTTATTCGACTTGTAGTGCCCGAAAGTTTTCACTACCAAACCACTCTCATTTTGATTTTTCTCTCAGCTTTCATCGCCTTATGGTGCCCGTGAAGGTTTTCACTGATAAGACTCTCTCATTTGTATTACTCTTCAGCTGGGGATTGGGGTGTTACTGCTAAGACTCTCTCATATTTCTTCTGCTGGAAATCAGAGTCTTTTCTGCTGGGAATCGGAGTGTTATGTTCTGATAGGGCTCTCTCATTCGCCTAACGTGGCATCTTTTGAAGACTGATCGGAAGGTCTTTCTTTGGACCGTAATATGGGATTTGGATAGAGCTAGAAAGAAAGGGTATTAAAGACTCAAAACAATTCAACTTTGGGTTCACAATTTACAACCTTCGGACCCAGATTTATTTATAATAAACATAATTATTTGCCCCAGTCTCTTGCTTGGAGATTTTTTAGTTTTGTTACACTATGACCGAGCTGTGAAGCGCCTACGTATCCTCTTTGAGGAATCAGGTCAAACGTAGTTCCCAATTCCTCGTTGTTCTATTTCTCCTTTTCATTCATTTTTCTTTTTCTTTATCTCTTTCTTTTCTTTTTGTTGTTTTTGTTGTTGTTGTTTTTTTTTTCTATTTTTTTTTTCTTTATGTTCCACATTTGTGATTCTAATTTTGGTTACCGATTCCGAAGGAGGGGCATGAAAGAAATAAAATAAGGCTCAAAAGGTTGAAGATGGATAAAGTGTTTGGATAGCATAACAAAATGCCTCCGTCATCCCAATCTTCAAAATATGCCAAGTGGCAACAACACAATTCGATATTGTCACGACCCTAGTTCACCAATTGTGAACATGTCGTGATGGCACCCAGTACCCACGACTAGGTAAGCCTAACACGTTGCGGAATATACAAGTTATAAACACTTAAATAAGAAACAACGGAAAATAGCATAAAAGATATGTAATTCGTGCCGCTTGGCACATACATCCGTCACACAATAAATAAAACACTACCAAGATCCGGAACCCCACGGTAGCACCGACTAAAAGAGAATATACAACTGTGGCTCTATGTGTAAAGAGTGTCTAACAACGAAATGAAGGAAAAATGCCAACTAGTACTATTAGAATAGAAGGAAAGCCTCTGGATCCGCGGATGTAGCAGATCATACCTCGAGGTCTCCCCAAGCGCTGCTGAATCACCTGATATGAGCCTGTCCTGATGTACCTGGATCTCCACAACAAAAGTGTGCAAAAGAGTAGCATGAGTACACCACGGCGGTACTCGGTAAGTGCCAAGCCTAACCTCGATGGAGTAGTGACGAGGAAGGTCAGGGCCCTACTGAGAAACAATAATAATATGATGATAACAAAATAAACAGTCTAAATGATAATAACAACAATTTCCGAAATGATAACCATAAGATGATTACCGTAACTGTCTACAATTAAGCTAACAACAAATAATCAACTCAAATAAACAAATCCAGGACTTGTGGGAATTGAACCCACAGTCCCATTCTTAGTACCTTTGGGTCTCCGGAAATCGAACCCGCAGCCCATGCCTCAATAATATCTCAATAACTCGGGATCTCCGGGAATCGAACCCGCAGTCCCTACCAATAATCTCAGGATCTCGGGAATCGAACCCGTAGTCCACATTTCAATAATCTCAGGATCTCGGGAATCGAACCCGTAGTCCATATTTCAATAATCTCGGGAATTGAACCCGTAGTCCACATTTTAATAATCTCAGAATCTCGGGAATCGAACCCGTAGTCCACATTTTAATTATCTCAGGATCTCGGGAATTGAACCCGTAGTCCATAACCACAGCAAGTAAAGGAATACACAGAGAGAAGTATAATATGCTTAACAATAACTTCGCCGATGAACAGCGCCAGCGATTACCAAGAAAAACTTAAGTAAGTCAATTAAGCAACTAGACAGTTAGATTCTATCTAATCATGCTTTTCTAACTACTACCGGGTAGGAATATCGAATTTAACAACTAAGAACAGGAATATCACTCATTGAACATTTTGAGTAAAGTATGTGTTCAACAACCGGCGCATGTACACGCCCGTCACCTCGCGTACAAGGCATTTAAAGTATCACAATAATATCCTAGGGGTGAAAGTCCCCCACACGAGGTTAGACAAGCCACTTACCTCGACTCCGGTACAAAACCGCTATGAAATAACCCTCTTGCCGCGAATGTCGGCCTCCACAAGTGTAGTATCTGATAAAAATCAATAGAATCACATCAAAATAGGCCTATTGGGCATTACCCAATCAAAATAACTCAAAATATACCAAAACCCACAAGTTGTCAAAACCCGACTTTCGGTACGCTTATCGAAAAATCACGAAAAATATATATTCGGGTTCCTTATCTCAATACGAGTCTAGGCATATAAAATTTACCAAAATCGGACTCCATTTGCCCACTCAAATTAGAGATTTTCTAACATTTAGGCCTAGGGCTCAAACCCACCTTTAATCCACCATTTTCAGTGAAATAATCACGGATTTCATGATAAACCAACGAATTAAGGTTAAGAAACTTACCCCCGATGATTTCCCGATGATATCCCAGCGTTTCCCCTTCAAAATCCTCTCTTGGAGCTCAAAAATGGCGTTTTTGTGAATGGGGGTCGCGGGTGTTATGTTCTGAACTTAAGCTCACTGCCAGACCCCATTGCTCATCGCGTTCGCGTTACTGTTCACGCGTTCGCGATGAACAGCCCAACTTCCTCTTCGCGAACGCGACACCATTCCACGCATTCACGATACTCGGCCCCAGTACCCTTCGCAAACGCGACGCTCCATCACTCGTTCGCGATGAACAATCTCCCAGCCGCCGGGTCCTTCCTCTACGCGAACGTGTACACTCCCACGCGAATGCGAAGCTCTACCCTTTTCTTCTACGCGATCGCGACCCCAAGTCACGCGAACGCGAAGCTTCACCTTACCTTGCCTACGCGAACGCGACACCCGTTCTCGCGAACGCGATGCTTTACTCTGCCAAGCCTTCGCGAACGCGGCCCATGCCTCGCGAACGCGAAGGCTTAATGCCTGGGCAGAAACCTGCAATTTTACAGCAGGCCTTTTCCAAGTTCAAATGCCCGATCGATGGTCCGAAATCCTCCCGAGGCCCCCGGGACCCCAACGAAAACCACTAACATATTCCAAAACACGATACGAACTTGTTCCAATCAGAAAAGCACCATCCTAAACATCAAAATCACCAATTACACACGGATTCAAGCCTAAGTTTCTTCAAAACTTTCAAAACCAACATTCGATCCAAAACCCAACCAAACGACGTCCAAATGACCTAAAAATTTGTGGACATATCCAAAATCACATAACGAAGCTACAGAAATTGTCGGAAATCCATTCCGACCCTCGGATCAAAATCTCACCTATCGTTGGGATTCGTCAAAATTTCAACCTTCGGCATTTCAAGCCTAATTGAGCTACGGACCTCCAAAATACATTCCGAACGCGCTCCCAACCCCGAAATCACCTAACGGAGCTAATGGAACCATCGGATTTCCGTTCCAAGATTGTCTTAACACTGTTCTGGCTACGGGCCATTTTCTAGCTTTAAAGTTCTCATTTAGGGACTAAGTGTCCCAAAATGCTCCAAATTTCCGAACCGACTCTCCCGGCAAACCACAATAGCAGAAATGAACTTAGGGAAACAGTTAAATTAGGGATTGGGGCGTAATTTTCTAAAACGACCGGTCGGGTCGTTACATCTTCCCACACTTAAAGATTCGTTCGTCCTCGAACGAGCTTAGAAAACATACCTGGGGTAGAGAAAAGATGAGGGTACTGGCTGCGCATATCCTGCTCGGTCTCCCAAGTCGCCTCCTCGACCGGTTGGCCCCGCCACTGAACCTTTACCGAAGCGATGTTCTTTGACCTTAGCTTTCTGACCTGCCTGTCTAGAATGGCTACTGGCTCCTCAACAAAAGACAGATCCTTGTCTAGCTGAACAGATGTGAAATCCAACACATGCGACGTGTCACCGTGGTACCTCCGGAGCATGGAGACATGAAATACGGGGTGAACTCCGGCTAGGCTAGGAGGTAAGGCCAACTGATAAGCAACATCCCCAACACGCCTCAAAATCTCAAAAGGGCCAATAAATCTAGGACTCAGCTTCCCTTTCTTCCCAAACCTCATAACGCCCTTCATGGGCGAGACTCGAAGTAGAACCCGCTCGCCAACCATAAAAGCCACGTCGCGAACCTTCTTATCCGCATAACTCTTCTGTCTAGACTGGGCTGCACGAAGTCTGTCCTGAATCACCTTGACCTTGTCCATAGCCTCCTGAACCATATCAGTACCTAGCAACCTGGCCTCGCCCGGCTCAAACCAACCTATGGGAGACCTGCACCTCCTACCATATAGGGCCTCGTACGGTGCCATCTGAATACTAGACTGGTAGCTGTTGTTATAAGCAAACTCCGCCAGTGGCAAGAAGTGATCCCATGAACCTCCAAACTCAATCACGCACGCACGGAGCATATCCTCCAAAATCCGAATAGTGCGCTCGGACTGCCCATCAGTCTGGGGGTGAAATGCTGTGCTCAGCTCCACCCGAGTACCTAACTCCTGCTGTACAGCTCTCCAGAACCGTGAAGTGAACTGAGTGCCTCTATCTGAAATGATGGAAACTGGAATACCATGCAGCCGAACTACCTCTCTGATATAGATCTCCACCAGTTGCTCCGATGAATATGTAGTGCTCACCGGTATAAAATAGGCGGACTTGGTCAGCCGATCCACAATGACCCAAATGGAATCAAACTTCCTAACCGTCCATGGAAGTCCAGATACAAAGTCCATGGTAATGCGCTCCCATTTCCATTCGGGAATCTCAATTCGCTGCATCAATCCACCCGGACGCTGATGCTCATACTTCACCTGCTGGCAGTTGAGGCATCCGGAAACATAATCAACTATATCCCTCTTCATCCGCCTCCACCAGTAATGCTGTTTCAAGTCCTGATACATCTTCGCGGCTCCCGGATGGATGGAATACCGCGAGCTATGGGCCTCTCCTAGAATCAGCTCTCGAAGATCATCTACATTGGGCACACAGATGCGCCCTTGCATCCTCATAACGCCATCATCTCCGATGGTAACATCCCGAGCATCACCACGCCGAACTCTATCCTGGAGGACAAGCAAATGAGGGTCGTCGAACTGACGCTCCCTGATGCGATCAAATAGAGAAGACCGAGAAACCACACAGGCTAGAACCCGGCTGGGCTCCGAAAGATCTAGTCTAACAAACTGCCTGGCCAAAGCCTAAACATCCATCGCCATAGGCCTCTCCGAAGCTGGTAGATATGCTAAACTCCCCAAACTCTCTGCCCGACGACTCAAGGCATCAGCAACCACATTAGCCTTGCCGGATGATAGAGAATAGTAATATCATAGTCCTTCAGTAGTTCCAACCATCTCCTCTGACGCATATTCAGGTCCTTCTGCTTAAGCAAGTGCTGCAAGCTCCGGTGATCAGTGTAGATCTCAGAAGGAACCCCATATAAATAATGACGCCAAATTTTCAAGGCGTGAACAATGGCGGCTAGCTCCAAATCATGAACAGGGTAATTCTTCTCATGCACCTTCAGCTGTCTCGACGCGTAGGCAATCACCCTACCGTCCTGCATCAATACCACACCGAGTCCAACTCGTGAGGCATCACAATATACGGTATAGGACCCCGTACCTGTAGGCAACATCAATATAGGGGCCGAAGTCAAAGCCGTCTTGAGCTTCTAAAAGCTCGCCTCACACTCGTTTGTCCACTGGAAAGGGGCACCCTTTTGGGTCAATCTAGTCATAAGTGCTGCAATCGAAGAGAACCCCTCTACAAAACGACGGTAATAGCCCGCCAAACCAAGGAAACTGCGAATCTCAGTAGCGGAGGAGGGTCTGGGCCAACTCTGCACGACCTCCACCTTCCTCGGATCTACTCGAATACCATCACTCGACACCACGTGGCCCAAAAATGTCACTGAACTCAACCAGAATTCACATTTGGAGAACTTGGCATAAAGCTGCTTCTCCCTCAGAATCTGAAGCACTATCCTCAAATGCTGCTCGTGCTCTTCCCGGCTCCGGGAATATACTAGAATATCATCAATGAAAACAATCATGAACGAGTCCACATAAGGCCTAAACACACTGTGCATCAAATGCATAAAGGCTGCTGGGGCATTTGTCAGTCCAAAAGACATCACGAGGAACTCATACTGACCATACCGGGTCCTGAAGGCAGTCTTCGGGATATCTGGCTCCCGAATCTTCAGCTGGTGATACCCGGAGCGCAAATCAATCTTAGAAAACACATGTGCGCCCTGTAACTGGTCAAATAAATCATCAATACGGGGCAAAGGATACCGGTTCTTCACTGTAACCTTATTCAGCTGACGATAGTCAATACACATACGCATAGAACCGTCCTTTTTCTTCACAAACAATACAGGAGCACCCCAAGGCGAAACACCGGGTCGAATAAAACCCTTGCCCAATAACTCCTGTAACTGATCCTTCAACTCCTTTAATTCAGGAGGAGCCATACGGCACGGTGGAATAGAAATAGGCTGAGTGCCCAGCAACAAGTCAATAGTAAAGTCAATATCTCTGTCGGGCGGCATGCCCGGAAGATCAGCTGGAAATACATCGGCAAAGTCACGTACCACATGAACAGAATCAATAGAGGGAGTGTCAATACTGACGTCCCGCACATATGCTAGATAAGCAGCACACCCCTTCTCAACCATACGGTGAGCTCTGAGAAAAGAAATAGCACGGCTAGGGGTGTGATCTAGAGTACCACTCCACTCAATACGGGGAATGCCTGGCATAGCCAGCATCACGGTCTTGGCGTGACAATCAAGAATAGCATAATGGGGCGACAACCAGTCCATGCCCAGAATAATATCAAAATCGACCATCCCGAGCAGCAATAGATCCGCCCTGGTCTCAAAATCACAAATGGTAACCAAACACGACCGATATACGCGGTCCACAGCCAAAGAATCACCCACCGGAGTGGAAACATAAATGGGGGCACTCAAAGAATCCCGAGGCACACCCGGATGAGAAGCAAAGTAAGAAGACACATATGAAAAAGTGGAACCAGGGTCGAATAGAACCGATGCCTCCCTGTGACTAACCAGAATAATACTTGTGATAACAGAGTCAGATGCAACAGCCGCAGCGCGATCAGGAATAGCATAGAATCTGGCCTGTCCCCCCTCTCGAGGGCGGCCTCTGGAACCCTGACCCCCGCCCCTGGCTGGCTGGGCAGGTGGAGTGGCGGCTGGGGCTGGAATGATAGCCTGCTGGCCCTGAGAACCACGCGGATGCTGTGATGACTGATGAGGGGCTCCTCTCCTGCGCCTGGGGCACTCCCTAACCAGGTGGCGAGTATCCCCGCACTCAAAACAAGCTCTGGGAGGACGCGGTGGCTGTGATTGACCGGCCTCACCCCCACTAGTCTGACCCCTGGAAGGACCCCGCGCAGGAGGTGCACTAGAAACTGGGGGGGCATAATAAGGCTCCTGAGGTGCTGGAAAACCTGGAGTACTACCGGCTGCGGGCAATGCTGAATGAACTGGTCGGCCGGAATAACCCCTGCCAAAACGACCGACTGATAAAGTGCGGGCACCGGAGAAATGGCCCGACTCACGAGACCTCTTGGCCTCTCTCTCTCTCCGCTCTCTAGGGAGCATACCCTCGATCCTCTTGGCAATGCTAACTGCCTGCTGATAAGATATATCTGTCTCCAACTCTCTGGCCATGCTGGATCGGATAGGCGGAACAAGGCCCTCAATAAATCTCTCATCTTTCTCCACCAATAGTGTTGTTTCAAATCTTGATACATCTTCGCGGCTCCCTGGATGGATAGAATACCGCGAGCTATGGGCCTCCTCTAGAATCAACTCACGAAGGCCATCAACATTGGGCACACATATCCGGCCCTGCATCCTCAATACGCCGTCACTATCAATGGTGACATCTCTAGCAATATCATGCTGAACTATGTCCCTAAGGACAGCCAAATGTGGATCATCATACTGACGCTCACGAATACGATCATATAGAGATGACCGAGACACAACACAAGCCAATACTCTGCCGGGCTCCGAAATATCTAACCTCACTAGCCGATTGGCTAGCACCTGAACATCATAAGCAAATGGCCTCTCCTCGGCTGGAATATATGCCAAGCTCCCCATACTGACCGCCTTCCGGCTCAAAGCATCGGCCACCACATTGGCCTTCCCCGGATGATATAGGATAGTAATGTCATAATCTTTAAGCAACTCAAGCCATCTCCGCTGGAGACTACGATGGTCGGTATACACCTCGCAGGACACACCGTACAAATAGTGCCTCCAAATCTTCAAGGCATGAACAATGGCGGCTAGCTCCAAATCATGAACATGATAGTTCTTCTCATGTGGCTTCAACTGCCGAGAAGCATAAGCAATTACCCTACCTTCCTGCATCAACACACAACCTATCCCCACTCTCGAGGCATCACAATAAACGGTATATGAACCTGAAGCTGATGGCAATACTAATACTGGAGCTGTGGTCAAAGCTGTCTTGAGCTTCTGAAAGCTCTCCTCGCACTCATCCGACCACACGAATGGTGCACCCTTCTGGGTTAATCTAGTCAAAAAAGAAGCAATGGATGAAAATCCCTAAACAAATCGGCGATAATATCCCGCCAAGCCAAGAAAACTCCTGATCTCGGTAGCTGTGGACGGTCTAGGCCAACTCTGCACCGCCTCTATCTTCTTCGGATCAACCTGAATACCATCACGAGACACCACATGTCCCCGAAATGCTACGGACTCGAGCCAAAACTCGCACTTGGAGAATTTAGCATATAGCTTCTCCTCCCTCAATCTCTGCAACACAATACTCAAATGCCGAGCATGCTCCTCCTGACTACGGGAGTAGACTAGAATGTCATCAATGAACACAATCACAAATGAATCCAAATAGGGCTCGAACACACTGTTCATCAGATGCATAAATGTTGCTGGGGCGTTGGTCAGCCCAAACTACATCACAAGAAACTCATAATGACCATATCGGGTCCTGAATGCAGTCTTCATAATATCCGAGTCCCTGATCTTCAACTGATGATAGCCTGAACGAAGATTAATCTTAGAAAACACCCTCGCACCCTGTAACTGATCAAACAATTCATCTATGCGCGGTAGAGGGTACTTGTTCTTCACTGTCACTTTGTTCAATTGCCTATAATCAATACACATTCGCATGGAACCATCTTTTTTTTAACAAATAATACCGGCGCACCCCACGGGGACACACTAGGGCGGATGAAACCCTTATCCAGAAGCTCCTGAAGCTGCTCTTTCAGTTCTTTCAACTCAGCTGGTGCCATCCGATAAGGAGGAACGGATATGGGCTGAGTGCCCGGCACCAAGTCAATGCCAAAATCAATATCCCTGTCCGGCGGCATGCCCGACAGGTCTGAGGGGAATACATCTGGAAAATCCCTCACAACAGGTACAGAATCAATGCTAGGAGACTCAACTCCCACATCTCTCACAAAATCTAAGTACGATAAACACCCTTTTTCCACCATCTTCTGAGCTTTTAAGAACGAAATGACACGGCTAGGGACGAAATCATTCGAACCCCGCCACTCAATCTGAGAAATACCAGGAATGGCCAACGTAACTGTCTTAGCATGACAGTCCAATATAGCGTGGTGCGGAGACAACCAGTCCATACCCAATATAACATCAAAGTCCACCATCCCCAACAATAGCAAATCTGCCTGGGTCTCCAGACCCCCAATAGATATAACACAGGATCTGTAGACATGATCCACAATAATCGTATCACCCACGGGGGTGGATACATGAACGGGTAAATCAAGACTACCACGAGTTGCACCCAGATGATCTGCAAAATAAGAGGACACGTAAGAATATGTGGACCCTGGATCAAATAGAACAGAGGCATCTCTATGACAGACAGAAGTGATACTTGTAATCACTGCATCGGAGGCAACTACATCACGCCTGTTAGGAAGTGCATAGAATCGTGCCTGGCCTCCACCAGATCTCTCCTCGCCCCTCGGGCGACCACGAGAAGACTGACCTCCACCTCTACTAGACTGAGATGGTGCTGATCCCTCTGCTGAGTCCTGTCCCTACGGAGTCGAGGGCACTGTCTCCTCATGTGGCCTAACTCACCACACTCATAACATGCACCTGGTGCTGGAGAAGGGGACTGAAGGGAACCCCTCGCCGCAGAAGAACCCTGAGCTGAAGAAGTAGGTGCTGTACTCTGGGCTGGAAGGGCACTAAGTGATGACTGACCCTGCTGAAACCCCTGCCGACCACGACCATAAGAACCTCCGCTCTGCTCTGGGCGGCCTGAATGAGAAGGTCTAGATGAGCGACATCTGCTGTCACGACCCCAAATCTGGTCGTGATGGCGCCCAGCACATTGCTAAGCCAGCCTGACCAATCAATATCAACAACGGAGTTAGAAGCTCTCTTTAGCCCATTTAAGCATATTAAATCACGAAGCAACAACGATACATATAACGAAAACGGGGAACCAAGTCCCAAAATATACCAACTCCCACAGACCGAAGGGTCAAGTGTCATGAGCCTCTACTGAACATAAGTGTATAATGGTTTACAAAATACCAAGTGCGGAAAGAAACATCAATACGGAATCAAAAGACAGTAAGAAGGAATATCGGGTCCTGCGGACTCTGCAGCTACCTCGAATATCCCACAGATGTCGCCTCGAACAGCTACCGGATCACTGCTGAGAGGTACTTGGATCTGCACACAAGGTGCAGGGAGTAAAATGAGTACTGCCAGACTCAGTGGTAATAAATAGGGGTAAGACAGCGCAGATAAGAAATCCGCAATAAAGCACTATGTAAAGTTGTAATCAAATACCCGGTCATAGAATCAATATCAACTGTACCTGTACCAACAAGTACCAGCAAAATAGTATAACAGCTAGCAGATGTAGCTAAATGCAATGCAATGCATGATATGACCGCTACGGTGCGTAGCCCGATCCAATTTGGGTACCCGTGCTCACTGTGGGGGTTCAGACTCCAGAGGGGCTCCTACAGCCCAAGCATAATATCACTGCGGCGTGCAGTCCGATCTAACATATATACCGCTGCGGCGCGCAGCCCGATCCACTACCGGTCAGCTAATATGCAAATACAGCCTCGCAGGCTCGAAAGTAGTTTTTGAAAACTCTTTTATCATTTTTCAGTTGAAAACAGAAATATCAAGTTCCAGAGATTTGAAATAGCATGATAACAGAAATAGCTACAGATTGGTAGTAACTAACATGTCAATATGATAAGACAATAGTAACGATCCTCGCGGGATCAAATAACTGGCTCACGGCCCACAAGTATACTCAACCATCCGAGAAGGAGGTTCAACGGCTCAAGAGTGGCCAATATCACAATATATAGTATGCAACTATCTGAGAAGGAGGTTCGACGGCTCAAGAATAGCCAATATCATAACACAGTGCTAACAAGTCGGACTAAGCCATAGTCCCCAATCACAATCGACCCCGCACTCACATGAGAGTACGTGTCTCGCCGCTATACAGCGTCACAGAGTGGTATACCGGGGTTTCGAACCCGCTGGTCATCACCCACATCTATTACTCACCTTAATATAGCGCGACGACTACTCCGTAATGCCCTTTCCACGAGAATCAGGCTCCACGCACGTAGAATCTGATCAAATATAGTAAATACACAACAAATTAGGCCAATGGGACGACACCCAATCAATACAACTCAATTCACATCAGAATTCCCAAAGTTGTCAAAACCCGACTTTCGA
This sequence comes from Nicotiana noctiflora, assembly GCA_032618575.1. NCBI lineage: Eukaryota > Viridiplantae > Streptophyta > Magnoliopsida > Solanales > Solanaceae > Nicotiana > Nicotiana noctiflora. Next base: position 525,445 of record JASVEL010002790.1, read on the forward strand.
TACACTTCTCTAAAAATTACAAAAGTCGCATCAACATATTCCTCGTCTCGCCACGAGTCCGTACATATAAAATTTACCAAAATCGGAGCTCAAATGGCCTTTCAAATCCCAAAATTTCATTTTCAAAACAAAGCTCTAGTTCTTCAAGCTTTCACCCAAAATGAGTAATCTAGTTAGGATATTTGATGATAATCCCATATTATTGTCTAAAAATGACCACAAGTGACTTATCTCCAGTTTTCAGATGAATTCTTACTCATCAATCACCCAAAAAACGAGATTGAAGACTAGGGTGTAGAACCTTACCTCTTTGATGAAGAAGTTGTGATTGGGTTATTCGATTCTTGAAGATTGATGCAAGATTGGATGATTCAATGGTGAGTTCCCCCACTTTCTCTCTAAAATGCTCTCACCTCTCTCTAGAATACTCAGAAAATCACCCCAAAATGAACCCCAAAGCATATATATTGAAATGGGGTCGGGTTATAAAAACTGGGAAGAAAACCCTCCGAAGTCGGGTTTGCTGTAGCAGAACGGACCGCAGAATGAACATGCGGTCCGCAGAATGCACAGCAGAATCGACACCCAAAGCTGGGCTATTCTGGAACAATCTGCGGTCAAAATGCGGCCGCATAATGCAATCTGCGACGCGTTCTGCGGTCGCAGATTTGACAGGTTCACATTTTTCCAGCCTTTGGTAATTTGATCATAACTTTGTGTAGGAATGTCCAAATGACGAACGGTTCGAAGCGTTGGAAACTAGACTCGTAGATCTTTAATTTGATAGGTTGTAAATCACTCAAATCCTTGCATAACCTGAGATATCATCGTTCAAAGATAGGTCTTGGGCATACTCATTTACAACTTCGTCGATTATGAAATTTTCCAACTTCAAAAGTTCCCGTTAGCCATCCGAAATTACACCGAAGCCCCCGGGACCTCAAACAAACACGCCAACATATCCCATAAAATTATTAAAAGTTGTTCCAATAAACAAAACACATCCATCAACATGAAAATCATCAAATCACAACGGATTCAAGCCTAAATTCCTTAAAACTTTCCGAAGTACACATTCGATCAAAAACCCGACCAAACGACGTCCGAATGACTTGAAATTTTGCGAACATATCCAAAATCAGATAGCGAAGCTACAGGAATTGTCGGAATTCCATTCCGACCCCCGGATCAAAATTTCACCTACCGTTCGGATTTCGCCAAAATTCAACCTTAGCCAATCCAAGCCTATTTCTACACCAGGCCTCCAAATTCAATTCCGATTGCTCCCCTAAGTCACAAATCACCTTCCGGAACTAACCGAATCATCAGAATCCGATTCCGAGCCCTCTAACTAAATAGTCAACTCCGGGTTGACTTCCCTTATTCAAGTTTCCTTCAAAAAGGCTATATGCCTCATTTTCAACCCAATTCACTCCTAACTCACCCGATAGACTCTAACACTGATATAAAATCATAAAACATGAAATTACAACATAACGGGGTGGAAATTCCCGTAACGACGGGCTGGGTCGTTACATTCTCCCCAACTTAAACAAACGCTCGTCCTCGAGCGGACTCAGAGTTGTACCAGAAGCAACCCAATAGCTGAATGACCATACCAAGCATATATTCGGGCGATCATACGTCACCCTATCTCACACAAGTCCGAAAACACCATATAGTCAAAATTTCACAGCCCATCTGAACCATAAATCACATTGTACTTTCTGAAATCATATGCCAAATGCAAATCCCATGCCTATACTCAGGATACACTCGAATCCACTGCAATAACCCATATTCACTACTCCGGGTGAGATCATATGATGTATCAACAACCCAATCACTCGAGACGATAGTCTCTAATCACAACAACTGGCCACAATCACCAAATACTAGCTGAAAACCTCTTTCATTCGATAGAGTCTTATTCCAACACCTCCATATCCTGCCCACGGCAGCTGAAGCACGCGATATACCGAACCCATCTCTCGAGTTAACCATTCGTGAATCTATTTCCCTTTTTAAAACTCATACCACGATAGGTTTCGGAGCCAAACCTCGGTTTCTACCTTTCTAACAAGCTAAGATCCAATATGCTCGTATTCATTAATAACTCCAATGGTCATTTCGATTATAACACACCGCACTGGTTATATGACACCTCAACACCGGCCTAAGCCACGACAAGCACAACATAGGCTCCAATAGAAACGTCTGAACACACTCGAATCATGATAGCTCAAATCATGATAACTGTCTCCAGCAAAAAAGCTGCAATTCAATTCCTCTGTGCCATCATAACATAGAACTGAGATCGCATCTCGCATTACAGAAATAGAGTACCTGAATCCTTTTCGAGAGGTCATAACATCACGTGGCCTTGCCACGATTCATGATTCTATCCCAACATTATTACTCATGAAGCACCTCAAGCCACTAAGCTCTAAACGGTTAGCCACGCACAGATCTAGGTCTTGAACCCAAGCAATCAGCCTCACCCACGGTGAAACAATTAACGTATGCTATTAAATCCTGAAAGGACACAACCGATGTTCCATTCGCCAAGCGATACTTAAAACGATCCTTTCCTTATAATCGAGGAAATATTGTATACCAGGTAGCATATAACTAACTATATTTTCACGATATTCTGTTACGGCGTGCAACCCGCTCCAATGACATACCCGTGGCGGTGTGCCACCCGATCCGGATACCATACCTGTGGCGGCGTGCCACCCGATCCACGCATAAATCTCGCAAAAAAAGAAATGCATAACGAGTTCAAATTTTCTCATTACAGCAAACATATATATAGAGCCTCAAGCTCGGCCACATGAAACGCATCTGACAACGTTTCTCAATACTGGAACTGAATCAATGGTAGGTACCTCTACACTAACATCCGCCACTAAGGTCCAACTGACAAAGCAATGCCTACCAGCCGTGCGCTGGTCTTGGGTACAACTACTCTGTTGGAGCATACTCTAATGCTCTCAGCTACGCAATTTGTGCCATTTTCCGACATAGCCCATATCACATTAGTCTAGACGACCTGGCTTATGTCAACCAGTCTGAAATAAGATATCATAACCCAAATTCATCATATCAAGCTAAGAGCTAAACGATGCTGATACACACGATATACAACCACTGCATAGGTGGATTACGAGAACTTCTAGTCTCCAACACATAAATAACACATGAATCGCTATATTTGGTTCCACACTCCACTGTACGAATACATAACGCACATCAAGCGCCCATTCGTTCCACGAAAGCCATTCAAAAATTTCACTATGCCATCAACGACTCAATTATTACAGTCGATCCCACAAGAGAATACCACCATGCCATTAGATATTATCAGTTTACATTACCTTGTCCCTTTTGGACCATATTCCCTACCAAATGACTAGAATAGCAGTACCATTTTCTTAAATCATCAGAAAGATCGATTCTTAATTCACCTGCAGTTGTCCGCGCCGCTCAATAATTTTATTGACTTCCCATATATTATGAACTGATCTCAAAACCTAGAATATACCATTATCAACTTTCCATCACACATCGCACATGCCACACCACCCAAAGATAACATGGAAATTCATATTCCTTTCCTACGCCGCAAACATCGGCGCACTCAACTCGTCAAGGGCTTTCATGATCCCATATAGATAAAACTCATTACACATTCCCAGCCTTGCATACCAATAGGAAAAATACACTCATTTTCAAACCACGGTATAACACATCGCAAACTCTTTCTCCCAATTACATTGCATAAATTAAACCGCCGGGACTGAGTCCTTATACCCATATCAAGTTACACAACTGCCAGCACTCAAGAGCTTTGCTGCACAATATCTGCAAGACTCATCACTTCAAACACATACCATGAATTAATCGTATTCCTTATCATACCGCTTCGGTTTATTAACAAGTTGTTCCATTTACCCAGTTTCCTTTCTGATTCATCTCTAATTTCATATTAGTCTTTACTGTAGTACGGCAATGCCTCAACCCTTTTTACCACACAAGACTCGTACACAAGACCATACTGTCTAATACCCATAGGCCACTGAATACTCTCTCAGTGTTCCCAGAAGTACCACGTTCTACCACACTTTATTTTGATGAACTTCCCGCGATTTTTAAATTGTTATCATTGCTTCCCAATACGGATACGTAGAATCCCATCCTTCACATGATATAACACAAGCCTTGATCTTCTCTAACGAAACCGCCATCTTTAGGCACATACACAAATCTTAAGGCACCTGACTGTTACAAGCAAAATCTTGAACACTGCAAAACCATTCTCGGGCATCATTCACCCTTATTCAGCTGTAATTCAACTGTCCCATTGAGTAGAACCACTCGTGTTTTGTTAGAACTCTGACATCGCAGAACATGATTACTTACGGATACAATGAGCCATCTTTCCTTTCTATACACCGAACATTCTCTACCAACAGTAGTTCAAAACATCCTAGTATTTCTTCAGAATTTCCCAACATACTTAGAGACAGAATCAACATAGCACACAATAGTGCAATCAGTTAATCAATAGCAACCTCCCCAACTTAGCTCGAAGCCATTCATCAAAGCACTTTCAACCACTCATATCATTATTACTCAAGTGATGCCGAAATGCTACAATGAGATTAAACTCAAGTCATTTACCATCCTTGACAGAGACTCGAATCATCAGAGATCTTAGCTTTTCTGCAATTTTTGCAAATATACACGCACCACCAATAAGCCCACTCTCTTTAGGTGACAGAAATCTTTCTAAGTCCCAAATTTTCCAAAAATTTCGGCAGAGTTTCCTTTGTAAATTGGCCTATCCACCTGCCAGATAATCACCAAAACCATCCTAGCAATACATTCACAACTCGACAAGACATCACAATGCATATCGACAACATTAGTCTCAATACTACACAAATCATATTATCATAATTGGTACATGAACATGCGTTTTACCTGCTCGAATCTTAACACATATCAACTACCTTTCAATTACACATGAGAATCAATCCACCTAACTCGCCTCAATTTAGCATTTCAGTACAATACCTTCCACCAGGATACACATAGCATAATCATTTTAGTCTTCCTGAGTTTGAACTCGTTCCACTACACATAAGGCACTTTACCTTTCCGCTAAGAGGCAATGAACATATTTCTCACGCCCATAACTAGGGCTACATATCAAATCACAACAAGAACTGAATACCTTACAGCTCTCCCATTATCAAACTGCCATTTGCACAATAAAGATCAATATCGATCATATGAACTTCATAATACCGGCTCACGAAATTAGTACCTTGGTGCTCAAGCCATAAACAAAGATCAGGCCTCAAGTCCTCCCGACTGGCCCAACATGAATTCACATAGATTATATCTCGCCCCTCGATCAGGGAATTGCAAGCCATAAGTCAATTATATTACTGAGCGCTCGATGCGTACACAGACGTGCGGAAGGAATTTCAAAATTATATCTCAAGCTGAATGAAGTGCGCACGATAAGAATTCCAAGAAATGTGAAGTGTTTCCTAAAGGTTCGCAGCCTCCCGAGGATAAGTACAGGCGTCCCCGTACCGATCCACAAGACTCTACTAACCGGCTCAAGACTCATGAGGCCTAGTAAACCTAGGCTCTGATACCAACTTGTCACGACCCCAAATCTGGTCGTGATGGCGCCCAGCACATTGCTAAGCCAGCCTAACCAATCAATATCAACAACGGAGCTAGAAGCTCTCTTTAGCCCATTTAAGCATATTAAATCACGAAGCAACGACGATACATATAACGAAAACGGGGAACCAAGTCCCAAAATATACCAACTCCCACAGACCGAAGGGTCAAGAGTCATGAGCCTCTACTGAACATAAGTGTATAATGGTTTACAAAATACCAATTGCGGAAAGAAACATCAATACAGAATCAAAAGACAGTAAGAAGGAATATCGGGTCCTGCGGACTCTGTAGCTACCTCGAATATCCTACAGATGTCACCTCGAACAGCTGCCAGCTCACTGCTGAGAGGTACCTGGATCTGCACACAAGGTGCAGGGAGTAAAATGAGTACTGCCAGACTCAGTGGTAATAAACAGGGGTAAGACAGCGCAGATAAGAAATCCGCAATAAAGCACTATGTAAAGCTCGTAATCAAATACCCTGTCACGGAATCAATATCAACCGTACATGTACCAGCAAGTACGAGCAAAACAGTATAACAACTACGAGATGTAGCTAAATGCAATGCAATGCATGATTTGACCGCTACGGCGCGTAGCCCGATCCAATTTGGGTACCCGTGCTCACTGTGGGGGTTCAGACTCCGGAGGGGCTCCTACAGCCCAAGCACAATATCACTGCGGCGTGCAGTCCGATCCAACATATATACCGCTGCGGCGCGCAGCCCGATCCACTACCAGTCAGCTAATATGCAAATACAGCCTCGCAGGCTCGAAAGTAGTTTTTGAAAACTCTTTTATCATTTTTCAGTTGAAAACAGAAATATCAAGTTCCAGAGATTGGAAATAGCATGATAACAGAAATAGCTACGGACTGGTAGTAACTAACATGTCAATATGATAATACAATGGTAACGATCCTCGCGGGATCAAATAACTTGTTCACGGCCCACAAGTATACTCAACCATCCAACAAGGAGGTTTAACGGCTCAAGAGTGGCCAATATCACAATATATAGTATGCAACCATCCGAGAAGGAGGTTCGACGGCTCAAGAATCGCCAATATCATAACACAGTGCTAACAAGTCAGACTAAGCCATAGTCCCCAATCACAATCGACCCCGCACTTACATGAGAGTACATGTCTCGCCGCTATACAGCGTCACAGAGTGGTATACCGGGGTTTCGAACCCGCTGGTCATCACCCACATCTATTACTCACCTCAATACAGCGCGACGACTACTCCGTAATACCCTTGCCACGAGAATCAGGCTCCACACGCATAGAATCTGATCAAATATAGTAAATACACAACAAATTAGGCCAATGGGACGACGCCCAATCAATACAACTCAATTCACATCAAAATTCCCAAAGTTGTCAAAACCCGACTTTCGATACACTTCTTGAAAAATTACGAAAGTCGCATCAACATATTCCTCGTCTTGCCACGAGTCCGTACATATAAAATTTACCAAAATCGGAGCTCAAATGGCCTTTCAAATCCCAAAATTTTATTTTCAAAACAAAGCTCTAGTTCTTCAAGCTTTCACCCAAAATGAGTAATCTAGTTAGGATATTTGATGATAATCCCAGATTATTGTCTAAAAATGACTACAAGTGACTTATCTCCAGTTTCAGATGAATTCTTACTCATCAATCACCCAAAAAAAAGAGATTGAAGACTAGGGTGTAGAACCTTACCTCTTTGATGAAGAAGTTGTGATTGGGTTATTCGATTCTTGAAGATTGATGCAAGATTGGATGATTCAATGGTGAGTTTCCCCACTTTCTCTCTAAAATGCTCTCACCTCTCTCTAGAATACTCAGAAAATCACCCCAAAATGAACCCCAAAGCATATATATTGAAATGGGGTCGGGTTATAAAAACTGGGAAGAAAACCCTCCGTAGTCGGGTTTGCTGTAGCAGAACGGACCGCAGAATGAACATGCGGTCCGCAGAATGCACAGCAGAATCGACACCCAAAGCTGGGCTATTCTGGAACAATCTGCGGTCAAAATGCGGCCGCATAGTGCAATCTGCGACGCGTTCTGCGGTCGCAGATTTGACAGGTTCACATTTTTCCAGCCTTTGGTAATTTGATCATAACTTTGTGTAGGAATGTCCAAATGACGAACGGTTCGAAGCGTTGGAAACTAGACTCGTAGATCTTTAATTTGATAGGTTGTAAATTACTCAAATCCTTGTATAAACTGAGATATCATCGTTCAAAGTTAGGTATTGGGCATACTCATTTACAACTTCGTCGATTATGAAATTTTCCAACTTCAAAAGTTCCCGTTAGCCATCCGAAATTACACCGAAGCCCCCGGGACCTCAAACAAACACGCCAACATATCCCATAAAATTATTAAAACTTGTTCCAATAAACAAAACACATCCATCAACATGAAAATCATCAAATCACAACGGATTCAAGCCTAAATTTCTTAAAACTTTCCGAAGTACATATTCGATCAAAAACCCGACCAAACGACGTCCGAATGACCTGAAATTTTGCGAACATATCCAAAATCACATAGCGAAGCTACAGGAATTGTCGGAATTCCATTCCGACCCCCGGATCAAAATTTCACCTACCGTTCGGATTTCGCCAAAATTCAACCTTAGCCAATTCAAGCCTATTTCTACACCAGGCCTCCAAATTCAATTCCGATTGCTCTCCTAAGTCACAAATCACCTCCCGGAACTAACCGAATCATCAGAATACGATTCCGAGCCCTCTAACTAAATAGTCAACTCCGGGTTGACTTCCCTTATTCAAGTTTCCTTCAAAAAGGCTATATGCCTCATTTTCAACCCAATTCACTCCTAACTCACCCGATAAACTCTAACACTGATATAAAATCATAAAACATGAAATTATAACATAACGGGGTGGAAATTCCCGTAACGACGGGCTGGGTCGTTACATCTGCTCTGTTGGGAATGCCCTCTAGATGGAGCACCACTGAAACTGCCAGAACCACGAGGCCTCTTGGCCTCCCGCTCCTCTCTCTCTCGGCGATGATCCGCCTCAATGGAGCGTGCCATATCAACAACCTACTCAAAAGATGATGACAAAACTCGCTCTCTGGTCATAAGAATGCGGATAGAATAGTTGAGGCCATCAATGAACCTCCTAATCCTCTCCCTATCATTAGGGATCATCCATGTGGCATGCCTAGCCAACTGTGTGAATCTAAGCTCATACTGGGTCACAGACATGTCGCCCCGAACCAACCACTCGAAGTGGCGATGTAGCTCATTGCGTTGAGACTGAGGTACATATTTCTCTAGAAAGAGAGTAGAGAACTGCTGCCATGTGAGAGGTGCTGCTCCTGCAAGCCTACGCCTCTCAAACTCTTCCCACCAATCAAATGCGGGACCGGTGAACTGAAAGGTAGTAAATGAAACTCCGCCGGACTCAAGAATACCAGCCGTCCGCAACATCCTCTGACACTTGTCCAAGAAGCCCTTGGGCATCCTCGCCCTCACCGCCACTAAAATGGGGTGGCTGAAGTCTACCAAATCTCTCGAGACGACGGCTGCTCGTCGTCGGGCATAGCCTCAACCATATGCTCGGAGCTGGAGCTGGTGCGGCTAGAGGAATAACCGGTGCAACCACCTGTGAGCAGGGACCGCCTCTAGCGTCCGAAGTCCCTAAACAACCGGGTCGGTGTGCGAGCTGCAGGGGTCCGCCGACCACCACCTGTTTGAGATGTCGCTGCAGTAGCGGGAGCTGAAACTACCCGAGCCAAACCGGAACACACCGATAATATCCGAGCAAGAGTCTCCCGAAGACCGGGAATAGCAATAGATACGGTCCGGCCCCGAGCTCGGGGCTGCCGGAGCATCGACCACTCGGGCCGCTCTCGAGCCGGTACAACGGGCGGGTCGGCCGGCACCGCCTCGGCCGCCCTACCTCTACCTCTAGCACGACCGCGCCCACGGCCTTTAACAGGTGGCAATGGAGGTCGTCCACCTCGTCCCGATGCTCGCGTTCTCGCCATCTGCGAGAGAATAGAATATGGAAGTTCAGTTCTCGGAACAACAAGATCGCACGACGGAGTTCAAGAAAAGTGAAGTGTTTCCTAAAGGTTCGCAGCCTCCCGAGGATAAATACAAGCGTCCCCGTACCGATCCACAAGACTCTACTAACCGGCTAAGACTCATGAGGCCTAGTAAACCTAGGCTCTGATACCAACTTGTCACGACCCCAAATCTGGTCGTGATGGCGCCCAACACATTGCTAAGCCAGCCTGACCAATCAATATCAACAACGGAGCTAGAAGCTCTCTTTAGCCCATTTAAGCATATTAATTCACGAAGCAACAGCGATACATATAACGAAAATGGGGAACCAAGTCCCATAATACATTAACTCCCATAGACCGAAGGGTCAAGAGTCGTGAGCCTCTACTGAACATAAGTATATAACGGTTTACAAGAATACCAAGTGCGGAAAGAAATGTCAATATGAATAGACAATGATAACGATCCTTGCGGGATCCAATATCTGGCTCACGGCCCACAAGTATACTCGACCGCCCAAGAAGGGGGTTCCTCGGCTCAAGAGTGGCCATTATCACAATATATAATATGCAACCATCCGAGAAGGAGGTTCGACGGCTCAAGAATAGCCTAATATCATAACAGAGTATCAACAAGTCGGACTAAGCCATAGTCCCCAATCACAATCGACCCCGCACTCACATGAGAGTACGTGTCTCGCCGCTATACAGCGTCACAAAGTGGTATACCGGGGTTTCGAACCCGCTGGTCATCACCCACATCTATTACTCACCTCAATACAGCGCGACGACTACTCCGCAATGCCTTTGCCACGAGAATCAAGCTTCGCACGCATAGAATCTGATCAAATACAGTAGAAATGCAACAAATTAGGCCAATGGGACAACACCCAATCAATACAACTCAATTTACATCAAAATTCCCAATTACACACGGATTCAAGCCTAAGTTTCTTCAAAACTTCCGAATTACACATTCCATCAAAAACCCGACCAAACGACGTCCGAATGACCTGAAAATTTTGCAGGCACATCCAAAATCACCTAACGGAGCTACTGCAACTGTCGGAATTCCATTTCGACTCCTGGATCAAAATCTCACCTACCGTTCGGATTTCGCCAAAATTCAACCTTAGCCAATTCAAGCCTATTTCTACACCGGGCCTCCAAATTCAATTCCGGTCGCTCCCCTAAGTCACAAATCACCTCACGGAACTAACCGAATCATCAGAATCCGATTCCGAGCCCTCTAACTAAATAGTCAACTCCGGGTTGACTTTCCTTATTCAAGTTTCCTTCAAAAAGGCTATATGCCTCACTTTCAATCCAAATCACTCCTAACTCACCCGATAGACTCTAACACTGATATAAAAGCATAAAGCATGAAATTACAACATAACAGGGTGGTGGAGTCACTGTAACGACCCGGCCCGTCGTTACGGGAATTACCACCCCGTTACCTTGCATTTACATATATTATGCTTTTAAAATAGTATTAGAGTATATCGGGTGAGTTAGGAGTGATTTGGATTGAAAATGAAACAAATAGCATGTTTGAAGAAAGCTTGAATATGAAAAGTCAACCAAGAGTTGACTATTGAGTTAGAGTGCTCGGAACCGGATTCCGATGATTCGACTAGTTCCGGGGGATCATTTATGACTTAGGGGAACAATCGGAATTGAATTCGGAGGTCCGGCGTAGTTTTAAGCTTGAATTGGCGAATGTTGAATTTTGGCGAAAACCGGATGGTAGGTGATATTTTGATCCGGGGGTCGGAATGGAATTCCGACAATTTCTGTAGCTTCGTTATGTGATTTTGGATATGTCTGCAAATTTTCAGGTCATTCGGACATCGTTTGATCGGGTTTTGGGTTGAATGTTAGTTTTGAAAGTTTTTAAGAAATTTAGGCTTGAATCCGTGGTTAATTGATGATTTTGATGTTTAGGATAGTGTTTTTATGATTGGAACAAGTTCGAATAAGGAATTAGGATGTGTTGGTGTGTTTGAATGAGGTCCCGGGGGCCTCGGAGTGTTTTCGGATGGTTAATCGGGAGCAAAATATGGAAAATTGCAGAAAAATGATGCTGCCTCTGTTGTTTCCGCTCCTGCGGAATTTTGGGCGCAGGAGCGGTTGCGCTGAAGCGGAAAAGAAGCCGCAGAAGCGGCGACCGCAGAAGCGGAAGGGAAGCCGCTGAAGCGGAAGCGCGGAAACGGACGGGGAGCCGCAGAAGCGGCCTTCGCAGAAGCGGAAGAGGAGCCGCTTGGGCGAGTCCGCAGAAGCGGACGTCTAGCCGCAGAAGCGGAATTCTCCGCAGAAGCGGTCCAATCTCCGCAGAAGCGGACGCGTAGAAGCGGAAATATTTCCGCAGAAGCGGAAATCGCTGTAAGTAAGTGTATCAGAAGTTAGAAAATTTCAGAAACATTTTATCATTTGGGGGTCTCGGCTTAAGGGCGACTTTGGGCGATTTTGAGGGAGAAATCAAGGGAAATCATCAGGTAATCAACTATGAACTCATATTATGATTTGTATTGATAATATCATGCAATTATATCATGAAAATGGAAGAATTGGGGTGATTCATGGAAGATTTAACCCTAGGTTTGAACTTTAGAAAATCAAGGTTTTGAATGAGCAAATGGAGTCCGATTTTGGTAAAATTGATATGCTTAGACTCGTATTGAGATGAGGGTTCCGAATATGTGACTTTCGTAATTTTTCGAAGATCGTACCGAAAGTCGGGTTTTACCAACTTGGTGTAATGTTGAGAATTTCATATAAATTGAAGTGGGTTATGATTCTTTGACCCGTAATTGATACAATTATTGTTATTTGACTAGATTCTACACACGAGGCAACGAAATTCAAAGGAAAAGGCATCGCGGACGATTCGACGACCGGCTAGAGGTGAGTAGTTTGTGTATATTGTAGCCCTGAGGGTTCGAAACCCCGGCTTAGCACATTGTGACGCTAATAAGGCGTGGCTCGCACACCGTGGCAGGTGCGGGATTGATTGTGATTGGGGATTGAGACTTGGTCCATCCCGGGAATGAATAATATGATGTTAGTGTTGGAAATACACTTGTATTTGCTATATTTGTGGGCTGTAAGCCTTGTTTGGGGCCTTGTGCCGATTTGTAGCGTCCTTAGAGGACAATATTTATGTGATAGCTGTAATTGCTTAAATCACTGATCTCAATCCTGGAAATTGAAATCACACTTTTGAAATGCTAAGTCACCGGCTTTTACAAACTTAATAAAGTTAAAGTATTTTTCATGAATTATGAATTGAGAACTAGAAATAAGGAAAATGAATTGTTTTGTGACTTAATTGCTTATTGTGGACCGAGTATGGGATCGGGCTGCACGCCGCAGTGGTTGATGTGAGGATCGGGCTGCACGCCGCAGCAGTATTGCGCTTGGGCTGTAGGAGCCCCTCCGGAGTCTGTACACACCCCCGGTGAGCGCCGTCGACGTTAAATGGGATCGGGCTACACGCCGTAGCAGTTATGTGCATTGCATTGCATCCGTATTTGTTGGATTACTCTGTGGTAGCTGTATTGTATTATTGTTGCTAGTTCGTAGGAGATTCGGACTGTAGTGTAGCTTCATTTTGTGGTATTTTGTGGATTTCTTACTGTCAGCTACATGTATATATTTGTTACTCACCGAGTACTTAGTACTCACCCCTACTCCCTGCACCTTTGTGTGCGGACTCAGGTACTCAGGAGCAGTAGACAGGCATTTCCAGCGGTTTCAGAGTCATATCGAGTTGCTGAGGTAGCTGCCGACGTTCGCAGAACCTAGCTTCTCCTCTCCTTTCCAGTTGTTATTGTATATTTTGTATTCAGACTTGAGTACTTCTATATCGTACTCTCTATTTCCTATTGGGTTTTGTTAGAGGCTCTAGACTTGTGACTCCGGATCTGTGGGAGTGTCAGCGTTTTGTTCTTTACTATTATTATTGGAGTTCTTAAACTCATATATTCTTATTGGGTTGTCCATTTGGGGACTGGTATTGTGCTATTGTTGGTTGGCTGGCCTAGCTTGTTTGTTGGGCGCCATCACGACCGGATTTGGGTCGTGACAAGTTGGTATCAGAGCTCTAGGTTATTAGGACTCGCGAGTCATGAGCCGGTTTAGTAGGCTTTCGCGGATCGGTACGTAGACGTCCGTATCTATCTTCGAAGGGCTACAGAAACTTTAGGAAAAACCTCATTTTCTTGAATTCATATCGTGCGATTTGTGTTATCATGAAATTAAATCTTTCCATATTCTATTCTCTCGCGGATGGCGAGAACACGAGCTAACGGACGTGGCGGACGACCACCATTGGCACCCAGAGGCCGTGGTCGTGGTAGAGGTAGGGCAGCAGCACCAGCACCAGCACTTGCTGACCCACCAGCCGATCAGACTCAGGACCGGATTCCAGCGGTGAACGCTCCGGCAGCTCAGGTTCAGGCACCGGCAGTGCCTATTGTGATACCGGGTCTTCAGGAGACCTTGGCTCAGATATTATCAGTGTGCACAGGCTTGGCACAGGTAGTTGCTGCTACTGCTGCAGTATCTTCTTCACAGGTAGGGGGAGGGAATCAGACCCCCGTGGCTCACACACCCGAGCCAGTTCAGCCAGTTGCACCCGTTGCACCGGCTCCTGCATATGTGGTTCCAGTTATGCCCGACGATGAGCAGCGTCGTTTGGAGAGATTTGAGAGGTTACAGCCTCCGACATTTAGTGGAGCCGAGGGCGAGGATGCCCAGGGTTTTCTTGACAGATGTCAGCGTATGCTTCGCACCGCGGGTATTCTAGAGTCCAGCGGTGTTTCATTCACTACTTTCCAGTTCACAGGTGCAGCTTTCCAGTGGTGGGAGGATTTTGAGAGGCGTAGGCCCGCTGGGGCAGTGCCCCTCACTTGGCAGCAGTTCTCCACGGTATTTTTGGAGAAATACGTGCCTCAGTCTCAGAGAGAGGAGCTGCGACGTCAGTTCGAGTGGTTGAAGCAGGGAGAGATGACAGTTAATCAGTATGAGATGAGATTCACAGAGCTGGCCCGTCATGCCATGTGGATGGTTCCTACCGACAGGGAGAGGATCCGGAGATTTATTGATGGTCTTATTTATCCCATCCGCATATTGATGACTAGGGAGAGAGTTTCGACGCAGTTACCTTTGAGGAGGTGGTTGATGCTGCCCGTCACATTGAGACGGATCGCCGCAGAGAGCGAGAGGAGAGAGAGGCTAAGAGGCCTCGTGGTACCGGCAGAGTTACGGTGGTGCTCCGTCTAGGGGCCAATTTCAGCATAGCAGAGGTCGCTCCTTCGGATCTCATCAGTCTGGACGTGCGGAGTCCGGTGGGGTTTCATCCGATCGTGGCCGTCGAGGCCGGCGGGGTTATCGGGGTCGGCGGGGCCGCCGGCGAGTCGACCGCACGCGAGTGCTCTTCCGACTCGGAGCTGCGCTCCTGTTTCCTCGACGACGAGATTCATCGGTAGCGAGGGGTCCTCGGCAGCCCCTTCTCCCATCTTCGGGCCGTTGTTTTGAGTGCGGCGATTTGGGCCATATCAGGAGAGAGTGTCCTCAGTGGCTTCGTAAGAGGTCACAGCGGAGGGATCGGCCTTCGTCTTCTACTCCTGTTTCTTCAGCGCCAGCACAGTCGGCTAGGACTGGTGGCCGGGTATCCAGAGGTCGCCCCCGGGGCGAGGATCGTACTGGTGGAGGCCAGGCTCGTTTCTATGCTCTTCCGGACAGGAAGGATGCTAGCGCTTCAGATGCGGTTATTTCAGGTATTATCTCAGTCTGCCACAGGGATGCTTCTGTCTTATTTGATCCCGGATCCACCTATTCTTATGTTTCTACTTACTTTGCACATCATTTGGGTATGACCCGTGGTATTCTTGCTTTGCCCGTACATGTGTCTACCCCGGTGGGAGATACTGTTGTTGTGGATCAGGGTATATCGATCATGTATTATTACTATTGGGGGTCTGGAGACCCGAGTTGATTTATTACTACTGGGCATGGTAGATTTCGATGTTATTCTAGGCATGGATTGGCTATCTCCTTACCATGCGATTCTGGACTGTCATGCCAAGACAGTCACACTAGCTATTCCAGGTAATCCGAGGATCGAGTGGCGTGGCTTGACTGATTATGTGTCCGACAAGGTGATTTCTTATATAAAGGCCCAACGAATGATTGGCAAGGGTTGTTTATCTTATTTGGCCTTCATTAGAAATGTTGAGGCTGAGATACCCAGTCTTGATTCGGTCCCCGTTGTGAGGGAGTTTCCGGATGTATTTCCAGCAAACCTACGGGGCATGCCGCCTGACAGGGATATTGACTTTGGTATTGACTTGGTGTCGGGCACTCAGCCCATTTCTATTCCTCCCTATCGCATGGCACCAGCGGAGTTAACGAAATTGATAGAGCAGCTTCAGGAGCTCTTAGATAAGGGTTTCATTCTCCCGAGTGTGTCACCTTGAGGTGCACCAGTATTGTTCGTGAAGAAGAAAGACGGCACAATGAGAATGTGCATTGATTACAGGCAGCTGAACAAGGTAACAATGAAGAATAAGTACCCATTGCCTCGTATTGAGGACTTATTTGATCAGCTCCAGGGAGCTAGTGTATTTTCTAAGATTGATCTTCGATCGGGTATCACCAATTGAAGATCAGGGACTCAGATATTACGAAGATAGCGTTCAGAACAAGAAATGGTCACTACGAGTTCCTGGTGATGTCTTTCGGGCTGACTAATGCCCCAACCGCATTCGTGCACTTGATGAATAGTGTATTTTGGCCATACCTTGATTCTTTTGTGATTGTGTTTATTGATGCTATTCTGGTGTATTCACGCATCCAGGAGGAGCATGCACAACATTTGAGGGTGGTATTGCAGAGGTTGAGAGAAGAAAAACTCGATGCAAAATTCACTAAGTGTGAGTTCTGGCTTGATACTGTGACTTTTTTGGGACATATAGTGTCTAGTGATAATATTCGGGTTGATCCACAGAAGGTCGAGGCAGTGCAGAATTGGCCCAAACCTTCCTCAGCTACTGAGATTCGGAGTTTTCTCGGTTTGGCAGGCTATTATCGCCGGTTTGTTCAGAGGATTTCTCATCTATTGCTTCACCGTTGACTAAGTCGACACGGAAGAATGCTCCATTTGTGTGGTCCGATGAATGTGAAGAGAGCTTTCGGAAGCTCGAGGAGGCTTTGACCACGGCTCCGATACTTGTGTTACCATCGGCCTCGGGGTCATATACTTGTATATTGTGATGCTTCCGGAGTGGGACTCGGTTGTGTGTTGATGCGGGAGGGTAGAGTTATTGCATATGCTTCTCGTCGGCTAAAGCCCCACGAGAAGAACTACCCTGTTCATGATTTGGAGTTAGCTCTGCTATTGTTCATGCCTTGAAGATTTGGAGGCATTATCTATATGGTGTATCATGTGATGTATATACAGACCACCGTAGCCTTCAGCATTTGTTTAAGCAGAAAGATCTAAATTTGAGGCAGCGGAGATGGCTTGAGTTGCTTAAAGACTATGATATTACTATCTTGTACCATCCCGGGAAAGCCAATGTAGTGGCTGATGCATTGAGCCGGAAGGCTATTAGTATGGGCGGTTTGGCGTATATTCCAGTTGGGGAGAGACCCCTAGCAGTTGATGTTCAGGCGTTAGCTAATCAGATGGTAAGGCTGGATATTTCTGAGCCCGGTCGGGTGATGGCTTATGTAGTAGCTCGTTCTTCTTTATATGATCGTATTCGAGAGCGCCAGTATGATGATCCACACTTACTTGTCCTTAAGGACAGAGAGTTCAGCATGATGATGCTAGAGATGTCACTATTGATAGTGAGGGTGTATTGCGGATGCAGGGCCGAATATGTGTGCCCAATGTTGATGGCCTTCGTGAGTTGATATTGGAAGAGGCCCATAGTTCGCGGTATTCTATTCATCCAGGAGCCGCGAAGATGTATCAGGATTTGAAGCAGCATTACTGGTGGAGAAAGATGAAGAAAGATATTGTGAGCCATGTGGCTCGGTGTCTAAACTGTCAGCAGGTCAAGTATGAGCATCAGAGACCTGGTGGTGTATTCCAGCGTATTGATATCCCTGAGTGGAAGTGGGAAAGAATAACTATGGATTTTGTTAGCGGACTCCCTCGGACAGCGAGGAAGTTTGATTCGGTTTGGGTGGTGGTGGATAGGTTGACTAAGTCAGCTCACTTCATCCCAGTGTGTACTACCTATACCTCGGAGCGGTTGGCAGAGATATTCATCCGTGAGATAGTGAGATTGCATGGAGTTCCTATTTCCATTATATCGGACAGAGGTACCCAGTTCACATCTCAATTCTGGAGGACATTTCAGCGAGAGTTGGGTTCACAGGTAGAGTTGAGTACAGCATTTCATCCACAGACGGATGGGCAATCTGAGCGTACTATTCAAATATTGGAGGACATGTTGCGTGCTTGTGTCATTGATTTTGGTGGTTCATGGGCTGATTACTTGCCTTTGGCGGAGTTTGCTTACAATAATAGCTATCAGTCCAGCATTCAGATGGCACCGTATGAAGCTTTATATGGGAGGCGGTGTAGGTCTCTAGTCGGTTGGTTCGAGCCCGGCGAGGCTAAGTTGTTAGGGACAGAGTTAGTCCAAGATGCCTTAGATAAGGTGAAGGTGATTCAGGAGAGACTTCGCACAGCTCAGTCGCGTCAGAAGAGTTATGCAGACCGGAAGGTCCGAGATGTGTCTTATTCAGTAGGTGAGAAGGTGTTGCTGAAAGTTTCGCCTATGAAAGGCGTTATGAGGTTTGGAAAGAAAGGGAAGTTGAGCCCAAGGTTTATTGGACCTTTTGAGGTGCTTAGGAAAGTTGGGGAGGTGGCTTATATGCTTGCTTTGCCACCCAGTTTGTCGGGAGTTCACCCGGTGTTCCATGTATCTATGCTCCGGAAGTATGTCGGAGACCCGTCTCATGTGTTGGACTTCGGCACGATACAGCTAGATGAGGATTTGACTTATGATGTGGAACCAGTAGCCATTTTGGGTCGACAGGTTCGTAAGCTGAGATCTAAGGATATAGCTTCAGTGAAAGTGCAGTGGAGAGGTCGTCCCGTGGAGGAAGCAACTTGGGAGACCGAGCAGGAAATGCGGAGCAGATATCCACACTTGTTTGATGCTCCGGGTATGTTTCTTAACCCGCTCGCGGACGAGCGTTTGTTTAAGTTGGGGAGAATGTAACGACCCGGCCCGTCGTTACGGGAATTACCACCCCGTTACCTTGCATTTACATATATTATGCTTTTAAAATAGTATTAGAGTATATCGGGTGAGTTAGGAGTGATTTGGATTGAAAATGAAACAAATAGCATGTTTGAAGAAAGCTTGAATATGAAAAGTCAACCAAGAGTTGACTATTGAGTTAGAGTGCTCGGAACCGGATTCGGATGATTCGACTAGTTCCGGGGGATCATTTATGACTTAGGGGAACAATCGGAATTGAATTCGGAGGTCCGGCGTAGTTTTAAGTTTGAATTGGCGAATGTTGAATTTTGGCGAAAACCGGATGGTAGGTGATATTTTGATCCGGGGGTCGGAATGGAATTCCGACAATTTCTGTAGCTTCGTTATGTGATTTTGGATATGTCTGCAAATTTTCAGGTCATTCGGACATCGTTTGATCGGGTTTTGGGTTGAATGTTAGTTTTGAAAGTTTTTAAGAAATTTAGGCTTGAATCCGTGGTTAATTGATGATTTTGATGTTTAGGATAGTGTTTTTATGATTGGAACAAGTTCGAATAAGGAATTAGGATGTGTTGGTGTGTTTGAATGAGGTCCCGGGGGCCTCGGAGTGTTTTCGGATGGTTAATCGGGAGCAAAATATGGAAAATTGCAGAAAAATGATGCTGCCTCTGTTGTTTCCGCTCCTGCGGAATTTTGGGCGCAGGAGCGGTTGCGCTGAAGCGGAAAAGAAGCCGCAGAAGCGGCGACCGCAGAAGCGGAAGGGAAGCCGCTGAAGCGGAAGCGCGGAAACGGACGGGGAGCCGCAGAAGCGGCCTTCGCAGAAGCGGAAGAGGAGCCGCTTGGGTGAGTCCGCAGAAGCGGACGTCTAGCCGCAGAAGCGGAATTCTCCGCAGAAGCGGTCCAATCTCCGCAGAAGCGGACGCGTAGAAGCGGAAATATTTCCGCAGAAGCGGAAATCGCTGTAAGTAAGTGTATCAGAAGTTAGAAAATTTCAGAAACATTTTATCATTTGGGGGTCTCGGCTTAAGGGCGACTTTGGGCGATTTTGAGGGAGAAATCAAGGGAAATCATCAGGTAATCAACTATGAACTCATATTATGATTTGTATTGATAATATCATGCAATTATATCATGAAAATGGAAGAATTGGGGTGATTCATGGAAGATTTAACCCTAGGTTTGAACTTTAGAAAATCAAGGTTTTGAATGAGCAAATGGAGTCCGATTTTGGTAAAATTGATATGCTTAGACTCGTATTGAGATGAGGGTTCCGAATATGTGACTTTCGTAATTTTTCGAAGATCGTACCGAAAGTCGGGTTTTACCAACTTGGTATAATGTTGAGAATTTCATATAAATTGAAGTGGGTTATGATTCTTTGACCCGTAATTGATACAATTATTGTTATTTGACTAGATTCTACACACGAGGCAACGAAATTCAAAGGAAAAGGCATCGCGGACGATTCGACGACCGGCTAGAGGTGAGTAGTTTGTGTATATTGTAGCCTGAGGGTTCGAAACCCCGGCTTAGCACATTGTGACGCTAATAAGGCGTGGCTCGCACACCGTGGCAGGTGCGGGATTGATTGTGATTGGGGATTGAGACTTGGTCCATCCCGGGAATGAATAATATGTGGTTAGTGTTGGAAATACACTGTATTTGCTATATTTGTGGGCTGTAAGCCTTGTTTGGGGCCTTGTGCCGATCTGTAGCATCCTTAGAGGACAATATTTATGTGATAGCTATAATTGCTTAAATCACTGATCTCAGTCCTGGAAATTGAAATCACACTTTTGAAATGCTAAGTCACCGGCTTTTACAAATTTAATAAAGTTAAAGTATTTTTCATAAATTATGAATTGAGAACTGGAAATAAGGAAAATGAATTGTTTTGTGACTTAATTGCTTATTGTGGATTGAGTATGGGATCGGGCTGCACGCCGCAGTGGTTGATATGAGGATCGGACTGCACGCCGCAGTAGTATTGCGCTTGGGCTGTAGGAGCCCCTCCGGAGTCTGTACACACCCCCAGTGAGCGCCGTCGACGTTAAATGGGATCGGGCTACACGCCGTAGCAGTTATGTGCATTGCATTGCATCCGTATTTGTTGGATTACTCTGTGGTAGCTGTATTGTATTATTGTTGCTAGTTCGTAGGAGATTCGGACTGTAGTGTAGCTTTATATTGTGGTATTTTGTGGATTTCTTACTGTCAGCTACTTATATATATTTGTTACTCACTGAGTACTTAGTACTCACCCCTACTCCCTGCACTTTTGTGTGCAGACTCAGGTACTCAGGAGCAGTAGACAGGCGATTCCAGCATTTGCAGTGTCATATCGAGTTGCTGAGGTAGCTGCCTACGTTCGCAGAGCCTAGCTTCTCCTCTCATTCCAGTTGTTATTGTATATTTTGTATTCGGACTTGAGTACTTCTATATCGTACTCTCTATTTCCTATTGGGTTTTGTTAGAGGCTCTAGACTTGTGACTCCGGATCCTGTGGGAGTGTCAGCGTTTTGTTCTTTACTATTATTATTGGAGTTCTTAAACTCATATATTCTTATTGGGTTGTCCATTTGGGGACTGGTATTGTGCTATTGTTGGTTGGCTGGCCTAGCTTGTTTGTTGGGCGCCATCACGACCGGATTTGGGTCGTGACATTCCCGTGACGACGGGCCGGGTCGTCACAACATTATTCCAGTCTTTTAATATTTTTGAACTAAATGGTTCTGGTAATTTTGAAAATATAAGTTTCTTATTTCTTTACTTTCCTCTATACTATATATTCCTTTATAGTAAAATTCTTTAAATGCACATGTATATTCGTCTATGTAACACATATTACATATTGCTAATTTTGACATTAAATTTCTATTTAATATTTTTTCTCTATGTTGTTCTACTTCTTCTGTTTCTGCACTACTAAATTCATTTCTTATAGTTGTTTCATATTTATGCAAAATTTCTATAGTTGTTGTAGCTTTCTCACCATCAAATTTTTTATCATTTCTTAATACTCCTAAGGCATCTTTAGTCATATTTTGTAACCATAACTTAGTCGTTCCTATTAACGTTCTTTCTATGTATTCTGGTACATCTGATATTCATATTTTATTGTCTATAATCTGTTTCGTCATGTATCCTACCCATAACTGGATTGTCTTATTTATATCTTTTACACAGTCTAGATCTAAGAAATTATGTTGTATTGTTGTTGGTATTTGTGTTGGAATCCACTTCGTATATCTTGGTTCTCTATCATTTCTATATATTTTCTTATAATTATTTTCATAATTTATATAATTTTTTGCTCTAATTGTATATCTTTTGTTCCTGATGTACTAGGTTTTTCATCTATTATAGCATTTATTTCTATACGATCATTTTTACCTTCTTCGTTTTGTTCGACTTGTGCTATATTTTCTAAGAGTTCCGTATATGTTTCGCTTGTTTCTGAATAATTTTCTAAATCACTATTATTATATGGTTCATTTATTTCTTTTGTTATAATTATTTATAACTTTTCTTCTTTTCCTTCTTGTAATTGTTCTTTGAATCTATTTATCTCAAGTTGTAATTTATTTTCTTGTTCTTTTTCTTTTTGTCTGGTTGCATATAGTTCTTTTAGCATGTTTAATTCTTTTTCTAATTCTATTATTTTAGCATTTTTTGTTTCTTCTATCTGTTTTATTTCTCTTTTTGATTGCTGTTTAATTTTTTTTTATCTCATATTTTCGATCTATTTCCTCATTTTCTCTTGTTATTCTTACTAAAGCAGTTAAGCTATCTTCTAGTTTTAGTGATTCTTTTTCAAACATTAGATATAAGTTGTCTCCTATTTTCTTATATTTTCTTCCTATATTAGAAAATACAATTTTTATTTTTAGTCTTTCTGGGTTTTCATATGTTTTTTCTTCTACTGCAAATTCCTCTTTATTCATTTTTTAAGTTGTATTATTAATTTCCATTCTAATTCTGAGATTATATCTATAAGTTGTTCTAATCTATCATTATTATTTTTAGAGATTTTTAAGTAATTAAATTCACAATATAAACCATATAATTCATTTTTAATTTTATCTGCTTCTTTTAATCTGTCTTGTTTATTACTATTATTACTACTATTTTAGTACTAGCTCTGATACCAAATTGGGGGGTTGGGTCTGGTATATATGATAATAAGATTTAAAATATATCAGGGAGATAAAAATATTATATTAGGAATAAAATGGCTAGAAAAAGTTAAACCATACAACTTAGATAATGAACAACTAATCATACATTATGAAAATAAGAAAGTAACAATAAAAAGAACTATATTATAAATATGAAAATACATATACTAGTAAAAATAATAGTGGAAGGATACTACAATAGATACTACACACCTATGATAGGCACGAGATCAGAAGTAAATTTATGTAGATATAATTGCCTACCAGAAGAGAAATGGGAAAAATAGCAAATTGGGGGGTTGGGTCGGGTATAGCTCCGATTAGCTCTGTTATAGGTCGTTTAGATTGATTAGATTGATTACTTACTAATTGTGTTGGTAATTGGTTAGATTTTTGATTCATTGCTGGTTAAATGCTAAATTATAATTTTCTTTAGCTAAAGTTTTTAATAACAGTAATTTTTCTATATTTTTATTTAATGATTCTATGTGTGTGATTTTTTTTAGTTTGCATATAATTATCTAAATCATATTTCATATTTTGTTCGGTTTTAGTTATTTCAAGCATAGTTTATGTCCAATAATTTAAATATTCGTAATTTATCATATCTTAGTCTGTTTCGGGTCCTGAATCCCATGTATTAGTGTAGTCATAATTATATACTCTTTCTAGTTCGTCATTATTATAGGCTTCTTCTAGTTCTTCTAGTTCTTTACTCCATTCTTGGTTAATTATTTCCGTTAAAACTAGATTTTCATATTCTTGAATCTGATTCCATATATTTTTTCTAATTTCAGGTTCGGTTATCTTTCTAAGTGCATAAAAGATTAATATCTTATAATTATCTGCCATTTCGTCTAGTATGTATGTTATCATTATTTCATGTATCGCTATTATTCTTATGATATTTCTTCTAATCTTCTTACTTTACTATCATATTCATCATATAATAATAGGATATAAAGAACAATTTTTCTGGTTACTACCATGGCCCTTTGTTCTAACCATTTACCCTAGCAATGTCCTCAACTGCGGTACTCCCTTAAACGGCATCTCCTCGCCTCACCGGTTTCCCATTAGGAGTGACTTAGCCTAGGTTTAATTTTAGCATACTTCTATGGCGAACTTGCTCAAATTATTCTTTATAGCATTATTATAACATGATGAAAGCTATAGTATTATAAGATGATTATCAGGAATATAAGAGTTTAGCTATGCATAATCATAAATGATTTTACCTTACTTTGTATCTCCTTTGAGTTCGACATATTTTGTTGAATCTAGCTTGTTTGAGAGAGGTTTATGAAAGAGAGAAATTTTTTTTTTTTTGATTTCTAATTTTTCGATTTTCGATCCTGTCTTTACATCTTTCTGCTTGCTCCTTTATATAGAGGAGTAAGATGACTCTTACTATTCACATCTGACTCTTACTATTCACATGACCTTTACTATTCATTGGCCTTTACTATTCATTGGCCTTTACTATTCATGAATAGTAACTTGACTCTTACTATTTACGACTATAACTTCTACGACTCTGACTTTTTTACATAAAAAACAAAGAACTTTACATAAAGAAAAGTAAATATTTCTTTTACATCTTTATCCGCTTTATTTTTTTTCTCTTTATGTCTCTTTCTGCTTTATCTTCTTTGTATCTTGTCGGCCGCTTGGTCTTCTCACATCTTTTCTCTTTGTCTTCTTTTGATCATTTCTTCGTTATGTCTCTTTCTTCTTTTTCTTTACGACTTTCTCGTCTTTTGAGTTATCTTCCACTAACTTCTTCAATTATTCTAACTGGACTTCTGGAATTACATTATCTTCTCCGTGACATTTCGAACATAAATGGTCTGGATATTTCTGGCTGATTATTCTGCAGTATCTTGCTAGTAAATCTTCTGAGATAAATCCTTTCCTTAATGCTCTGGTTGTCGATTGTCTTTCTGGATTTAATAGAGACATAATCCATTTTTGGATTTCTTCGATATCTGATTGTCGTTGTTCCTTTGCATTTGAATATATTAATAACTGGTCTCTTGAATAATAACTCCAAATAGCATTTCCATTTAGGTAATTATGTGCTAGCTCATTGATGATTGTAGATATTCCAATAATCCTTTTGTTTGCATAAAAGCTGGGTATTTCGCATTTAGGTATTTCTTGTTGTTGTCCTATCTCTTCTGGTATAATGTCACGACCCTAAATCCGGTCGTGATGGCGCCCAACACATTGCTAGGCCAGCCTGACCAATCAATAACAACGACGGAGCTGGAAGCTCGCTTTATCCCATTTAAGCATATCAAAAAACGAAACAACAGTGATACATATATCGAAAACGGGGAACCAAGTCCCAAAATATACCAACTCCCATAGACCGAAGGGTCAAGAGTCATGATCCTCTACTGAACATAAGTGTAACAATGGTTTACAAGATACCAAGTGCGGAAAGAAATAGCAACACAAAATCAAAAGACAGTAGGAAGGAATATCGGGTCCTGCGGACTCTGCAGCTACCTCGAATGTCCTACATATGTCGCCTCGAACAGCTACCGGATCACTGCTGAGAGAAACCTGGATCTGCACACAAGGTGCAGGGAGTAAAATGAGTACTGCCAGACTCATTGGTAATAAACAGGGGTAAGACAGCGCAGATAAGAAATTCGCAATAAAGCACTATGTGAAGCTGTAATCAAATACCTTGTCACAGAATCAATATCAACTGTACACGTACCAACCGGTACCAGCAAAATAGTATAACAGCTAGCAGATGTAGCTAAATGCAATGCAATGCATGATATGACCGCTACGGCGCGTAGCCCGATCCAATTTGGGTACCCGTGCTCACTGTGGGGGTTCAGACTCCGGAGGGGCTCCTACAGCCCAAGCACAATATCACTGCGGCGTGCAGTCCGATCCAACATATATACCGCTGCGACGCGCAGCCCGATCCACTACCAGTCAGCTAATATGCAAATACAGCCTCGCAGGCTCAAAATTAGTTTTGAAAACATCTTTTATCATTTTTCAGTTGAAAACAGTAATATCAAGTTCCGGAGATTGGAAATAACATGATAACAGAAATAGCTGCGGAATGGTAGTAAACTAGCATGTCAATATCACAAGACTATGATAATGATCCTCGCGGGATCCAATAACTGGCTCACAACCCACAAGTATACTCAACCATCCAAGAAGGAGGTTCAACGGCTCGAAAGTAGCCAATATCACAATATAGTATGCAACCATCCGAGAAGGAGGTTCGACGGCTCAAGAATAGCCTAATATCATAACCCAATATCAACAAGTCGGACTAAGCCATAGTCCCCAATCACAATCGACCACGCACTCACAAGAGAGTACGTGTCTCGCCGGTATACAGCGTCACAAAGTGGTATACCGGGGTTTCGAACCCGCTGGTCATCACCCACATCTATTACTCACCTCAATACAGCTCGACGACTAGTCCGCGATGCCCTTGCCATGAGGATCAAGCTCCACACGCGTAGAATCTGATCAAATATAGTAAATACACGTCAATTTAGACCAAAGGGACGACACCCAATCAAAACAACTCAATTTACATCAAAATTCTCAAAGTTGTCAAAACCCGACTTTCGGTACACTTCTCGAAAAATTATGAAAGTTACATATTCGGAACCCTCATCTCAATACGAGTCTAGGCAAATAAAATTTACCAAAAGCGGACTCCATTTGCCCACTCAAATTAGTGTTTTTCTTCAATTTTAGGCCTAGGGTTCAAACCCACCTTTAATCTTTCATTTACAGGAAATTAACCAAGTATTTCATGTTAAAATGATGTAATTAAGCCACAAAACTTACCTCTGACGAAACCCCGACGATTTACCAGCAATCTCCCGTGAGTCTCTCTCTAGAACTCAAAAAAAATGGTGTTTTTGGTGTTAAACCCGCGACTGACCAGTTCTGGTTTTTAATTTCACTGCCAACCATTTTTCTTCATTGCGTTCGCGATGCCTCTCACGCGAACGCGATGCCTTATTCCAGTCCTTCATTGCGAACGCGACGCTCTTTCACGCGTCCGCGAAGGTCAACTTCCCAGCCTCCGGACTTTTCCTCTACGCGAAAGCGTAGGCTCTCACGCGAACGCGTGGCTTCGCCTATTCCTTCTTCGCGATCGCGGCCTAATTCCTCGCGAACGCGATGCGTTCCAACTCCCTCATACGCGAACGCGTTATCATCCCTCGCGAACGCGATGACCACTGACCTCGGCCTACGCGAACGCGGAACTTGCCTTCGCGAACGTGAAGGCTTATTTTATGCCCAGTGATCTGCAATTTACAGCAGACCATTTCTTGCTTCCAAATGCCGGATAATGGTCCGGATTCACCCCGAGGCCCCCGGGACCCCAACGAAAACCACCAACATACTCCAAAACACGATACGGACTTATTCCAATCATAAAAACACCACCCTAAACATCAAAATCACCAATTACACACGGATTCAAGCCTAAGTTTCTTCAAAACTTCCGAATTACACATTCCATCAAAACCCGACCAAACGATGTCCAAATGACCTGAAATTTTTGCGGGCATATCCAAAATCACCTAACGGAGCTACTTCAACTGTCGGAATTACATTCCGACTCCCGGATCAAAATCTCACCTATCGTTCGGATTTTGCCAAAATTCAACCTTAGCCAATTCAAGCATATTTCTACACCGGGCCTCCAAATTCAATTCTGATTGCTCCCCTAAGTCACAAATCACCTCCCGGAACTAACCGCATCATCAGAATCCGATTCCGAGCCCTCTAACCAAATAGTCAACTCCGGGATGACTTTCCTTATTCAAGTTTCCTTCAAAAAGGCTATATGCCTCATTTTTAATCCAATTCACTCCTAACTCACCCGATAGACTCTAACACTGATATAAAACCATAAAACATGTAATTACAACATAACGGGGTGGTAATTCCCATGACGACGGGCCGGGTCGTCACATTCGCCCCCTCTTAAGCAAACGCTCGTCCTCGAGCGTACCAGAGTAGTACTAGAAGCAACCCAATAACTCAATGACCTTACCAAGCATATATTCGGGCGATCACACGTCACCCTATCTCTCATAAGTTCGAAAACACTATATAGCTGAAATCTCACAGACCATATGAACCATAAACCACATTGCACTTTCCGAAATCATATACCAATTGTTAATCCCGTGCCTATACTCAGGATACACTAGAATCCACTGCAATAACCCATACTCACCACTCCGGGTGAGATCATATGATGTATCAAACAACCCAATCACTCGAGACAATAGTCTCTAATCACAACAATTTCCCATGATAACCATATACCAACTGAAAAACCCTTTTCATTAGATAGAGTCTTGTTCCAACACCTTCATATCATGCCCACGGCAACCGAACACGTGATATATCGAACCCATCTCTCAGGTCAACCATTCATGAATCCATTTCACTTTTAACTGATACCATAACAGATTTTTGACCCAAATCTCGGTATTACCTTTCTAACCAACTGAAATCACATATACTCACTATTGGCTCTAACGATCATTTCGATTATAACACACCGCATTGGTGATTTGACACCTCAACACCGGCCTAAGACACGACGAGCACAACATAGGCTCCAATAGAAACGTCTGAACACACTCAAATCATGACAACTGTCTCCAGCAAAAGAGCTGCATTTCAATTCCTCTGTGCCATCATAACATAGAACTGAGATCGCGTCTCACATTATAGAAATAGAGTACCTGAATCCTCCTCGAGAGGTCATAACATCACGTGGCCTTGCCACGATTCATGATTCTATCCAAACACCATTGCTCATGGAGCACCTCAAGTTACCCAGCTTAAACGGTCAGCCACGCACATAGTTAGGTCTGAACTCAAGCAATCGACCTCACCCACGGTGAAACAATTAATGTATGCTATCAAATCCTGAAAGAACACAGCCGATGTGATGTTCGCCAAGCCATATTCAATATGGACTTTTCCTCAGAAGACAGGAGTATTGTATACCAGGTAACATATAACTAACTCTATTTTTGCATTACACTGTTGCGGCGTGCAACCCGCTCCAATGGCATACCCGTGGCAGCGTGCCACCCAATCCAGATACCATACCCGTGGCGGCGTGCCACCCGATCCAAATAACCATACCTATGGCGGCGTGCCACCCGATCCATATAAAACCCTCGCAAAAGATATGCACATCGAGTCGAATTGCTCATTACAGTAAACATATATAGCCTCAAGCTCGGACACAAGAAATGCGTCAGACAAAGTTCCCCAATACCGGAACTAAATCTATGGTCGAAACCTCTGCACTGATATCCGCCACGAAGGCCCAACTGACAAAGCAATACCTACCAGCCGTCTGCCGGTCCTGGGGTACAACTACGCTGCTGGAGCATACTCTGATGCACCCTGTTACGCAATCTGCGACATACCATCATAGTCCATATCACATTAGTATAGACAACCCGATCCAATGACGACCAGTCAGCAATCAAGTATCATAATCCAAATTAGTCATATCCAGTTGAGAGAGAGCCACTAGAGCTTCCGATTTCCAATAATCACTAAACGGTGCCGATACACACGATATACAACCACTACATAGGCGGATTTACGAGACTTCAAGTCTCCAACACATATATAACACATGAATCACTATGCCTGATTCCATACTTCACTGTACGAATACATAACGCACATCAAGCGTCCATTCATACCACGAAAGCCATTCAGAAATTTCACTATGCCATTAGCGACTCAATTATTACAGTCGATTCAATAAGAGAATGCCACCATACCACTAGGTGTTATTACATTACCTTGTCCTTTTGGACCATATTCCCTGCCAATTCACTAGAATAGCTGTACCATTTTCCTTAATCACCAGAAAGATCGATTCTTAAATCACCTGCAGCTGCCCGCGCTGCTCAATAATTTTAATGACTTCAAATATATTAAGAGCTGATCTCAAAACCTTGAATATGCCATTATCAACTTTCCATAACACATCGCATATACCATACCACACTAAGATAACATGGAAATTCACATTCCTTTCCTACGCCGCAAACATCGATGCACTCAACTAATCAAGGACATTCATGATCCCATATAGAGAAAACTCATTACACCTTCCAAGCCTTGCATACCAACAGGAAAAATACACTCATTTTCAAACCACGGTAAAACACATCATAAACTCTTTCTCCCAATTATATTGCATAAGTTAAACTGCCAGGACTGAGTCTTTATACCCATATCGGGTTACACAACTGCTAGCACTCAAAAGCTTTATTGCACAATATCTGCGAGACTCATTACTTCAAACATATACCAGGAATTAATCGCATTCCTTCTCATACCGTTTCGGTTTATTAACAAGTTGTTCCATTTACCCAGTTTCCTTTCTGATTCATCTTTAATTTAATATTAGCCCTTACTGTAACACCATGATGCATCAACTCATGTTAGCACACGAGACTCGTACATAAGACCACACGGTCTAAGACCCATAGGTCACTTAATGCTCTCTCAATATTTCCCAGAAGTACCACATTCTACGATACTTTATTTTGAAGAACTTCTTGCGATTTTGAATTCGTTATCATTACCTCCCAACACGGTTACATAGAATCCCATCATTCACATAATATAATACAAGTCTTGATCTCTTCTAACGAAACCACCATCTTTAGCCACATGCACAATCTTAAGACACCTGACTGTTACAAGCAAAATCTTAAACACCGTAAAACAAATTCTCGGGCGTCATTCACCGTCATTCAGCTGTAATTCAACTGTCTTATTGAACAGAACCACTCGTGCCTTGCTAGAACTCTAACACCGCAGAACATGATTACATACAGATACAATTAGCTATCTTTCTTTTCTATACACCGAACATTCTTTACCAACATAAGTTCACAACATCCTAGTATTTCTTCAAATCTACGAAGCACCATAACCTTTATCAAAATTTCCCAACATACCTAGAGACAGAACCACATAGCACACAATAATGCCATCAATTAATCAATAATAACCTCCCCAACTTGGCTTGGGGCCATACATCTAAGCATTTTTAGCCACTCACAACATTCTTACTC
This sequence comes from Nicotiana noctiflora, assembly GCA_032618575.1. Taxonomy (NCBI): domain Eukaryota; kingdom Viridiplantae; phylum Streptophyta; class Magnoliopsida; order Solanales; family Solanaceae; genus Nicotiana; species Nicotiana noctiflora. Next base: position 556,755 of record JASVEL010002790.1, read on the forward strand.
AAATGATGCCACAATGTTCTAGTTAAATTAAAATCAAGTCATTTACAAACTTCGGCGGATATTCGAATCATCAGAAATATTGACTCTTTTGCAATTCTTGCATTCATTCACACACAACAGTTTCGCCCACTCTTTAGGTGACAAAAATCTTTTCTAAGTCCCAAATTTTCCAAAAATCTCGGTAGAGTTTCCTTTGTAAATTGGCCTATCCACCTGCCAGAGAATCACCAAAACCATCCTAGCAATACATTCACAACTCGACAAGACATCACAATGCATATCGACAACATTAGTCTCAATACTACACAAATCATATTATCATAATTGGTACATGAACATGCGTTGTACCTGCTCGAATCATAACACATATCAATTACCTTTCAATTACACATGAAAATCAACCCACCTACTTCGCCTCAATTTAGCATTTCCGCACAATACCTTCCACCAGGATATACATAGCATAATCACTTTAGCCTTCCTGAGTTTGAACTCGTTCCACTACACATAAGGCACTTTACCTTCCAATTATGAGATATGATAAATATTCACCACGCCCATAGCTCGGGGCTACACAACAATTTAGATAAGAGTCGAACAATTAACGACTCATCCATTAGTAAGCCTCCATAATACTCTACAGATCGGCACAAGGCCCCAAACATGGCTACTAGCCCAAGTACATAGATATAAACCCAGTCTTAGTCACTTTACACAGTAATTTATCAATCGGGAAGGATCAAGTCCAAATCCCTAGTCACAATACCACCACGCTCGTCACATGACGCGTGTATCATCTCAGCATAGCACTGTATAGTACAAATACGGGGTTTCAAACCCTCGGTACATTATCTATTGCCACCACTCACCAAATCAGCACTTCGATGCTCAAGTCATAAACAAGGTCCAGCCTCAAGTCATCCTGACTGGCCCAACATGAACTCACCGAGATTATATCTCGCCCCTCATTCGGGGAAATCACAAGCCATAAGGCAATTACATTACTGAGCGCTCGATGCGTGCACAGACGTGCGGAAGGAATTTCAAAATTATATCTCAAGCTAAATCAAGTGCGCACAATAAGAATTCCAAGAAATGTGAAGTGTTTCCTAAAGGTTCGCAGCCTCCCGAGGATAAGTACACGCGTCCCCGTACCGATCCACAAGACTCTACCAACCGGCTCAAGACTCATGAGGCCTACTAAACCTAGGCTCTGATACCAACTTGTCACGACCCCAAATCCGGTCGTGATGGCGCCCAGCACATTGCTAGGCCAGCCTGACCAATCAAAAACAACGACGGAGCTGGAAGCTCCCCTTTATCCCATTTAAGCATATCAAAATACGAAACAACAGTGATACATATATCGAAAATGGGGAACCAAGTCCCAAAATATACCAACTCCCATAGACCGAAGGGTCAAGAGTCATGAGCCTCTGCTGAACATAAGTGTAACAATGGTTTACAAGATACCAAGTGCGGAAAGAAATAGCAACACAAAATCAAAAGACAGTAGGAAGGAATATCAGGTCCTGCGGACTCTGCAGCTACCTCGAATGTACTACAAATGTCGCCTCGAACTGCTACCGGATCACTGCTGAGAGGTACCTGGATCTGCTTGTAATCAAAAGAAGAATGTGTCCACTCACTCCCAAGAAAAGGTGAATGAAATAATGAAAAGGAATATGGTCAATTACATCCTAAACTGGTGATTTTCAAATACACTTGTCATAGAAAATTGGATACCTTTGTTGCTTGCTCTTTGGTCAGGAAAAGATTTAAGTTTTAATGTTTTCTTTCTGCTTTTCCCTCTTCTATTTGCATAAATAATTCACTTTTAAGGCTTTGGCTGTTCTTCTAAGTGAATCATTATACTGTTGTCCTGATGATCATGTTTGTTTTTTAGTTCATTGCCTGTATTAGTACTGATAGATCATTTTCATTGTCCTCAAGGCCTTCAATTGTAGTTTTGAAAACATCTTTTATCATTTTTCAGTTGAAAACAGTAATATCAAGTTCCAGAGATTGGAAATAACAAGATAACAGAAATAGCTGCGGACTGGTAGTAAACTAGCATGTCAATATCACAAGACTATGATAACGATCCTCGCGGGATCCAATAACTGGCTCACAGCCCACAAGTATACTCAACCGTCCAAGAAGGAGGTTCAACGGCTCGAGAGTAGCCAATATCACAATATAGTATGCAACCATCCGAGAAGGAGGTTCGACGGCTCAAGAATAGCCTAATATCATAACCCAATATCAACAAGTCGGACTAATCCATAGTCCCCAATCACAATCGACCACGCACCCACAAGAGAGTACGTGTCTCGCCGTTATACAGCGTCACAAAGTGGTATACCGGGGTTTCGAACCCGCTGGTCATCACCCACATCTATTACTCACCTCAATACAGCTCGACGACTAGTCCGCGATGCCCTTTCCACGAGGATCAAGCTCCACATGCGTAGAATCTGATGAAATATAGTAAATACACGTCAATTTAGACCAATGGGATGACACCCAATCAAAACAACTCAATTTACATCAAAATTCTCAAAGTTGTCAAAACCCGACTTTCGGTACACTTCTCGAAAAATTATAAAAGTTACATATTCGGAACCCTCATCTTAATAAGAGTCTAGGCATATAAAATTTACCAAAATCGGACTCCATTTGCCCACTCAAATCAGTGTTTTTCTTCAATTTTAGGCCTAGGGTTCAAACCCACCTTTAATCTTTCATTTACAGGAAATTAACCAAGTATTTCATGTTAAAATGATGTAATTAAGCCACAAAACTTACCTCCGACGAAACCCCGACGATTTACCAGCAATCTCCCGGGAGTCTATCTCTAGAACTAAAAAAAATGGTGTTTTGGGTGTTAAACCCGCGACTGACCAGTTCTGGTTTTTAATTTCACTGCCAGCCATTTTTCTTCATCGCGTTCGCGACGCCTCTCACGCGAACGTGATGCCTTATTCCAGTCCTTCATTGCGAACGCGACGCTCTTTCACGCGTCCGCGAAGGTCAACTTCCCAGCCTCCAGACTTTTCCTCTACGCGAACGCGTAGGCTCTCACGCGAACGTGTGGCTTCGCCTATTCCTTCTTCGCGATCGTGGCCTAATTCCTCGCGAACGCGATGCGTTCCAACTCCCTCATACGCGAACGCGTTACCATCCCTCGCGAACGCGATGACCACTGACCCCGGCCTACACGAACGTGGAACTTGCCTTCGCGAACGCGAAGGCTTATTTTATGCCCAATGATCTGCAATTTACAGCAGACCATTTCTTGCTTCCAAATGCCGGATGATGGTCCGAATTCACCCCGAGGCCCTCGGGACCCCAACGAAAACCACCAACATACTCCAAAATACAATACGGACTTATTCCAATCACAAAAACATGTGGCAACCCAGCCCGTCGTCATGGGAATTTCCACCCCGTTATGTTGTAACTACATGTTTTATGCTTTTATATCAGTGTTAGAGTCTATCGGGTGAGTTAGGAGTGAATTGGATTGAAAATGAGGCATATAGCCTTTTTGAAGGAAACTTGAATAAGGAAAGTCAACCTAGAGTTGACTATTTGGTTAGAGGGCTCGGAATTGTATTCTGATGATTCGGTTAGTTCCGGGAGGTGATTTGTGACTTAGGGGAGCGATCGGAATTGAATTTGGAGGCCCGGTGTAGAAATAGGCTTGAATTGGCTAAGGCTGAATTTTGGCGAAATCCGAACGGTAGGTGAGATTTTGATCCGGGGGTCGGAATGGAATTCCGACAGTTGCAGTAGCTCCGTTAGGTGATTTCGGATGTTCCTGTAAAATTTCAGGTCATTCGGAGGTCGTTTGGTCGGGTTTTTGATAGAATGTGTAATTCGGAAGTTTTGAACAAACTTAGGCTTGAATCCGTGTGTAATTGGTGATTTTGATGTTTAGGATGGTGTTTTTATGATTGGAATAAGTTCGTATCGTGTTTTGGGGTATGTTGGTGGTTTTCGTTGGGGTCCCGGGGTCCTCGGGGTGAATCCGGACCATCATCCGGCATTTGGAAGCAAGAAATGATCTGCTGTAAATTTCCAGATCACTGGGCAAAATTTTAGCCTTCGCGTTCGCGAGGGCTATGCCACATTCGCGTAGGTTGGGGCCAGTTGGCCATCGCGTTCGCGATGGTTTGGGTCGCGTTCGCGTAATAGGAAAAGGGAAGGCATCGCGGACGCGTGACACCACGTCGCGTTCGCGTAGAGTAAAAATCAGAGATTGGGGAGTTGGCCTTCGGGACGCGTGACTTCACATCGCGTTTGCGATGAAGAACTGGAATAAGGCATCGCGTTCGCGTGAGAGGCGTCGCGAACGCGATGAAGGATTTGGCCAGGCAGTGAGTTTAATTACAGAACAGAACCAATCGCGGGTTTCATACCCCAAAACACCATTTTTGAGTTCTAGAGGGAGAGACTCACGGGAATTGCTGGGAACTCATCGGGGATTCGTTGGAGGTAAGTTTTGTGGCTTAATTACATCATTTAAACATGAAATCCTTGGTTAATTTTCTGTAAATGGAAGATTAAAGGTGGGTTTGAGCCCTAGGCCTAAATTGAAGAAAAAACACTAATTTGAGTGGGCAAATGGAGTCCGATTTTGGTAAATTTTATATGCCTAGACTCGTATCGAGATGAGGATTCCGAATATGTGAATTTTTTAATTTTTCGAGAAGTGTACCGAAAGTCGGGTTTTGACAACTTTGGGAATTTTGATGTAAATTGAGTTGTATTGATTGGGTGTCGTCCCATTGGCCTAATTTGTTGTATTTCTACTGTATTTGATCAGATTCTACGCGTGCGAAGCTTGATTCTCGTGGCAAGGGCATTGCGGAGTAGTCGTCGTGCCGTATTGAGGTGAGTAATAGATGTGGGTGATGACCAGCGGGTTTGAAACCCCGGTATACCACTTTGTGACGCTGTATAGCGACGAGACACGTACTCTCATGTGAGTGCGGGGTCGATTGTGATTGGGGACTGTGGCTTAGTCCGACTTGTTGGCACTGTGTTATGACATTGGCTATTCTTGAGCCGTCGAACTTCCTTCTCGGATGGTTGCATACTATGTACTGTGATATTGGCTACTCTTGAGCCGTATTACCCCCTTCTTGGGCGGTTGAGTATACTTGTGATCCGTGAGCTAGTTATTGGATCCCGCGAGGATCGTTATCATTGTCTTATCATATTGACATGTTAGTTACTACCGATCCGTAGCTATTTCTGTTATCATGCTATTTCCAATCTCTGGAACTTGGTATTACTGTTTAACAACTAAAAAATGATAAAAAGGTTTTCAAAACTACGTTTGAGCCTGCGAGGCTGTATTTGCATATTAGCTGACTGGTAGTAGATCGGGCTGCGCGCCGCAGCGGTATATATATTGGATCGGACTGCACGCCGCAATAATATTGTGCTTGGGCTGTAGGAGCCCCTCCGGAGTCTAAACCACCACAGTGAGCACGGGTACCCAAATTGGATCGGGCTACGCGCCGTAGCGGTCATATCATGCATTGCATTGCATTTAGCTACATCTGATAGCTGTTATACTGTTTTGTTGGTACTTGTTGGTACATGTACAATTGATATTGATTCTGTGACAGGGTATTTGATTACAGCTTTACATAGTGCTTTATTGCGGATTTCTTATCTGCGTTGTCTTACCCCTGTTTATTACCACTGAGTCTGGCAGTACTCATTTGACTCCATGCATCTTGTGTGCAGATCCAGGTACCTCTCAGCAGTGACCCAGTAGCTGTGCGAGGCGACATCTGTGGGATATACGAGGTAGCTGCAGAGTCCGCAGGACCCAATATTCCTTCTTACTGTCTTTTGACTCTGCATTGATGTTTCTTTCCGTACTTGGTATCTTGTAAACCATTATACACTATTGTTCAGTAGAGGCTCATGACTCTTGACCCTTCGGTCTATGGGAGTTGGTATATTTTGGGACTTGGTTTCCCCGTTTTCGTTATATGTATCGCTGTTGCTTCGTGATTTGATATGCTTAAATGTGGTAAAGCGAGCTTCTAGCTCCGTTATTGTTATTGATTGGTCAGGCTGGCTTAGCAATGTGCTGGGCGCCATCACGACCGGATTTGGGGTCGTGACAAGTTGGTATAAGAGCCTAGGTTTACTAGGCCTCATGAGTCTTGAGCCGGTTGGTAGAGTCTTGTGGATCGGTACGGGGACGCCTGTACTTATCCTCGGGAGGCTGCGAACCTTTAGGAAATACTTCACTTTTCGTGAACTCTGTCGTGCGATCTTGTTGTTCTGAGAACTGAACTCCTATATTCTATTCTCTCGTAGATGGCGAGAACGCGAGCATCAGGACGAGGTGGACGACCTCCATTGCCACCTGCTAGAGGTCGTGGGCGCGGTCGTGCTAGAGGTAGAGGTAGGGCGGCCGAGGCAATGCCAGCTGACCCGCCCGTTGTACCAATTCAGGAGCAGCCCCCAGTGGTTGATGCTCCAGCAGCCCCAGTTCAGGGCCAGACTGTATCTATTGCTATTCCTGGTCTTCAGGAGACTCTTGCTCAGATATTATCGGTGTGTTCCGGTTTGGCTCAGGTAGTCTCAGCTACTGCTACTGCAGCGACATCTCAGACAGGGGGTGGTCAGCAGACCCCTGCAGCTCGCACACCTGACCCGGTTGTTCAGGGACTTCAGACGCTAGAGGCGGTCCCCGCTCAGGTAGTTGCACCGGTTATTCCTCTAGCTGCACCAGCTCCAGCTCCAGAGCATATGGTTGAGGCTATGCCCGACGACGAGCAGCGTCATCTTGAGAGATTTGGTAGACTTCAGCCACCCCATTTTAGTGGCGTTGAGGGCGAGGATGCCCAGGGTTTCTTGGACAAGTGTCAGAGGATGTTGCGGACGGCTGGTATTCTTGAGTCCGGCGGAGTTTCATTTACTACCTTTCAGTTCACTGGTCCCGCAATTGATTGGTGGGAAGCACCTCTCACATGGCAGCAGTTCTCTACTCTCTTTCTAGAGAAATATGTACCTCGGTCTTGTCGCGAGGAGCTACGTCGCCAGTTCGAGTGGTTGGTTCAGGGCGACATGTCTGTGACCCAGTATGAGCTCAGATTCACACAGTTGGCTAGGCATGCCACATGGATGATCCCTACTTATAGGGAGAGGATCTGGAGGTTCATTGATGGCCTCAACTACTCTATCCGCATTCTTATGACTAGAGAGAGAGTTTTGTCATCCTCATTTGAGCAGGTTGTTGACATGGCACACTCCATTGAGGCGGATCGTCGCCAAGAGAGAGAGGAGCGGGAGGCCAAGAGGCCTCGTGGTTCTGGCAGTTTCAGTAGTGCTCCATCTAGAGGGCATTCCCAGCAGAGCAGAGGTCGCTCATCTAGACCTTCTCATTTAGGCCGCCCAGCTGAGTAGAGTGGAGCTTCTTTTGGTCGTGGTCGCCAGGGATTCCAGCAAGGCCAGTCTTTACTTAGTGCCCTCCTAGCTCAAAGTGCAGCACCTACTATTTCTTCAGCACAGGGTTCGTCTACAGCGAGGGGTTCCCTTCAGTCCCCTTCTCCAGTACTAGGTAGCTGTTTTGAGTGTGGCGAGTTTGGCCACATGAGGAGGAAGCGCCCTTGCCTTCATAGGGACAAGTCTCAGGAGAGGGATCAGCCCTCCTATTCAGCACCATCTCAGGCTAGCAGAGGCGGAGGTCAGTCTTCTCGTAGTCGCCCCAGAGGTGAAGAGAGATCCAGTAGGGGCCAGGCCCAATTCTATGCACTCCCTGATAGGCGTGATGCAGTTGCCTCCGATGTAGTGATTACAGGTATCATTTCTGTCTGTCACAGAGATGCCTCTGTTCTATTTGATCCAGGGTCCACATATTCTTACGTGTCCTCTTATTTTGCACATCATTTGGGTGCGACTCGTGGTAGTTTTGATTTACCGGTACATGTATCCACCCCCGTGGGTGATATGATTGTTGTGGATCATGTCTATAGATCCTGTGTTATATCTATTGGGGGTCTGGAGACCCAGGCAGATTTATTATTGTTGGAGATGGTGGACTTTGATGTTATATTGGGTATGGATCGGTTGTCTCCGTACCACGCTATATTAGACTGTCATGCTAAGACAGTTACATTGGCCATTCCTGGTATTTCTCAGATTGAGTGGCGGGGTTCGACCGATTTCGTCCCTAGCCGTGTCATTTCGTTCTTAAAAGCTCAGAAGATGGTTGAAAAAGGGTGTTTATCGTACTTAGCTTTTGTGAGAGATGTGGGAGCCGAGTCTCCTAGCATTGATTCTGTACCTGTTGTGAGGGACTTCCCGGATGTATTCCCCTCAGACCTGCCGGGCATGCCGCCGGACAGGGATATTGATTTTGGCATTGACTTGGTGCCGGGCACCCAGCCCATATCCATTCCTCCTTATCGGATGGCACCAGCTGAGTTGAAAGAACTGAAAGAGCAGCTTCAGGAGCTTCTGGATAAGGGTTTCATCCGCCCTAGTATGTCCCCGTAGGGTGCGCCGGTGTTATTTGTTAAAAAGAAAGATGGTTCCATGCGTTTGTGTATTGATTATAGGCAATTGAACAAAGTGACCAGTGAAGAACAAGTACCCTCTACCGCGCATAGATGATTTGTTTGATCGGTTACAGGGTGCGAGGGTGTTTTCTAAGATCGATCTTCGTTCAGGCTATCATCAGCTGAAGATCAGGGACTCGGATATTATGAAGACTGCATTCAGGACCCGATATGGTCACTATGAGTTCCTTGTGATGTCTTTTGGGTTGACCAATGCCCCAGCAGCATTTATGCATCTGATGAACAGTGTGTTCAGGCCCTATTTGGACTCATTTGTGATTGTGTTCATTGATGACATTCTAGTCTACTCCCGTAGTCAGGAGGAGCATGCTCAGCATTTGAGTATTGCGTTGCAGAGATTGAGGGAGGAAAAGCTATATGCTAAATTCTCCAAGTGCGAGTTTTGGCTCGAGTCCGTAGCATTTATGGGACATGTGGTGTCTCGTGATGGTATTCAGGTTGATCCGAAGAAGATAGAGGCGGTGCAGAGTTGGCCTAGACCGTCCTCAGCTACAGAGATCAGGAGCTTTCTTGGCTTGGCGGGATATTATCGCCGATTTGTTCAGGGATTTTCATCCATTGCTTCTTCATTGACTAAATTGACCTAGAAGGGTGCACCATTCGTGTGGTCGGATGAGTGCGAGGAGAGCTTTCAAAAGCTCAAGACAGCTTTGACCACAGCTCCAGTGTTAGGTTCATATACTGTTTATTGTGATGCCTCGAGAGTGGGGATAGGTTGTGTGTTGATGCAGGAAGGTAAGGTAATTGCTTATGATTCTTAGTAGTTGAAGCCACATGAGAAGAACTATCATGTTCATGATTTGGAGCTAGCCGCCATTGTTCATGCCTTGAAAATTTGGAGGCACTATTTGTACGACGTGTCTTGTGAGGTGTATACCGACCATCGTAGTATCCAGCACTTGTTCAAATAGAAAGACCTTAATTTGAGACAGCGGAAATGGCTTTAGTTGCTTAAGGATTATGACATTACTATTTTATATCATCCGGGGAAGGCCAATGTGGTGGCTGATGCTTTGAGCCGGAAGGCGGTCAGTATGGGGAGCTTGGCATATATCCCAGCTGAGGAGAGACCATTTGCTTATGATGTCCAGGTGCTAGCCAATCGGCTAGTGAGGTTAGATATATCGGAGCCCAGCAGGGTAATAGCTTATGTTGTATCTCGGTCATCTCTATATGATCGTATTCGTGAGCGTCAAAATGATGATCCACATTTGGCTGTCCTTAGGGACAGAGTTCAGCATGATGATGCTAGAGATGTCACCATTGATAGTGACGACGTATTGAGGATGCAGGGCCGGATATGTGTGCCCAATGTTGATGGCCTTCGTAAGTTGATTCTGGAGGAGGCCCATAGCTCGTGGTATTCTATCCATCCAGGAGCCGCGAAGATGTATCAAGATTTGAAAAAGCACTATTGGTGGAGAAATATGAAAATGGACATTGTTAGACATGTATCACGGTGCCTCAACAGTCAGCAGGTTAAGTACGAGCATCAGAGGCCGGTGGTGTATTTCAGCGCATTGTTATTCCTGAGTGGAAATGGGAGAGGATTACCATGGACTTTGTTACTAGACTCCCTCGGACAGTGAGGAAGTTCGATTCAGTTGGGGTGATTGTGGATAGGCTGACCAAGTTAGCTCACTTCATTCCAGTTAGTACTACCTATTCATCGGAGTGGTTGGCAGCGATCTTTATTCGGGAGATTTTCCGGTTGCATGGAGTCCCAGTGTCTATCATATCCGACAGATGTACTCAGTTCACTTCTCAATTTTGGAGAGCATTTCAGCGAGAGATGGATACGCGGGTTGAGTTGAGCACATCATTTCACCCCCAAACAGACGGGCAGTCTGAACGCACTATTCAGATTCTTGAGGATATGTTGCGAGCATGTGTGATTGACTTTGGTGGTTCATGGGATGAGTTCCTACAACTTGCTGAGTTTGCCTACAACAACAGTTATCAGTCGAGTATTCAGATGGCCCCGTATGAGGCATTGTATGGCAGACGGTGTAGATCCCCCGTAGGATGGTTTGAGCCTGGTAAAGATAGATTGATTGGGACTGAGTTAGTTCAGGATGCTCTGGATAGAGCAAAGTTGATCCAGGAGAGGCTTCGTACAGCACAGTCTCGCTAGAAGAGTTATGCGGACCATAGAGTTCGAGAGTTGTCTTTCATGGTTGGTGACAGAGTATTGTTGAAGGTTTCACCTATGATGGGTGTCATGAGGTTTGGGAAGAAAGGGAAGTTGAGTCCCAGGTACATTGGTCCTTTTGAGATACTCAGGAGGGTTGGAGAGGTGGCATATGAGTTGGCCTTGCCGCCCAGCTTATCCAGCGTTCATCCAGTATTCCATGTGTCTATGCTCCGGAAGTACATTGGAGATCCATCTTATGTATTAGACTTTAGTACCATTCAGCTTGATGGTGATCTATCCTATGATGTGGAGCCTATTGTCATTTTGGGATGTCAGGTGAGAAAATTGAGGTCTAAGGAGATTGCATCAGTTAAGGTTCAGTGGAGAGGTCGACCCGTGGAGGGGGCCACTTGGGAGATCGAGCGGGATATGCGAAGCAGATATCCTCACTTGTTTGAGACTTCAGGTATAATTCTTGACCCGCTCGAGGACGAGCGTTTGCTTAAGAGGGGGAGAATGTGGCGACCCGGCCCGTCGTCACGGGAATTTCCACCCCGTTATGTTGTAACTACATGTTTTATGCTTTTATATCAGTGTTAGAGTCTATCGGGTGAGTTAGGAGTGAATTGGATTGAAAATGAGGCATATAGCCTTTTTGAAGGAAACTTGAATAAGGAAAGTCAACCCGGAGTTGACTATTTGGTTAGAGGGCTCGGAATTGAATTCTGATGATTCAGTTAGTCCCGGGAGGTGATTTGTGACTTAGGGGAGCGATCAGAATGGAATTTGGAGGCCCGGTGTAGAAATAAGCTTGAATTGGCTAAGATTGAATTTTGGCGAAATCCGAACGGTAGGTGATATTTTGATCCGGGGGTCGGAATGGAATTTCGACAGTTGCAGTAGCTCCGTTAGGTGATTTTGGATGTTCCCGCAAAATTTTAGGTCATTCGGACGTCGTTTGGTCGGGTTTTTGATGGAATGTGTAATTCGGAAGTTTTGAAGAAACTTAGGCTTGAATCCGTGTGTAATTGGTGATTTTGATGTTTAGGATGGTGTTTTTATGATTGGAATAAGTTCGTATCGTGTTTCGGGGTATGTTGGTGGATTTCGTTGGGCTTCCGGGGGCCTCGGGGTGAATCCGGACCATCATCCGGCATTTGGAAGCAAGAAATGGTCTGCTGTAAATTTGCAGATCACTGGGCAAAATTTTAGCCTTCGCGTTCGCGAGGGCTATGCCACGTTCGCGTAGGTTGGGGCCAGTTGGCCATCGCGTTCGTGATGGTTTGGGTCGCGTTCGCGTAATAGGAAAAGGGAAGGCATCGCGGACGCGTGACACCACATCGCGTTCGCGTAGAGTAAAAATCGGAGATTGGGGAGTTGGCCTTTGCGGACGCGTGATTTCACGTCGCGTTCGCGATGAAGAACTGGAATAAGGCATCGCGTTCGCGTGAGAGGCGTCGCGAACGCGATGAAGGATTTGGCCAGGCAGTGAGTTTAATTACAGAACAGAACCAGTCGTGGGTTTCATACCCCAAAACACCATTTTTGAGTTCTAGAGAGAGAGACTCAGGGGAATTGCTGGGAATTCATCGGGGATTCGTTGGAGGTAAGTTTTGTGGCTTAATTATATCATTTTAACATGAAATCCTTGGTTAATTTTCTGTAAATGGAAGATTAAAGGTGGGTTTGAGCCCTAGGCCTAAATTGAAGAAAAAACACTGATTTGAGTGGGCAAATGGAGTCCGATTTTGGTAAATTCCGATTTTGGTAAATTTTATATGCCTAGACTCGTATCGAGAAGAGGATTCCGAATATGTGACTTTTGTAATTTTTTGAGAAGTGTACCGAAAGTCGGGTTTTGACAACTTTGGGAATTTTGATGTAAATTGAGTTGTATTGATTGGGTGTCGTCCCATTGGCCTAATTTGTTATATTTCTACTGTATTTGATCGGATTCTACGTGTGCGAAGCTTGATCCTCGTGGCAAGGGCATTGCGGAGTAGACGTCGCGCTATATTGAGGTGAGTAATAGATGTGGGTGATGACCAGCGGGTTTGAAACCCCGGTATACCACTTTGTGACGCTGTATAGCTGCGAGACACGTACTCTCATGTGAGTGCGGGGTCGATTGTGATTGGGGACTATGGCTTAGTCCTACTTGTTGGCACTGTGTTATGACATTGGCTATTCTTGAGCCCTCGAACCTCCTTCTCGGATGGTTGCATACTATGTACTGTGATATTGGCTACTCTTGAGCCGTAGAACCCCCTTCTTGGGCGGTTGAATATACTTGTGGGCCGTGAGCCAGTTATTGGATCCCGCGAGGATCGTTATCATTGTCTTATCATATTGACGTGCTAGTTACTACCAGTCCGTAGCTATTTATGTTATCATGCTATTTCCAATCTCTGGAACTTGATAGTACTGTTTTCAACTGAAAAATGATAAAAGATGTTTTCAAAACTACTTTTGAGCCTGCGAGGTTGTATTTGCATATTAGTTGACTGGTAGTGGATCGGGCTGCGCGCCGCAGCGGTATATATGTTGGATCAGACTGTACGCCGCAGTAATATTGTGCTTGGGCTGTAGGAGCCCCTCCGGAGTCTGAACCCCCACGGTGAGCACGTGTACCCAAATTGGATCGGGCTACGCGCCGTAGCGGTCATATCATGCATTGCATTGCATTTAGCTACATCTGCTAGCTGTTATACTGTTTTGCTGGTACTTGTTAGTACATGTATAGTTGATATTGATTCCGTGACAGGGCCATATGTTAGGGCATGACAATTTATGTGATCATATGCATACACATGCATGGATCGGACTGCACGCCGCAGTGGTATACGGATCGGGCTGCGCGCCGCAGCAGGTGTGATATTAATATTGTGCTTGGGTTGTAGGAGCCCCTCCGGAGTCTGAACCCCCACAGTGAGCACGGGTACCCAAATTGGATCGGGCTACGCGCCGTAGCTGTCATATGCATTGCATGGCATACATACATTGGTTTACATGTACTACGTGGCATAACATTTAGCACTCATACATTACTGGCACACATGCATTAGTTGCCTTATTTGACCAGATCTCCTGGTGTAAATTGTTAAGGAGTGCTGAGCCCGAGGGGCTGATGTGAGTGCTGACTTGCACTACTTGAGATTGTATCTAGGTATTGGTATATTATCATGAAAGAAAGAAGCTAAAAATTGAGATTTCTAAATAATCTACTCACATATGCTGGTAAGGAATAAAGATAGTTCTGTATGGTGTAGCATGAGATAGTGCCTTGCGTGGTTTTCTTCCCTTCAGCATTATTTACTTTTATTACCGCTGAGTTGGAAGTACTCACACCCGACTCCCTGCACTTTGTGTGCAGATCCAGGTACATCACATCAGGGCTGATTCTATTGCGGCTCGGGAGTGCTTTTGGACGGTCGAGGTAGCTGCCAGCGTTCGCAGGACCTGATTCTCCAGTTTGTCTATATTTTTGTTCTAACCATCCCACACTTGTGCACAGTTACATTCACTATTTAGACTTTGTATACTCTGTAGAGGCTCATGACTCTTGACCCTTCGGTCTATGGGAGTTGGTATGCGTTGGGACTTGGTTCCCCTGTTTCGATATATCCATCACTGTTATTTTACAATTGTTATGCTTAAATGGGATAAGGCGAGCTCAAAGCTCTATGATTGTTGTTGATTGGTTGGGCTGGCCTAGCAGTGTGCTGGGCGCCATCACGACCGGATTTGTGGTCGTGACAAGTTGGTATCAGAGCCTAGGTTTACTAGGCCTCATGACTCTTGAGCCGGTTAGTAGAGTCTTGTGGATCGGTACGGGGATGCCTGTACTTATCCTCGGGAGGCTGCGAACCTTTAGGAAACACTTCACATTTCTTGAAATTCTTATCGTGCGCACTTGATTCAGCTTGAGATATAATTTTTGAAATTTCTTCCACACGTCTGTGTACGTATCGAGCGCCCTGTAATATGATTGCCTTGATGGCTTGTGATTCTCCGATCAAGGGACGAGATATAATCTCTGTGAGTTCATGTTGGGCCAATCGGGAGGACTCGAGGCCAGATCTGTGTTTATGACATGAGCACCAAGGTGCTGATTTTGTGAGCTGGTATTATGAAACTTATATGATTGGTATTGTTCTAACTGTGGAAATGGCAGCTTAATAATGTACGAGCTGGCAGGTGTTAGATCCTTATTGTAATCTGTTGAGTTGCCCCGAGCTATGGGATGGTGAATATTTATCATATCACTTAGTTGGAAGGTAAAGTGCCTTACGTGTAGTAAAACGAGTTTAGATTCAGGAAGACTAAAGTGATTATGCTATGTATATCCTGGTGGAAGGTGTTGTACCGAAATACTAGATTGATGCAAAGTAGGTGGGTGGATTCGGATGTGTAATTGAAGGGTATTTGATATGTGATATGATGGGGGCAGGTGTAGCGCAGGTTCAGGTATAAATTGTGATAATATGATTCGTATAGTATTGAGATTTAATGTTGTTGAAATACATTGTGATTCTCTGGCAGGTGGATAGGCCAATTTACAAAGGAAGCTCTGCCAAAATTTTTGGAAAAATTTGGGACTTAGAAAAGATTTTTGTCACCTAAAGAGTGGGCGTAACTGTTGTGTGTGAATGAATGCAAGAATTGCAAAAGAATTAATATTTCCGATGATTCGAACCTCCGCCGAAGCTTGTAAATGACTTGAGTTTAATCTAACTAGAACTTTGTTGCATCATTTGAGTAAGAAGGCTATGAGTGGCTAAAAGTGCTTTGATGTATGGCTCCGAGCTAAGTTGGGGAGGTTGTTATCGATTAACTGATTGCACTGTCGTGTGCTGTGTTGGCTCTGTCTCTAGGTATGTTGGGAAATTTTGATAAAGGTTATAGTGCTTCGTTGATGTGAAGAAATACTAGGATGTTTTGAACCACTGTTGGTAGAGAATGTTCGGTGTATAGAAAATAAAGATAGCTAATTGTATCTGTAAGTAATCATGTTCTGCGATGTCAGAGTTCTAACAAAACACGAGTGGTTCTACTCAATAGGACAGTTGAATTACAGCTGAATAAGGGTGAATGATGCCCGAGAAAGGTTTTGCAGTGTTCAAGATTTTGCTTGTAACAGTCAAGCGCCTTAAGATTTGTGTATGTGGCTAAAGATGGCGGTTTCGTTAGAGAAGATCAAGGCTTGTGTTATATCATGTGAATGATGGGATTCTAGGTATCCGTATTGGGAAGTTATGATAACAAATTCAAAAAAAATTGCGGGAAGTTCATCAAAATAAAGTGTGGTAGAATGTGGTACTTTTGGGAAACATTGAGAGAGTATCAAGTGGCCTATGGGTCTTAGACCGTGTGGTCTTGTGTACGAGTCTTGTGTGGTAAAAAGGGGTTGAGGCATTGTTGTACTACAGTAAAGACTGATATGAAATTAATGATGAATCAGAAAGGAAACTGGGTAAATGGAACAACTTGTTAATAAACCAGAATGGTATGAAAAGGAATACGATTAATTCCTGGTATGTGGTTGAAGTAATGAGTCTTGCAGATATTGTGCAGCAAAGCTCTTGAGTGCTGACAGTTGTGTAACTTGATATGGGTATAAGGACTCAGTCCTGGCGGTTTAACTTATGCAATGTAATTGGGTGAAAGAGTTTATGATGTGTTTATCATGGTTTGAAAATGAGTATACTCCTGTCGGTATGCAAGGCTGGGAATGTGTAATGAGTTTTCTCTATATGGGATCATGAAAGTCCTTGACTAGTTGAGTGCGCCGATGTTTGCGGCGTAGGAAAGGAATATGAATTTCCATGTTATCTTAGGGTGGTGTGGCATATGCGATGTGTGATGGAAAGTTGATAATGGTATATTCTAGGTTTTGAGATCAGTTCATAATATATGGGAAGTCAATAAAATTATTGAGCAGCACGGACAGCTGCAGTTGAATTAAGAACCGATCTTTCTGATGATTTAAGAAAATGGTACCGCTATTCTATTAACTTGGCAGGGAATATGGTCCAAAAAGGAGCAGGTAATGTAAACTGATAATATCTAATGGCATGGTGGTATTCTTGTGTTGGATCGACTGTAATAATTAAGTCGTTGATGGCATAGTGAAATTATCGAATGGCTTTCATGGAACGAATGGGCGCTTGATGTGCGTTATGTATTCGTACGGTGGAGTGTGGAACCAGGTATAGCGATTCATGTGTTATATATGTGTTGGAGAATAGAAGTTCTCGTAATCCGCCTATGCAGTGGTTGTATATCGCGTGTATCGGCACCGTTTAGTGATTATTGGAAATCGGAAGCCCTAGTGGCTCTCTCTTAGCTTGATATGATGAATTTGGGTTATGATACCTTATTTCAGACTGGTTGACATAAGTCAGGTCGTCTAGACTAATGTGATATGGACTATGTCGGAAAATGGCACAAACTGCGTAGCAGATAGCATCAGAGTATGCTCCAACAGAGTAGTTGTACACATGACCAGCGGACGGCTGGTAGGCATTGCTTTGTCAGTTGGACCTTAGTGGCGGATGTCGGTGTAGAGGTATCTACCATTGATTCAGTTCCAGTATTGAGAAACGTTGTCGGATGCATTTCATGTGGCCGAGCTTGAGGCTATATATATATATATATATATATGTTTGTGCTGTAATGAGAAAATTCGACTCGATATGCATTTTCTTTTTGCGAGATTTATGCGTGGATCGGGTGGCACGCCGCCATGGGTTATTTGGATCGGGTGGCACGCCGCCACGGGTATGGTATCCGGATCGGGTGGCACGCCGCCACGGGTATGTCATTGGAGCGGGTTGCACGCCACAACAGAATATTGTGAAAATATAGTTAGTTATATGCTAACTGGTATACAATACTTCCTCGCTTCTGAGGAAAAGACCGTTTTGAGTGTTGCTTGGCGAATGGCACATCGGTTGTGTCCTTTCAGGATTTAATAGCATACGTTAATTTTTTCACCGTGGGTGAGGTTGATTGCTTGGGTTCAAGACCTAGATCTGTGCGTGGCTAACCGTTTTGAGCTTGGTGACTCGAGGTGCTTCATGAGTAATAATGTTGGGATAGAATCGCGAATCGTGGCAAGGCCACGTGATGTTATGACCTCTCGAGGAGGATTCAGGTACTCTATTTCTATAATGCGAGACGCGATCTTAGTTCTATATTATGATGGTACAGAGGGATTGAATTGCAGCTCTTTTGCTGGAGACAGTTGTCATGATTTGAGCTCTCATGATTCGAGTGTGTTCAGACGTTTCTTTTGGAGCCTATGTTGTGCTCGTCCTGGCTTAGGCCGGTGTTGAGGTGTCATATCACCAGTGCGGTGTGTTATAATCGAAATGATCATTTGAGCCATTAACGAGTGTGAGTATATTTGATCTCAGCTTGTTAGAAAGGTAATATCGAGGTTTGGCTCCGAAACCTATTGTGGTATCAGTTTTAAAAGGGAAATAGATTCACGAATGGTTAACCTGAGAGATGGGTTCGGTATATCGCGTGCTTCAGCTGCCGTGGGCATTATATGAAGGTGGTGGAATAAGACTCTATCTAATGAAAGAGGTTTTCAGCTAGTATTTGGCTATGTGGCCAGTTGTTGTGATTAGAGACTATCGTCTCGAGTGATTGGGTTGTTGATACATCATATGATCTCACCCGGAGTAGTAAATATGGGTTATTGCAGTGGATTCAAGTGTATCCTGAGTATAGGCATGGGATTAGCATTTGGCATATGATTTCAGAAAGTGCAATGTGATTTATGGTTCAGATGGTCTGTGGAATTTCAGCTATATGGTGTTTTCGGACTTATGAAAGATAGGGTGATAGTATGATCGCCCGAATATATGCTTGGTAAGGTCATTCAGCTATTGGGTTGCTTCTAGTACAACTCTGGATCCGCTCGAGGACGAGCGTTTGTTTAAGTTGGGGAGAATGTAACGACCCGGCCCGTCGTTATGGAAATTACCACCATGTTACCTTGCATTTAGGTGTTGTATGTTTTTATAATAGTGTTAGAGCCTATCGGGTGAGTTAGGAGTGAATTGAATTGAAAATGAAACAAATAGCATGTTTGAAGGAAGTTTGAATATGGAAAGTCAACCTAGAGTTGACTATTGAGTTAGAGTGCTCGGAATCGGGTTCTGATGATTCGACTAGTTTCGGGGGATCATTTATGACTTAGGAGAGCAAACGGAATTGAATTTGGAGGTCCGGTGTAGTTGTAGGCTTGAATTGGCTAAGGTTGAATTTTGGCGAAAACCGGACGGTAGGTGAGATTTTGATCCGGTGGTCGGAACGGAATTCCGACAATTTCTGTAGCTTCGTTATGTGATTTTGGATATGTCCTGCAAATTTTCAGGTCATTCGAACATCGTTTGATCGGGTTTTGGATTGAATGTTAGTTTTGAAAGTTTTGAAGAAACTTAGGCTTGAATCCGTGTGTAATTGGTGATTTTGATGTTTAGGATGGTGTTTTTATGATTGGAACAAGTTCGTATCATGTTTTGGAGTATGTTGGTGGTCTTCGTTGGGGTCCCGGGGGCCTCGGGATGAATCCGGACCATCATCCGACATTTTGGAACATGAAAAGTCTGTTGTGAATTGCAGGTTGGTGCATCAGGCATTAAGCCTTCGCGTTCGCGTGGCCCAGGTCGCGTTCGCGAAGGCAGGGCTGGCTAAGGCATCGCATTCGCGATCAGGCTGTCGTGTTCGCGATCAGGCTGTCGCATTCGCTTAGGCAAGGTTGGACGAAGCTTCGCGTTCGCGTGAAGGATAGACGCGTGCGCATAGAAGAAATCCGGCGGCTGGGAGAATTGAACTTCGCGGACGCGTGATAGGGAGTCGCGTTCGCGATGAAGTAATCGAACAGGCCATCGCGTTCGCGTGAGAGACATCGCAAACGCGTAGAGTTAAATTCCCAGGCAATGAGTTTAATTGCATAACAGAGGGCTCACGGGTTCATATACCCAAAACATAATTTTGAGCCCTAGAGAGAAGAAAACACGAGGAAAATACAGAGAATTCATCGGGTATTCATCGGAGGTAAGTTTCTTGACTCAAAAACATCATTTTATGGTAGAATTAACATCAATCTTCATGAATTTGGGTAGAAATTGTGAAGGATTGTGACCTAGATATTGAAAACGAAAATTTGGGTTTTGAAAGGCCAATCGAACTCCGATTTTGGAAAATTTTATATGTATGGACTCGTGGCGAGACGAGGATTCTGGAAATATGAGTTTCGAGATTTTTCGAGATGTGGGCCCGGGGCTCAGGTTTTGCCAATTTCGTAATTTTTGATATTATTCGAGTTCTTTCGATTGCGTTATGTTCCATTAGTTCTGATATATTTGTACTGATTTTGACTAGTTTTGATGTGCGTGGATGCCAGTTTGAGGAGCTAAGGTGTCGCGGGCATGAGTTTTCGCCGGTTCGAGGTGGGTAATACTTGTAAATGATGTCCTGAGGGTTAGTAAACCCCGGACTTGCACATCTTAGTGTTGTGTTGAGGTGACTTGCACGCCGGATAACGGGCGTGGGGTAGAGCACCATTGGGGATTGTGACTTGGTCCGTCCCGCGTAATTAATAATAACACCTAATTGTTGAAATGAATTGGACTAATTATCATGCTTGGGCTTCGTGCCAATTATTTGAATCCATCAGGGATTGGTATCATTGTTTTGATAACACTGTGCATATTTTATTCTAAATTTAAGGTTTTAAATGGTATTTTGCTATTCAGCATTTTTTATAAGGTTATGAAAAACTTGAACAAGGTCTTAATAACATTTTTAGCTGTGAACTAAATTGATATTGTTGCCCATAGGGCTTTCTTGATTATTTGTTAGACTCTGATTGGGGCCGAGGGCCATATGTTAGGGCATGACAATTTATGTGAGCATATGCATACACGTGCATGGATCGGACTGCACGCCGCAGTGGTGTACGGATCGGGCTGCGCGCCGCAGCAGGTGTGATATTAATATTGTGCTTGGGCTGTAGGAGCCCCTCCGGAGTCTGAACCCCCAGAGTGAGCACGGGTACCCAAATTGGATCGGGCTACGCGCCGTAGCGGTCATATGCATTGCATGGCATACATACATTGGTTTACATGTACTACGTGGCATAACATTTAGCACTCATACATTACTGGCACACATGCATTAGTTGCCTTATTTGACCAGATCTCCTAATGTAAATTGTTAAGAAGTGCTGAGCCCGAGGGGCTGATGTGAGTGCCGACTTGCACTGCTTGAGATTGTATCCAGGTATTGGTATATTATCATGAAAGAAAGAAGCTAAAATTTGAGATTTCTAAATAATCTACTCACATATGCTGGTAAGGAATAAAGATAGTTCTGTATGGTGTAGCATGAGATAGTGCCTTGCGTGGTTTTCTTCCCTTCAGCATTATTTACTTTTATTACCGCTGAGTTGGAAGTACTCACACCCGACTCCCTGCACCTTGTGTGCAGATCCAGGTACATCACAGCAGGGCTGATTCTATTGCGGCTCGGGAGTGCTTTTGGACAGTCGAGGTAGCTGCCAGCGTTCGCAGGACCTGATTCTCCAGTTTGTCTATATTTTTGTTCTGATCATCCCACACTTGTGCACAGTTATATTCACTATTTACACTTTGTATACTCTGTAGAGGCTCATGACTCTCGACCCTTCGGTCTATGGGAGTTGGTATGCGTTGGGACTTGGTTCCCTGTTTCGATATATCCATCACTGTTATTTTACAATTGTTATGCTTAAATGGGATAAGGCGAGCTCAAAGCTCTATGATTGTTGTTGATTTGTCGGGCTGGCCTAGCAGCGTGCTAGGCGGCATCACGATCGGATTTGGGGTCGCGACAAGGAAATCCTAGATAAGGGGTTCATTCGACCGAGTGTGTCGCCGTGGGGTGCACTGGTCCTGTTTGTTAAGAAGAAGGATGGATCCATGAGGATGTGTATTGACTACCGGCAGCTGAACAAAGTTAAAGTGAAGAATAAGTATCCTCTGCCTCGTATTGATGATTTATTTGATCAGCTCCAGGGAGCTAGGGTATTCTCAAAGATTGATCTTCGTTCAGGCTACCATCAGCTGAAGATTAGAGAGTCCGACATTATGAAGACTACATTCAGGACCAGATATGGTCACTATGAGTTCCTTGTGATGTCTTTTGGGCTGACGAACGCCCCAACATCATTTATGCATCTGATGAACAATGTGTTCAGCCCCTATCTTGATTCATTTGTGATCGTATTCATTGATGACATACTAGTCTACTCTCGTAGCCGGGAGGAGCATGCTCGGCACTTGAGTATTGTGTTGCGGAGATTGAGAGAGGAGAAACTGTATGCCAAGTTCTCCAAATGTGAGTTCTGGCTTGAGTCCGTGGCATTCTTAGGGCACGTGGTGTCCCGTGATGGTATTCAGGTAGATCCGAGGAAGGTCGAGGCAGTGCAGAGTTGGCCCAGACCGACCTCAGTTACTGAGATCCGTAGCTTTCTGGGATTGGCAGGGTATTATCGCCGATTCGTTCAGGGATTCTCTTCTATTGCTTCACCCTTGACTAGATTGACTCAGAAGGGTGTTCCTTTCTTATGGTCAAGGAGTGCGAGGATATCTTTCAGAAGCTCAAGACAGCATTGACCACAACACCAGTCTTGATTATGCCGTCAGCTTCAGATCCTTATACCGTGTATTGTGATGCCTCGGGAGTTGGCATTGGTTGTGTGTTGATGTAGGAAGGTAGGGTCATTGCTTATGCTTCTCGTCAGTTGAAGCCCCATGAGAAGAACTACCCCGTTCATGATTTGGAGCTAGCAGCCATAGTTCATGCTTTGAAGATTTGGAGGCATTACCTATATGGTGTCTCATGTGAGGTGTTCACGGATCATCGCAGCCTTCGGCACTTATTCAGACAGAAGGACCTTAATTTGAGACAGCGGAGGTGGTTGGAGTTGCTTAAGGATTATGACATCACTATCTTGTATCATCCGGGGAAGGCCAATGTGGTGGCCGATGCTTTGAGTCGGAAGGCGGTTAGTATGGGCAGCCTAGCTTTCATCCCAGTTGGGGAGATGCCATTTGCTTATGATGTTCAGCCAATCGGCTAGTGAGATTAGATATTTCAGAGCCGAGTCGAGTGTTGGCTTGTGTTGTTTCTTGATCTTCCTTATATGATCGCATCAGGGAGAGACAGTATGATGACCTACATTTGCTTGTCCTTAAGGACAGAGTGCAGCATAATGATGCTAGAGATGTGACTACCGACAGTGATGGTGTTCTGAGGATGCAAGGCCGTATATGCGTACCCAATGTAGATGGTTTGCGGGAGTTGATACTTGAGGAGGCACACAGTTTGTGGTACTCTATTCACCTAGGTGCCGCGAAGATGTACCAAGACTTGAGACAACACTACTGGTGGAGGAGAATGAAGATGGATATTGTTAGGCATGTAGCTAAGTGCCTCAATTACCAGCAGGTCAGGTATGAGCATCAGAGACCGGGCGGTGTTCTCCAGCGTATGGTCATTCCCGAGTGGAAATGGGAGAGGATCGCCATGGATTTTGTCACTGGACTCCCTCGGACAGCGAGGAAGTTTGATTCTGTATGGGTGATTGTTGATCGGCTGACTAAGTCCGCGCATTTCATCCCAGTTTGTACTACTTACTCATCAGAGCGGTTGGCAGTAATCTTTATTCGGGAGATTGTCGGGTTGCATGGGGTTCCAGTGTCTATTATATCTGATAGAGGCACTCAGTTCACTTCTCAGTTTTGGAGAGCATTTCAGCGAGAGATGGGTACGATGGTTGAGTTGAGCACCGCATTTCACCCCCAGATAGACGGGCAGTCAGAGCGCACTATTCAGATCCTGGAGGATATGTTGCAGGCATGTGTGATTGACTTTGGTGGTTCGTGGGATGAGTTCCTGCCACTTGCTGAGTTTACCTACAACAACAGTTATCAGTCGAGTATTCAGATGGCCCCGTACGAGGCATTGTATGGCAGACGGTGTAGATCCCCCGTCGGATGGTTTGAGCCTGGTGAGGATAGGTTGATAGGGACCGAGTTAGTTCAGGATGCTCTGGATAGAGCAAAGTTGATCCAGGAGAGGCTTCGCACAGCACAGTCTCGCCAGAAGAGTTATGCGGACCGTAGGGTTCGAGAGTTGTCTTTCATGGTTGGTGATAGAGTATTGCTGAAGGTTTCACCCATGAAGGGTGTCATGAGGTTCGGGATGAAAGGGAAGTTGAGTCCCAGGTACATTGGTCCTTTTGAGATACCCAGGAGAGTTGGAGAGGTGGAATATGAGTTGGCCTTGCCACCCAGCTTATCCAGCGTTCACCCAGTATTCCATGTGTCTATGCTCCGGAAATATATCGGGGATTCGTCTCGTGTATTAGACTTCAGTACCATTCAGCTTGATGGTGATGTATCATATGATGTGGAGCCTATTGCTATTTTGGGTCGCCAGGTAAGAAAATTGAGGTCGCAGGAGGTTGCATCAGTTAAGGTTCAATGGAGAGGTCGACCCGTGGAGGAGGCTACTTGGGAGGTTGATCAGGAGATGCGGAGCAGATATCCCCACCTATTTGAGTCTCCATGTATGTTTCTTGACCCGCTCGAGGACGAGCATTTTCTTAAGTTGGGGAGAATATGATGACCCGGCCCGTCATCATGTGAGTTATTACCCCGTTACCCCCATTATCCACTTGTTAATGTCGTAATATGCATGTTGGGTAAGTTTGAGTCAATCCGGGTTGAGTTTGGTTGAAATTGAGACAAATAGTCTCTTAGAAGAAGGAATAGTTGAAAACAGTCAGCTGGATATTGATCCGTGTATTAGAGAGCTCGGAATTGAATTCTGATGATTCGGTCAGCTCCGGGAGGTCATTTGTGAATTAGGGGAGCGATCGGAATTGAATTTGGAGGTCCGGTGTAGAAATAGGCTTGAATTGGCTAAGGTTGAATTTTGGCGAAATCCAAACGGTAGGTGAGATTTTGATCCGGGAGTCGGAATGGAATTCCGACAGTTGTAGTAGCTCCGTTAGGTGATTTTGGATGTGCCTGCAAAATTTCAAGTCATTCGGAGGTCGTTTGGTCGGGTTTTTGATCGAATGTCGGTTTCCGAAGTTTGAATGAAAACTTAGGCTTGAATTGCTTGAATTCGATGTTATTCCGTGTTAAAGTATGTGTTTTTATGATTGGGACAAGTTTGTACCGTGTTATGGAGTATGTTCGTGGCTTTCGTTGGGGTCCCGGGGGGCCCGGGGCGAATTGGGAGGTTAAACGGGAGAAAAACATGGAAATTGCAGGTTGAGGATTTGCTGGTTCTGTTGTTTTCGCTCCTGCGGATTGGGGACCGTAGGAGCGGGACCGCTGAAGTTGAATTTGGACTGCAGATGCGAAAGGGGCTTGGCCAGGAGGTTCCGCAGAAGCGGATGACGAGTCGCAGGAGCGGACTCGCTTCTGCGAGTCCTAGGTCGCATAAGCGGAAAGGCGGGCGACGGGGGAGAATCGCTGGTACGGAGGATTTGTTCGCAGGAGCAGTCTCGCAGGAGTGAGACATGGGCCGCAGAAGCAGAACTCGGCGGCTTGGTGTGATCTCGCAGAAGCGACCATTTGGTCGGAGAGGCGGCCTCGCAGAGGCGGATTTTTGTCCGCAGGAGCGGAAATCGGGCCTGTGTTAAAAATAACAGAAGGGTTAATTTCAAAAGCTGTGAAAAACATTTGGTCTCGGTTTAGAGAGGGGTATTGGGTGGTTTGGATGAGGAATTGCTGGGAGATCATCGGGTTATCATTGGAGGTGAGTTTTATGGTTTCCTTACGCGTTTTTATCTTGAAATCCTCCTCTATTTCACTGAAATTGGATCAAAATGTGAGGAAGTTTAGCCTAAGCCAGGGTTTTGGTAAATTGTCGAATTGAGTGGGCAATCGAAGTCCGATTTTGAAAAACTTTATATGCACAGACTCGTATTGAGACGAGGGTTCCGAATACGTAACTTTTATAATTTTTCGAGAAGCGCACCGAAAGTCGGGTTTTGACAACTTGTGGGTTTTGATACAATTTGGGTTATTTCATATGGGTTATGTGAATTGAGCATATATTGATGTATTATCATTTATTTTGAGCAGATTTGGCATCCGAGGAGATTGATTTACGAGGAAAGCGCAAGGCAGACTGAGGCTTCTACTGGTTTGAGGTGAGTGGTAGTAGTAAATAATGTACTGAGGGTTTGAAACCCCGTACTAGCACTTCGTAGTGCTATGTTGAGATGAGACACGCGTCATGTGACGGGCGTGGTGGCATTGTGAATTGGGGATTGGACTTGATCCTTCCCGGCTTATAGAATACTGTGTATTATGACTGTTCACGAGATTATGACTGTGAAATTGGGCTAATAGCCATGTTTGGGGCTTTGTGCCGATCTGTAGAGCATTAGGGGACATGTAGAGCTAGGTGACCCTTATATCGTGTTGGAAACCTACACTCAGCCGTGAAACTAGCTGAATAGCCTGTTAAGAGCCAGTACTAGATGCGTACCGTGAGAGATGAATTACTTAGGGTGGAAGC
The DNA here is from genome assembly GCA_032618575.1 of Nicotiana noctiflora. Lineage (NCBI taxonomy): Eukaryota > Viridiplantae > Streptophyta > Magnoliopsida > Solanales > Solanaceae > Nicotiana > Nicotiana noctiflora. Next base: position 583,104 of record JASVEL010002790.1, read on the forward strand.
TCCCCTGACTTAGCTGAGTGAGCGTGAAAGGCCAAACCTATACTAACCGAGACAGGGTCGAGGACCCATTAGGACGTATTATATACATACACATATGTTTATATTAGATCGGTCTGCGCGCCGCAGCAGTATATATATATTGGATCGGGCTGCACGCCGCAGCAGTATGCATATTGGATCGGGTTGCACGCCGCAGCAGTATACATATTGGATCGGGCTGCACGCCGCAGTAGCATGCATATTGGATCGGGCTGCGCGCCGCAGCAGTATATATATTGAATCGGGCTGCACGCCGCAGCAGTATATATATATCGGATCGGGCTGCACGTCGCAGCAGTATATATAAATATATATATTGGATCGGGCTGCACGCCACATCAATATACTTATTAGACGCATATGCCTTAGGGACACATGTATACGCAGATGGCTGTACACCGTTGTGGTACGAGAGGGGATTTAGTCAGTGTGGGACCTTAACGAGATAAGTGTGGACTAGTGATCGAATTGTTACTGTAGTGATGACTTATTTGTGAAGGTTTTCCTTAGAACTGTCTAGTGGTAGTACAAGAGTTCTTAATTTTAGTTATCATTTATTATTGTTACTCACTGAGTTGAAATATACTCACCCCACTCCCCTGCACTTTCTGTGCAGATCCACAGGTGCCCGAGGGCAGTTGAGACATTGTAGCTGCAGATCATCATCTACTTTAGCGGAGATTACGAGGTAGCTGCCAGCGTCCGCAGAGCCTGTTTTCTCCTTCTTCATCATCTTGTTGATTTCTTTTTGCCTAGACTTGTTTGTATTAGGATGTTATTCTGTAGAGGCTCAGTCTCGTGACACCGCGATATGGTTGGGACCGTATTCTGTATGCTTTTACTATCTCGCTGATTACCTGATATGATCATCTGATGTTTATGTTTAATTTGATTAATCGGAATTAATAATTGGCTGGTTTAAGGGATAATATGGTCGGGCTTGCCTAGCATTGTGTTGGGTGCCATCACGACCAGGGTTTGGGTCGTGACACCTGATATGAGCCTGTCCTGATGTACCTGGATCTCCACAACAAAACTGTGCAGAAGACTAGCATGAGTACACCACAACGGTACTCGGTAAGTGCCAAGCCTAACCTCGATGGAGTAGTGACGAGGAAGGTCAGGGCCCTACTGAGAGAAAACAATTACAAAAATGATAATAACAATAATAAGCGGTTTAAACGATAATAATTCCGAATGACAACAATAAAATGATTACTGCAACCGTCTACAATTAACTAACAACAAATAACAAACTCAATTAATAAGTCCAGGACCTGTGGGAATTGAACCCACAGTCCCATTAACAGTACCCCTGAGTCTCCGGGAATCGAACCCGCAGCCCATGTCTCAGTAAATCTCGGGATCTCCGGGAATCGAACCCGCAGTCCACATCTCAATAATATATCAATAGCTCAGGATCTCCGGGAATCGAACCCGCAGTCCCTACAAATAACTCGGGATCTCGGGAATCGAACCCGCAGTCCCTACCAATAACTCAGGATCTCGGGAATCGAACCCGCAGTCCCTATAAATAACTCAGGGATCTCGGAAATCGAACCCGTAGTCCCTACAAATAACTTAGGATCTCGGGAATCGAACCCGCAGTCCCTACAAATAACTCAGGATCTCGGGAATCGAACCTGCAGTCCCTACAAATATCACTTTGGGTCTCTGGGAATCGAACCCATAGCCCTGGGATCTCCGGGAATTGAACACGCAGTCTACCAACAAATCAAATAAAGAAAACACACAGGGAGAGTATAGTATGTTTAATTACAACTTCACCGAAGCTAGTGCCAACTATTTATCAAGAAGTTCAAGTAAGTCAACTAGGCAATTAAACATATTGAATCCTAGCTAATCATGCTTTTCTAAATAATACCGAGTAAAGTAACGCTTTTATCACCTAAGAGCAGGAATATCACTGTGACAACCCGGCCCGCCGTCACGGGAATTACCACCCCGTTATGTTGTAAATACATGTTTTATGATTTTATATCAGTGTTAGAGTCTATCGGGTGAGTTAGGAGTGATTGGGATTGGAAATGAGGCATATAGCCTTTGTGAAGGAAACTTGAATAAGGAAAGTCAACCCGGAGTTGACTATTGGGTTAAAGGGCTCGGAATCGGATTCTGATGATTTAGTTAGTTCCGGAAGGTGATTTGTGACTTAGGGGAGTGATCGGAATTGAATTTGGAGGCTCGGTGTAGAAATAGGCTTGAATTGGCTAAGGTAGAATTTTGGCGAAATCCGAACGGTAGGTGAGATTTTGATCTGGGAGTCGGAATGGAATTCCGACAGTTGCAGTAGCTCCGTTATGTGTTTTGGATGTGCCTGCAAAATTTCAGGTCATTCGGACGTCGTTTGGTCGGGTTTTTGATTGAATGTGTAGTTCGGAATGTTTTAAGGAATTTAGGCTTGAATTTGATGTGAATTATGGGTTTTGGTGTTATTAGACGTGTTTTGAGGATCGGAGCAAGTTCGAATAAGGTATTAAGATGCGTTGGTGTGTTTGGGTGAGGTCTCGGGGGCCTCGGGGTGTTTTCGGATGGTTAAACGGGAGAAAATGTGGAAAATTGCAGGTTTGGGGGTTCTGGTTCTGTTGTTTTCGCTCCTGCGGAAATGGGGGCGCAGGAGCGAGTCCGCAGAAGCGGATACTGGAGCGCAGAAGCGTTGTTGATCGCGGAAGCGGAGCTGGGCCCGCAGGGGCGGCACCGCTGGAGCGGAAGGCGAGCCGCAGAAGCGGCCCAGGGCCATGAGGTGAAGGACCGCAGAAGCGGAAGGGTAGCCGCTTAGGCGAGTCCGCAGAGGCGGACGCCTAGTCGCAGAAGCGGGAAAACCCGCAGGAGCGAGAGAAATTCCGCAGAAGCGGACGCGCAGGGGCGGTCCATGGATCGCAGGAGCGGGATTGGCCAAATAGGCCTGGGTTCGCAGAAGCGACCAAAAGGTCGCGGATACGGACTCGTAGGAGCGGAAATTCTTCCGCAGAAGCAAAAAATCGCTGTAAGTTAAGTGTATCTGAAGTTAGAAAAATTTTAGAACATTTCACACATTTGGGTCTCGGCTTTAGAGGCGATTTGGGCGATTTTGAAGAGAAATTCAAGGGAAATCATCGGGTAATCAACTATGGACTTAAACTATGATTAGTATTGGTAATATTATGCAATTATATCATGAAAATGGAGGAATTTGGGGTAATTTATGGAGGATTTAGCCCTAGGCTTGAACTTTAGAAAATCAAGATTTTGAATGGCCAAATGCAGTCCGAATTTGGTAAAATTGATATGCTTAGACTCGTATCGAGATGAGGGTTCCGAATATGTGACTTTTGTAATTTTTTGACAAGCGTACCGAAAGTCGGGTTTTGACAACTTGGGAATTTTGATGTAAATTGAGTTGTTTTGATTGGGTGTCGTCCCATTGGCCTAATTTGTTGTGTTTCTACTGTATTTGATCAGATTCTACGCGTGCGGAGCTTGATTCTCGTGGAAAGGGCATTGCGGAGTAGTCGTCGCGCCGTATTGAGGTGAGTAATAGATGTGGGTGATGACCACCGGGTTCGAAACCCTGGTATACCACTTTGTGACGCTGTATAGCGGCGAGACACGCACTCTCTTGAGAGTGCGGGGTCGATCATGAACTGGAGACTATATATTAGTCCGACCTGTTGATACTGTATTATTGGCTATTCTCGAGCCGTTGAACCTCCTTCTTGGACGGTTGAGTATACATGTGGGCCGTGAGCCAGTTATTGGATCCCGCGAGGATCGTTATCATTGTCTTATCATATAGACATGCTAGTTTACTACTAGTCCGCAGCTATTTTTGTTATTATGCTAATTCCAATCTCTGGAACTTGATATTACTGTTTTCCAACTGAAAAATGATAAAAGAGTTTTTCCAAAAACTACTTTTGAGCCTGCGAGGCTGTATCTGCATATTAGCTGACTAGTAGTGGATCGGGCTACACGCCGCAGCGAGATATATGTTGGATCGGACTGCACGCCGCAGGAATATCTCTATGAGATGTGCTTGGGCTGTAGGAGCCCCTCCGGAGTCTGAACCCCCACAGTGAGCACGGGTACCCAAAATTGGAGTCGAGCTACGCACCGTAGCGGTCATATCATGCATTGCATTGCATTTAGCTACATCCGCTAGCTGTTATGCTATTTATTGGTATTTGTTGGAACGGGTACAGTGAAGATTGATTCTATGACAGGGTAGCCGATTATAGTTTTACATAGTGCTTTATTGCGGATTTCTTATCTGTGTTGTCTTACCCTTGTTTATTACCAGTGAGTCCGGCGGTACTCATTTTACTCCTCGCACCTTGTGTGCAGATCCGGGTACCTCTCGGCGGTGATCCGGTGATCTGTGCGAGGCGACATCCGTGGGATATACGAGGTAGGCTGCAGAGTCCGCAGGACCCGATATTCCTTCCTATTGTCTTTTGATTTTGTATTGACTTTTCTTTCCGCACTTGATATCTTGTAAACCTTTATACACTCATGTTCAGTAGAGGCTCATGACTCTCGACCCTTCGGTCTATGGGAGTTAGTATATTTTGGGACTTGGTTTCCCCGTGCTGTTAGTATAAGTATTACTATTGTTTCATATTTTGAAATGCTTAAATGGGTTAAAGAGAGCTTCTAGCTCCGTTGTTGATATTGATTGGTCGGGCTGGCTTAGCAATGTGTTAGGGCTCCATCACGACCGGATTTGGGGTCGTGACAAGTTGGTATCGGAGCCTAGGTTTACTAGGCCTCATGAGTCTTGAGCCGGTTGGTAGAGTCTTGTGGATCGGTACGGGGACGCCTGTACCTATCCTCGGGAGGCTGCGAACCTTTAGGAAAAACTTCACTTTTCTTGAACTCCTGTCGTGCGATCTTGTTGTTCTGAGAACCGAACTTCTATATTCTATTCTCTCGCAGATGGCGAGAACGCGAGCATCGGGACGAGGTGGACGACCTCCATTGCCACCTATTAGAGGCCGTGGGTGCGGTCGTGCTAGAGGTAGAGGTAGGGCGGCCGAGGCGGTGCCGGCCGACCCGCCTCGTTGTACCAGTTCAGGAGCAACCCCCGGTGGTTGATGCTCCGGCAGCCCGGTTCGGGGCCGGACTATATCTATTGCTATTCCCGATCTTCGGGAGACTCTCGCTCAAATATTATCGGTGTGTTTCGGTTTGGCTCGGGTAATTTCAGCTACCGCTACCGTAGCGACATCTCATTCGGGGGGTGGTCGGCAGACCCCTGCGGCTCGCACACCCGACCCGGTTGTTCGGGGACTTCGGACGCCGGAGGCGGTCCCCGCTCGGTAGTTGCACCGGTTATTCCTCCAGTCGCACCAGGCTCCAGCTCCGAAGCATATGGTTCGAGGTTATGCCCGATGACGAGCGACGTCGTCCCGAGAGATTTGGTAGACTTCGACCACCCCATTTCGGTGGCGTTGAGGGCGAGGATGCCCGGGGTTTCTTGGATAAGTGTCGAGAAGATGTTGCGTACGGCTGGTATTCTTGAGTCCAGCGGAGTTTCATTTACTACATTTCAGTTCACCGGTCCCGCATTTGATTGGTGGGAGGAGTTTGAGAGGCGTAGGCCTGCAAGAGCAGCACCTCTCACATGGCAGCAGTTCTCTACTCTCTTTCTAGAGAAATATGTACCTCGGTCTCGTCGCGAGGAGCTACGTCGCCGGTTCGAGTGGTTGATTCAGGGCGACATGTCTGTGACTCAGTATGAGCTTAGATTCACTCAGTTGGCTAGGCATGCCACATGGATGATCCCCACTGATAGGGAGAGGATCAGGAGGTTCATTGATGGCCTCAACTACTCTATCCGTGTTCTTATGACCAGCGAGCGAGTTCTGTCATCATCGTTTGAGCAGGTTGCTGATATGGCACGCTCCATTGAGGCGGATCGTCGCCGAGAGAGAGAGGAGCGGGAGGCCAAGAGGCCTCGTAGTTCTGGTAGTAGAGTGGAGGTCCTTATGGTCGTGGTCGACAGGGGTTTCTGCAGGGTCAGTCATCACTTAGTGCCCTCCCAGCCCAGAGTGCAGCGCCTACTTCTTCAGCCCAGGGTTCTTCTGCGGCGAGGGGTTCCCTTCAGTCCCCTTCTCCAGCACCAGGTGCATGTTATGAGTGTGGTGAATTTGGCCACATGAGGAGACAGTGCCCTCGACTCCGTAGGGACAAGACTCAACAGAGGGATCAACCCTCCTCTTCAGCACCATCTCAGGCTAGTAGAGGTGGAGGTCAATCTTCTTGTGGTCGCCCCAGAGGCGATGAGAGATCTGGTGGAGGCTAGGCACGGTTCTATGCACTTCCCGACATGCGTGATGCAGTTGCCTTTGATGCTGTGATTACAGGTATCATTTCTGTCTGTCATAGAGATGCCTCTATTCTATTTGATCCGGGGTCCACATATTCTTACGTGTCCTCTTATTTTGCACATTATTTGGGTGCGACTCGTGGTAGTCTTGATTTTCCTGTTCATGTATCCACCCCCGTAGGTGATACGATTGTTGTGGATCATGTCTATATATCTATTGGGGGTCTGGAGACCCAGGCAGATTTGTTATTGTTGGGGATGGTGGACTTTGATGTTATATTGGGTATGGACTGGTTGTCTCCGTATCATGCGATATTGGACTGTCATGCTAAGACAGTTACGTTGGCCATTCCTGGTATTTCTCGGATTGAGTGGCGGGGTTCGACCGATTTCGTCCCTAGCCGTGTTATTTCGTTCTTAAAGGCTCAGAAAATGGTTGAAAAAGGGTGTTTATCGTACTTAGCTTTCGTGAGAGATGTGGGAGCTGAGTCTCCTAGCATTGATTCTGTACCTGTTGTGAGGGATTTCCCAGATGTATTCCCCTCAGACCCGCCGGGCATGCCGCCGGACAGGGATATTGATTTTGGTATCGATTTGGTGCCGGGCACTCAGCCTATATCCATTCCTCCTTATCGAATGGCACCAGCCGAGTTGAAAGAACTAAAAGAGCAGCTTCAAGAACTTCTGGATAAGGGTTTCATCCGCCCTAGTGTGTCTCCGTGGGGTGCGCCGGTATTATTTGTTAAAAAGATAGATGGTTCCATGCGAATGTGTATTGATTATAGGCAATTGAACAAAGTGACAGTGAAGAACAAGTACCCTCTACCGCGCATAGATGATTTGTTTGATCGGTTACAGGGTGCGAGGGTGTTTTCTAAGATCGATCTTCGTTCAGGCTATCATCAGCTGAAGATCAGGGACTCGGATATTATGAAGACTGCATTCAGGACCCAATATGGTCATTATGAGTTTCTTGTGATGTCTTTTGGGCTGACCAACGCCCCAGCAGCATTTATGCATCTGATGAACAGTGTGTTCAGGCCTTATTTGGACTCATTTGTGATTGTGTTCATTGATGACATTCTAGTCTACTCCCGTAGTCAGGAGGAGCATGCTCAGCATTTGAGTATTGTGTTGCAGAGATTGAAGGAGGAGAAGCTATATGCTAAATTCTCCAAGTGCGAGTTTTGGCTCGAGTCCGTAGCATTTCGGGGACATGTGGTGTCTCGTGATGGTATTCAGGTTGATCAGAAAAAGATAGAGGCGGTGCAGAGTTGGCCTAGACCGTCCTCAGCTACAGAGATCAGGAGTTTTCTTGGCTTGGCGGGGTATTATCGCCGGTTTGTTCGGGGATTTTCATCCATTGCTTCTTCATTGACTAAATTGACCCAGAAGGGTGCACCATTCGTGTGGTCGGATGAGTGCGAGGAGAGCTTTCGGAAGCTCAAGACAGCTTTGACCACAGCTCCAGTGTTAGTATTGCCATCAGCTTCAGGTTCATATACTGTTTATTGTGATGCCTCGAGAGTGGGGATAGGTTGTGTGTTGATGCGGGAAGGTAAGGTGATTGCTTATACTTCTCGGCAGTTGAAGCCACATGAGAAGAACTATCCTGTTCATGATTTGGAGCTAGCCGCCATTGTTCATGCCTTGAAGATTTGGAGGCACTATTTGTACGGCGTGTCTTGTGAGGTGTATACCGACCATCGTAGTCTCCAGCACTTGTTCAAACAGAAAGAGCTTAATTTGAGACAGCGGAGATGGCTTGAGTTGCTGAAGGATTATGACATTACTATATTATATCATCTGGGGAAGGCCAATGTGGTGGTCGATGCTTTGAGCCGGAAGGCGGTCGGTATGGGGAGCTTGGAATATATTCTAGCTGAGGAGAGGTCATTTGCTTATGATGTTCAGGCACTTGCCAATCGGCTGGTGAGGTTATACATTTCAGAGCCCAGCAGGGTGTTGGCTGGTGTTGTATCTCGTTCTTCTTTAAATGATCGTATTCGTGAGCGCCAGTATGATGATCCACACTTGGTTGTCCTTAAGGACAGAGTTCAGCATGATGATGCTAGAGATGTCACGATTGATAGTGACGGTGTATTAAGGATGCAGGGCCGGATATGTGTGCCCAATGTTGATGGCCTTCGTGAGTTTATTCTGGAGGAGGCCCATAGCTCGCGCTATTCAATCCATCCAGGAGCCGCGAAGATGTATCAAGATTTGAAATAGCACTATTGGTGGAGAAAGATGAAAATGGACATTGTCGGACATGTAGCACGGTGCCTCAACTGTCAGCAGGTTAAGTACGAGCATCAGAGGCCCGGTGGTGTATTTCAGCGCATTGATATTCCTGAGTGGAAATGGGAGAGGATCACTATGGACTTTGTTATTGGACTCCCTCGGACGGCGAGGAAGTTTGATTCTGTATGGGTGATTGTGGATAGACTGACCAAGTCAGCTCACTTCATTCCAGTTAGTACTACCTACTCATCGGAGCGGTTGGCATCGATCTTTATTCGAGAGATTGTTCGGTTGCATGGGGTCCCAGTGTCTATCATATCCGACAGGGGTACTCAGTTCACTTCTCGGTTTTGGAGAGCATTTCAGCGAGAGATGGGTACGCGGGTTGAGTTGAGTACAGCATTTCACCCCCAGACAGACGGACAGTCTGAGCGCACTATTCAGATCTTGGAGGATATGTTGCGAGCTTGTGTGATTGATTTTGGTGGTTCGTGGGATGAGTTCCTACCACTTGCCGAGTTTGCCTACAACAACAGTTATCAGTCGAGTATTCAGATGGCCCCGTATGAGGCATTGTATGGCAGAGGCGGTGTAGATCCCCCGTGGGATGGTTTGAGCCTGGTGAGGTTAGATTGATAGGGACTGAGTTAGTCCAGGATGCTCTGGATAGAGCAAAGTTGATCCAGTAGAGGCTTCGTACAGCACAGTCTCGTCGGAAGAGTTATGCGGACCATAGAGTTCGAGAGTTGTCTTTCATGGTTGGTGACGAGTATTGTTGAAGGTTTCACCTATGAAGGGTGTTATGAGGTTTGGGAAGAAAGGAAAGTTGAGTCCCAGGTACATTGGTCCTTTTGAGATACTCAAGAGAGTTGGAGAGGTGGCATATGAGTTAGCCTTGCCGCCCAGCTTATCTAGTGTTCATCCGGTATTCCATGTGTCTATGCTCCGGAAGTACATTGGAGATCCGTCTCATGTATTAGACTTCAGTACCATTCAGCTTGATGGTGATCTATCCTATGATGTGGAGCCTATTGCCATTTTGGGACGTCGGGTGAGAAAATTGAGGTCTAAGGAGATTGCATCAGTTAAGGTTCAGTGGAGAGGTCGACCCGTAGAGGAGGCCACTTGGGAGACCGAGCGGGAGATGCGGAGCAGATATCCTCACTTGTTTGAGACTTCGGGTATGTTTCTTGACCCGCTCGAGGACGAGCGTTTGCTTAAGAGGGGGAGAATGTGACGACCCGGCCCGTCGTCACGGGAATTACCACCCCGTTATTTTGTAAATACATGTTTTATGATTTTATATCGGTGTTAGAGTCTATCGGGTGAGTTAGGAGTGATTGGGATTGGAAATGAGGCATATAGCCTTTGTGAAGGAAACTTGAATAAGGAAAGTCAACCCGGAGTTGGCTATTGGGTTAGAGGGCTCGAAATCGGATTCCTGATGATTCGGTTAGTTCCGGAAGGTGATTTGTGACTTAGGGGAGCGATCGGAATTGAATTTGGAGGCCCGGTGTAGAAATAGGCTTGAATTGGCTAAGATTGAATTTTGGCGAAATCCGAACGGTAGGTGAGATTTTGATCCGGGAGTCGGAATGGAATTCCGACAGTTGTAGTAGCTCCGTTAGGTGATTTTGGATGTGCCTGCAAAATTTCAGGTCATTCGGACGTCGTTTGGTCGGGTTTTTGATTGAATGTGTAGTTTGGAATGTTTTAAGGAATTTAGGCTTGAATTTGATGTGAATTATGGGTTTTGGTGTTATTAGACGTGTTTTGAGGATCGGAGCAAGTTCGAATAAGGTATTAAGATGTGTTGGTGTGTGTGGATGAGGTCCCAGGGGCCTCGGGGTGTTTTCGGATGGTTAAACGGGAGAAAATGTGGAAAATTGCGGGTTTGGGGTTCTGGTTCTGTTGTTTTCGCTCCTGCGGAAATGGGGGCGCAGGAGCGAGTCCGCAGAAGCGGACGAGGAGGCGTAGAAGCACTGTTGATCGCGGAAGCGGAGCTGGGCCCGCAGGGGCGGCACCGCTGGAGCGGAAGGCGAGCCGCAGGAGCGGCCCAGGGCCATGAGGTGAAGGACCGCAGAAGCGGAAGGGTAGCCGCTTAGGCGAGTCCGCAGAGGCGGACGCCTAGTCGCAGAAGCGGGAAAACCCGCAGGAGCGAGAGAAATTCCGCAAAAGCGGACGCGCAGGGCCGGTCCATGGATCGCAGGAGCGGGATTGGCCAAATAGGCCTGGGTTCGCAGAAACGACCAAAAGGTCGCAGAAGCGGTTCCGCAGGGGCGGAATTTTATCCGCAGAAGCGAAAATCGCTGTGAGTTAAGTGTATCCGAAGTTAGAAAAATTTCAGAACATTTCACACATTTGGGTCTCGGCTTTAGAGGCGATTTGGGCGATTTTGAAGAGAAATTCAAGGGAAATCATCAGGTAATCAACTATGGACTTAAACTATGATTAGTATTGGTAATATTATGCAATTATATCATGAAAATGGAGGAATTTGGGGTAATTTATGGAGGATTTAGCCCTAGGCTTGAACTTTAGAAAATCAAGATTTTGAATGGCCAAATGGAGTCCGAATTTGGTAAAATTGATATGCTTAGACTCGTATCGAGATGAGGGTTCCGAATATGTGACTTTTGTAATTTTTCGACAAGCATACCGAAAGTCGGGTTTTGACAACTTGGGAATTTTGATGTAAATTGAGTTGTTTTGATTGGGTGTCGTCCCATTGGCCTAATTTGTTGTGTTTCTACTATATTTGATCAGATTCTACGCGTGCGGAGCTTGATTCTCGTGGCAAGGGCATTGCGGAGTAGTCGTCGCGCCGTATTGAGGTGAGTAATAGATGTGGGTGATGACCGGCGGGTTCGAAACCCCGGTATACCACTTTGTGACGCTGTATAGCGGCGAGACACGCACACTCTTGAGAGTGCGGGGTCGATCATGAACTGGAGACTATATATTAGTCCGACCTGTTGATACCGTATTATTGGCTATTCTCGAGCCGTTGAACCTCCTTCTTGGACGGTTGAGTATACTTGTGGGCCGTGAGCCAGTTATTGGATCTCGCGAGGATCGTTATCATTGTCTTATCATATAGACATGCTAGTTTACTACTAGTCCGCAGCTATTTTTGTTATTATGCTAATTCCAATCTCTGGAACTTGATATTACTGTTTTCCAACTGAAAAATGATAAAATAGTTTTTCCAAAAACTACTTTTGAGCCTGCGAGGCTGTATCTGCATATTAGCTGAATAATAGTAGATCGGGCTGCACGCCGCAGCGAGATATATGTTGGATCGGACTGCGCGCCGCAGGAATATCTCTATGAGATGTGCTTGGGCTGTAGGAGCCCCTCCGGAGTCTGAACCTCCACAGTGAGCACGGGTACCCAAAATTGGAGTCGGGCTACGCGCCGTAGCGGTCATATCATGCATTGCATTGCATTTAGCTACATATGCTAGTTGTTATGCTATTTATTGGTATTTTTTGGTACAGGTACAGTGAATATTGATTCTATGACAGGGTAGCTGATTATAGTTTTACATAGTGCTTTATTGCGGATTTCTTATCTGCGCTGTCTTACCCTTGTTTATTACCACCGAGTCTGGCAGTACTCATTTTACTCCATGCACCTTGTGTGCAGATCCAGGTACCTCTCAGCAGTGATCCAGTAGCTGTGCGAGGCGACATCTGTGGGATATACGAGGTAGCTGCAGAGTCCGCAGGACCCGATATTCCTTCTTACTATCTTGATTTTGTATTGACTTTTCTTTCCGCACTTGGTATCTTGTAAACCTTTATACACTCATGTTCAGTAGAGGCTCATGACTCTTGACCCTTCGGTCTATGGGAGTTAGTATATTTTGGGACTTGGTTTACCCGCTGTTAGTATAAGTATTACTATTGTTTCATATTTTGAAATGCTTAAATGGGTTAAAGAGAGCTTCTAGCTCCGTTGTTGATATTGATTGGTCAGGCTGGCTTAGCAATGTGCTGGGCGCCATCACGACCGGATTTGGGGTCGTGACAATCACTAATCGGACAATTCAAGTATGGTGTGTGTAACAACAACCAGCGTATGTACACGCCCGTCACCTCGCGTACAAGGCATTTAAACTATCACATAATATCCTAGGGGTGAAAGTTCCCCCACACGAGGTTAGACAAGCGACTTACCTCGACTCCGGTACAAAACCGCTAAGAGACAACTCTCTTTCCATGAATGTCGGCCTCCACAGGCGTAGTATCTGATAAAATTCAATAGAATCACATCAAAATAAGCCAATTGGGCATTACCCAACCAAAACAATTCAAAATACACCAAAACCCACAAGTTGCAAAAATTTGACTTTCGGTACCCTTCTCGAAAAATTACGAAAGTTGTATATTCGGGTTTCTTATCTCAACACGAGTTCGTGCATATAAAATTTATCGAAATCGGACTCCGTTTGCCCATTCAAATCAAAGATTTCCTAAAATTTAGGCCTAGGGCTCAAACCCTCCATTAATCCTCCATTCACAGTGAAATAATCATGGAGAAACATCAAAATATAGTTCTTATATTTACCTCCTTGATGAGACAAGAACAACACCGCGAAAATCACCTCAATCGGAGCTTTAGAACTCAAGATATGCCCAAAATACTAAACTTCTCGGTTTTAAACACTGACCAGGCCCATTTTCCGCTTTTGCGGAAACTTTTCGCATAGGCGGGACCGCTTTTGCGGTTCTATTTCCGCTTATGCGGTTCCGCATCCGCGGTCAAATTCTGCTTCTGCGGTTCTGACAGACACCAGCACTTTTCTCGGCACGGAAATGAGCATAACTTCCTCATACGATGTCCAAATTCGACGATTCTTTTTGCTATGGCTCCGAAATTACGATACGGATCTAATGGTTCAAACAAAACTGAATTTGGAGATCATTTACCTAATATGGTACCCATTTATGTTCAAATAAGCAAAGGTTGAAACATCAAATAAGAGCGTGATCACAACCCGAAACACTCCCGAGGCCCCCGGGACCCCAATCAATCATACCAACCAACCCCAAAACACATTACGGACTTGCTTGAGGCCTCAAACCACATCAAACAACTCTAAAACCATGAATTACACCCCGATTCAAACTTTATGAACTTTAAAGTTTCCAACTTCTATTTCCGATGCCGAAACCTATCAAATCGCATCCGATTGACTTCTAATTTTGCACACACGTCCAAAATGATATATCGAAGCTACAAAAACTTTCGGAATTCCATTCTGACCCTCGGATAAAAATCTCACCTATCAACCGAAATTCGCCAAAATACTAACTTTGCCAATTCAAGCTTAATTCTACACCGGTCGTCACAAAAATATTCCGGACACACTCCTAAGTCCCAAATCACCTAACGAAGCTATCCGAACCATAAGATTTGCATTTTGAGTCCGATATCAAAATTTCCACTTCCGATCAAATTTTCTCAAAAACCTTCAATTTTCTATCTTTAGCCAAACGACTCCAAGACCCACAGACCTCCGAATTCACTTCCGATCGCGCTCCCAAATCCAGAATAACTATACGGAGCTACTCCCAATCTCGGAATCCCAAACGGACATCAATAACACTAAAATGCATTTTAAGCCAAATTGATGCAATTTCTTCTAAAATGCTATCTTCCATAATATGCGCCAAAACGCTCCCGGGTTATCCAAAACCCGATCCAGGCATACGCCCAAGTCCAAAATCATCATATGAACCTGTTGGAACCTTCAAATCTCAATTCCGAGGTCGTATACTCAAAGTTCCAATCCTAGTTCATTTCTTCAATTTTAAGCTTTGGAAATGAGAATTTTCATTTAAATTTGACTCCAAACTTCTTGAATTTTAATTCTGACCATACACACAAGTCAATATACTTGAGATGAAGTTGCCCATGGCCTCAAACTGCTGAATGACGCACCGTATCTCAAAACGACCGGTTGGGTCGTTACAATCTCCCCACTTAAACATACGTTCGTCCTCGAACGTGCTGAGAACTACACTGAAGTAGTCTGAAATCACTGGTTTAACATCTCATGCAACTTCCCGTGCTTCCACAACTCATTTGAGCACATTAGCTCGATAACTCTATAGATATACTCCTTTATTCGAGTAAATAAGCCATTAGCCCCAATTCCAACATCCGGAATTTCCTGCCTAGCATGTTTCCATCATACGACCACAATATCATTCTTCACACGTTGTACCCATACATGACTGCATAACTTTGTTGAATTCACACTTTGCATCACTTTACTCATGGGACCACAATAATATTCTTTAAATATAATAATCGAAAATCCAAAAATCTGATGCTCTCATTGCATCTCATGACCTACATGGGTCTTGCTCAAGCTTTTACAACACCGGTACGACGGAAGAGATGTGCAGGAATTCATATTTAGTTGCCAAGTCAACAAATCATTCAATCTATACTTCTAACAAGATCCATTACCTTGTCCTAAACCAGAGAATGTTATTTTCCTCTATAATATACTTCATATAATCAGTTTGCACTGACCCCAAATCCCATAACCTCATCTCACCCAGTACGAACTGCTCAGGCGATAAGCCACCTCAGACATAATCAAAAGTCCTGCAAGATGACACAATGTGCCAGTAGGCTACTAATTCGTACGTGATACAATAGGAAGGCGAACACTAGAGAGAACTATTCAACTCTCACACTAACATGGACTTCCTCAGAAAAATAGGAAACAGAACACATAAAAGCAATTATGGACACCGAAATAAACATCACACTGTTGCGGCGTGCAACCCGATCCCAACAATATACCCATGGCGGCGTGCCACCCGATCCAAACAATATAACCATGGCGGCGTGCCACACGATCCAAACAATATAACCATGGCGGCGTGCCACCCAATCCCTGTATAAAACTCACACAAGGAGCCATACGTCGAGCTGAATAGCTCATCACATCAAAATGCTGAATATCGATCATAAGCATACTAAGGTGCATGATATCGGACACAAGGAAACATATAGCGCTATAGGCTACAAACTAAAGCACAACTGAGGTGCGATATAAGATCTGAGTCTCAAGAGCCATCATGCTCATATAACATCACCGCTGAGCGGAACCTCAACACATAAGGGACTTACCAAGCCGTCTCACAACTCATACAGCGCAATATATCTTTACATGAATTAACTAACCGCGAAATAAGACCGCGACTATCCCTCCACAAAGGGCGCATTGCTGGAAGAAACACAACCGGCCTGATGCAAGGCTCACTTCCACATTTAAATCTATCCACCGACCTTAAGTCTATCCCGGTCGTGCCAAGCTAAGTCAATAATATTTCACAGGTCTATAACCCAATAAGCAGAGTGCCCTCCAACATAAATTCTCAATTGAATGATATCACCAAAATTCTCATACTTGGTTTAAATTTCTAACCAATCAAGTGACTACAAGTCACACCTATACAATCTTCTTGTGGGTCAAGCTCCCACTATCTTCCAAATAATTAAACGGGCCTGCACATTCAACCCACCGGCTGCACTAACACTGAAAAGCGATTAGGAGTCCCTAACCGGGATGCAAAGCCTTTCTCACAGGACACCGACCTCAAATTATACTGATGTTCATACCCATCTTACTCAAAACACTGAAACTCCTTTCCTGCTCATCCGAGCTCTTTATATCACATTTATTGACCAAACTGTGACCTTGGTCCTTACTTCAAATTTCATACTACTCATTGCACCTCACGTGTCGATATACGATAGACACCATTTCCATCACAACTCTAGAACTGACGATAGGCTAATACTTCATCACATAAGACCTTCCATTTAACTCATTTCAGGAGAACTATAGCAACACACGGCGAGTTCTCAAAACCGCTGAATATGCCAATCTCTAAGTAGTGGTCCAAGCCACCATAACCCTTTTCGAGATCTACCTACTCATAACAGGCCCCTAACAGACGAATACTTTAGAATAACATCAATCACCGCGGCCGACAAGTATCAAATGTACCGCCACAAATCACATGCATAAATCAATCACGTTGCATGAACCGATCATTGACACCAATACGCCAACTCAACTATGGCTGATCAATCTACTTCCTTCCAGGTTATCCTTCATTACCTTAGAAATGTTAATATCTTCCTTCAATACCTAACTTATTCCAACCGCACTTACCCCGAGTGACCTTAAATCATGAGGCCATGCTATATAAAGAATGACGACCATTTCATGTCTCTCAAATACTACACCACAAGTCAAAACATCATAGATCGTTTTGTGCCTTTCTTCATAAGTTGCTTCAAAAGCTTGAGCCTTAACTGTACTTATAGACTCAGAATTATCAAGCACCACACTTTACCTCTTGAATTCACTAGGACCGCTATTGAGAACCATCCGGTTCTAACTTGCCCCAGTACGCAACCAACTCTACTGAATTTCTTTATAACATATGAATACCCCCTCGATAAAGCACCCAGCGGAATCACTTCCCGCGAAGCCCTGCACCTATACGAGGCATAAATCATGAATTTTCCCTCAAGTTTGAACATGAGCCAATAAGGCTAAACATAACATGCATTCAACAATACATATACTCAAATTACCACACATGGTCCTTTTCCCGTGGCTGCAATAACCCATTAATATGCTAGTATCCAGAATTCACGCAGGTAATTAGCCATGCGACCCAAATCATAAGCGGTGAGACTCTCCCACTAGCTCAAAGCCACTATTACACGACTCTCGAGCACATTAGAAACATTCACTCAAGTCATCTACTCTTATTCAACCGCAATTCACTTGAACCTACGAACATAATCACTTATGCCCTATTAGCACTCTGACCCTATAGGGTATGACCTCATTCCAATACAACCAAACATTACCCCGCTCCATGCACTGAGCATTCTCTACCAACGACACCTTAAAACATACTATAATTCTCACATACCTACGAAGCACCATGTAGCCCTTGTCGAATATTTCCCTGCTGATAAAAAAATGTAGAGTTTATTAGGGACACAGGAACATCCAAAGTCTCAACATCATACCATACGAGCCTCAACTCTTGCCCATCCGCAAGTTTTAAAGAACGTTTTTTTTAAATAGCACCTAAATACATCGCAGGCCAAATCTGATATGACACATGACCCATAATTAGATCGTTGATAGTGAAATCCTTTCACTTAGCACGAAGCCTTAAAGATATATTTTGCTAATCCACGACAATAGCCTTTATCATATGTACGTCTTCATCATAAGACAGCCCAAGACATTGGTTTGGTACATGTCCTTCTTAAGACAGTTAAACTCATTTCCCCCAGTATCTATGCTGGCTGAATCCTTCCCTAAATAGATATCGCATATGAACCATATAGTCTTTATTACCACTAACTATCTTTAGATCTACATTCACCTTGTGATTCTACCTTTACTGTGACGATTAGGCAGTTAAGTAAACCTTCTCAAGACCGTACTTATCAACCGAATGCCAGAACCTAGTGCACCCCCATGTGCACAATTGAAGATCTCTCAATTCTCTTGCATTATTGATACGGATGACACGCGATAACAATGGTTGAGTAAATTCTCGACTCCCTTGAAATCCTTCTGCAGCATCACGAACCGTCAGCGCATACTTAATACCGAGCGCAAAATTTCAATACACGAGTGGATGCAAAAGAACATATGACATAGGCTCCAACTGAATAAATAGCGCACGATAAGGAATTCAAAGAATTGAAGAGTTTCCTAAACAGTTACATAGCCTCTCGTAGATAAATACGGACGTCTCCGTATCGATCAGCGAGACTCTAAGTAACCGGTCTGTGTCCCGTGACTCCTATGAACCTAGAGCTCTCTGATACCAACTTGTCACGACCCTAGTTCACCAATCGTGAACATGTCATGACGGCACCCAGTCCCCACGACTAGGTAAGCCTAACACGTTAAGGAATATACAAGTTTATGAACATTAAATAAGAAATAGCGGAAAACGATATAAATAAGAATGTAATCTGTGCCGCTTGGCACATACACCCGTCAAACACACTGTATAAACACCACCAAGACCCGGAATCCCACGGGTAACACAGACTAAAAGAGATTATACAACTGTGGCTCTATGTGTAAAGAGTATCTAACAACGACATGAAAGAAAACATCTACTAATACTATCAGAATAGGAGGAAGGCCTTCGGATCCGCGGACGTAGTAGATCATACCTCGAGGTCTCCCAAAATGCTACTGAATCACCTAATATGAGCCTGTCCCGATGTACCTGGATCTGCACAACAAAAGTGTGCAGAAGAGTAGCATGAGTACACCACGACGGTACTCAGTAAGTGCCAAGCCTAACCTCGATGGAGTAGTGACGACGAAGGTCAGGGCCCTACTGAGAGAAAACAATTACAAAAATGAAAATAACAATAATAAGCAGTTTAAACGATAATAATTCCGAATGACAACAATAAAATGATTACTGCAACCATCTACAATTAACTAACAACAAATAACAAACTCAATTAATAAGTCTAGGACCTGTGGGAATTGAACCCACAGTCCCATAACAGTACCCCTGGGTCTCCGGGAATCGAACCCGCAACCCATGTCTCAATAGATCTCAGGATCTCCGAGAATCGAACCCGCAGTCCACATCTCAATAATATATCAATAGCTCAGGATCTCCGGGAATCGAACCCGCAGTCCCTACAAATAACTCAGGATCTCGGGAATCGAACCCGCAGTCCCTACCAATAACTTAGGATCTCGGGAATCGAACCTGCAGTCCCTACAAATAACTCAGGATCTCGGGAATCGAACCCGCAGTCCCTACAAATAACTCAGGATCACGGGAATCGAACCCGCAGTCCCTACAAATAACTCAGGATCTCGGGAATCGAACCCGCAGTCCCTACAAATATCACTTCGGGTCTCTGGGAATCGAACCCACAGCCCTGGGATCTCCGGGAATTGAACCCGCAGTCCACCAACACAACAAATAAAGAAAACACACAGGGAGAGTATAATATGTTTAATTACAACTTCACCGAAGCTAGTGCCAACTATTTATCAAGAAGTTCAAGTAAGTCAACTAGGCAATTAAACATGTTGAATCCTAGCTAATCATGATTTTCTAACTAATACCGGGTAAAGTAACACTTTTGTCACCTAAGAGCAGGAATATCACTAATCGGACAATTCAAGTATGGTGTGTGTTACAACAACCAGCGCATGTACACGCCCGTCACCTCGCGTACAAGGCATTTAAACTATCACATAATATCCTAGGGGTGAAAGTTCCCCCACACGAGGTTAGACAAGCCACTTACCTCGACTCCGGCACAAAACCGCTAAGAGACAACTCTCTTGCCATGAATGTCGGCCTCCACAGGCGTAGTATCTGATAAAATTCAATAGAATCACATCAAAATAGGCCAATTGGGCATTACCCAACCAAAACAATTCAAAATACACCAAAACCCACAAGTTGCCAAAATTCAACTTTCGGTACGCTTCTCGAACAATTATGAGAGTTATATATTCGAGTTCCTTATCTCAACACGAGTCTGTGCATATAAAATTTATCGAAATCGGACTCCATTTGCCCATTCAAATCAAAGATTTCCTAAAATTTAGGCCTATGGCTCAAACCCTCCATTAGTCCTCCATTAACAGTGAAATAATCATGGAGAAACATCAAAATAAAGTTCTTATATTTACCTCCTTAATGAGACGAGAACAACACAGTGAAAATCACCTCAATCGGAGCTTTAGAACTCAAGATATGCCCAAAATACTAAACTTCTCGATTTTAAACACTGACCAGGCCCATTTTCCGCTTTTGCGGAAACTTTTCGCATAGGCGGGACCGCGTTTGCGGTTCTATTTCCGCTTTTGCGGTTCCGCATCCGCGGTCAAATTCCGCTTCTGCTGTTCTGACAGACACCAGCACTTTTCTCGGCACGGAAATGAGCATAACTTCCCCATACGATGTCCAAATTCGATGATCCGTTTTGCTATGGCTTCGAAATTACGATACGGATCTAATGGTTCAAACAAAACTGAATTTGGAGATCATTTACCTAATATGGTACCCCTTTATGTTCAAAGAAGCAAAGGTTGAAACATCAAATAAGAGCGTGATCACAACCCGAGGCCCCCGGGACCCCAATCAATCATACCAACCAACCCCAAAACACATTACGGACTTGCTCGAGGCCTCAAACCACATCAAATGACTCTAAAACCATGAATTACACCCCGATTCAAACTTTATGAACTTTGAAGTTTCCAACTTCTATTTCCGAATGCCGAAACCTATCAAATCGCATCCGATTGACTTCAAATTTTGCACACACGTCCAAAATGATATATCGAAGCTACAGAAACTTTCGGAATTCCATTCCGACCCTCGGATCAAAATCTCACCTATCAACCGAAATTCGCCAAAATACTAACTTTGCCAATTCAAGCTTAATTCTACACCGGTCATCACAAAAATATTCCGGACACACTCCTAAGTCCCAAATCACCTAACAAAGCTATCCGAACCATAAGATTTGCATTTTGAGTACGATATCAAAATTTCCACTTCCGGTCAAATTTTCTCAAAAACCTTCAATTTTCTATCTTTAGCCAAACGATCCAAATTTACCCACGGACCTCCGAATTCACTTCCGATCACGCTCCCAAATCCAGAATAACCATACGGAGCTACTCCCAGTCTCGAAATCCCAAACGCACATCAATAACACTAAAATGCATTTTAAGCCAAATTGATGCAATTTCTTCTAAAATGCTATCTTCCATAATATGCGCCAAAACGCTCCCGGGTTATCCAAAACCTGATCCAGGCATACGCCCAAGTCCGTAATCATCATATGAACCTGTTGGAACCTTCAAATCTCAATTCCGAGGTCGTATACTCAATGTTCCAATCCTAGTTCATTTCTTCAATTTTAAGCTTTGGAACTGAGAATTTTCATTTAAATTTGAGTCCAAACTTCTTGAATTTTCATTCTGACCATACACACAAGTCAATATACTTGAGATGAAGTTGCTCATGGCCTCAAACTGCTGAAGGACGCGCCGTATCTCAAAACGACCGGTTGAGTCGTTACACATTGCTATCGCATAGAAGGGCCTGTAGGGTGTGAGAAAATGTGCTATGCGATTGCATAGCAAGGGGTGCGATCGCATATGCTTATCAGATTGCACATTGCGATCGCATACCCAGTGCTGCGATCGCAGAGAAGAAAAGATGAGGCCTGGAAGATTGTGCTATGCGATCGCGGAGATGCATTGCGATCGCATAGAAGTGGAAATTGGCAGGAAAATTTAACTCTATGCGATCGCATAGGGCCATTGCGATCGCATAGAAGGGACGTCTGTGCAGAAACAGATTCATTAAAAACCAGTCGCGGCCCTAATCATTATTTCACAAATTTCACTTCGTGAAGAGAGGGTTTTGGGTGCTATGAAGAGAGGAATCGACTGGGTAACATCGGAGGTAAGTTTCTTGACTCAAAAACACAATTATATGATTAGAATTGACATCAATCTTCATGAATTTGGGTAGAAATTGTGAAGAATTGTGGCCTAGGTATTAAAAACGGGATTTTAAGTTTTGAAAGGCCATTCGAACTCCGATTTCAATAAATTTTTATGCACGGACTCGTGGCGAGATGAGGATCGCGTTGGTACTAATTTCGGAATTTTCTGAGTAGTGGGCCCGGGGTCAGGTTTTACCAACTTAGTGTATTTATGCGAATTTCATGTAAATTGAAATGGGTTATGATTCTTTGACCCGTATTTGATATATTTATTGTGGTTTGACTAGATTCTACACACGAGGGAGCGAATTTCAAAGGAAAAAGGCATCGCGGGCGAATCTACGACCGGCTAGAGGTGAGTAGTTTGTGTATATGGTAGCTTGAGGGTTCGAAACCCCGGCTTAGCACATTGTGACGCTAGTAGGGCGTGGCTCGCACACTGTGGCAGGTGCGGGATTGATTATGACTGTGGATTGAGACTTGGTCCATCCCGGATGTGAATAATATGCTATTAGTGTTGGAAATACACTGTATTTCATATATTTGTAGGCGGTAAGCCTTGTTTGGGGCCTTGTGCCGATCTGTAGCTTCCTTAGAGGACAATATTTATCTGATAGCCATATTTGCTTAAATCACTGATCTCAGTCCTGGAAATTGAAATCACATTATTGATATGCTAAGTCACCGACTTTTGCAAATTTAATAAAAATTAAATTATTTTTCATAAATTATGAACTGGAAACTGGAATTAAGAAGAATGAACTGTTTTTGTGACTTATCTGATTTATGTGGACTGGGGATGGATCGAGCTGCACGCCGCAGCAGTTGATATGAGGATCGGGCTGCACGCCACAACAATATTGCGCTTGGGCTGTAGGAGCCCCTCCGGAGTCTGTACACACCCCCAGTGAGCGCCGTCGGCGTTAAATGGATCGGGCTACACGCCGTAGCGGTTATGTGCATTGCATTGCATCGTTGTCTGTGAATTTTCTCTGATAGTGGTAATGTACTATTGTTGTTGGTAGTTCGTAGGAGGAATCGGACTGTAGTTTAGCTTTATTATGTGGTATTCTGTGGATTTCTTACTTTCAGCTACTTGTATATATTTATTACTCACTGAGTACTTAGTACTCACCCCTACTCCCTGCACCTTTGTGTGCAGATTCAGGTACACAGGAGAGATAGACGAGCACTCCAGCTTTTATCAGTATTTATCCGAGTTGCTGAGGTAGCTGCTGGCGTTCGCAGGACCTGGCTTCTCTTCTTATTCTATTTTTCCTTTGTGTATAAATTATTCAGACTTTAGTATTTGGATTAGATATTGTTATCCGATCTTGTTTAGAGGCTCCAGACTCGTGACCCTAGATCTTTGGGGTGGATATTCAGTTTAGCTTTATTGTTGATATTAATGTTCAGGTTATTGATTTGAGCTGCATGCTCCGGATGAGAGTGTAAATGGTCGGGCTTGCCTAGTAGTTGTGTTGGGCGCCATCACGACCGGGATTGGGGTCGTGACAAGTTGGTATCAGAGCCTAGGTTACTAGGCTTCATGAGTCTTAAGCCGGTTGGTAGAGTCTTGTGGATCGGTACGGGGACGCCTGTACTTATCCTCGGGAGGCTGCAAACCTTTAGGAAACACTTCACATTTCTTGGAATTCTTATCGTGCATACTTGATTCAGCTTGAGATATAATTCTTGGAAATTCCTTCCATACGCCTGTACGCGTACTCGAACGCTCAGTAATATAATTGCCTTGATGGCTTGTGATTACCTGGTCAAGGGGCGAGACATAATCTCTGCGAGTTCATGTTGGGCCAGTCGGGAGGACTTGAGGCCAGATCTTTGTCTATGACATGAGCACTAAAGTGCTAATTTTACAAACTGGTATTATGAAATTTCGTGTGATCGGTATTATTCCTAACTGTGGAAATGGCAGCTTAATAATGTATGAGCTGTCAGGTGTTAGATCCTTATTGTAATCTGTTGTGTAGCCCCGAGCTATGGGCGTGGTGAATATTTATCATATCTCTTAGTTGGAAGGTAAAATGCCTTAGGTGTAGTAAAACGAGTTTAGACTAAGGAAGACTAAAGTGATTATGCTATGTATATCCTGGTGGAAGGCGTTGTACTGAAATACTAGATTAATGCAAAGTAGGTGGGTGGATTCGGATGTGTAATTTAAGGGTATTTGATATGTGTTATGATGCAAGCAGGTGTAGCGCAAGGTTCAGGTATAAATTGTGATAATATGATTCGTATAGTATTGAGATTTAATATTGTTGAAATGCATTGTGATGTCTTGTTGAGTTGTGGATGTATTGTTGGAATGGTTTGGTGATTCTCTGGCAGGTGGATAGGCCAATTTACAAAGGAAACTCTACCAAAATTTTTGAAAATTTTGGGACTTGGAAAAGATTTCGGTCACCTAAAGAGAGTAGGCTTAACTGTGGTGTGTGTATATATGTAAGAATTGCAGAATGGTTAAGGTCTCTGATGATTCGAGTCTTTGTCAAGCTTGTAAATGACTTGAATTTAATCTCACCATAATATTGTGGCATCATTTGAGTAAAGAATGCTATGAGCGGCTAAAAGTGCTTTGATGTATGGCTCCGAGCCAAGTTGGGGAGGTTGTTATTGATTAACTGATTGCACTGTTGTGTGCTATGTTGATTCTGTCTCTAGGTATGTTGGGAAATTCTGATAAAGGTTATGGTGCTTCGTAGGTATGAAGAAATAATTGGATGGTTTGAACTGCTGTTGGTAAAGAATGTTCGGTGTATAGAAAAACAAAGATAGCTAAATGCATCTGTATGTAATCATGTTCTGTGGTGCCAGAGTTCTAACAAGTCACGGGTGGTTCTGTTTAATAAGACAGTTGAATTATAATTGAATAAGGGTGAATGACGCCCGAGAATGATTTTGCGGTGTTCAAGATTTTGCTTGTAACAGTCAGGTGTATTAAGATTGTGTATATGGCTAAAGAAGGTGTTTTCGTTATAAGGGATCAAGACTTGTGTAATGATATGTGAATGATGAGGTTTTATGTATTTATATTGGAAAGTAATGATAACAAATTCAAAATCGCAGGAAGTTCTTCAAAATGAAGTATTGTAGAATGTGGTACTTCTGGGAAACATTGAGAAAGTATTCAGTGGCCTATGGGTTTTAGACCGTGTGGTTTTATGTACGAGTCTCGTGTGGTAACATGAGTTGAGTTATGGTAGTGCTACAGTAAAGGCTAATACTAAGTTAAAGATGGTTTAGAAAAGAAATTGAGTAAATGGAGCAACTGGTTAATAAACTGAAACGGTATGATATGGATACGGTTAATTCCTGGTATGTGTTCGAAGTGATGAGTCTTGCAGCTATGGTGCAACCAAGCTCTTGAGTGCTGGAAGTTGCATAGCTCGATGTGGGTAAAAGGGCTCAGTCCTGACAGTTAAACTTATGCAATGAATTGGAAGAAATAGTTTGTGATGTGTTTTACCGTGGTCCGAAAAATGAGTATATTTCCCTATTGGTATGCGAATGTGTAATGAGTTTTCTTCTATATGGGATCATAAAAGTCCTTGACTAGTTGAGTGCTTCGATGTTTGCGGCGTAGGAAAAGGATAGAAGTTTCCATGTTATCTTAGTGTGGTATGGTATATGCAATGTGTTATGGAAAGTTGATAATGGCATGTTCAAGGCTTTGAAATCAATTCGTAATATATGGGAAGTCATTAAAAATTATTGAGCAGCGCGGGCAGCTGCAGGTTATCTAAGAATCGGTCTTTCCGGTGATTAAGGAAAAATTATACTGCTATTCTCGTGATTTTGCAGGGTATATGGTCAAAAAGGGACAAGGTACTGTAAACTGATAGTATCTAGTGGTATAGTGGTATTCTCGTGTTGGATCAACTGTGATGAATGAGTTGTTGATGGCATAGGGAAATTTCTGAATGACTTTCGTGGTTTGATTGGATGTTTGATGTGTGTTATGTATTCGTACAGTGTGGAGTGTGGAATCAGGCATAGCGATTCATGTGCTATATACGTGCTGGAGACTAAAAGTCCTCCTAATGCCTATGCAGTGGTTGTATATCGGGGTATCAGTATCGTTTAGCGATTATCGGAAATTAGAAGCCCGAGTTGCTCTCCCTCAGCTTGATATGATGAATTTGGGTTATGAGACTTGAGTGCGGACTGGTTGTCATACGTCAGGTTGCCTAGACTAATGTGATATGGACTATGTCGGGAATGGCACAAATTGTTTAGCAGAGTGCATCAGAGTATGCTCCAGCAGGGTAGTTGTACCCAGGACCAGCGGGCGGCTGGTAGGTATGGTTTTGTCAGTTGGGCCTTCGTGGCGGATATCAGTACAGAGGTTTCTACTATTGATTCAGTTCCGGTATTGGGGAACCTTGTCGGATGCGTTTCTTGTGGCCGAGCTTGAGGCTATATATATGTCTATTATAATGAGCAATTTGACTCGGTGTGCATTTCCTTTTGTGAGATTTATGCGTGGATCGGGTGGCACGCCGCCACGGGTTAGTTGGATCGGGTGGCACGCCGCCACAGGTATGGTATCTGGATTGGGTGGCACGCCGCCACGGTATGTCATTTTGAGCAGGTTGTGCGTCGCTACCGTTTGATATGGAACATAGCTTTTCTATAGACTACCTTGTGTACTATACTTCCTAGTCTCTGAGGAAAAATCAGTGTTGGATGTCGCTCGGCAAATGGCGCATCGGTTGTGTCCTTACAAGATTTGATGGCGTATATTAATTGTTTCACCGTGGGTGAGATTTATTGTTTGAGTTCAGACCTAGATCGGTGCGTGGCTGACTGTTTTGAGCATGGTGACTTGAGATGCTCCATGAGTAAGAGTGTTTGGATAGAATCATGAGCCGTGGCAAGGCCACGTGAAGTTATGACCTTTCGAGGATAATTCAGATACTCTAAATCTATGATGTGAGACGAGATCTCAGTTATGTGTTGTGATGGTATTGAGGAATTTGAATTACAGCTCTTTTGTTGAGGTAGTTGTCATGATTTGAGTATGTTCAAGCGTTTCTTATTGGAGCCTATGTTGTGCTCGTCGTGGCTTAGGCCGGTGTTGAGGTGTCATATCACCGGTGCGGTATGTTCTAATCGGAATGATCGTTGGAGCCATTAATGAGTGCAGGCATATATGGTTTCAACTGGTTATGAAGGTGATATTGAGGTTTGGCTCCGAAATCTATTATGGTATTAGTTAAAAGGGAAATGGATTCATGAATGGATGACGTGAGAGATGGATTCGATATATCTCGTGTTCGGTTGTCGTGGGCAATATATGAAGGTGTTGGAATAAGACTTTAGCTAATGAAAAAGGTTTTTCAGTTAGTATTTGGTTATCGTGGGAAATCATTGTGATTGTGGGCATCGTCTCGAGTGATTGGTTTATTTGGTACACCATAAGGTCTCACCCGGAGTGGCGAGTACGAGCAATTACAATTGGTTCGGGTGTATTCTGAGTATAGACGTGGGAGTCAGATTTGGTATATGATTTCGGAAAGTGCAATGTGGTCTATGGTTCAGATGGACTGCGGAAGTCAACTATATTGTGTTATCGGACTTATGATAGATAGGTTGATGTGGTACCACCCCGAATATATGCTTGGCAAGGTCATTCAGCTATTGGGTTGCTTCTAGTACAACTCTGGGTACGCTCGAGGACGAGCGTTTGTTTAAGTTGGGGAGAATGTAACGACCTGGCCCGTCGTTACGGGAATTACCACCCCGTTACCTTGCATTTACATATCTTATGCTTTTATATCAGTATTAGAGTATATCGGGTGAGTTAGGAGTGATTCGGGTTGAAAATGAAACAAATAGCATGTTTGAAGGAAGGTTGAATATGGGAAGTCAACCTAGAGTTGACTATCGAGTTAGAGTACTCGGAATTGGATTCTAATGATTCGACTAGTTTCGGGGGATCATTTATGACTTAGGAGAGCAATCGGAATCGAATTCGGAGGTCCGATGTAGTTTTAGGCTTGAATAGGCTAAGGTTGAATTTTGGCGAAAACCGGACGATAGGTGAGATTTTGATCCGGGGGAGTTCCTGTAGCTTCGAATTGTGATTTTGGATATGTCTGCGAATTTTCAGGTCATTCGGACGTCGTTTGATCGGGTTTTGGATTGAATGTTAGTTTCGGAAGTTTTGAAGAAACTTAGGCTTGAATCCGTGTGTAAATGGTGATTTTGATGTTTACGATGGTGTTTTTATGTTACGAGCAAGTTTGAATGAGGTAATGTGATGTATTGGTGGCTTTGGTTGAGGTCCCGGGGTCTCGGGATCATTTCGGATGCCCAACGGGCAAGTTTTGATCTTAAAATTTCTGCAGAAAAATTGCAGACAGTGATTGCTCTATGCGATCGCATAGAGTCATTGCGATCGCATAGAAGGGCCTGTAGGGTGTGAGAAAATGTGCTATGCGATCGCATAGCAAGGGGTGTGATCGCATAGGCTTATCAGATTGCACATTGCGATCGCATACCCAGTGCTGCGATCGCAGAGAATAAAAGATGAGGACTGGAAGATTGTGCTATACGATCGCGGAGATGCATTGCGATCGCATAGAAGGGGAAATTGGCAGGAAAATTTAACTCTATGCGATCGCATAGGGCCATTGCGATCGCATAGAAGGGACGTCTGTGCAGATACAGATTAATTAAAAACCAGTCGCGGCCCTAATCATTATTTCACAAATTTCACTTCGTGAAGAGAGGGTTTTGGTTGCTGTGAAGAGAGGAATCGACTGGGTAACATCGGAGGTAAGTTTCTTGACTCAAAATCACAATTATATGATTAGAATTGACATCAATCTTCATGAATTTGGGTAGAAATTGTGAAGAATTGTGGCCTAGGTATTAAAAACGGGATTTTGAGTTTTGAAAGTCCATTCGAACTCCGATTTCAATAAATTTTATATGCACGGACTCGTGGTGAGATGAGGATCGCGTTGGTACTAATTTCGGAATTTTCCGAGCAGTGGGCCCGGGGTCGGGTTGTACCAACTTAGTGTATTTATGCGAATTTCATGTAAATTGAAATGGGTTATGATTCTTTGACCCGTATTTGATATATTTATTATGGTTTGACTAGATTCTACGCATGAGGGAGCGAATTTCAAAGGAAAAGGCATCGCAGGCAAATCTACGACCGGCTAGAGGTGAGTAGTTTGTGTATATGGTAGCCTGAGGGTTCGAAACCCCGGCTTAGCACATTGTGACGCTAGTAGGGCGTGGCTCGCACACCGTGGCAGGTGCGGGATTGATTGTGACTGGGGATTGAGACTTGGTCCATCCCGGATATGAATAATATGCTATTAGTGTTGGAAATACATTGTATTTGATATATTTGTAGGCGGTAAGCCTTGTTTGGGGCCTTGTGCCGATCTGTAGCGTCCTTAGAGGGCAATATTTATGTGATAGCCATATTTGCTTAAATCACTGATCTCAGTCCTGGAAATTGAAATCACATTATTGATATGCTAAGTCACCGGCTTTTGCAAATTTAATAAAAATTAAAGTATTTTTCATAAATTATGAACTGGAAACTGGAATTAAGAAGAATGAACTATTTTTGTGACTTATCTGATTTATGTGGACTGAGGATGGATCGGGCTGCACGCCGCAGTAGTTGATATGAGGATCGGGCCGCACGCCGCAGCAGTATTGCGCTTGGGCTGTAGGAGCCCCTTCGGAGTCCGTACACACCCCCGGTGAGCACCGTCGACGTTAAATGGATCGGGCTACACGTCGTAGCGGTCATGTGCATTGCATTGCATTGTTATCTGTGATAATTGCTGATAGTGGTAATGTACTGTTGTTGTTGCTAGTTCGTAGGAGGAATCAGACTGTAGATTAGCTTCATTATGTGGTATTCTATGGATTTCTTACTTTCAGCTACTTGTATATATTTATTACTCACTAAGTACTCAGTACTCACCCCTACTCCCTGCACCTTTGTGTGCAGATTCAGGTACACAGGAGAGATAGACGAGCACTCCAGCTTTTATCAGTATTTATCCGAGTTGCTGAGGTAGCTGCTGGCGTTCGCAGGACCTGGTTTCTCTTCTTATTCTACTTTTCTTTTGTATATAAATTATTCAGACTTTCGTATTTGGATTAGATATTGTTATCCGATCTTGTGTAGAGGCTCCAGACTCGTGACCCTAGATCTTTGGGGTGGATATTCAGTTTAGCTTTATTGTTGATATTAATGTTCAGGTTATTGATTTGAGCTGCATGCTCGGGATGAGAGTGTAAATGGTCGGGCTTGCCTAGCAGTTGTGTTGGGTGCCATCACGACCGGGATTGGGGTCGTGACAAGTTATGGGTAGGATACATGACGAAAGAGACTATAGACAATAAAATAGGAATATCAGATGTACCGGAATACATAGAAAGTACGTTAATAGGAACGACTAAGTTATGGTTACAAAATATGACTAAAGATGCCTTAGGAGTATTAGGAAATGATAAAAAATTTGATGGTGAGAAAGCTACAACAGTGTAACGACCCGACCGGTCGTTTTAGAAAATTACGCCCCAACCCCTAATTTAACTGTTCCCCTAAGTTCATTTTTGCTATTGTGGTTTGCCGGGAGAGTCGGTTCTGGAATTTGGAACATTTTGGGACACTTAGTCCCTGAATGGGAGCTTTAAAGCTAGAAAATGGTTCGTAGCCGGAACAGTGTTAAGACGATCTCGGAACGGAAGTCCGATGGTTCCATTAGCTCCGTTAGGTGATTTCGGGGTTGGGAGCGCATTCGGAATGTATTTTGGAGGTCCGTAGCTCAATTAGGCTTAAAATGTCGAAGGTTGAAATTTTGGCGAATCCGAACGATAGATGAGATTTTGATCCGGGGGGTCGGAATGGAATTCCGACAATTTCTGTAGCTTCATTATGTGATTTTGGATATGTCCGCAAATTTTTAGGTTATTAGGACGTCGTTTGATCGGGTTTTGGATTGAATGTTAGTTTTGAAAGTTTTGAAGAAACTTAGGCTTGAATCGATGTGAATTATGGGTTTTGATGTTGTTAGATGTGTTTTTATGATTGGAATAAGTTCGTATCATGTTATGGAGTATGTTGGTGGTTTTCGTTGGGGACCCGGGGGCCTCGGAGTGTTTTCGGATGGGTAAATGGAAGGAAAACATGGAAAATTGCAGGTTGGGCCTTCTGTTCTGTCGTTTTCGCCCATGCGGAAATGGGACCGCAGAGGCGAGTCCGCAGGAGCGGAACTTGGGGCGCAGGAGCGCCTGGGTTCGCAGAGGCGGATCCTCTTCCGCCGAGGCGGAGTCGCGGGTGCGGACGACTCGTCGCAGAAGCGACCTTGGGTCGAGGAGTGAGAATCCGCAGGAGCGGAGGGGAATTCGCGGACTATTTCTCGCAGAAGCGGAAATTCTCGCAGGAGCGGTTGTCCAATCGCGGAAGCGGACGCGCGGAAGCGGTCCTTTTCTCGCAGAAGCGGGATTGGCCAGTTAGGCCTGGGATCGCAGAAGCGACCAGTTGGTCGCGGATACGGGCTCGCAGGAGCGGAATTTTGTCCGCAGAAGCGGAAATCGCAGAGAGTTAATTATATTAGAAGTTAGAAATTTCAGAAACATTTCCAAACATTGAGGGCTCGGCTTAAGGGGCGATTTGGGCGATTTTGAAGGGAGATTCAAGGGGTTGCTTCAGGTAATCAACTATGGACTAAAATTATGATTATTGTTGACAATATTATGCAATTATCTCATGAAAATGGAGGAATTTGGGGTGTTTTATGGGGGGTTTTCACCCCAGGCTTGAACTTTAGAAAATCAAGGTTTTGAGTGGGCAAATGGAGTCCAAATTTGATAAACTTTATATGCTTAGACTCGTATTGAGACAAGGGTTCTGAAAATATAACTTTCGTGATTTTTCGATAAGCGTACCGAAAGTCGGGTTTTGGCAACTTGTGGGTTTTGGCGTATATTGAGTTGTTTTGATTGGGTAATGCCCAATTGACCTATTTTGATATGATTCTCTTGATTTTTATCAGATACTACACTTGTGGAGGCCGACATTCGCGGCAAGAGAGTTGTTTCATAGCGGTTTTGTACCGGAGTCGAGGTAAGTGACTTGTCTAACCTCGTGTGGGGGAATTTTCACCCCTAGGATATTATGTGATAGTTTAAATGCCTTGTACGCGAGGTGACGGGCGTGTACATGCGCTGGTTGTTGAACACGTACTTTATTTAAAAAATGTTCGATGATCGATATTCCTGTCTTTGGCCGTTAATTTGATATTTTTACCCGGTAGTGGTTAGAAAAGCATGATTAGGTAGCACTTAAATGTTTAGTTGCCTAATTGCCTTATTTTAACTCCTTGATAATTATTGGCACTATTTTTCGGTGAAGTTATAGTTCAGCATAATTATTCTCTCTGTGGATTCCTTTATTGGCTGTGCTTGTGGACTGCGGGTTCGATTCCCGGAGACCCAGGGCTGTGGGTTCGATTCCCAGAGACCCGGCGTGATATTGGTAGGGACTACGGGTTCGATTCCCGAGATCCCGAGTTATTGGTAGGGACTACGGGTTCGATTCCCGAGATCCTGAGTTATTGGTAGGGACTACGGGTTCGATTCCCGAGATCCCTGAGTTATTGGTAGGGACTACGGGTTCGATTCCCGAGATCCTGAGTTATTGGTAGGGACTGCGGGTTCGATTCTCGGAGATCCTGAGTTATTGATTATTTATTGAGACATGGGCTGCGGGTTCGATTCCCGGAGACCCAGAGGTACTGTCAATGGGACTGTGGGTTCGATTCCTACAGGTCCTGGACTTGTTTTATTGAGTTGGCTATTCGTTGTTAGCTTAATTGAAGACGATTGTAGTAATCATCTTATTGTTGCTAGTTCAGAAATTTAATATTCATTTAAACTGCTTATTGTTGTTATTGTCTTTTTGTTATTGTTCTCTCAGTAGGGCCACGACCTTCCTCGTCACTACTCCATCGAGGTTAGGCTTGGCACTTACTGAGTACCGCCGTGGTGTACTCATGCTACTCTTCTGCACACTTTTGTTGTGCAGATCCAGGTACATCAGGACAGACTCATACCAGGTGATTCGGCAGCGCTTTGGGAGACCTTGAGGTATGATCCGCTACGTCCGCGGATCCGGAGGCCTTCCTTCTATTCTAGTGCTAGTAGATGATTTTCCTTCATTCCGTTGTTAGATACTCCTTTTTCATAGAGCTACAATTGTATGATCTCTTTTAGTCTGTGTTACCCGTGGGATTCCGGGTCTTGGTAGTGTTTTAAACAGCGTATTTGACTGGTGTATGTGCCAAGCGGCACGGATTACATTCCTTTCATCTTATTTTTCCACTAATTCTTATTAAACGTTCATAAACTGGTATATTCCGCAACGTGTTAGGCTTACCTAGTCATGGGGACTGGGTGCCATCACGACATGTCCACGATTGGTGGACTGGGGTCGTGACAAGTTGGTATCAGAGCTCTAGGTTCATAGGAGTCACGGGACATAGACCGGTTACTTAGAGTCTCGCCGATCGATACGGAGACGTCTATATTTATCTACGAGGGGCTATGTAACTGTTTAGGAAACTCTTCATTTCTTTGGATTCCTTGTCGTGCGACATTTTTGGCATCAAAATTCTAAACTATTGATTTCTATTCTCTCACGGATGGTGAGGACACGAGCTACTCGCGACGATCAGGTACCCGCGCCCCCTGTTGCCGCCGTCGGAGGCCGGGGCCGAGGTAGAGGACGAGGATGCGCCCGAGGTGCGGCCACGAGCACCGCGCGCGCGCTGCCGGCGAGGTGCCGCGGGTAGACCGAGGTTGGGGCGCGGGCACCGGTACACCGACTACGAGCTGCTACTACTCCGAGCACTACGGGAGACCCTAGCCCGGTTCATGAGTATGTATACCACTTTAGCTCGGGCGGGGGCTTCCTCTCGTCGCGGCTACATCTCGGGTCGGGGGAGGGGCCCGGACTCCCGCGGCCGTTACACCGGAGCGGCGTGTGCCGGTGGGACAAGTTCCGGATGTTTTGGTTATGCCTCCTGCCGCCCCGGCACGGCCCGGAGGTGGACCAGCTGCCTCCGAGGACGAGCGGCGTAGATTGGAGAGGTTCAAGAAATATGACCCTCCGGTGTTTAGTGGTTTGGCTTCAGATGATGCATTGGGTTTTCTAGAGGAATGCCATCGTATTCTTCGTACTATGGGGATTGTGGAGGCCAGCGGGGTTTCCTTCACTGCTTTTCAGTTTCGTGGGGCTGCTTATGATTGGTGGCGCACGTATGAGTTGGATAGTCCAGAGGAGTCTGCTTCATTGACCTAGACGTAGTTTTCAGATCTGTTTTTGAGGGAGTTTGTTCCCCAGAGCCTTAGGGATTCTTGGTGCTCGGAGTTTGAGCGGTTGCGACAGGGCTCCATGTCAGTATCGGAGTATGCTATCGGTTTCACCCGTCTAGCCAGGCATGCACCGGCTTTGGTAGCCACGGTTCGGGAGAGAGTGCGGAGATTTATTGAGGGCCTTGTTCCGCCTATCCGATCCAGCATGGCCAGAGAGTTGGAGACAGATATATCTTATCAGCAGGCAGTTAGCATTGCCAAGAGGATCGAGAGTATGCTCCCTAGAGAGCGGAGAGAGAGAGAGGCCAAGAGGTCTCGTGAGTCGGGCCATTTCTCTGGTGCCCGCACTTCAGCAGCCGGTCGTTTTGGCAGGGGTTATTCCGGTCGGCCAGTTCACTCAGCATTGCCAGCAGCCGGTAGTACTCCAGCTCTTCCAGCACATTCAGGAGCCTTATTATGCTCCCCAGTTTCCAGTGCACCTCCTGCGCGGGGTCCTTCCAGGGGTCAGACTAGTGGGGGTGAGGCCGGGCAGTCACGGTCACCGTGTCCTCCCGGAGCTTGCTTTGGGTGCGGGGATACTGGCCATCTGGTTAGGGAGTGCCCCAGGCGTAGAAGGGGAGCACCTCCTTAGTCTTCGCAGTATCAGCGTGGTTCTCAGGGTCAGCAGGCTATCATTCCAGCTCCAGCTGCCACTCCACCTGCCCAGCCTGCTAGGGGCGGGGGTCAGGGTTCCAGAGGCCGCCCTCGAGAGGGGGAACATGCCAGATTCTATGCTATTCCTGATCGCGTTGCGGCTGTTGCATCTGACTCTGTTATCACAGTTATTATTCTGGTTAGTCACAGGGAGGCATCGGCTCTATTCGACCCTGGTTCCACTTTTTCATATGTGTCTTCTTACTTTGCTTCTCATCTGGGTGTGCCTCGGGATTCTTTGAGTGCCCCCATTTATGTTTCCACTCCGGTGGGTGATTCTTTGGCTGTGGACCGCGTATATCGGTCGTGTTTAATTACCATTTGTGATTTTGAGACCAGAGCGGATCTATTGCTGCTTGGGATGGTCGATTTTGATATTATTCTGGGCATGGACTGGTTGTCGCCCCATTATGCTATTCTTGATTGTCACGCCAAGACCGTGACGCTGGCTATGCCAGGCATTCCACGTATTGAGTGGAGTGGTACTCTAGATCACACCCCTAGCCGTGTTATTTCTTTTCTCAAAGCTCAGCATATGGTTGAGAAGGGGTGTGCTGCTTATCTAGCCTATGTGCGGGACGTCGGTATTGACACTCCCTCTATTGATTCTGTTCATGTGGTAAGTGACTTTGCTGATGTATTTCCAGCTGATCTTCCGGGCATGCCGCCCGACATAGATATTGACTTTGCTATTGACTTGTTGCCGGGCACTCAGCCCATTTCTATTCCACCATACCGTATGGCTCCTCCCGAGTTAAAGGAGTTGAAGGATCGGTTACAGGAGTTATTGGGCAAGGGTTTTATTCGACCCGGTGTTTCGCCTTGGGGTGCTCCTATATTGTTTGTGAAGAAAAAGGATGGTTCTATGCGTATGTGTATTGACTATCGTCAGCTGAACAAGGTTACAGTGAAGAACCGGTATCCTTTGCCCCGTATTGATGATTTATTTGACCAGCTACAGGGCGCACATGTGTTTTCTAAGATTGATTTGCGCTCTAGGTATCACCAGCTGAAGATTCGGGAGCCAGATATCTCGAAGACTGCCTTCAGGACCCGGTATGGTCACTATGAGTTCCTCGTGATGTCTTTGGGCTGACTAATGCCCCAGCAGCCTTTATGAATTTGATGCACAGTGTGTTCGAGCCTTATCTGGACTCGTTCGTGATTGTCTTCATTGATGATATTCTAGTATATTCTCGGAGCCGGGAAGAGCACGAGCGGCATTTGAGGATAGTGCTTCAGATTCTGAGGGAGAAGCAGCTTTATGCCAAGTTCTCTAAATGTGAATTCTGGTTGAGTTCGGTAGCATTTTTGGGCCACGTGGTGTCGAGTGATGGTATTCGAGTAGATCCGAGGAAGGTGGAGGCCGTGCAGAGTTGGCCCAGACCCTCCTCCGCTACTGAGATTCGCAGTTTCCTTGGTTTGGCGGGCTATTACCATCATTTCGTAGAAGGGTTCTCTTCGATTGCAGCACCTATGACTAGATTGACCCAAAAGGGTGCCCCTTTCAGTGGACAGACGAGTGTGAGGCGAGCTTTCAGAAGCTCAAGAGAGCTTTGACTTCGGCCCCTATATTGATGTTGCCTACAGGTTCGGGGTCCTATACTGTATATTGTGATGCCTCACGAGTTGGACTCGGTGCGGTATTGATGCACGACGGTAGGGTGATTGCCTACGCGTCGAGACAGCTGAAAGTGCATGAGAAGAATTACCCTGTTCATGATTTGGAGCTAGCTGCCATTGTTCACGCCTTGAAAATTTGGCGTCATTATTTATATGGGGTTCCTTGTGAGATCTACACTGATCACCGGAGCTTGCAGCACTTGCTTAAGCAGAAGGACCTGAATATGCGTCAGAGGAGATGGTTGGAACTACTAAAGGACTATGATATTACTATTCTCTATCATCCGGGCAAGGCTAATGTGGTTGCTGATGCCTTGAGTCGTCGGGCAGAGAGAGTTTGGGGAGTTTAGCATATCTACAAGCTTCGAAGAGGCCTATGGCGATGGATGTTCAAGCTTTGGCCAGGCAGTTTATTAGACTGGATCTTTCGGAGCCCAGTCGGGTTCTAGCTTGTGTGGTTTCTCGGTCTTCTCTATTTGACCACATCAGGGAGCGTCAGTTCGACGACCCTCATTTGCTTGTCCTTCAGGATAGAGTTCGGCGTGGTGATGCTCGAGATGTTACCATCGGGGATGATGGAGTCATGAGGATGCAGGGGCGTATCTGTGTGCCCAATGTAGATGATCTTCGAGAGCTGATTCTAGCGGAGGCCCATAGTTCGCGGTATTCCATCCATCCGGGTGCCGCGAAGATGTATCAAGACTTGAAACAACATTACTGGTGAAGGCCGATAAAGAGGGGATATAGTTGATTATGTTTCTAGATGCCTCAACTGCCAGCATGTGAAGTTTGAACATCAGCGTCCGGGTGGGTTGATGCAGCAGATTGAGATTCCAGAGTGGAAATGGGAGCGCATCACCATGGACTTTGTATCTGGACTTCCACGGATCGTTAGGAAGTTTGATTCCATTTGGGTTATTGTGGATCGGCTGACCAAGTCCGCCCATTTTATACCGGTGAGCACTGCTTATTCATCGGAACGACTGGCGGAGATCTATATCAGGGAGATAGTTCGGCTGCATGGTATTCCAGTTTCCATCATTTCAGATAGTGGCACTCAGTTCACTTCACGGTTCTGGAGAGCCGTACAGCAGGAGTTAGGTACTCGGGTGGAGCTGAGCACAGCGTTTCATCCCCAGACTGATGGTCAGTCCGAGCGCACTATTCGGATTTTGGAGGATATGCTCCGTGCGTGCGTGATTGAGTTTGGAGGTTCATGGGATCACTTCTTGCCGCTGGCGGAGTTTGCTTATAACAACAGCTACCAGTCTAGTATTCGGATGGCACCGTATGAGGCCCTATATGGTAGGAGGTGCAGGTCTCCCGTGGGTTGGTTTGAGCCGGGCGAGGCCGGGTTGCTAGGTACTGATATGGTTCAGGAGGCTATGGACAAGGTCAAGGTGATTCAGGACAGACTTCGTGCAGCCCAGTCTAGACAGAAGAGTTATGCGGACAAGAAGGTTCGCGATGTGGCTTTTATGGTTGGCGAGCGGGTTCTACTTCGAGTCTCGCCCATGATGGGCATTATGAGGTTTGGGAAGAAAGGAAAGCTGAGTCCTAGGTTTATTGGCCCTTTTGAGATTTTGAGGCGTGTTGGGGAGGTTGCTTATGAGTTGGCCTTACCTCCCAGCCTAGCCGGAGTTCATCCCGTATTTCATGTCTCCATGCTCCGGAGATACCTTGGTGACCCGTCGCATGTGTTGGATTTCACTTCTGTTCAGCTAGACAAGGATCTGTCTTATGTTGAGGAGCCGGTAGCCATTCTAGACAGGCAGGTCAGAAAGCTAAGGTCAAAGAACATCGCTTCGGTAAAGGTTCAGTGGCGGGGCCGGCCGGTCGAGGAGGCGACTTGGGAGACCGAGCAGGATATGCGCAGCCAGTACCCTCATCTTTTCACTACTCCAGGTATGTTTTCTATGCTCGTTCGAGGACGAATGAATCTTTAA
This sequence comes from Nicotiana noctiflora, assembly GCA_032618575.1. Taxonomy (NCBI): domain Eukaryota; kingdom Viridiplantae; phylum Streptophyta; class Magnoliopsida; order Solanales; family Solanaceae; genus Nicotiana; species Nicotiana noctiflora. Next base: position 621,939 of record JASVEL010002790.1, read on the forward strand.
GTGTGGGAAGATGTAACGACCCGACCGGTCATTTTAGAAAATTATGCCCCAACCCCTAATTTAACTGTTCCCCTAAGTTCATTTCTGCTACTGTGGTTTGCCGGGAGAGTCGGTTCTGGAATTTGGAACATTTTGGGACACTTAGTCCCTGAATGGGAGCTTTAAAGCTGGAAAATGGTCCGTAGCCGGAACAGTGTTAAGACGATCTCGGAACGGAAGTTCGATGGTTTCATTAGCTATGTTAGGTGATTTCGGGGTTGGGAGCGCGTTCGGAATGTATTTTGGAGGTCTGTAGCTCAATTAGGCTTGAAATGCCGAAGGTTGAAATTTTGGCGAATCCGAACGATAGATGAGATTTTGATTCGGGGGGTCGGAATGGAATTCCGACATTTTCTGTAGCTTTGTTATGTGATTTTGGATATGTCCGCAAATTTTCAGGTTATTCGGACGTCGTTTGATCGGGTTTTGGATTGAATGTTAGTTTTGAAAGTTTTGAAGAAACTTAGGCTTGAATCGATGTGAATTATGGGTTTTGATGTTGTTAGACGTGTTTTTATGATTGGAATAAATTCGTATCATGTTTTGGAATATGTTGGTGGTTTTCGTTGGGGACCCGGGGGCCTCGGAGTGTTTTCGGATGGGTAAACGGAAGGAAAACATGGAAAATTGCAGGTTGGGCCTTCTGTTCTGTCGTTTTCGCCCCTGCGAAAATGGGACCGCAGAGGCGAGTCCGCAGGAGCGGAACTTGGGGCGCAGGAACGCCTGGGTTCGCAGAGGCGGATCCTCTTCCGCTGAGGCGGAGTCGCGGGTGCGGAAGACTCGTCGCAGAAGCGACCTTGGGTCGAGGAGTGAGAATCCGCAGGAGCGGAGGGGAATTCGCTTAAGCGAGTCCGCAGAAGCGGACTATTTCTCGCAGAAGCGGAAATTCTCGCAGGAGCGGTTGTCCAATCGCGGAAGCGGACGCGCGGAAGCGGTCCTTTTCCCGCAGAAACGGGATTGGCCAGTTAGGCCTGGAATCGCAGAAGCGACCAGTTGGTCGCAGATACGGGCTCGCAGGAGCGGAATTTTGTCCGCAGAAGCGGAAATCGTAGAGAGTTAATTATATCAAAAGTTAGAAATTTCAGAAACATTTCCAAACATTGAGGGCTCGGCTTAAGGGGCGATTTGGGCGATTTTGAAGGGAGATTCAAGGGGTTTCTTCAGGTAATCAACTATGGACTAAAATTATGATTATTGTTGACAATATTATGCAATTATCTCATGAAAATGGAGGAATTTGGGGTGTTTTATGGGGGGTTTTCACCCTAGGCTTGAACTTTAGAAAATCAAGGTTTTGAGTGGGCAAATGGAGTCCGAATTTGATAAACTTTATATGCTTAGACTCGTATTGAGACAAGGGTTCCGAAAATATAACTTTCATGATTTTTCGATAAGCGTACCGAAAGTCGGGTTTTGGCAACTTGTGGGTTTTGGCATATTTTGAGTTGTTTTGATTGGGTAATGCCCAATTGACCTATTTTGATATGATTCTCTTGATTTTTATCAGATACTACACTTGTGGAGGCCGACATTCGCGGCAAGAGAGTTATTTCATAGCGGTTTTGTATCGGAGTCGAGGTAAGTGACTTGTCTAACCTCGTGTGGGGGAATTTTCACCCCTAGGATATTATGTGATAGTTTAAATGCCTTGTACGCGAGGTGACGGGCGTGTACATGTGCTGGTTGTTGAACACGTACTTTATTTAAAAAATGTTCGATGAGCGTTATTCCTGTCTTTGGCTGTTAATTTGATATTTTTACCGGTAATGGTTAGAAAAGCATGATTAGGTAGCACTTAACTGTTTAGTTGCCTAATTGCCTTATTTGAACTCCTTGATAATTATTGGCACTATTTTTCGGTGAAGTTATAGTTAAGCATAATTATTCTCTCTGTGGATTCCTTTATTGGCTGTGCTTGTGTACTGCGGGTTCGATTCCCGGAGACCCAGGGCTGTGGGTTCGATTCCCGAGATCCTGAGTTATTGGTAGGGACTACGGGTTCGATTCCCGAGATCCCGAGTTATTAGTAGGGACTACGGGTTCGATTCCCGAGATCCTGAGTTATTGGTAGGGACTGCGGGTTCGATTCCCGAGATCCTGAGTTATTGGTAGGGACTACGGGTTCGATTCCCGGAGATCCCGAGTTATTGATTATTTATTGAGACATGGGCTGCGGGTTCGATTCCCGGAGACCCAGAGGTACTGTCAATGGGACTGTGGGTTCGATTTCCTACAGGTCCTGGACTTGTTTTATTGAGTTGGCTATTCGTTGTTAGCTTAATTGAAGACGATTGTAGTAATCGTCTTATTGTTCCTAGTTTGGAAATTTATTATTTATTTAAACTGCTTATTGTTGTTATTATCATTGTATTATTGTTTCTCAGTAGGGCCCTGACCTTCCTCGTCACTACTCCATCGAGGTTAGGCTTGGCACTTGCTGAGTACCGCTGTGGTGTACTCATGCTACTCTTCTGCACACTTTTTGTTGTGCAGATCCAGGTACATCAGGGCAGGCTCACACCAGGTGATTCTGCAGCGTTTTGGGAGACCTCGAGGTATGATCTGCTACATCCGCGGATCCGGAGGCCTTCCTTCTATTCTAGTGCTAGTAGATGATTTTCCTTCATTCCGTTGTTAGATACTCCTTTTTCATAGAGCTACAATTGTATGATCTCTTTTAGTCTGTGTTACCCGTGGGATTCCGGGTCTTGGTAGTGTTTTAAACAGTGTATTTGACTGGTGTATGTGCCAAGCGGCACGGATTACATTCCTTTCATCTTATTTTTCCACTAATTCTTATTAAACGTTCATAAACTGGTATATTCCGCAACGTGTTAGGCTTACCTAGTCATGGGGACTGGGTGCCATCATGACATGTCCACGATTGGTGGACTGGGGTCGTGACAAACAGCTATAGAAATTTCGCATAAATATGAAACAACTATAAGAAATGAATTTAGTAGTGCAGAAACAGAAGAAGTAGAACAACATAGAGAAAAAATATTAAATAGAAATTTAATGTCAAAATTAACAATATGTAATATGTGTTACATAGACGAATGAATATACATGTGCATTTAAAGAATTTTACTATAAAGGAATATATAGTATAGAGGAAAGTAAAGAAATAAGAAAATTATATTTTTTAAAATTACCAGAACCATTTAGTTCAAAAAATATTAAAAGATTGGAATAATGCAGCATTACAAGATACTTTAGGAGCAAGAATTAAATACTTACAAAACTGGTTCGCAGAATTATGTGAAAAACATAAAGAAGAAATTAAAATGGAAAAAACGTTAATAAAAAACTTAGCATGTTGTAAAGATAAAATAGCACCCCAGTTTGGATGCAATAAAAGATACTATAATAAAAATCATAATAAAATTAAAAAATATAAAAAGTATAAGTCAAAATTTAAGTATAAAAAACCTAGACGAAGATATTATGTAAAGAAATTTAATAACAAAAGGCAGTACCGGCCTAAGAAAAAATTATCAGAATGCAAATGTTATAATTGTAGAAAACTAGGACATTTAGCAAAAGATTGTAAAATACCTAAAAATCAAAGAGCTAAGCAAGTATCAGAAATAATAATAATCGACGAAGAATACGTACAAATGGAATACATAGACTATGAATTAGAAAGCAATGATAGTATATATGAATTATCAGAAAATGAATTAGAAAATGAATTAATAATAGAATCAGATAATGAAGACAATGAATTAACAGATGACTGAAAAAGAAATAAATATAATAACCCAAGAAGAATATCAAGATGAAGAATCTACGGAACAAAAAGTAATATTTGATGAAAATATATTTGAACAAATAAAAGGAAAGGAATTAGACTTAAGTGTAGAAAAAATATTAGATATACCAAAAATGAAAAATTGGTTCAAAAGAAGTAAAGAAGAATACTATGTAATTAGCCAAAGAGAACACATAATAGACTGTAAATACACCAAAGGAAAAGCTAAAATACCAATAATAAATAAACGAATAATTAATAAAGAAATACAGGATATAAAGGCAAAAAACCCAATTAAATACATACATCTAGGAGGAACAGAAATATTAATTAAGGCATGTTTTAGAGAAGGGATAGATACACCAATAGAAATTTACTTAGCAGATGATAGAATTATACAACCTATAGAAAAAAGTATAATAAGTGCAGTACGAGAAAATTTGATATACCAAAAATTTAAGTTCATAATTAGTGCTAACTATTCAGTAGCGATAAATGATAAAAATATAGATAAATCACTCGTATTATAGTGGAAAATGTCAGGAATAGAATTAACTCCAGGTAGTAAGATATTTACAACAAGATGTAAAAACTTATATATATTAACAACTAAACATAAGATAATGGCAAGAAATAAAATAAACAAAATAAAGATAGAAAATCCTTTTGAAAGAATAGTTACAGTTATAGATAACAATGAATATAGTTATAATGAATTAGACATAGAAGAAGATTTAGATATAGTAAAAGAAAGACTAAGCACATCAAAAAGATTAAGTTTTGAAGTAGGACAAACATCATCAAATAAAACAAGCACATCAGATAAGGTAGGATATAAAATACCTAAACTTATAGAGCAATTACCAGGAGAAATAAAACATCATCATTATTACATAACAGGAGTAATGAATGGAAGAAAATACTTGATACTAATAAATACAGGACAAGAAGAAAACTATATAACAAGAGAATTAATCACAGAAGATGAGATACTAACTAGTAGAAAATTATACCCCGAATTACCTAAAGGAATGATAACTAGTGAAGAAATAGCGGAAAAAGAAATAATTATAGGAGGAATAATTATGATAATGAGATTTAAAATATATCAGGGAGATAAAAATATTATATTAGGAATAAAATGGCTAGAAAACGTTAAACCATACAACTTAGATAACGAACAACTAATCATACATTATGAAAATAAGAAAGTAATAATAAAAAGAACTATATTATAAATATGAAAATACATATACTAGTAAAAATAATAGTGGAAGGATACTACAATAGATACTACACACCTATGATAGACACGGGATCAGAAGTAAATTTATGTAGATATAATTGCCTACCAGAAGAGAAATGGGAAAAACTTAGAACACCCTTACCAGTAACAGGATTTAACAACGAAGGAAGTCGTCACGGGAATTACCACCCCGTTATGTTGTAATTGTATGTTTTATTGCTTTTATATCAGTGTTAAAGTATATCGGGTGAGTTAGGAGTGATTTGGATTAGAAATGAGGCATATAGCCTTTTTGAAAGAAACTTGAATAAGGAAAGTCAACCCGGAGTTGACTATTTGGTTAGAGGGCTCGGAATCGGATTCTGATGATTCGGTTAGTTCCGGGAGGTGATTTGTGACTTAGGGGAGCGATCGGAATTGAATTTGGAGGCCCGGTGTAGTTTTAGGCTTGAATTGGCTAAGGTTGAATTTTGGCGAAATCCGAACGGTAGGTGAGATTTTGATCCGGGGGTCGGAATGGAATTCCGACAGTTGCAGTAGCTCCGTTAGGTGATTTTGGATGTGCCTGCAAAATTTCAGATCATTCGAACGTCGTTTAGTCGGGTTTTTGATTGATTCTGTAATTCGAAATGTTTTAAGGAATTTAGGCTTGAATTCGATGTGAATTATGGGTTTTGTTGTTATTAGACGTGTTTTGAGGATTGGAGCAAGTTCGAATAAGGTATTAAGATGTGTTGGTGTGTTTGGATGAGGTCTCGGGGGCCTTGGGGTGTTTTCGGATGGTTAAACGGAAGAAAATCATGGAAATTGCAGGTTGAAGTATTCTGGTTCTGTCATTTTCGCCCCTGCGGAAATGTGGGCGCGGAGGCGAGTCCGCAGGAGCGGACTGAGGAGCGCAGGAGCGCTTGGCATTGCAGAAGCGGAATCCTTTCCGCTGAAGCGGCGTCGCTGGTGCGAGTGGGTGACCGCAGAAGCGGACTTGAAGAAAAAGGGGAAAGTCCGCAGAAGCGGATTCTTGACCGCCTGGGCGAGTCCGCAGGAGCGGACTCTGGTGCGCAGAAGCGGGAGTTTTCGCAGAAACGGGGGTTCGATCGTGGAAGCGGACGCGCGTAAGCGGTCCTTTTCTCGCAGAAGCGGAATTGGTCGGCTAGGCCTGGAATCGCTGAAGCGACCCTCTGGTCGCGGATACGGACTCGTAGGAGCGGAATTTTATCCGCATAAGCGAAAATCGCAGTGAGTTAAGTGTATCAGAAGTAAGAAAATTTCAGAAACATTTCACACATTTGGGTCTCGGCTTTAGAGGCGATTTGGGCGATTTTGAAGAGAAATTCAAGGGAAATCATCAGGTAATCAACAATGGACTTAAACTATGATTAGTATTGATAATATTATGCAATTATATCATGAAAATGGAGGAATTTGGGGTAATTCATGGAAGATTTAACCCTAGGCTTGAACTTTAGAAAATCAAGGGTTTGAATGGGCAAATGGAGTCCGAATTTGGTAAAATTGATATGCTTAGACTCGTATTGAGATGAGGGTTCCGAATATGTGACTTTTGTATTTTTTCGACAAGCGTTCCGAAAGTCGGGTTTTGGCAACTTTGGAAAATTTGATGTAAATTGAGTTGTATTGATTGGGTGTCGTCCCATTGGCCTAATTTGTTGTATTTATACTGTATTTGATCAGATTCTACGCGTACGTAGCTTGATTCTCACGGCAAGGGCATTGCGGAATAGTCGTCGCGCCGTATTGAGGTGAGTAATAGATGTGGGTGATGACCAGCGAGTTCGAAACCCCGGTATACCACTTTGTGACGCTGTATAGCGGCGAGACACGTACTCTCTTGTGAGTGCGGGGTCGATTGTGATTGGGCACTATGACTTAGTCCGACTTGTTGATACCGTATTATGATATTAGGCTATTCTTGAGCCGTCGAACCTCCTTCTCGGATGGTTGCATGTTATATATTGTGATAATGGCCACTCTTGAGCCGAGGAACCCCCTTCTTGGGCGGTTGAGTATACTTGTGGGCCATAAGCCAGTTATTGGATCCCGCGAGGATCGTTATCATTGTCTTATCATATTGGCATGCTAGTTTACTACTAGTCCGCAACTATTTCTGTTATCATGTTATTTCCAAATCTCTAGAACTTGATATTTCTGTTTTCAACTGAAAAATGATAAAAGATGTTTTCAAACTACTTTTGAGCTTGCGAGGCTGTGATTGCATATTAGCTGACTAGTAGTGGATCGGGCTGCGCGCCGCAGCAGTACATATGTCGGATCGGACTGCACGCCGCAGTGATATTGTGCTTGGGCTGTAGGAGCCCCTCCGGAGTCTGAACCCCCACAGTGAGCACGGGTACCCAAATTGGATCGGGCTACGCGCCGTAGCGGTCATATCATGCATTGCATTGCATTTAGCTACATCTGCTAGCTGTTATACTGTTTTGCTGGTACTTGTTGGTACAGGTACAGTCGATATTGATTCTGTGACAGGGTATTTGATTAGAACTTTACATAGTGCTTTATTGCGGATTTCTTATCTGCGCTGTCTTACCCCTGTTTATTACCACTGAGTCTGGCAGTACTCATTTTACTCCCTGCACTTTGTGTGCAGATCCAGGTACCTCTCAGCAGTGATCCAGTAGTTGTGCGAGGCGACATTTGTGGATATTCGAGGTAGCTGCAGAGTCTGCAGGACCCGATATTCCTTCTTACTGCTTTGATTCTGTATTGACATTGTTTTCCGTACTTGGTATGTTGTAAACTATCATATACTCATGTTCAGTAGAGGCTCATGACTCTTGACCCTTGGTCTATGGGAGTTGATGTATTATGGGACTTGGTTCCCCGTTTTCGTTATATGTATCGTTGTTGCTTCGTGAATTAATATGCTTAAATGGGTTAAAGAGAGCTTCTAGCTCCGTTGTTTATATTGATTGGTCGGGCTGGCTTAGCAATGTGCTGGGCGCCATCACGACCGGATTTGGGGTCGTGACAAGTTGGTATCAGAGCCTAGGTTTACTAGGCCTCATGAGTCTTGAGCCGGTTCGTAGAGTCTTGTGGATCGGTACGGGGACGCCTGTACTTATCCTCGGGAGGCTGCGAACCTTTAGGAAACACTTCACTTTTCTTGAACTCCGTCGTGCGATCTTGTTGTTCCGAGAACTGAACTTCCATATTCTATTCTCTCGCAGATGGCGAGAACGCGAGCATCGGGACGAGGTGGACGACCTCCATTGCCACCTGTTAGAGGCCGTGGGCGCGGTAGTGCTAGAGGTAGAGGTAGGGCGGCCGAGGCGGTGCCAGAGTTGACCCGCCCGTTGTACCGGTTCAGGAGCGGCCCCCAGTGGTTGATGCTCCAGCAGCCCCAGTTCAGGGCCTGACTGTATCTATTGCTATTCCTGGTCTTCAGGAGACTCTTGCTCAGATATTATCAGTGTGTTCCGGTTTGGCTCAGGTAGTTTCAGCTACCGTTACTGTAGCGACATCTCAGACAGGGGGTGGTCAGTAGACCCCTGCAACTCGCACACCTGACCCGGTTGTTCAGGGACTTCAAACGCCAGAGGCGGTCCCCGTTCAGGTGGTTGCACCGATTATTCCTCCAGTTGCACCAGCTCCAGCTCCAGAGCATATGGTTTAGGTTATGCCCGATGACGAGCAGCGTCGTCTTGTGAGATTTGGTAGACTTCAGCCACCCCATTTCAGTGGCGTTGAGGGCGAGGATGCCCGGGGTTTCTTGGACAAGTGTCAGAGGATGTTGCGGACGGCTGGTATTCTTGAGTCCGGCGGAGTTTCATTTACTACCTTTCAGTTCACTGGTCCCGCATTTGATTGGTGGGAAGAGTTTGAGAGGCTTAGTCCTGCAGGAGCAGCACCTCTCACATGGCAGCAGTTCTCTACTCTCTTTCTAGAGAAATATGTACCTCGGTCTCGTTGCGAGGAGCTACGTCGCCAGTTTGAGTGGTTGGTTCAGGGCGACATGTCTGTGACCCGGTATGAGCTCAAATTCACACAGTTGGCTAGGCATGCCACATGGATGATCCCTAATGATAAGGAGAGGATCAGGAGGTTCATTGATGGCCTCAACTACTCTATCCGCATTCTTATGACCAGAGAGAGTTTTGTCATCATCGTTTGAGCAGGTTGTTGATATGGCACGCTCCATTGAAGCGGATCGTCGCCGAGAGAGAGAGGAGCGGGAGGCCAAGAGGCCTCGTGGTTCGGGCAGTTTCAGTGGTGCTCCATCTAGAGGGCATTCCCAGCAGAGCAGAGGTCGCTCATCTAGACCTTCTCATTCAGGCCGCCCGGAGCAGAGCGGAGGTTCTTATGGTCGTGGTCGACATGGGTTTCAGCAGGGTCAGTCATCACTTAGTGCCCTTCCAGCCCAGGGTGCAGCACCTACTTCATCAACCTAGGGTTCTTCTGCGGCGAGGGGTTCCCTTCAGTCCCCTTCTCCAGCACCAGGTGCATGTTATGAGTGTGGTGAGTTTGGCCACATGAGGAGACAGTGCCCTCGACTCCGTAGGGACAGGACTCAGCAGAGGGATCAGCCCTCATCTTCAGCACCATCTCAGTGTAATAGAGGTGGAGGTCGGTCTTCTCGTGGTCGCCCCAGGGGCGAGGAGAGATCTGGTGGAGGCCAGGCACGTTTCTATGCACTTCCTGACAGGCGTGATGCAGTTGCCTCCGATGCAGTGATTACGGGTATCATTTCTGTCTGTCACAGAGATGCCTCTGTTCTATTTGATCCAGGGTCCACATATTCATACGTGTCCTCTTACTTTGCACATCACTTGGGTGTGACTCGTAGTGGTCTTGAGTTACCTGTTCATGTATCCACCCTCGTGGGTGATACGATCGTTGTGGATCATGTCTATAGATCTTGTGTTATATCTATTGGGGGTCTGGAGACCCAGCCAGATTTGCTATTGTTGGGGATGGTGGACTTTGATGTTATATTGGGTATGGACTGGTTGTCTCCATACCACGCTATATTGGATTGTCATGCTAAGACAGTTACGTTGGCCATTCCTGGTATTTCTCAGATTGAGTGGCGGGGTTCGACTGATTTCATCCCTAGCCATGTTATTTCATTCCTAAAAGCTCAGAAGATGGTTGAAAAGGGGTGTTTATCGTATTTAGCTTTTGTGAGAGATGTGGGAGCTGAGTCTCCTAGCATTGATTTTGTACCTGTTGTGAGGGACTTCCCAGATGTATTCCCCTCAGACCTGCCGGGCATGCTGCCGGACAGGGATATTGATTTTGGCATTGACTTGGTGCCGGGCACTCAGCCTATATCCATTCCTCCTTATCGGATGGCACCAGCTGAGTTGAAAGAACTGAAAGAGCAACTTCAAGAGCTTCTGGATAAGGGTTTCATCCGCCCTAGTGTGTCTCCGTGGGGTGCGCCGGTATTATTTGTTAAAAAGAAAGATGGTTCCATGCGAATGTGTATTGATTATAGGCAATTGAACAAAGTGACGGTGAAGAACAAGTACCCTCTACTGCGCATAGATGATTTGTTTGATCAGTTACAGGGTGCGAGGGTGTTTTCTAAGATCGATCTTCGTTCAGGCTATCACCAACTGAAGATCGGGGACTCGGATATTATGAAGACTGCATTTAGGACCCGATATGGTCATTATGAGTTTCTTGTGATGTCTTTTGGGCTGACCAACGCCCCAGCAGCATTTATGCATCTGATGAACAGTGTGTTCGGGCCTTATTTGGATTCATTTGTGATTGTGTTCATTGATGACATTCTAGTCTACTCCCGTAGTCGGGAGGAGCATGCTCAGCATTTGAGTATTGTGTTGCAGAGATTGAGGGAGGAGAAGCTATATGCTAAATTCTCCAAGTGCGAGTTTTGGCTCGAGTCCGTAGCATTTATGGGACATGTGGTGTCTCGTGATGGTATTCAGGTTGATCAGAAAAAGATAGAGGCGGTGCAGAGTTGGCCTAGACCGTCCTCAGCTACAGAGATCAGGAGTTTTCTTGGCTTGGCGGGGTATTATCGCCGGTTTGTTCGGGGATTTTCATCCATTGCTTCTTCATTGACTAAATTAACCCGGAAGGGTGCACCATTCGTGTGGTCGGATGAGTGCGAGGAGAGCTTTCAGAAGCTCAAGACAGCTTTGACCACAGCTCCAGTGTTAGTATTGCCATCAGCTTCAGGTTCATATACCGTTTATTGTGATGCCTCGAGAGTGGGGATAGGTTGTGTGTTGATGCGGGAAGGTAAGGTAATTGCTTATGCTTCTCGGCAGTTGAAGCCACATGAGAAGAACTATCCTGTTCATGACTTGGAGCTAGCCGCCATTGTTCATGCATTGAAGATTTGGAGGCACTATTTGTATGGTGTGTCTTGTGAGGTGTATACCGACCATCGTAGTCTCCAGCACTTGTTCAAACAGAAAGACCTTAATTTGAGACAGCGGAGATGGCTTGAGTTGCTGAAGGATTATGACATTACTATATTATATCATCCGGGGAAGGCCAATGTGGTGGCCGATGCTTTGAGCCGGAAGGCGGTCAGTATGGGGAGCTTGGCATATATTCCAGCTGAGGAGAGGCCATTTGCTCATGATGTTCAGGTGCTAGCCAATCGGCTAGTGAGGTTAGATATTTCGGAGCCCAGCCGGGTATTGGCTTGTGTTGTATCTCGGTCATCTCTATGTGATCGTATTCGTGAGCGCTAGTATGATGACCCACATTTGGCTGTCCTTAAGGAGAGAGTTCGGCATGATGATGCCAGAGATGTGACCATTGATAGTGATGGCGTATTGAGGATGCAGGGCTGGATATGTGTGCCCAATGTTGATGGCCTTCGTGAGTTGATTTTGGAGGAGGCCCATAGCTCGTGGTATTCTATCCATCCAGGAGCCGCGAAGATGTATCAAGATTTGAAACAACACTATTGGTGGAGAAAGATGAAAATGGACATTGTCGGACATGTAGCACGGTGCCTCAACTGTCAGCAGGTTAAGTACGAGCATCAGAGGCCTGGTGGTGTATTTCAGCGCATTGATATTCCTGAGTGGAAATGGGAGATGATCACTATGGACTTTGTTACTGGACTCCCTCGGACGGCGAGGAAGTTTGATTCTATATGGGTGATTGTGGATAGACTGACCAAGTCAGCTCACTTCATTCCAGTTAGTACTACCTACTCATCGGAGCGGTTGGCGGCGATCTTTATTCGAGAGATTGTTCGGTTGCATGGAGTTCCAGTGTCTATCATATCCGACAGGGGTACCCAGTTCACTTCTCAGTTTTGGAGAGCATTTCAGCAAGAGATGGGTACACGGGTTGAGTTGAGTACGGCATTTCACCCCCAGACAGATGGGCAGTCTGAGCGCACTATTTAGATCTTGGAGGATATGTTGCGATCTTGTGTGATTGATTTTGGTGGTTTGTGGGATGAGTTCCTACCACTTGCTGAGTTAGCCTACAACAACAGTTATCAGTCGAGTATTCAGATGGCCCCGTATGAGGCATTGTATGGCAGGCGGTGTAGATCCCCTGTGGGATGGTTTGAGCCTGGTGAGGTTAGATTGATAGGGACTGAGTTAGTCCAGGATGCTCTGGATAGAGCAAAGTTGATCCAGGAGAGGCTTCGTACAGCACAGTCTCGTCGGAAGAGTTATGCGGACCGTAGAGTTCGAGAGTTGTCTTTCATGGTTGGTGACAGAGTATTGTTGAAGGTTTCACCTATGAAGGGTGTCATGAGGTTTGGGAAGAAAGGAAAGTTGAGTCCCGGGTACATTGGTCCTTTTGAGATACTTAGGAGAGTTGGAGAGGTGGCATATGAGTTGGCCTTGCCGCCCAGCTTATCCAGCGTTCATCCAGTATTCCATGTGTCTATGCTCCGGAAGTACATTGGAGATCCGTCTCATGTATTAGATTTCAGCACCATTCGGCTTGATGGTGATCTATCCTATGATGTGGAGCCTATTGCCATTTTGGGACGGTCAGGTGAGAAAATTGAGGTCTAAGGAGATTGCATCAGTTAAGGTTCGGTGGAGAGGTCGACCCGTGGAGGAGGCCACTTGGGAGATCGAGCGGGAGATGCGGAGCAGATATCCTCACTTGTTTGAGACTTCAGGTATGTTTCTTGACCCGCTCGAGGACGAGCGTTTGCTTAAGAGGGGGAGAATGTGACGACCCGGCCCGTCGTCACGGGAATTACCACCCGTTATGTTGAAATTGTATGTTTTATTGCTTTTATATCAGTGTTAAAGTATATCGGGTGAGTTAGGAGTGATTTGGATTGGAAATGAGGCATATAGCCTTTTTGAAAGAAACTTGAATAAGGAAAGTCAACCCGGAGTTGACTATTTGGTTAGAGGGCTCGGAATCGGATTATGATGATTCGGTTAGTTCCGGGAGGTGATTTGTGACTTAGGGGAGCGATCGGAATTGAATTTGGAGGCCCAGTGTAGTTTTAGGCTTGAATTGGCTAAGGTTGAATTTTGGCGAAATTCGAACGGTAGGTGAGATTTTGATCCGGGGGTCGTAATGGAATTCCGACAGTTGCAGTAGCTCCGTTAGGTGATTTTGGATGTGCCTGCAAATTTTCAGGTCATTCGGACGTCGTTTAGTCGGGTTTTTGATTGATTGTGTAATTCGAAATGTTTTAAGGAATTTAGGCTTGAATTCGATGTGAATTATGGGTTTTGTTGTTATTAGACGTGTTTTGAGGATTGGAGCAAGTTCGAATAAGGTATTAAGATGTGTTGGTGTGTTTGGATAAGGTCCCGGGGGCCTCGGGGTGTTTTCGGATGGTTAAACGGAAGAAAATCATGGAAATTGCAGGTTGAAGTGTTCTGGTTCTGTCATTTTCGCCCCTGCGGAAATGTGGGCGCGGAGGCGAGTCCGCGGGAGCGGACTGAGGAGCGCAGGAGCGCTTGGCATCGCAGAAGCGGAATCATTTCCGCTGAAGCAGCGTCGCTGGTGCGAGTGGGTGACCGCAGAAGCGGACTTGATGAAAAAGGGGAAAGTCCGCGGAAGCGGATTCTTGACCGCCTGGGCGAGTCCGCAGGAGCGGACTCTGGTGCGCAGAAGCGGGAGTTTTCGCAGAAGCGGGGGTTCGATCGCGGAAGCGGACGCGTGTAAGCGGTCCTTTTCTCGCAGGAGCGGAATTTGCCGGCTAGGCCTGGAATCGCTGAAGCGACCCTCTGGTCGCGGATACGGACTCGCAGGGGCGGAAAATGGTTCGCAGAAGTGAAAATCGCAGTGAGTTAAGTGTATGAGAAGTTAGAAAATTTCAGAAACATTTCACACATTTGGGTCTCGGCTTTAGAGGCGATTTGGGCGATTTTGAAGAGAAATTCAACGGAAATCATTAGGTAATCAACTATGGACTTAAACTATGATTAGTATTGATAATATTATGCAATTATATCATGAAAATGGAGGAATTTGGGGTAATTCATGGAAGATTTAACTCTTGGCTTGAACTTTAGAAAATCAAGGGTTTGAATGGGCAAATGGAGTCCAAATTTGGTAAAATTGATATGCTTAGACTCGTATTGAGATGAGGGTTCCGAATATGTGACTTTTGTAATTTTTCGACAAGCGTACCGAAAGTCGGGTTTTGGCAACTTTGGAAATTTTGATGTAAATTGAGTTGTATTGATTGGGTGTCGTCCCATTGGCCTAATTTGTTATATTTCTACTGTATTTGATCGGATTCTACGCGTGCGGAGCTTGATTCTCATGGCAAGGGCATTGCGGAGTAGTCGTCGCACCGTATTGAGGTGAGTAATAGATGTGGGTGATGACCGGCGGGTTCGAAACCCCGGTATACCACTTTGTGACGCTGTATAGCGGCGAGACACGTACTCTCTTCTGAGTGCGGGGTCGATTGTGATTGGGGACTATGACTTAGTCCGACTTGTTGATACCGTATTATGATATTAGGCTATTCTTGAGCCGTCGAACCTCCTTCTCGGATGGTTGCATGTTATATATTGTGATAATGGCCACTCTTGAGCCGAGGAACCCCCTTCTTGGGCGGTTGAGTATACTTGTGGGCCATGAGCCAGTTATTGGATCCCGCGAGGATCGTTATCATTGTCTTATCATATTGGCATGCTAGTTTACTACTAGTCCGCGGCTATTTCTGTTATCATGTTATTTCCAAATCTCTGGAACTTGATATTTCTGTTTTCAACTGAAAAATGATAAAAGATGTTTTCAAACTACTTTTGAGCTTGCGAGGCTGTGATTGCATATTAGCTGACTAGTAGTGGATCGGGCTGCGCGCCGCAGCAGTACATATGTCGGATCGGACTGCACGCCGCAGTGATATTGTGCTTGGGCTGTAGGAGCCCCTCCGGAGTCTGAACCCCCACAGTGAGCACGGGTACCCAAATTGGATCGGGCTACGCGCCGTAGCGGTCATATCATGCATTGCATTGCATTTAGCTACATCTGCTAGCTGTTATACTGTTTTGCTGGTACTTATTGGTACAGGTACAGTTGATATTGATTCTGTGACAGGGTATTTGAATACAGCTTTACATAGTGCATTATTGCGGATTTCTTATCTGCGCTGTCTTACCCTTGTTTATTACCACTGAGTCTGGCAATACTCATTTTACTCCCTGCACCTTGTGTGCAGATCCAGGTACCTCTCAGCAGTGATCCAGTAGCTGTGCGAGGCGACATTTGTGGATATTCGAGGTAGGTGCAGAGTCCGCAGGACCCGATATTCCTTCTTACTGTCTCTTGATTTTGAATTGACTTTTCTTTCCGTACTTGGTATCTTGTAAACTATCATATACTCATGTTCAGTAGAGGCTCATGACTCTTGACCATTGGTCTATGGGAGTTGATGTATTATGGGGCTTGGTTCCCCGTTTTCGTTATATGTATCGTTGTTGCTTCGTGAATTAATATGCTTAAATGGGTTAAAGAGAGCTTCTAGCTCCGTTGTTTATAATGATTGGTCAGGCTGGCTTAGCAATGTGCTGGGCGCCATCACGACCGGATTTGGGGTCGTGACACAGGATTTAACAACGAATGAAGCATAATTACCCACAAATCAAAAAATATCAAAATACAAATATGTGATAAAATACTCACTATAGAAGAAATATACAATTTTGAATTTCCCACAAAAGATATTTTACTAGGAATACCATTCTTAGATAAACTATACCCACATGTAATAACTAAAACACATTGATGGTTTACAACACCATGCAAAAAACAAATAGGAGCAAAAAGAGTTCTAAAAAAGAAAAGAAAAACAACTGATTGGATAAAAGGAAGTGAGAAAATATGTCACGACCCAAACCCTGGTCGTGATGGCGCCCAACACAATGCTAGGCAAGCCCGACCATATTATCCCTTAAACCAGCCAGTTATTAATCAAATTAAACTTAAACAGTAAATGATCACATCGGGTGATAACCGAAACGTAAAACATACAAAATACGGTCCCAAACATATCGTGGTGTCACGAGACTGAGCCTCTACAGAATAGCATCCTAATACAATCAAGTCTAGGCAAGTAGGAAATCAACAAGATGATAGAGAAGGAGAAAACAAGCTCTGCGGACGCTGGCAGCTACCTCGTAATCTCCGCAAAAGTAGACAAGGATCAGCAGCTACAATGTCTCAACTGCTCTCGGGCACCTGTGGATCTGCACAGAAAGTGCAGGGGAGTGGGGTGAGTATATTTCAACTCGGTGAGTAACAATAATAAATAATAACTGAAGGTAAGAAATCCTGTGCTATCACTTAGCAGTTCTAAGGCAACCCTCACAGATACGTCATCACTATAGTAGTATTCTAACCTCCAATCTACGTTTATCTCTACAAGATTTCCACTCCGAACCAACCCTCACTCGTACCCCCTACGGTGTACGGCCATCTCAACATATAAAGACACATACCTACGTTTATAATGTATAAGTATTTAAGTAGATAATAGGATATGATTAAGTATAATGCTGCGGCGTGCGGCCCGCTCCAATACATATACCGCTGCGGCGCGCGGCCCGCTCCATTTAACGTCGACGGCGCTCGCTGGGGGTGTATACGGACTTCGGAGGGGCTCCCTAGGCCCAAGCACTATTACACTGCAGCGTGCGGCCCGATCCACACATGTATTACTGCGGCGTGCGGTCCGATCCAATATTTATATGTATATATATTTATACTGCTGCGGCGCGCGGCCCGATCCCATAATATACACCAGTGCTCACTGAGAATGTGTGCAGACTCGAACTCCGAAGGGGCTCCTACAGCCCAAGCGCAATAATACTGCGGCGTGCGGTCCGTCCCACATGTATATTACATGTATATTACATGCATACTACTGCGGCGTGCAGTCCGATCCAATATATATACTGCTGCGGCGTGCGGCCCGATCCAATATAGGTATATATATATAATACCTCATAATGGGTCCTCGACCCTATCCCGATCAATATGTGCTTGGCCTCTCGGGCCCGATATAATATATCACGGTGGGTCCTAGACCCTGTCTCGATCAATATAGACTTAGCCTTTCGAGCCCACTCAGCTAGAACGAGGAATTCCACCCTAGATAATCTCTCTCAATGTACACATCTAGTACGGGCTCATATTATGCTATACGGCTAGAGCTACGGCTGAGTGTATGTTTCCAACATGATATAAGGGTCACCTAGCTCTATAGGTTCCCTAATGCTCTACAGATCGGCACAAGGCCCCAAACATGGCTATCAGCCCAAATGCACAGTTATAAACTTATTATCAGTCATAACACACTGTATACTATTAGTCGGGAAGGACTAAGTCCAAACCCCCAATCACCATGTCACCACGCCCGTCATGGAACGCGTGTCTCATCTCAATATAGCACTGTGAAGTGCTAGTACGGGGTTTCAAACCCTCAGTACATTATTTACTACTACCACTCACCTCGAACCGGTAGAAGCTTCAATCCGCCTTGCGCTTGCCTCGCAAATCAATCTCCTCGGGTGCCAAATCTGCTCAAAATCATAGAGAATGCATTAATATATGCTAATTTCACGAAATTCATTCGAAATAACCCAAATCATATCAAAACCCACAAGTTGTCAAAACCCGACTTTTGGTACACTTGTCAAAAAATTATAAAAGTTACATATTCGGAATCCTCATCTCGATACGAGTCTAGGCATATAAAATTTACCAAAATCGGACTCCATTTGCCCACTCAAATCAGTGTTTTTCTTTAATTTAGGCCTAGGGCTCAAACCCACCTTTAATCTTCCATTTACAGGGATTTAACCAAGGATTTCATGTTAAAATGATGTAATTAAGCCACAAAACTTACCTCCGACGAATCCCCAATGAATTACCAGCAATTCCCGTGAGTTTCTCTCTCTAGAACTCAAAAATGGCATTTTGGGTTAATGAACCCGTAGCCCCTCTGTTCTGTGATTAAATTCTCTGCCAGACCCATTTGCCTTACGCGATCGCGACTCTACTCACGCGATCGCGATGCTCAAACATTTCGCCCTCACGCGATCGCGATTCTCCTCACGCGATCGTGATGTACAACCATCCGTCCTCACGCGATCGCGTCCCTATTCCTGCGATCGCGTAGCACATTTTTCCCTGGACCCCATTTCTCTTCTACGCGATCGCGTAGATGCTCATGCGTTCGCGATGACCACCCGGATAACACTACGCGATCGCGTCCATGCTCCTGCGATCGCATTGCTTCTGCTCTTGACCTTACGCGATCGCGTCCCTATCTCTGCGATCGCGAAGGGTAAAATTCTGCTGCACTAATTGCAGCAGAAACAGCAGTGCATTTGGCACAAAATGGTCCGTTTGGACCCCCGAATTCATCCCGAGGCCCCGGGACCCCAACGAAAACCACCAACATACCCCAAAACACGATACGAACTTGTTCCAATCATAAAAACACCATCCTAAACATCAAAATCACCAATTACACACGGATTCAAGCCTAAATTTCTTAAAACTTTCCGAATTACACATTCGATCAAAAACCCGACCAAACGACGTCCGAATGACCTGAAATTTTGCAGGCACATCCAAAATCACCTAACGAAGCTACTACAACTGTCGGAATTCCATTCCGACCCCCGGATCAAAATCTCACCTACCGTTCGGATTTCGCCAAAATTCAACCTTAGCCAATTCAAGCCTAAAACTACACCGGGCCTCCAAATTCAATTCCGATCGCTCCCCTAAGTCACAAATCACCTCCTGGA
This sequence comes from Nicotiana noctiflora, assembly GCA_032618575.1. Lineage (NCBI taxonomy): Eukaryota > Viridiplantae > Streptophyta > Magnoliopsida > Solanales > Solanaceae > Nicotiana > Nicotiana noctiflora. The sequence goes on from JASVEL010002790.1 coordinate 641,209, forward strand.
ACTAACCGAATCATCAGAACCTGATTCCGAGCCCTCTAACCAAATAGTCAACTCCGGGTTGACTTTCCTTATTCAAGTCTCCTTCAAAAAGGCTATATGCCTCATTTTCAATCCAATTCACTCCTAACTCACCCGATAGACTCTAACACTGATATAAAATCATAAAACATGTATTTACAACATAACGGGGTGGTAATTCCCGTGACGACGGGCCGGGTCGTCACAAAATAACACAAAAGTAGAAAATGAAAAAGAAGATACTAATAAAATAGAATTAATTATTTTTTCAATAAATACAGTTAAAATAATCCAAGAAAAACTAAAACCATTGTATAGTGAAAATCCCTTACAAGGTTGGGAAAAATATAAAACAAAGGTAAAAATAGAGCTAATTGATGAAACTAGTATAATAACACAAAAACCTTTAAAATACAATTTCAAAGACTTAAATGAATTTAAAATACACATTGACGAATTACTAGAACAAGGTTATATACAAGAAAGTAATAGTAAACATACAAGTCCAGCATTTATAGTAAATAAACATAGTGAACAAAAAAGAGGAAAAAGTAGAATGGTTATAGATTATAGAAACCTAAATGCAAAAACCAAAACATATAACTACCCAATACCAAATAAAATACTAAAAATAAGACAAATCCAAGGATATAACTATTTTAGTAAATTTGATTGTAAATCGGAATTTTACCACTTAAAGTTAGAAGAAGAATCCAAAAAATTAACAGCATTTATAGTACCCCAAGGATTTTATGAATGGAACGTATTACCTTTCGGATATAAAAATGCACCAGGTAGATATCAACATTTTATGGATAACTATTTCAAACAACTAGAAAATTGCATAATATATATTGATGATATATTATTATATTCAAAAACACAAGATGAACATATAAAATTATTAGAAAAATTTATACATATTATAGAAATATCGGTAATAAGCCTAAGTAGAAAAAAGGCAGAAATAATGAAAAATCAAATAGAATTTCTAGGAATAGAAATAGATAAAAGTGGAATTAAAATGCAAAGTCATATAGTACAAAAGATAATAAATTCAAATGAACAATTAGATACAAAAAAGAAATTACAATCATTTTTAGGATTAGTAAACCAAGTAAGAGAATATATACCAAAATTAGCAGACTTTAAAACCATTGCAGAAAAATCTAAAAAAGGATATAGAGTATCACTTTAGTGAAGAAGATAGAAAACAAATAAGAAAAATTAAACAAATATGTAAAAATCCACCAAAACTATACTTCCCAGATGAAGATAAAAAATTTACATATATAGTAGAATCAGAGGCAAGTGAAAAAAGCTATGGAGGAGTATTAAAATACAGGTATGATAAAGAAAAAATAGAACATCATTGTAGGTACTATTCGGGAACATTCACAAACCCGGAGATAAAATGGGAAATCAATAGAAAAGAATTATATGCAGTATATAAATGTTTATTGGCATTTGAACCATATATTGTATATAATACGTTTATTATAAGAACAGATAATACACAAGTAAAATGGTGGCTAACCAGGATGATACAAGATTCAGTTACAACAAAAGAAATACGAAGGCTTGTATTGAATATACTGAATTTTATATTTACAATTGAAGTAATTAGTACTAACAAAAATATGATTACAGACTACCTATCAAGACAAAGCTACACAAACTGAAGAAATAGATACAACAAAAGATATAATCTCAATCCTTGAGAAATTATCCTCTCAAATGGATAATATGGGAACAAGAATACAAAAGCTAGAAGTGTGACGACCCAAAGGGTCATCACTTGTTTTATTAATCATTTCGAGCTTCTGAGGTCCTGAAAACCTCATTTATAGTTGCCTCGATTTGCGTGCGTAGTTCGGGCGCGAAGTTGGAAAATTTTTATGTTGAAATATATGAAATATGTGAAAAATTTGAAGAATTTTGATATTAATATTGATATGGTTGACTTTGGTCAACATTTTGGTAAACGGACCCGGAACCATTGATTTGACGGTCTCAGAAAATCCGTAGAAAAATATGGAACTTGGGCGTATGTTCGGAATTGAAATCCGAGGTTTAGAACCCCGGTAAAAGAATTTTTCTGTTAAATTGTTTTCTGAAAATGGTTAAGGGAAATGAAACTGAAATTTGATTAAAAAGCAATGGTATCGGGCTCGTATTTTGGTTCCGACACCCGGTACAAGTCATATATATTGGTTAAGCGCTTCCTGTAAAGTTTGGTTGAAAACGGACGTCGTTTGACGTGTTTCGGCCTTAAATTGGAAATTTTGGAAATTATGAAATTTGAAAGAATTATTGAGTTTTAAGGCTCAATTCATTGATTTTGATGTTATTTTGGCGATTTGATCGCTCGAGCAAGTTCGTATGATGTTATTGAGTGAGTGTGCATATTTGGTTTGGAGCTCCGAGGGCTCGAGTGAGTTTCGGATTGGTATCAGGGTGGTTTTGGACTTGGAAAAATTGCAGAAAATCTGCAGCAGATATTCCTTCTTCGCGTTCGCGTCCACCTGGTCGCGTTCGCGAAGGCTTCTCCTTCCCCTTCTTCGCGTTCGCGTCATATGATCGCGTTCGCGTACAACAACCTGGACCCCAGCCTTTTTCCTCTACGCGTTCGCGTGAAGGCTCCCGCGTTCGCGGAGCCTGGCCTGCCTCTTCTACGCGTTCGCGTAAGGCACCACGCGTTCGCGTAAGCCAAATTGTAAGCCCCCAGATTTTCTTCTACTCGTTCGCGACTGTGTCCACGCGAACGCGATGCCCATTTCTGTCCAACCCTTCGCGAACGCGACATTGTGCACGCGAACGCGAAGGGCAAATTTTCGCCCAGTGAATTAATACCCAAAACAGAACACTTACGGGATTTTATCCCATTTTCACAAAACCCTCTCTTCTCCACAACTTCTTGGGCGATTCTTGAGCAATCTTTCTTCATACTTCTTGGGTAAGTGATTCTTAACTCTTTATCTTCATTTTCCATCAATATTATTTGAATTCCTAAGCCTAAATAGGTGTAAATGGGTAGAAAAATTGAGAATTGAGTATAGTAAGGGTTTTCAAAGAATTTGCGATCTAAACCTCGTTTTGGAGTTGAACTTAAGAACAAATTGTATATTTGAACTCATGGATGATTGGGTGAACTTATTTTGGTTCGAAACTTGAGTTTCGATTATGTGGGCCCGGGGTCGATTTTTACTATTCCGGACAGAATGTTGTAAAAATCATATTTAGCAATATGAACTAGTTTGTTAAGTAGAATTGATGATATTAAATCAATTGTGTATAGATACGATTGGATTGGAGCCAAATTCGAAAGGAAAAGGCATTGTTACGGATTGAATCGTTCGTAAACTTTCGAGGTAAGTGTTTGTTCTATCCTAGCTTGAAGGAATAGGAATTTAGTTATGTATGAATTGTTGATTAAGAGCTATTGGTGTCACACCGGTAACGGAGATAAATTGTTGATTTATTATAAATCATTGGTTCAAAATCGGTAATTATAAATATTGTTGAAGTACAGATAATTGGTTTAAAACCGGTAATACTTTTATACATTTACTGTGAATAAGAGATTATTGGCTTAATGCCAGTAATACATATATTAATGAATTGGGATCATGTGGCACGCCGACCACTTATATATTAATGAATTGGGATCGTGTGGCGCGCCGACCACTTATATGATAAGAAATGGGATCGTGTGGCACGCCGACCACAAAGTGATTTGAATCTTGGCATTGGCCATAGATGCCGGTAGCCTATTGATACAATTGGGAGCGGGTGGTACGCCTACCACAAGATATAACTTATTGATACAATTGGGAGCGGGTGGTACGCCTACCACAAGATATAACATATTGATACAATTGGGAGCGGGTGGTACGCCTACCACAAGATATAACTTATTGATACAATTGGGAGCGGGTGGTACGCCTACCACAATATATAACTTATTGATACATTTGGGAGCGGGTGGTACGCCTACCACAAGATATAACTTATTGTTACAGTTGGAAGCGGGTGGTAGGCCTACCACAAGATATGAAATGAAAAAGGAATTGAGACATGAAAGTAAGATTTGTTCCGTTGACCAGATTACTCTGGATATTTTGAGTTAATGACTATTATTTCAGAGCAGATTCTTTCTTTACAAAAGTTCGATAACATTTTCTGCTGTTGTATATGTATATATATATTTCAACTGTACAGATGTATATATATATATATATATATATATTTCAACTGTACAGGTTTATGTAGGTGACCGGCCTTAGTCTCGTCACTACTTCGCCGGGATAGGCCAGGCACTTACCAGCACATGGGGTCGGTTGTGCTGATACTACACTCTGCGCTCTTTTTGCGCAAATACGGGTTACGGACAGCAGCAGCGGCAGTAACGATTGTGGATATTCCGACTACTGAGACTACGAGGTAGCCTTGCAGGCGTCCACAGGACCCGTTGTCCCTTCTATCTATGCATTTCATTCTGTTATCTCATGTACTCGAGATAAACAACTTATATTTCTTTCAGACAATTGTGTGTATTATTCTTAGAAGTTCGTGAGTATTGTGACACCAGTCTTGGGTAGTGTATCATGTTTGGGTTTCTTTATCATATTTGATAAAATTGATTAAGTCTTCCGCTAAGTTTAATTATTTCGCTGTAATTTATATGTTTTTAATTTTAAAGTCTTAATAAGAGTGTGGTAACTAATGGAAATGTAATTAATATTTGGCTTGCCTAGCTTCCACTAGTAGGCGCCATCATGACTCCCGATGGTGGGAAATCCGGGTCGTGACAAGTTGGTATCAGAGCACTAGGTTGCACAGGTCTCACAACTCACGAACAACCTTAGTAGAGTCTGAGGGATCGGTGCGGAGACGTCTGTATTTATCCCATAGAAGCTACGGAGTTAGGAAATTTTCACCTTCATTCTTTCCTATCGTGGTAGTTTTATCTTCAAATGTTAAGTTGAATTTCTACTCTTGTCTTCCCACGAATGGCGAAGTCATGCACTGCTTTTTCAGTCGAACAATGGCACAGGCCGGTGATAGATCAACGATGCCTTCAGAAGCTTTACGGAGTTTCAGATAAGTTTCACCATACTCTTCGCTATCTCCTTCAGTGGTGCATATTTTGAGAACCCAAGGTAATTTATTGACGGTTGCTATGAGATATTGCAGAACGCGGAAATAGTTGAAGGCGAGAGGGTTGATTCTACTGTGTTTCGGATAGCGAGTGAAGTAGTGGAAACATAATGTATTTACTAACCGGTTGTGGTTTTAATGGACCTTGACGTCTGGTTGATTTATTTAAAGTTGTGAAGGATAATTATTGTGGACTATCGGATGTTGTGACTTTGACTTATAGCCAAAAGGGGGGAAATCCACTATTAGTGAATGGACCGAACGGCCATGTGTTATGTCAGTTTTGGCTTGGAATGTATATATATGGTATGGAAAGGTCCCCCAATTAAATTATGCATATTTGAGGTTTAGTAGTCTGCAGGGGGTAAGAATCAGCCCAAAGAATAATAAAGAGTATATGAGCAAATGGGGTAGTTCAACAGTGTCCGAATATGTCATCATGTCCAATAAGTTAGCTGAGCCTCAAAGGAATTTTTGTGAATGTGGCAGATTGGAGAAATATAATTTATGAAGGCACTCAAGCTACGTGCCCATTGCAGTCAATACTCAGCTCACATGACCAGCCAGAGTTAGGGGTCAGGATGTTAGAGGCGGAGGTGAGACTCCTAGAGGTGGAGATCTAGTTGTTGACATAATTTCTATGGTCTGACTGAGGTCACTACACCATATGATGTTATCATATGTACAATTCTAATTGTTATAAAAGGAACAATCTTCCTCAATTTGATTTGATCTTTGAAGAATTGAGGCAAGTCCTCTTAATGTGCTCCGCTCATGAGTGAGCTTCGAAATCATCAAATCTACTTATGTGAATACTCACGCTGTGCTATTAAATGGGGATAATTATCCCTATTATTATGTGTTGGTCACTAGGAATATTGATGAGGTCGAATGTGACTTTATATTATTTACTACAATGGGAAATGATGTAATTCTTGAAATAATTATTTTCAATGGTTAAATTGTATAACCTGTCGGTATGAGGGTTCTTTCATGCCGTGATACTCTTTGACGGACAATAGTTGAAAAGAAGAAAGAAAGGAAATGAAAAACATCAGTGGCACAATGAGCAAATACTTGTGATTTAGAGTGGAGGATGAGATCCTCAAAAATTTTGTATAACGTGAAAATATTTGTTTTAAAAACCGAGCTGCAAGCTGTGGTGAATATTATATGAGGACAAGGTCCTTGTAACGACCCGACCGATCGTTTTAGAAAATTATGCCCCGATCCCCAATTTAACTGTTCCCCTAAGTTCATTTTTGCTATTGTGGCTTGCCGGGAGAGTCGGTTCTGAAATTTGGAGCGTTTTGGGACACTTATTCCCTAAAAGAGAGCTTTAAAGTTGACAATTGGTCCGTAGTCAGAACAGTGTTAAGACGACCTCGAAACGGAAATCCGATGGTTCCATTAGCTCCGTTAGGTGATTTCGGGGTTGGGAGCGCATTCGGAATGTATTTTGGAGGTCCGTAGCTCAATTAGGCTTGAAATGCCGAAGTTTGAAATTTTGGTGAATCCGAACGATAGGTGAGATTTTGATCCGGGGGTCGGAATGGAATCCCGACAATTTCTGTAGCTTCGTTATGTGATTTTGGATATGTCCGCAAATTTTCAGGTCATTCGGACGTCATTTGGTCGGGTTTTTGATTGAATGTTAGTTTCGGAAGTTTTGAAGAAACTTAGGCTTGAATCCGTGTGTAATTGGTGATTTTGATCTTTAGGATGGTGTTTTTATGATTGGAACAAGTTCGTATCGTATTTTAGAGTATGTTGGTGGTTTTTGTTGGGGTCCCGGGAGCCTCGGGATGAATTCGGGGGTCCAAACGGACCATCTTGAGCCAAAATGAACTGCTGGAATTTGCTGCAATAAATTGCAGGCAGGTTGTTCTTCGCGATCGCGAAGTTTTGAATGCGATCGCGTAAGGCAGAGTTTGGGTGTATCGCTATCGTGTGGCGATGTCTGCGATCGCGTAGGCCAATGTCGGAATGCAGTGCGATCGCGTTTGGGTTCACACGATCGCGTAAGGTCAAGTCCGGATGCAATGCGATCGCGGGGCTGGAGTTGCGATCGCGTAGAGATCTTTGGCTGTTCACTGCGATCGCGTGCCAAAGGCTGCGATTGCGTAGAAGAAAAATCAGGCCCCAGGAATTTGTGCATCGCGATCGCGAGCCCAGTGCTGCGATCGCGTAGGGTTAATTGGCCTGGCAGTGACTTTAAGTCTAGAAACATTTCAGCCGCGACCCCATAATCAAAAAAACGCCATTTTTGAGCTCCAAGAGAGGAAATTGAAGGGGAATCACTGGGATATCATCGGGAAAGCATTGGGGGTAAGTTTCTTGGCCTTAATTCGTTAGTTTATCATGAAATCCTTGATTATTTCACTGAAAATGGGAGATTAAAGGTGGGTTTTAGCACTAGGCCTAAATTTTAGAAAATCTTTGATTTGAATGGGCAAACGGAGTCCGATTTCGATAAATTTTATATGCACGGACTCGTGTTGAGATAGAAACCCGAATATATAACTTTCGTGATTTTTCGATAAGCGTACCGAAAGTCAGGTTTTAGCAACTTGTGGGTTTTGGTGTATTTTGAATTGTTTTGATTGGTTAATGCCCAATTGGCATAATTTGATGTGATTCCATTGATTTTTATTAAATACTACACCTGTGGAGGCCGACATTCGCTGCAAGAGAGTTGTCTCTTAGCGGTTTTGTACTGGAGTCGAGGTAAGTGGCTTGTCTAACCTCGTGTGGGGGAACCTTTACCCCTAGGATATTATGTGATAGTTTAAATGCTTTGTACGCGAGGTGACGGGCGTGTACATGCGGTGGTTGTTGTAACTCACTTTACTTGAATTGTTCAATTCGTGATATTCCTGTTCTTAATTTATTAAATTGTGACATTTACATGGTATTCGTTAGGGAAGCATGATTAGGTAGGATTTATCTGTCTAATTGCCTAATTGTCCTACTTGAACTTCTTGATAATTGTTGCCACTAGTCCTTGGTGAAGTTGTACTTAAGCATATGATGTTTTCTGTGAGCGTTTTCTTTATTTGTTGTGTTTGTGGACTGCGGGTTCAATTCCCGGAGATCCCAGGGCTATGGGTTCGATTCCCAGAGACCGGATTGCTATTGTTTGTGGTCTGCGGGTTCAATTCCCGGAGATCCAAGGGCTGCGGGTTCGATTCCCGGAGACCCGGAGTTTATTGATATATTATTGAGATACGGACTGCGGGTTCGATTCCCGAAGATCCTGATTTATTGGTAGGGACTGCGGGTTTGATTCCCGGAGATCATGAGTTATTGGTAGGGACTGCGGGTTC